>JAOXNG010000001.1:98372226-98399182 GCA_028566535.1 Scolopax minor
GCCTATACTCTGTGCTGCATGTTTTGTTTCATCCCTCTGTTTTCATATTCTTGTCTCTAGGATGCAATGTGCCCTCATGTCAGTCAAGTTAACTTCTTGTAGGCTATCCTATTAAATATGTCATGAAATGATCTTTGATCCAAACAAAAAAATCCTGCCTAAAGGTTTGTTTTTCAACCTGGGTCATTTAATTAACCTGATTTAAAACAGCACAACTCAAGGGGTGATACAGTGCTGAATAGGGCCAGAAATGAGTAGCCAGGGAAAATTAGTCTTAATTAAAGGTAATTAAGGCTTAAAACTAGTCTTATTATTGCAGGTCCTATGTCATGAAACTTTAGTCTCAAAGGTCACATTTCTGAACAGCTAAAAATGGTCTAGTGTAACCGTAGGGGGTTAGTATAGGTAATTGCATTGCTTCATAAAGATGCAAACCTGTTATTTGAAGAGGTAATTCAGAAATGATCATTAGTGCAGTGAAACTACCAAGGTATTCTAGCTTGCTTGGGTCACCCACAATTTAATACAAGCTGATTCAATTGACAGGCATTCTTGACTGACAACTAGCAACAAAGAGCTTTTTTCACTCCAGCATGGGGTCCATTAAAACAAGATTGTATGATAGTGGCAATGGAGCATGGAAATGTGCATGTCCAGCATCGTCCGTTCACTCAATGTAAGGAAAGATAGCTCAGTGCACCTTGGACCAACAGTGTGTGTTCAAAATTCTCTCCAGGTCTCTAATGAGACAAAAAACGTTAACAGAGTGGCATTTTTTTTTCTCCATGCTTGCATAATTTGCTTTCATTCAGCATGCTCTTTTTGTATTTATACCCCTTTCATTGCTTCCATTTTGGGATTATTCAGTTCAATTTTCTATTTATCAGGTACACTAATCCTTGGAGGTTTTTCTTTTTATACCAAGGTAGCCTCACTCACATTGCAATCAACTTTCACTGAATTTGGCCTCTGTTGAATGTTAAAAGTAAATATTACTATGACCTTAATATAATAATTTAATATTTTTGCTAAAACTTCATATGCCACTTTTGCCATTATAGCTAGGGCACGGATGAGTAGTTAACTGGATTTCTTCATGTTTGTATTTTGAAATAGAGGAAAAAGCAACAAAAGTTCCATATATATTGTACAGCTTTTCCCCACTAAACATCATGCAGATAAATTTAAATGTTTGTATGCAGGCCTTCTGACTGCCAATTGTCCTGAAAATTATAAATACCTAGAGTACTGACAACAAATTACAAAGTTATTAAAGACATTATTTTTACAAAAACATGTGTTTGGGTGAGTAGAATAAATTGTGTCTTCATGGTTATAATTGGAAAAAGCGACTGCATCTATTATTACTTTAGAATAACATCTTTGTCTTAATATTTGCTAGACAATCTGGGGTTTTGCTGCCTTGTAAGATGGAATGTTAAAAGCAATTATGTTATCAAAGAGCGAAGTTATTTTGCAATAGTCTACATTTTCAGTTGGTCAATGCCAAAACACGAGACGTATACAAACTCATAACTATGTACCATTATATACATAGCTATGTAGAAAGAGAAGAAGAGAGAGAGACCACCTAGTCTAAAACATATGTAACACAAAGGCTCAAATTGCCTTCAGCAGCTTCAGGATGTGACATGTGGCCTTTCTTTTCTGACATAAATGTGGAACTGCTATGGTGCTTTCACATATGGCTATCATTAGACACAGAATTAGTCTTGTGTACTTCACTGGTGTTGTCCCACCGTCCTCTTTATTTCTTTGAATTGTGGTAAGCCTCTGAAATACAAGCATATACGTACTCAAATTTCTTTCATATATTCCTTTCTAGTCAATATTGTAAAGATGAGTCTGATAGCCATAGTATGCCTATGAAGGAGTCCCACTGCAGGTGGTCAGTATTTAAGGCCAGAGAGAATGGGGCCCAAGCCAGGGAAATCTCTCCAGATTTTACAATGAACTTTATATGCATGAATATCTAAATGTAGCTTACAGTCCTTCCCAGCTTCAGTGCATTTACAGCAAGGAATGATCTGGTCCCTTTGGTTGTGAATATGTGAATATGAATCTTCTCAACAGATCAGATAAAACGGATAGCTTCCTTTGTCAAGTCTCTCATGCTTCAGTAAAAGCTTAAACAATATTTTGTTTTCAATTACCCAGTAATGCTTATCTCTTGCCCTCATATGAGGGAGATGCCCCATTATTAGAGTGTTTGCTTTACTTTATTTCTGCCTCTTTTTTTTTCCCCAGCTTTAGATTTATGAGCCATTATAAGCTTTTCTGACTGCTTCTGAAAAGGATTCGTGTCTGCTTGTGCTCATAGCATCCAACAAATCACTCATTTCACAATGTTAATTTCTTTCACTATATGGGTATTCTTAATTTTTTGTACATCCCTCACACTTCACTGCAGTAATTTGCAGGATTTTGCATGCCAGTCCCAGGCAAAAGGAAGATATTTGATGTGTGGTTTGATATGTGGATTCATTCAGTCCTGGTTACCCAGGAAAGTTGTGGATGGCCCATCCCTGGAAGTTTTCAAGGACAGGCTGGATGGGGCTTTGAGCAACCTGGTCTAGTTACCTTTCACTTAGGGTTCTTAGGGGATTTCTCAGTTTTGGACCTATGTTGATTTGAAAGAGCCTTTCAGTAAAGGTTCAGTGATTTATTAGTGAGAGTAATTAGTGAGCAGTAATCTTTGCTGCTTTTCCAGCTAGTTTTCTCATTTCCTTCACCAAGTCCTCCCTATTGTCTTCAGAACTGCCCCTCTGGTCTTCAAAACCTTGTGCAGCTTAGTCCCTACATCTCTGATTTGTGCAGATCTTGGCACATGCCACTGTAGGGCAAAAGAAAAAGGTAGAAAATGAATAGCTGTCTAAGATGTTACAGTGCTAAATTCTGTTATATCTGTGAGGGTGATGACTTTGTGAAGGTTGTCTGTGTTTTTTATTTGGGACTGAGTGATGTGACTGGATAATTGCTTAATATTAAACAAGCCAATAAGGTAACTTTTTTTCAGTGAGGTCTATTAATCTTACTTTTAGAGACAGAAAATTCTAAATCTTCCAGGCCATATGTTAAGTTTACAACCTCATTTGTTATCAGTAACAACAAGTCTACTTAACGTTCTATTACTATAGGGTACACATGTGAAAATTGTTATTGCTGGAAAAATGACATGGTGTTATTTGCCAACAGTATTTTACTTTGTTTTAATAGGAGATCTCTAACTGTGCAGTGACCAGTGCATGAGGAAGTTTGTACTTACAATCATGGATTAATGAAGTATAAGGAAGGCTTTCCTCCACATACAGATTTTCCAGGTGGGAATTTATTTTGTTTGCCACAGTGGTATGATATTGCCATTAAGAAGAAGGCACTGAATCAGACTTTTCTGAGATTTAAAAAAAATTAATTAAGTTTATGCCATAATTAAAGAAATCTGCCATTTTTTTTTTTCAGCTATTACACTAATGTTTGTGAGATGTGTTTCCCTAATCTGTTACTGACTCACTTTCTTACACAAATGTAAGATGTGTAAGCACCAGATGTGCTGCTACACTGGTGCTTTTAATTGCATTTTATTTACTGTGCTCCAGAATTATCATTCTGCCTTCATCAACACTTATGGCTAATTTAGTACATGCAAACTAAATTCATTAAGATCAAAGTGTGGTGCTTATTCCATGCCTTAATTTCTGTGGCAGTTAAAACCTTTACATTAAACCTATGTTGACCTACCTTCTGAGTGTATCTTCTGGAGAAAAATGATATCTTTCTTTTATTGGTAGGTTTTCAAGCTATTTAATTTCTTTCAAGATTGGGTTGCGATATCTCCATACCTGTTGAGTAAATTAAGCCAATAGCATTAGCTGAGTGTAAAGATCATATGAGGTGACATAGGAAATGGCTATGGAAAAGAATCCTTTGTTGTTGTTGCTTGTGTTCTGAGTCCAGTACATACAACAGACACTCACCAGCTGTGAGTGGTCTCTTTGAACTAGTGCTGAAGGTAGAAAGCACGAGAACAAGCAGAAGAGGATGGAAAATTAGTTTGCTGACAAAATGATAAGAGCAAGATGGCACGCTGCAAAGTTCAATGCTCTTGTGCCAGTGTAATAATACTGAATATTTTAGGAAAACTCTGATTTGCCTTGCTGCCTAGTGTGTTGACTTGTAAATGAATGTGAATTAAACTCTACTGCATGCAGGTGCTTCCTATTTCCCAGCTTTTTGTCATGTCTTGATGCAGTTGTCCTTGCTGAAGGAGTGGCTTCTTGAAGGAGAAGTTGGGATTCCCTGCTGAGACTAATCCAGGTGTTTGAAAGTTAGAAATCTGGGGTACGTGTACACCAATGATACTTGAGAGTTTGTGGGCATATTGAAACCTATACGCTTTTGGATGTACTGGAAAATAATATAGTGAGTGACAGGTCCAGAGCAATGGCACTGTGTGTGAGCAGACAGCTGGGAAAAAGAAAGACTGGTAACAGGAATTACAAATAAGAATAACTGTTTGACTTAGGAGAACAAAATAAGCTGAAAAAACAGCCCCAAAATATTTGGTCAGAAATAAAGTGAGCTGGCTTCGACTTGCTAATAGTTCTGTCTTCAGTAAATGCTCTTAAACTCTTATTCCCAAAGGAGAGAAAATAATGAAAAGTAAAATTTAAACCAAGAGAGTCAACTATCCATTCTGTATGGCAAGCAGAATGCTATAGCCTGGGAATGGGAGAAGGAAAAAGCGGACACTGGGGAGTTTCAATATCTTGGCTGCTGCGGGTGAAACAGAACTAGCTGTTCTGTTGGCACAGCAGATGAGATTTCTATTGTACACAGAGAAAATTGAACTAACAAAGACACATGCCTGTAGATAAGAGGGAAAGCTGCCAGGACAATGAAAGAAGGTAGCTATTTGGCTATGATACAGGTTTTCTTTTGTCACTGAAAAACATACCCTGACTGACGTGGAGACTGACTGACTGTGAAGACTAACACATTTGCTGGAAAACTTGGAGGGTTGAATGCTATCCACACCTACCTGCTGTGTTGCAAGGGGAGAAACGCCATCTCTTTTACAAAAGACCAGTGCCTAGTTTGCCATTAGAAGGGAAATAGTTTGTCTTTGGCTGGTACTGAACAAGGTTTTGCAGGCCTTGGACAAATTTAACATTATTTGAAACCATGCATTCGTCTGCTGGCTGCTGTTTGGTCCTGAGTTTGTAGTTTGTAGGTCCTGAGATTGACATGAAGCCTTTGAAGGCACCAAAAGCACAGCTCTGTAGTTGCCAGGGCTTACAAGAAAGCTCAAAAATATTTGACTTGTTGGAACATCAGTAGTGCTCAGTATTTTCAGGGCTTAATTCTAGGACTTCCAGCCTCGTGACTGGGAAGTAGTTTAACTACGTTGGCTGGAAGCTTTTAAATTATTTTTGTAACTGACTTAACTACTTTAGTAGAATCCCTATATGTGCCTGCAGTCAAAACAATAGCAAAACATGCATTATACTGTAATAGCTCATATAACTTTTTGTTGATGTAGAAGTATTTGCATCGATTTGAGTTTGCCCTCTTAGAGGGCAGAAGCAGTAAGCAGGAATATTGCTTTAAGTTATGGCTTAGTTAAAGTCAACCCTTCCTCTTTATCCCTCAAACTTTATACCTCATCTTCTGAAAAGCAATACTGCACGTGCTGAATTAGAAATTCATTAAGGTATCAGCCACATTAAAAAAACAAAGCCAAATTGCTAGGCAATTGATTATTCTTTGAGGCATCTCCCAGAAAGTCGAGCAGCTCCCATAACTCATGCTGCTGACAGGTCTCGTTGACTTTGTTTAGCAAATACAAACTAATTTCACCCAAAAACTTTGCCAAAGAGCCTATCAGTCTAACCTACTAATAATGTCTATCTGGATTTAAATATAGGGGTTAAGCCAAAAAAGCTGTAAAAATGCTACAAAAGCCTTGATGGTAAAACCAGTATAAAGTCTTTGCATAATTCCTTCTGCATAATTCCTTCTGTATTAAAAATGTTGAGCTCACGTGTTCACAGCCACACAAATACTTGCTATCTTATCCAGTAGAGTGATATGAACACAAAAGCTGAACATAAACCAAGCTCCCACATGAGTGCAGAGCAGGCAAAGCTCATTATAACAGCCTAAATTGTCTGCACTGCATTCTTTTATGAAGAGCCCAAAGGCAGTTCATTCATTTGGGCTGTTGGTGAGCACCAGCAGAGAGAAAGGGTAACAGCATAATCCGTTGGGGTGTTGGTTTGGCAGACAGTGGGCTGTGTTTCTATCTGGAGGCTGCCAAGTCCTGACTGAGTCCAGAATTCAGACTTCAGTCTCTGCCATTGGCAGCAAACAAGGATTCCCATGAAGAGGTGTTTGCAAAGGGCCAAATGTTATGCCAAATGCATGTCTTATATGTCCATCATTATCGCTCCTGTGTGTTATGAGACAAATATGACAAATATTGACACGAATATAGATACCTTAAAAAATCATAGCTTAGTGCTTAAAATATCTGTTTCTCCTACTCTCCAAAACGAATAAAAGAAAAAAAACAATCCCCAAACCTGGGAAATTTCCTGAAAAAATGTAGTTGCCAAAGTAAAGCTTTGTTGGAGCTTTGTTGGAGGTCCTGCTTGGCTGGAAATGGGTTGCTTTCTTGGACCAGACAATGAGCAAGGGAAGAAAGTGATGCAATTCCAAAGAGTTGTTGCTTCTGATTAAGAAGATCATCTAGATGTGGATGAAATTTTAAATCTATGTTGTTTTATTGCACTGATAATTTTGCTCTAGGAGTTGAATGCAGTTCTTGATGGCTGATATTTGTGCACTGAACATATGTCATGCCTTTTTTTGTTTGTTAAGAGACCCAGTGTCATGCAACAGTTCAGCCAGAAGAGTCCTAGCTTTAAAGGATTTTGCTTGGGGTTTGTCTGTCCCTACAGTCTTTTTTATAAAGTAGACCCTGTTCGGGATTGAGACCCTGTTTGTCTGAGAGCAGATAGTAGAGCTGATCATCTGGATCAAAATTTTGCAAATATTATTTTAATATATTTAACATAGAATTATTTCCTATTATTTTTGTGTTTCTTTACTCCCAACACTATAAACAACTGCTGAAACATTAGAGTAAGGATTTAATTTTGATGAGTAGAGTTCTATAAATATCTGTTCTTCAGTCCATTGCCTGGAGAATAATGGTGATATGTGTGGTAGTACAGTGAGAATATATCTCTATCCTCAGAACAAAGGGTGATTTCTGTCACAGCAGAAAGCAGTGCTGGAGTTAGCACTTCAGAGAGATGTCTGCCTCCTATCTCTAATTTTTCTTTCCATACAGTCAATACTTGTTGATCCCCTTCTGTGGGCACTCTGTTTTAGTGATCCCCGGAGTGGTAGAATAGTAGCCATATGGCTTGCAGTAACTTGAATTTCAGCATAGAAAGAGCATAATTTTCTTTTTGTCTAAATAATGCTTTGAACCCTATTTTACATGGCTTGAGAAAAAATATGGAAGCGACCAGGCAATTTCAGAACACTGAAACGCCATCTTGAGAGACGTCAGCAAGGAATAGGCCTGGAGAACAGTCCTTTTACAGCTGCCACTGAAGAATCCTCAGTGGGTAGTAGGCAGATGGCTCAACTCTATCAACATCAGAAAGTATCCTAAAACACCGGATTATTGAGGCAATAAGGCTCTGGCTAGCTAACTACAGCTGAGATGCTGGTGGGCATGGCTCTCATTCAGCCCTTGTCTGACAAGACAAAAAACATTTAAATCCTTGAAAAAAATTTTGTAAGGGACGTGAAAATGAGGACTGTAACATAGATGCATGTTTGCTAATAACAGTGGAAGGGTAGGATCTGGCATCCTAGGAGGGCTCTTCCAGCTTTACCGTCCCATAATATTTGCAAAATTACTTTCTCAAAAAATCAATGAGTGTAATACAGCAGTTATGCCAAATATGAATAACTAAAAACAGTGAATAATTAAAACCTGTCTGGGAACAGTTATATAGGCAAATTAACTCCCAGGTGTGCACAAAAGAAAAGGAAATCTGAACACATTATAATTTGGGACTGCGTATTAGATTTGCTTTGCTCAAGTGAATCTAAATCTGCATTCTGAGCTTTATCTGGTATGTCACCAAATACAGCAAATCTCAAAGCAATACGAATATATGTGCATTAGCCTTAGACTTAATGGACTTTCTCTTCAAAGAAGACAAAGTGCCTTTGAAATGGGAAGTGTAAGTACACTACAGCTCGTGGAAGAACTACTCTGGCTTTCTCTTTATGCAAAAGTTGTTGCAAATTGTAAAGTTTGATTAATATCCTGCATGTTTTGTGCCACCAGTCATAGTCCTTAGTTGATAAATCATAAAAGTGAATTTGATCCTGAAGAGAGGAGGTCTACAGGTAAACAGTATAAACTTGCCCAGGTTCTTCCCAGAGTGAAGGTTTAGCTACACCTTTGGCTGAAGTGCATTTTTTATCTATTTTTCAGCATTTTTAAGCTATTCATAATTTAGTACAAAGAATGATAAATAATGCTTTTGGTGAGGGATTATGGATGACACAGGAAAAGAGGACCTAGATACAGGATTATCATTTCTGGGTTGATGGATGATCTAAAAATTTAGTCTGTTAAATTTAGATGTAGTGAATCAAAAAATAAAATTTAGTTTTGCCAAATGCAAGTGAGTCTGATTTGTTTCTACAGCTCAAGAACAATGGTACCTGGCTTTGCATTAAAAAACTGGTAATAGATGAAATTACTATAAAATATCCATGTTTGCAAGTGATCAACTGAAAGAAAAGGAGGAAGAGAGAGCCACTCTGTCATTGTAAAGACAAAGGTTTTCAGAAATCTCCATTGCACATGAAGGAGACTTGTTTTCAGAAACTCTGGCATACAGCACATTTTAGAAAGGAGAGCGTCCAAGAAGTTGCTACAATGTATGTATGCCAGAAAACAGCAAATCAAGTTTTAATTTCTTTTGCTGTTTGCTTTTCAGCATGTGTATTCTCTCTGGGTTTGTTTGGGTTTTTTTCTTCCTAGTGTATGAAGTCCATGTACGTTATACAGAGAAACATGCATGAGCAAGAGGGTGTGTGAAAAGAAATAAGGATTTGCTTGTGCAATGATGTTTAGCTATAAAAAGCTACTTTTACTGTAAAGTAGATTACTGTAAAGAGGAGGTTTGTTGTTTTTTAATTAATGTTTTTATTTATTCTAATGATAGTGGTTATCCTTGCTTTTAACAAGAATAAAGGTCATGAGCTCTGGGCAGCATATAACCCCTTTCTGAATTTAGAAGCTCATCAAATCTTTTATGTTTATTAGATACAGTGTTGCCTTGCAATATATTTCTGGGATATAGCTCAGTTTTATTTGCCCTACAGGACTAATCTCGCAGAGGTAACATACATACTCGTTTCTTCTCCTTTTGTGTTTCAGCTACAGAGATCAAAAGGTTTACTGGTGCTGGTGCAGTGCCTTTTTTCTTAGTGTCTCACAAAAAGGGAAAGAGCACGGGAAAGGTCTTTGTGCCTTACAGAGAACTATTACATGCTGAGGGAGAAGCTGAGTTAATACTGTTATATGTAGCAAGAACAGCTAAAACGCAAGGAAGAATAATAATTCATTTTCTATTCTTTGCTTTCTAATTTCTTACTATTAAGCAGATGTCCCTTCTGGTGTATTTCTCTTTTCTCAATTCTAGGAATTGTAGATTGAATTGTGCACCTCTGTCTTTCTGAAACAGAACAAATGTTTCTAGACTAACCTGTCTAGAATAGCAGGTCATGATTGTAAAACAATGGGATTTTGAAAGGAAATTTGAATGAAACTGAATGGAAAAGTTCTGAAGAAACAAGATTCACACTTAGATCTTTGTTTGGTTTTATATTGAATTAAAAGGCAGGTTTCAGAATATTTCTACACTAGGTTGAAAAAATTGATGAGAACTCTATCTGTAGCTTCTGCCAGTTTATTTTCTTTATTAATGTCAGCTACTTAAGTTATAGGTCAGCCTTAGAACAGAAAGGGACACAGTCTATATAAAAACTTTATTCCTTTAGTATTTCTCCGATTTGTTTTACAGAACCAGCTGTTCAGGTACAATCTTTGGGTTTTAATGACCCTTTGCCAGGGGTCCTTTCCGTAGCTGTGGCTCTATAAATGAAGATAGTGTCAACCTAAAATAAATTTGTTTCTTTGCAGCCAAATTGAAGCTTCAAAAAGGCACAAACCTGAGCTTTTCAGGGATATATGTACATAGTTAAGAACCCCAAATCCATTTTGTCTTCCTCTTCGCAGAGTCAGATCCCTAGTTAGGCAGGTAGCTTTCATAGTGTGGCTCAGCTGTCCTGTACAGACTGATAAGGAACAGCTGATCTTTAGTCTGTTGTTTGGAGTGAAAATTGACCCCTGCAGAACTACAAAGCGTTTGAGAAATGTAAATAAAGCAATAATTATTTTAGAAGCATTCAGCCTAATGCTCTCTTACCAGGTGGTTTCCTATTGAAGGCTTTCCTTCCTCTCTTCCTTTCTTTGTCTTTCATGGAAATGAAGTCTCCAGGCTTCATGCTGTGAGTCTCCAGTTTTCTCCGCCTCCACAGCCCAATGTGCTGAAGAATCAACTGAATCCTCAGTTCACTTTTGAAGGACCCAAGTCTTCCTCCATGCACCTGTGCTCTCCCAGAGGGGGATGGGAGAAATTTACCTGTGTCAGGCTGGCATGTCAGGTCTGGAACAGTTCTGCTGATCCACGTGGGTCTTCCACAAAACATCTCCCATCCCTTGACAACAGCTCCCTGGCCACCTCCATGCCTGCAATGGGAGAAGAGGAGGGCCTAGGTGCTTCACAGCCCCCTGCCTTTTCCCCATACCCAGAAAACACAATGGCTCAGATATGCTCTCAAATTTGAGATGCTGTTTAGAGGAGTTTGGTACTATACCGGTTTGACAGGAGACAGCTTACTTTGACTTGGTAAGTTTTAGGTGCCTTTTTGAGACTTTCTTTCAGCAAGAGCTTTTATTCTTTTATTGTAATATTAACCTGTGAGAATAGATTTGTGAGCCCATTCCCTCATCACCAATTAAAACTGAAGTAATTTAGCACAAGCTGGCCTGGCTGTATCAAACCCAACATCTTTCATGCACCTTATGCACAAGGGAAGGTACTACCTATTGAAGTATGAAAAAAATCTATAAAACATCCAATTCTGTCCCTCACCATGGTGTACTGCTGCTCCCAGGGCTGCACTCAGTATGCAGTAAAAATCAAATTTCTAGACACCAGGATATATGTTCCTACTTAGTTTGGTTATAAGGCAATGATTCATTTTCCATTAATTTTCATATAGATTATACTTTCTTGAACATTAACAATCAAAAGCTAATCCAGAATTTACAGCAAATAGAAATAAAAGCTTTTTGTCTTTCTTAGTGTCATTTTTGAGTCAATACCATTCATAAAAATAAATATCTGGCAGAATTAATTTCGCATAATTTCAGGCATCTATAGTAGATGTAGCCCTATATGTGGTTTTCTCACCTCTTTCTGCATTGTAACAAGAAACTGGCATTAAGGAATGGCTCATCTGAACTTCTTCAGGCAAACAATTAGTCTGTAATTTAGGGTGATGCAATGAGCACACAAGTGCCTATTTCTTTCCGGTTGCAACTGTGGCAGCCCAAGCTGATACCTTCATGCAGTGGCAGTCATTCAGAATGCTCTTCCAGATGAGACTTCTCCTGTGTGAAATGATGTGTGCAGACCCACTGGCATCATGGCAGCTCTGAAAGTCACTGCCTGAACAGGAGAGGGACCTGCATATGTGTGCCTGCTTGACAGATTGTTTGCTTAACTGATAATGATTGTTTAGCTTGCCTATTTGATATTTTTGTCTTAGCAGGTAAAGATGAATAGAAACCAGCAAAAGGTTAAAAGTTTATTTGCTTTACATGTTATTGTTTCTGTAACAAGACTAGGAAACGTTTGCAATTTATATTTTATTTGTTTAAAAATATGAAATCACCAAACATCTCCTTGAAATCCTGAAAGATAATGGACTTTAAAATGTTTCATTCAGTCATATTACAGTAAAATTCTTCGGAGTATAAATGCGTTTTTTGCTTTCTGAGAGTCCCAAAAGTCCAGAGGGAAGACTTTTTTTCCTCAAAGAATAAAAATATTTTTCTTTCCAACCAGAATTCAAAATGTTTCCCTCAGGAAGGCAAACATCTTTGTAGTTGTAAGACTACTGTTCAAAACCCATTATGTCAGGATATGTTAGTGTGTCACCTTTCCATATGTGAGCACTGCTGCTCATACCCTTGCTTACTCAATTCCTTGAAAGTGTAACTAAATATTTTGATAGTGATTAATAACACCTCATTGTTTTAATGTAATGTTTAAACCAGCAGCAAATGGCAAAAACACCATTACTTAAATTCCAAGCATATTTGGCTCAGGCTTCTACACCACAAGACAAAATCACTACCAGTCCACACAGCTCCACATTGCAGCAATACTAGTGTTTGTGTACATATTTCAGTTGATACTTTTGTTCCTAAATGCATTTATTAGGCAGAAATTTAGGTACCTGTGTAGATTAGAATATGTAAAACAAGGGATTCCCTGACTTTTCTCACTGATGGAAACTGTGCAATAGCAGTGCTGGCCTGGTACGCGCTGCAGAATGTCTTCAGGGAAAGCGAATTGCACGGCCTTTAAGTATGCCTCTACAGGCCTTATAAGCTCTGAACCCTGTTGCTGTAGGATTTCAGTCCTCTGAAGCTCTTTGAGGCTGGAAGTGAAGTCCTGTTGTCAGCAGAGCAGGAGCTCCTTGGCAGCTCTGCTCCTACAGGCTTTTTTATGTAGCCATGGGTTTGTAGTGGCAGAGGTGCATGCTTTTGCTATGGTGCCAACTGCGTAAAGTTTCATGCATTGTGGCTGATTCTGTGTATTGGAAAAGCTGAACTCTCCATAATTGAATTTAATGTGCTGCTTTTTTAATAGGGTGTAATTAAGTTAATTCAACCAGAGAAAACTAACGTTTTCAGCCGTTCTATGCAAAGTGGAATGGTTTGAAAAAGCAGCACTAAAATCTGCACGTTAGGACAGGTTAGTCACGTTCTGTGGCCTGGCAAAAGTGTAGGTTCAAGTTCTCCTAGGAAAAAGAGAGGATTTGAATTTGTATCTCTGCTATTCTAAACCACAACATGAATGTGTTAAGGATAAGAATGGCACTAGAAATTGTGTCTGGGGGGGGAGAAAGGAGTGAAATCACAACTCTTCTTTGGCACCAGGAGGAAGAAACTCTTTGCAGCCAAGGTGCAAGGTGCTTGGCTGGGCCCCAAGGACCCTTTTGAAGATTTGACCAAGGGAGAATCCCCTTACAGATGTCGATGTAAACTGCACAAACAAATCAAAAAGGATTGTCCTTTGTTTCAGGAGCTGCTACGCTAAATCAGTAATAAAAATGTGAATCAACTAAAATTAATACACAAGCCTAGCATCAGAACTTGAATTTAAAATAGACTGAACAAGACAAAGGGAAAATGTACTTAGGCATCAGGTCACTTTCATTCAGGAAGTTTGCTAAGTTTCCTAGGTCATTGGGGAAATAATTGCAGGAAAAACAAAGAAGTGAGTGTTTGCAAGCCCAGATGGGCACACAGCAAATGGCAGTGTAGGGGCAAATAGCAGCAAGGTGTTTGCCAATAATGTAATGCAAAGCTTGTATCATACTGAACAAAGTTTGAGATTATTGGCATTTGAAATACATTAATCACCAGTATCCATCTGGGGGAAAATTGCATCAATAGTACTTGCCCTTGCTTGATATCCAGTCTTCTATGACTTGAGCTTGGCTGCTGAGCTCCATGGTGACTACCCACTCTCCTGGATGAGGGTAGCCTATGTGCTGCTCAGTTATGAGATTTTATTCAGTCTTTCCAACTGTATGAGGATTCTGCCTCAGTTTGGAAAAATAAGTGTCTTTGGAAGATGCTATATTATCAAAACTGCACATTTAAACATTTCTTTTTTTCCTCTGAATGCAACAGCGTTCAACAAAATGTGGCCACATTTTATTGCCTAGATTTGGACTCACATTTTCTTACTGATTTTTTTTCTTTTGTTTATTGAAAGATATTTGTACAGAGGAAAGTTCTTACTTTTTTTTTTTTTTTTCTTTTCCAAGATATACAGACCTGGAGGAATTAATTTCTTCTGTCATATGGGAAAGCTTTCTGCTACCTTGTTTCTCTGCTATGCAGTGAAATTCACCTCCAATTTCTAGCCCAGAGGATAAGGGAATTTGAAAGGCTAGGCTTGCCCATTATGTATGTTGGATTCAGACCTTTTAAAAATAAGTTGAAGTCTTGAAAGCAGGTGGGACTAGCAAGCAGATTGGTTTAACTTTAATGGAATATGTGTAACTAAGTTGCGGTGGCTGTTTTGAAACTTCTCACAAATGTGTACAGCATTGCACAAATCTGAGGAGGAGACTCTGAGGGCAATGCTCATTGCCTTCTCTGGGCACCCAGCACCTAATGCTGAAGCAGCACCTTCTGCTTTCCAGTTTTTAACAAAACTGCTGTTTGCAGGTCGACACCTATCAGGTATCAGATATACTGCAGCTGTACTCACTAATCTGTGCTCTGCACCAAACATGTTTAGGTGTTACACATCCCATTGTGATGCATGAGAGAGGACATACAGGGCCAGGTTTACTGTGTGCAGGGGATGAAGTGCTTCTGAATGGGTGTCTGCAGCTTCTCCCCACCTATGTTGAGTCCTGTTGAAATCCCACAGCAGGTCCTAGAAAGTTTTCCCTTACCTTGAGCAATGACTGTATTGGGCCCATGCTGAGCATACCTGCCCAGCTCTGCAGGTGTTCATCTCCTACATATACCAGTCCACCCAGTATAATATCAAGTGATCTAATAACAGCAATTGTGTGGCTCTTTTTGCTTCATCTGAACATCTGGTGAGCATTTCTAGCACAGCATGGAAGAGCATTATCCTGGTTTACAGCTTATCTTGTTCTAACAACATCAGAAATACCAGCCATCAGTACGCTCCCTCTTGAGAGCAAACCAATTGCAGGTGTGTCAGCTGGCTATGATTATATTCACAGGCTCAAACTCATCTTGTGTCAGCTCATCATGAGTGCAAATCTGTGCAGTTTTAAAATTATTTATTGCCATATGGATTAACCAGATGACCTAATCAGTGTGGGGTTTATGATTTGTATGAAGAACAGTAATTGATGTTAGACAGAAAAGAAACATCTGATGCTTTGAACAAATTTCTATTAAAACACATTTTTCATATAATGACATTTATTTCACGAAACATTTACTCTGTTTTCTGCAGACTATTTTAATATTTAAAGGTTTTTCTCTCAATTTGCATTACTAGATAACTATAATAATGCAGAATATATAATAAAGTTTACAGAGGGCTGTAAGACTGAAACAATATTACAGCTCAAAAATAGAAATGAAACAAAGTGTAAAGAGAAAGCTGTGAATGAAAATTGGTAGAAATTGGATATGTATGTAAATTACAAAAAACAATCTACTGAGATTCACAGGGCAAATAACTCTAGCTACTATTACTTGGCACCAAATAGAAACATTTCATTGGAATTGCTGCTGCTAGAGAAATGAACTGATGAACATAAATGGCTGCAGGCACACTGGAGTACCAAACAGAAAAGGAACAGAAAAAGAGAAAAAGTGTTTGTATACTCATGTGTGACGGTGCACACAGAGTGTTATATACATATAGCTATCTGCAAGTCTCTGAAATGGACTGGATTACCAAGGATTCCAAACCCAGCAAATTTTGTGGCTTAAAACTACCAGCCACCCTCACTGGGGATGGAGCTCACTTGCAGGCTACAGGCAGCGAAGCCCATCTAGAATGGGATCCTACAGCAGGTCAGGATTGGACACCAAACATAGAGATAAAATGGATGGAAGCGTGAAATCAAGCTCTGAATTTCATGCCCTGCTAATTAATTAATTTAATATATTAGGCTGCTATATAAGTTCTTATGGAAAGTCTTATGCCAAAATCCGATATAGTATTTATTACTTTAAATCTGGAATGATTCTGTTATTTCTGATAGTAAAGGGGAAAACTGACATTTTTCCTTATCATTCCTCTTTGCTCAGAGTCACAGCTTTATTGCTAGGTGCTTCTCTAAAGGAAATCCTTTCCATAAAAGCATCCATTAGTAAATGCTAAAAATACGTATAAATATATATATATATACATATGCACATATAAACACTCCTCTTCCCATGCACATAGATGACATAAATCATTCTCTGCAGTTTTCTAGAAACCATACTATAGCTGTGGTAATTTAAGAGTGAATGTGGCTAACGTTTATTAGACTTGAACTATATTGTGGGTAATTGTCCAGTAATAACCTTTGGTAAATTATCTGAAGCCTTTACTTAACAGGGAACGCAGGCTCCCCAAACTCTAATATTATCATCATTCAAGATAATGAGCAACACAAACCCTTCTATTACCAATCTAAAAGCAATAAATGTCAAAGTAAAGAACTATGCAATATTCTGGCCTGGAAGAACAAAAGCCAAAAGTAATGATAATGCCTTTTTGTATTTGCAGTCTATTATATCATGCATAAAAAATGACCCTGTAATTGTCGACAGTGTTATTTTAACAGGTTGTAAAGAGAAAATGGAGGGGCTGAGAAGAGTGTTTTGAACACTGCCCAAACAAATGCTGTAGGGCTTGTAAATTGTAATACCTGGTGGTTTATTTGAATTTTATCCTGAGGAGTATGCTGGATTATTCTGAACCTGTTTTGTTTGTCCCCATGATCACCTAGAAATCTGTAATGTGACACCAAAAATCCTTGTTTGCCATGTTGATGGTCTTACTAATAACTTGGTGACAGTCAGTTCTCCTCTGACACAAGCAAAAGCAAGGATTAAAATACATTTTAAAACATGGGTTATTGATTTATGGAAATTCCTAATTTGGACATTTATAGACCTTCAGAGGTCACATAGCATTTCAGCAATTATTCATTATGAGCTTGAGGGTTACTGCGAGTAGCAGGTGCTCTGTCTGCTGCTGTACTTATGGTCATATAGATTCAGGTATTCATGGATTTATGAAGTGATTCCACTTTAAGATATCTTGTTTTAAGCTTTTTGTAAACAACAGCAGTAGCTAGTCTGCTATTTGATCAGCATTAGAGTAGCTTTTTTAAAGTTAAGGGTGAAGGAAATTGCCTGAAACTGAGGAATCCAATCCCTCAGCCACCCCTTTGTAAAAGTAGGATAATTTTTACTTTCTTGCACATCACGTTCATTGCCTATTTTAAGAAAAACATTTTGCTGAACAAAAAAAGAAAAGTTTGTCTGTGCTTCATGTCAGAATGTGAAGGTCTGCAAAGCAATGCATTTACTAGAACAAATATTTAATCTATTCTCTATGTGTTTGAGAGAATTTATTCATGTTGCTTTGATGTACCAATGAGGCAATTAGTACAAGTGCCAATTATACTTTAGATCTCATTCATCAATATGCATGGTCAAATTCTGTTCCTGCGTACCTAATCCTGAAGTAAAATCATCCATTCTGCTCTTCCTCTAGATCTACACTTGTGGACATGAGAATAGGATTTAGCTGTAAGGGGGAAAGTTAAGAGTTCTTTGTCCAGAAATGAACCCTTTGCTGACATTATATTGCCTTATAACTCATGTGATTCTTTATGCCTTCCCTAATGTGTCTATTTTATACCCTTCCTCAACCAATGCAAAAGATTCCATCCAACTCAGGACCTTGTAGGGTCAAGCCCCATACAGTTTCATTAGGTAAAATTCTATTTTTACTTCCTTCAGTGCTTTATTATCAGCTGGTATATAGACCCTAAATGACAAATACTAAACCGAACAAACCTTGCTTGTATTATCTCAATTAAACTGGTTTAATAAGCTGCCTTTGACTTATGTTTGTGGTTCATGAGGTCACGTTACCTCACCACCTCAAAAATGAATTAACAGAAGTGGTTGTCCAGAAGCGGTTGTCAGGGAGAAAACAGGCCCTCAGCACAAAGCTGTAAAATTTAGGTTTCCACTTGTACTGCTGCTTAACAGAAGTGACAGAAAAAAATAGCAAGCACTTATTTTACATATCTCTTTCCTTCTTAGGGAAAACAAGTGATTAAACTTCTCAATATTTGCATTTTCCCCATCAGCCTATAATCCAAACCTGTCAAGTGAATGGCAGGGGGTGGCAGCGCCTATCGCATCTCTACTTTTGGAAAAGAATCCAAGCTTCCTGATAGTACAGCCATACTGCAGTTTCCATAGCAGATCTCAAAAAAGATATTCCCCATGAGAGTTATTTATACAGCTATTTTCAGGTAAGTTCCAAAATAATGAACACAGATTGTGTTGTGTTTTATTTTTGCTCCTTCTTTCTCATATCTGAATGAGAGTTACACGTTTATCTGTATGTTCATCTGTTTCTGTTTGTCTGTAATTTTATGTGGTAGCATCTATGAGTGGTAGTTTTTTATAATAACATGTATATAAGTGAAATCGACAGTTGTTTTAAGGACTGTGTTCAGTAAGCAGGGAAGTCTTGGATGACTGATACTAGATACTGCTACATAGCTGAAATATGAAGAGGGATTTAGTTAAATGGCTTACTTAAGTGTCAAGATTATTGTCATCTTTTCTTGGGCTACTACAGAAAAGAAAAGTCCTTTTGGACTGAAAAAAAAAATCATGTATATAACAGAATTGTCTTTTTAAGCCTACTTTTTTAAGCTACTGTCTCCCTACCCCAAATGGCATTTGGTTGCTCATCAGACTTTGTCAGGCTCAGAAATAGTTTCAGAAAGAACATATGTGAATCCATCCTCAGACAAATTGTAATGCTGTCACTGAACTGTGACTAAGACAAGTGACAATGTCCAAGATAGGAGAAAATAATTAAGGAAAATATTTTCTAATTGCTTATATATTGAGTTTTAATTTCCATTTTATTGTTGAAACTGAATGGGAAGCCATGTGAATGTTCCAAGTATCAGTGTGAAGACAGGAGTGTAAGATTTCAAATGGTACCTCTAAGGTATAGGAAGTTGCAGAAAAAAGTGTAAATACCAAAAGTCTTCCTCTGTGGAAAAAAAAATACAGGAGTAGACTATTGCTAATCCAGTTTACAGCCTAGTGTCTACCCAGTTTACAGCCTATTTGACTCCGCCCAAATGATATTTGGCACATCACTAGTAAAACTATAATGTAAGGCTTTGCACAAATGAATTTACAAATATTATTTACCCTTATTGAACTACCTCTGCAAGGCTTAGGGATTAGAGATTGCTTCTAAGTCAACTGAATATTAAGAAATGAATAGTAAGATTTTTGTAGCCCAGGATAATTTTCCTTTTTTTCAGTGATTTTTTGTGTTTGTTTTTTTTTAGTGATTTTTTTCAATCTCAACAGTGATTACTTATTAAATCTCAGTCCTATTGTGCTGGGCTTCATTATGAACAGGGAAGTTGTCACATTTGAAATGGAATATCCATTCCCCCAGTTGTGTTTGCAAATGTCTGACAAATTGATCTATCCTTCATCTTACCAGTCTCCTACCACTCTCCTACCAGTCTCAGCAGTTCCCCGTGTTCATCATATATTGGTCCCAATAGCTATGCCTCTTACTAGTTGCCCTGAAATTATTAGAAGTCTGTTTAAGAAGACATGAAGTACTATTGGAATTCCTTATCACAGACTCAAATGAGTTGCTTCTGGTACTTTCGTAACATGCTGTGGAACCCATCACCAGAGCAGGTAATTACATCTCTTAAGCTTGTTTCTGTAATTTACTCACTTTTGAAAATCAATATGTGAGCATCTCTTATATATGCTTGTTTCATATATTAGAATACAGCTTCTACTGACTATACAAATAACTTTTGTGAAACTGAAGTACCATACCTTTAATATTTACTGTTAGCCAAAAAGAAGGTTTTTTTAATACTTCTGAGTAACAGGATATCTCCTGTATATGAATATGCAAGAGTTCACCTCATTTATGCCAATGAAACTGCCTAAACCTGCAGTTTTACTACTGTACTTCTGCAAAGTTTAAAAACCTTCAGTAGAGTCAGTAACTATATACTAAATTTTTGCATCTAATGCATAATTGTGATGAATAGAGCTTGAAGATGACAGATTCCACTTAATTGACTGTATCTTTTCCTAAACATTTCTAGTTATCTTCTAATATTGATAATAATATTTTGTTGGGGAAAAGTTGGGTTTTTTTTCATCAACAACATGAAGCACTAGAAAAATTTTAAACTTTTTTTTACTTATTTTCTTTCTTGTTATAGAGAAACATGCTTAGAGCTTCTTACTTTCTTCCAGGTGAGTGTTTTCCTAAAAAAGCTGTTGTTAGAATTTAATTCTGTATTAATTGTTCATAAAAGAATGTAGCAAATTCAGAAAAAAATCTGATAGAAGTCATTTAAGCAGACAGCACTGTACACTTTACTGGATAATGGTTGAGCAAAGAGGATGCAGCTGCAGGAAAATGGGTGCACACTGACAAGAGCAGGTTCCCACCTTTTCCTGTAACATATCCCAGCAATCCTCAGGGAAAGCATGGGAAACATCAGTGAGAATAGTTATACAGTTATCTGTCCATAAAGTATCGTTTCCTTTGGTTTGGTTTCTTGTTTTGTTGTCATTGATGTTGGGTTTTTTTAACTTTGTTTCCATAATAACTACAAACCCTTCAAGCTAGGCATAGCTAGTTAGGAAACAGAATCTTCAATACAGGGAAATTGTTGCATTTTGAAAAGAAATTGTTCTCATCTATAGAATTCTTCTTTATCTATTAAATTTTCCAAAATATCCTGTAAATGAAAATTAAGGATTGAATATAGTTGAACCATTTTGATATAAGAAAGTTTTGCAGCTATAACAAAGCAATATACTTATGCAAAATTTTGTATCACATGCACATGTTATACCCATTGCAATATATTTTAAGGGTTAATGTTTCATCCTATGCTAGAATAAACATGCTGCCACACAATGCTTTTGCTTCAAATAAGGTCTGTTTTTTGATTAAAGACAACCTGCTTGATCAATTTTTCAAATCTGTCTCCCGAGCATAGGACCAAGGTAGGAGATGCAGACTTTCTAGACTTGATTATTTTTAGTGATAATAACCTGCATATTCTCTTATCTACAGAGCAGCCTTAAGCTCTGTAAGTCACCATTTTGTGACAATGAATATGAGAGGTTAATTGTGCCCACTTATCATTCTGTTATAGGAAAGGTAAAATACTATGCATTATGTTGAACTAAAAGTTTATTAATTATTCAATTCTTAGTGTGATAATTACATTTAAGGGACTTAATAGTAAGTACTAGTAAATTTTAAGTGCTAACAAGGACTGATGGAAAGAAGTCCGGAACTCACGTGTTTCATACACCTGAAAACACTCTCCTTCCCTACACAACTCACAGGTGAGGTTTATGGTTATTGCTCTCAGCAGGAATTCCTCAGTTTCATACTCCACTGCAGGTTTGCCTTTAGGCAAATCTGGACAAGGTCTAAGAATTCAGCATAATTAAACAAACGCTTCCTATGGTCAGGTCATTCAGATGATCCTAAATGCAGAGCAAAAGTTTTCCTGCATACTGGATGTATCAGAAAGACTTTTATTTAGTTAGTTTTTACTCTGGGAGGGATCCTGCTGTAGTACATAACCTACATGATGCAGCCCTGTTTTAACATCAGTCAAGGTGTAGTTTTGACAAAGGCATTTCATGATCTTGTTTTACTGAGATCTGCCTATAATATAATCACAAATACTTATTACAAATTGTATAAGTATGCTGACATGGTTGAGAAATTAGATTTATCTAATCCAATCTAGGATGCAGGCTGGCTAGCACACACCTTCCAAATCTATCATCTGCAAGTCCGGCACATTCTATGGTATGTTCAGTACTGCCCCAAGAATAAAGACCTGTTCTGCCTATCATATGCTTGTGTAACTAACAACGCATTTCACACAGTAATGGAAGATTCCTGAGGTTGTTAATGCATCCTGGAGATGAAGAACTTGTGTTAATGGGGAATTACATGGAATTATATAGTTCAGGGTCCTGTGGGACTTCCACACTTTCAAATAATCTCATCACACATACCTTGGAAGGAAGTGCTAATTAAAAGTATAAAAGAGTGTATGTGGTATTTGTGAAGCTGTTATCCAAAGCTGTATTGCTGCATCTGTTATGCACTGCAATTAGTCATAGTTTAATGAGAAAATAAAATATCTGAGGTCTGCACTTCTAAAACCACAACCCCCATCCCCACATTCCCTCCCCTAAAAAAGCAGTCACAGCACACCTGTAATGATGTAGTGGAAAAAAAGCATTATCATTTCAGCAGATGGATAACCTGCATAAGGACTTTGCTGTCGTAGTTTTGCTTTGATCCAGATACATCATTAAACTGTTTTTCAAACTTTTAAAACTGGCAGTGAAAATAGAGGTTTTGTTGTGGAACAGAGGGGAAGACGGGATCAGATGTTACATATAGATAGATGTTCTTTGCATGGCCCACTTTAATATGTGTCTTTATATGGCATATTGCCATAGGTACGTCCCCTACTGAATTATTTTTCAGTAGAATTAAAGAAAAAATATGGAAGGTACCTCTAACAAATGCAATATCATAATAATTAATCCTGTTGGGAAGAGTTAATTCACTGGAAAATTTCTAGATTTAATGAAAACAAAAATCTCCTTTTTAATGACCTTATCTTTCCTAAAATGCTCTACATGCCTTTGACTTTGGTATATCTGTATTATTGAATGCTCTCTAATAACAATTATTACGCTGACTTCACAGTGTAGTGAGGGTTGTAGGTTTTGGGTTTTTTGTTCCTCCTTCCCTGCCCCCTTCCCCTCCCCCAGTATAAGTAGGATTTAAATAGCATAATAAAAATCTGAAGCTAAATATCATAAGTACAATGGGAAATTTCATTGTCAACTTTATCCAAACTAAGATAACTTTGGTAACATTTCATACTGCTGCTATTTGCAGTTCAGAGCCATGATTAGACATTAGATTAATACAGAATATAGATCAAAATAGATCAGTTCTTGGCCATAAGCAATATGCAGGAGTTCTTTCTCTTTCAGTGCTACAAAAAATTATTACAAGAAGTTGTTAAAAAAAAGGGTAAGATTATTAGTGGAAAAAACCTGATAATATTAGGAAGAGGTAGAATGAAATGAGTATTTTTCTATATTGATTCTGTGACATGTGGCCCATTTTAGAATAAAATAACTGTAGCTTGTGGTGCAATGATATTTATCAGCAGCCAAAATCAGTACTCTCCTCTAAAATCACAGTAGTGGAAAGGGGGAGAAAAACGTTCAACATTTTCTTAACAGCTCTTTCACTGTTTTGAAATATAAAAAGGACAACTTACTTTCAAACCATTTTTCCTTTTTTTCAAGTCCTGTAATTTATGACCTACCTTAGCAATGCTGATTTTTTAAATTTTAATTGTTTAGCTACTCTATACTTACTGTGGGTTTGACAGCATTTGATGGTGCTTAGTTTTACTTGCTGCATCCCCTTTTTTCTGCATGATTCATTTGTGAAATAATTTCCTTTCCCAAGGGAAACTTTGGTGTCATCGGCAAACTTGCTGAGGGTGCACTCACTCTATCCCACCATCCATGTCTCCAACAAAGATGTTGAACAGTACTGGTTTTCCCTGGTTGCACAGCATCTGTTTTCCCTGGTTTAGGGAAAACACTCTTCTCTAATTCTTGTTTTGTTTAGTAATGCTTGTTTCTAACACTGTGGGGTTGCTTGTTCTAGGTAATTTGGCATTGGCTTTTCTCCTTTTTGGAATGGTAGGTATTTTAAAGAGGAGAACTTGTTGGAATTGGTTCTACGGCAGTAGCAGAAAAGTTACTCTTGCATTGGAATCATGAATCTCAAACTCTCTTTGATATAAGGAAAATGAGGTTTTCTTAAAGGAAGATAAAAAGTTCCCAATTTACATGTCCACAGATGTAAATTTACATTCAGAGGAGCGTACAGTCTAAATAGTGAAAATACAAAAAACATTGCAAAGAAAATAAAAATAACCAAATCTTTAAAAAAAACTATTATATTGTGGATGTGGACTGTGTTCATGTGATTTGTGAATATATTTTCCTGCAACTGTCTTCACAGAATGTCACAAAATAGGTCTGAAATGTTTTTGGATACCAATAAAATAATGGTCAGTCTCTAATTATTTTTTTTTTTAAATTCCTACTTTAAAATGCATATATATATAAAATCCGTGTAAGTTTGGGGACTTGTACATCTGCCCTAATCATCCAGAGTCTCAAATGCCAACAATAAAAAAGCAACTCTGAGGATTTCATTTATGTATAAATTTTGCTTTTTTCCATCAGATCAATTATTGTCGCAATTAATTTCTATTAAATTTAAAGGTTTAGGTTGTGTTTTGCTGGGTTTTTCTTTTTTTTCCCTCATAATTTCTTGATCTAGCAAAGACCAAAGACATTAAATGAAGGGTAAAAAGTTCTTTAATATAAAAAATAAGTAAACAGGCAAATTTATCTGGTTATTTACTGGACTGCTATACACCTGGTATTTTGAGTAAGATTGATAAAATGAATACCAATTGTCAGCAAAGAAGGGAAAATCACTCTGTGTTTAAAATTTGCATTCTCTAAGGAGTGGAATCCATTTCATATCATCAAAAAGATAAGATTACTTGTCACCCATGTAATGCATGAACTTAATATTGTCACAGAAAGTGACATTTAAGATTTACTTAGATTCTTCATAATAGAGGTTTTATAACCTCCCTCATGTAAGCCATAGCATCTCTGGAGATGTTGCCAGATGAATGTGGTGTATATATTCTCACAGGGATGAGACAAATTTTGTACCTCAAAAAAATTTCACCTCGGTTTGTGATCCCCTGCACTTGCAGTAATATCACTTCTGCATTGTCTAGCCAAATCTGTACGTAGGTTACCGTTTCTTGCAAAAACTACAGAAAACCATGAAAAGAACAGGAAGGAATGGGAGGAATTCTGAGGGTGAGAATGTACAATAAATTTTACACAAGAACAAGTGATTTTCAAAAACCTGAAAGGTTAGAAAAAAATGGTTTTCTCTCAGTTTCAGTGTAAGACTGCATGATGACTTACAAGTGGGTATTTGGCCAGCTTGCTGCAAAAGACTAGATTCTGTTCACCTTGTTTATCATCAGAAGTTAAAGCTGCAGCATTATGAAATCAAGGTTTCTTTCTCATTTTATCTTAGTGGAGATGACACTGCAATACAGGAGGCCTGAATTTTACTCCTGGCTTCTTCCCCTGATCTATCACCAAGAGAGGTCTTATGTGACCTCTTTCTCCACTTCAATACTTCTGTCTTGTTTAATTAATATCTCAGAAAATTACATCTCCTACTCCTGATACCATCTAGCAAAGAGATTCTGATGATATATCTGATGCCTCTACATGGTGCTCTAATGTGTAATGATAAAGAAAATAATGATAATCCTAAATCATGAAGTCATCCATCCTCTGGCTCACAATGACTATGTGGAGCCCAGATTCCCTCAAGGTTTTGGTAAAACTGTGGAGGCTGACACAAAGCAAGTAATTTGTGGGAAGGATAAGAGGAAAATTATATAATGAAAGCAAGACTAAATGGCTTCACATCCCTGTAGGTATTTCAAATGAGGTAGGATATTTCAGCAAATAAGCCTCTCTATCCACATTACTCATAAAAACTCCTGTAATAGATACAAAACAATGTGTCTCTACTTATGTCATTTGGTGGTAGTGGTATTTTTTCTTTGTTTTTTTGGAAGTTTTAATGTGATGTTTTTTGGTTGATTTTTTTTTTAATTAATGCCTCAGTGTCTCTACCTGTACTCTGTGAAATTATCAAAATTCTTCATGTGTCAGAATGCAAGTAAAATCCTCTGTCTTCTGAATTCCTTTTTCTTTTCTTCAGATATCCTTTCTCTTCTTCCTCTGCCTTAAGACTAAAATCCTCTTAAGTGCTAAGGAAACTATATTTCCTCTGAAATGACAGATTTTCCTTGGTTCTTTCTCTCTGTTTTCCTTATTAAGCTAATTTAAAAAGATATTTTATTTGAAATGAGGGATAAGAAATGTGGAGAAGGTGACCTAGTTTGTTTCTCATTATTATAGTATATTTTCAGTAATACTTAAGAGTCTTTTCTGAAACATCTTTCCAATATTTTTATTTCCTTCCCAGGATCTCTTTAGTTTTAATATTCATGAGGAATCTGAAGTTGGCTTCAGATGTAGATAGGTCATTTCACTCCATAAACTGGTATGAACTCAGTATGAGGAAATGTATACACTCAGAAAGCAGAAATGAAGTATATGTGTGTGAGGGTTAAACGAGTGTTTTAGAGACAGCAAAAGCTTGCTTTTCTAGGAAGATAAAAAATTAGATATTGTGAAGTACTTAAGTTCAGATTTTTTCCTGTATTTTCACTGTATTGTACTACAGAGGTTGTAGGTAGATGCAGCTATAGCTACAGATGAGAGCAGACTTTGACCCAGGGTAACCTAACTAGAGATGTTTAGTCTTGGAGGTAGTTTAAACCTGTGGATGAAGCTAATTGCAGTGCATAAAACAAATACAGGTTGTGTGCTGTTTTCTGATGTCCTTCTACCATCTTGGCACTCAAATAATTCTGATTTTTCTTTTATTCTTCCTTTCCCCTAAATAGGCTAAAAGGGTCTGAACCCACACAAACCACCCCACAACAACAGGCAGCTCACCTGCACCCGAGAGAA
>JAOXNG010000001.1:98401140-98413672 GCA_028566535.1 Scolopax minor
CCCTTTTAAACACCCATCCTGAAATTTACTGTAGTGTTGAGGGATCTCTGAGGGATGTCATATGCATTGGCACATCTGCTGTATGATGGATTTCCTTGTAACCCACAGTGTCTGCCAGATTGTCACTGGTATAGGACATTGAGTAGAAGTCAGCCTAATATTTATCAAGGCTTAGTTTGTCACTGAGCCTATTTTGCAATGTACAATTACTAAATCCAAGTTTTTGTTAAAGAGGAGATTTTTGAGCCTTCCGTAAATAAAGCACTGTTGAAATTGTCAGCTTCTGATCACTGATGTACAGTAAAACCAGTTTATTTTTTACTGTAAGCATTCTCTGGAACCTGATTGATTTTTATATTGTGCATTGCTGCCTGGACATCAGCTCCATCTTTCCAGAATGAAAACCTGATACCCTTTCTTCATGGAGCTCTGGACACTTGATGACATTTGAAAAGAAAATGTCATTTTGTGTCTGCTGAAGGTGTGATGAGATGTGCCTGACAGGTTTGGAAGCTAGCACACAATCAGAGAAATTCACTTTAAACTGCAGTGTAAGTAGTTGATTAATTCAGTATTCTCATGGATACTATTTGTTGCAAGTGTCATCTTGATTTGAGTTGTTTTTTCCACAGAGCAGGAGCAGGTGTGTTTTCAGGTACTGTGTTATTTCATAGGGAATTGTCCTGTGTGAGTGAAACTAGAAGTGATGAGGGCTTTCACATATTCCTCTCTAGAAACGAAATGTGATGTGGTGTTTCCCGGCACGTTTCATCCTGTGATTTATAACTGGCAATTATTAATTATTTTTTTTCAAAATGAATGGCTCACACAGTGGAGAAGGCAACAGTGTCTCTCAGTATATGAAGTACTGAGTGCCTAGTTCTAGTAGCAATAAACCAAAGGGCTTGTTTGAATTCTAAAAAGTTGTGAGCTGGCTTTAGTGTGAGCTAGATAGGATGGGTTAAATAGAAAAAGTTCAGCTTCATCTCACTTAAAGTTTGCACCGTCTGCAGTACCCTCAATAACCTTGCTGGCATGATTTTTTTTTACCTTCTGCCTATAAAGGCCTTAAGGATATATAAAATATACACTAGCAATTGCTTTCACTGCATTTTCAAAAGGTTATTTTGTTACAAACTTCAGTCTGTGTTTTTTTTTTGCAGCGCTTTATTTCTTGTGTGCTTGCAAGGTCGTTTGCTAGCTTTTTTTTTGTTTTGTTTTGGCCTGTGTGAGTCACCTTTCCTCCTCCAAATTGCAGAGGCTGTTTCTGCATTTCTTCTCATGTCCTCATGCAGAGGAGGAAACACGGTGTCTCTGCAGCCTGGGCAAATGATCAGTCAATCGGAAAAATGCCCTTTGCCTCTGCTTAGGCTTGTTAAGAACTAAGTAGGTTGACAGCATTCAGCTTGAGAAGCAATAATCGCCATCTTTCTGAATTTGAGGTTAGAAGAAATGTGGGTGTGAATAGTACAGTGTGTGTATGTATATTTGCATATACAAATATATATATATAAAAGCAAAACAAAAAAGACAGCTGGAAAGTGCATAAAGATTATATGCAGATGAACTCTTGCTGCAGCAGGCAGGGAACCTTGTGCCATGAGCTGGAAGAGGTCATCCCCTGGCTCATCAGGCCTGGAAGCAGCAGCTCAGCTTTTGGACTCAGGAGGTTGTGCTGGCCCCTACCCAAGGTGGGAGCCCACCTGCCACGGTACGTGCCCTGGCCTCTTCCTGGCCTTTGAAGGTGACCTACTGGCCCCCACATTCTGCACCTCTTGGAAGTAGCTGCTGAATTGATAGGCAGAAGTTTGTGGAGACAATTTCGTTTGTGTGGGTAGCTTGTTGCTAAGATCTCAGAGGATCAAAACCCAAAATAAATGCATCTCTTAGTCTATTATCAGATACCAAACATAATGTGCCTGTTATACCTTTCTGGTGCTTGAAGTACACAGATGGCTTTTCTAAATTCAGCTTGTGCCTTGATGTCAATTGCTTCACAAATATATAGCACTCTAGACAAGCCAGACTGAGCAGGACAATAATAATATATTTATTATTACAGAATAACATGCATACTATTTAGTGTTGATAGGCTTTCATGTTTGATTTTTTCTGAAGTGCAAGTGGAGTTATATTTTATAAAAATCATATCAGTTCACTGAACATTATAGAATATAAACACACAAAAAAATGGGCTGTTGCCAAAGTTATATTAACTAAATAGTTCAGAATGGAAAGGCCCCATTTCCATGGAAACCTTTTCTCACAGTGGCAACCCCACGTCTCATCTACTTCAACAGAAAAAGGAAAAGTGAAGAGGAAATGAAAAGGAATAGATAATAGCTGCGTAAACATTATGCTTATCTTGAACTTGGATTTACATTTATGAAGAGTGCTAATAACCAGAGAATATAACAACATAACTTTGAATATTAAAAAGTAATTAAAAGGTTAAAAGTCTGAAAATGTTCACTATTTTTGTTTTATTCTGCACTAATAGCATTAACATCCTTTTTGTTTAACTCTGGTTCTTGTAGCTTTTATTTTGACTTGTATTCATAAGATATCAGTATTTTACTTCACTTTTGCATCAACAGATAAGAAAACAGAGAGGATAGGGGGAGAGTGTTCCCCTCAGAGTAGGGGGAGTCTGAATCCCTCAGAATACAATTCTGAAAGGTTCTAGAGCTCATATTTTAAAATAAACACAGCATTTTAACCCTACCCATTATGATAGCTTTATTCCTATGAGCACTGAATTAATTAATTAATGAGATTAAGGGGAAAAAACCTACAGTATTAAAAAAAGTAAGAGAGGAAACACCTTCCATCCAAAATAGCCACTGTGAATACAAGAGATGATGCTTTGAGTAGCTGCATATTCTATTGGGGAAGGGAAGGCTGTGAAGGTAGCTATGAATGAATTTATTCTTTTAAGGTATGGTTGACAAAAAGGCATAGAGGTAGAGGTGCTGGGTCTATTTATGCTCCTTTATAAATCAGTCATTTGCATCAAATTCTATTGCAGTGCATTAAAACAAAGCAGAAACAAAAGCCACTGAATTTGCTTTGTCAGAACAAGAGAACAGAAACGACACACCACAGAAAACATAATCTGGGTCTCTGCTAGTAGATGGTACCATTTGAAATCTTAGTCAAACAGTTTAACAGAGTAATATGATATCTAGCCTGACAGACCACTTGGGATTTTAAGGGATACCGTACTGCTACAGCCCCATAACAATTTGTTTAATATTTTTTTTTCCTTGTGGGTGTGTGTGTGAGGGAGAAATGTGCTTAGATATAAAGCCAGACTAGCAAAAGACTCTCACAGCATATATCGCTTACCAGCCCTGAGTTAATTGGCACCAGGACTTCCCACAGAATTTAAGCGATCCTCAGATACTCTATTCCCCTTTGTTTTCACAGATGCTAGAGTTTGTCCTACATCATATATTTATTAGTATGCCATATATTTCTGTATGTTTCTTTGTATGCTTTTGCTAGTTTCTTCTATCAACTTCTATTTCATACCGGTAAATTAGAGGGATACGTGGCATCTGTTGCTTGATTCAAAGTATTCTACAGTATCCTCCTTAGAAACTTTAAATTGGTGTGTCTGGTCTTTCCTTTTCTGCTTTAAAAAAGGATCTTTCTTGCTAGAGAGCACGTATTTAAGAGGGCAGAATGAATCAGTAGGTTCAGAGGAAGGGATACAGGACTATCTAAATATTTTTCCTTTTCCAAATATTTTAATCATGTTGGTAGGGACAGTGGTGAAAGAAGCATTGGTTTGAATGATTTTTCATGAATGTAATTTGAATTCTTCTTCAGACTTCGATTTATAATCATCAGCTCAAAACCCAAAATCTAAGAAAATGTAGCTACTTATCTATTTCTAAATACCTGTAGAGGTTGAAGACATATAGTGATACGACATCCTGTAACAGCTAGATGTTTTATTTTGTAATACTGTTAGAAGGAAAGAATACGAGGAGTTCTGGAGAAAGGTTGTTTAAACTTTCTTAAAAATTAGAAGAGCCCCACAAGTAAACCTCATCAGCTTGATTTTTAGCAAAAAGTTCCCCCATCTGATTTATGGTGGTATATATATATAAGTACACATATTCATACATATGTTTACATTTATATTTATTTTAGTCACATTATTCTTTAAGTTTTTTGCAACTACAAATCTTAATTTTGCTTCCTTGCACTATTGAAATATTTTTTTTTTCTACTTTCTTCTGGGGCTCTGTTTTCCACTTTTCAAAATATTCAGAATAGAATGAAGGGAGAAGGATCTAGGAGTTGGTGAGGTGAAAGAAGAACCTTCAGAAAATTAATTTCCTTTTCCATTTAATCTTTTATCCTGTGTGGAAAATGTCAGTGTTGAGCTTTGAGTAAAGCAATGTTTGGGTCACAGATTGCTTTTTATTTTGTGGATTTCTGCAGTAACAGTATTCTTACTGCCAGTAGCCCTCATGCAGTGTGACTGCTGTAAAATTTGACTTTGCAAGCATTGTTGGCATTAAAAAACATCTTTAAGGATTTTTATTTTACTTTTATTTTTTTTAAAGGTATATTGCTATTTGAACAAATTTGATCTGAGGCTGCCCCTTAGAAAGCGAGGTTCAGGTTTTTATTTAGTTTCCTAGCTGTTTTATTTTTTCCCCATCAGCAAAAATAGGCCCATCAAGATAAAAGCAGAATGTAAAAAAACTCCATTGGATATTCCAAGTGCTATTTCCTGCATATCTTTTAGATTAGCTTTTTTTTTGGTGTAATTGGAAAAAGTGATACAGTATCAGTGCAAAGAATTAAATACATAAGGAAAAGCTACATGGAGGTTTCATATATGGAAAGGCTTACACAGCATTCTAACATGCACAGCTGTGAACCTATGATCGGTAACAATTTCTTTTCAAAGAATCTGGCTGTCTTTTGAAGTTAAGTTCAGATTTTATTCCTCAATAGAATACCAAAAAGATAAAACTATAAAAATGAGGAAATAGCCCCCCAGGTGCTGTTCTGATATCCCACGTATGGGTATCTCCTTGGTAATACCATCCAAATTAGATATGAACAACACAAATATATATGATCTTGATAAATGCTGCAATTATGGATTGATTTCTTCAGCAGGCCTTTTACACATTGTTAATGGTTGTGGTTGAAAGAGGCTTACCTCACAATTTCTGGTCAACTGTAATTCATGCTCCTGCGTTTCTTTGGAGTTGATTGACTGTAAGTATGGTTTACATCCCTCTTTTACACCTCAGTTTAATACTGGTCTGCATGATCTATGTGCACAATGCAGGCAAGCTCATAACCATAGGTTGTAAGGCCCATAGCCTTATGCGCCTCATATGTATGTCCATACTTCACTGAAAGTCTTGAAGTCTCATAGGGATGCAATTGCCTCTCTATGCAACATTTTGCAAAGGATGATTTCTGACCTCTGATCTTGTTTAATATAGTTCAGATATAGGAGCAGGAATCTGAGAAATATGAAAATATTGCATTATTCTTCAGATTCATTTCACTGACTTAGGCCTTCTGAAAATGTTCTGCATCTGACCTAAACTAATCATTTGGGCTTTTTCTATAACAATGGGACTTGACAGTGAAGGTACTTCTTATTCTTTTTTAGCTGTGGAGGGATTCTAAATTAACAGCTTTCATCATACAGATGCCTCCTCAGACATCCTGGATAAGTCTTTTGCAGAAAAATATTGATGGGGAGGATCCGGGCAACTGCTGGATGTGGTGAAGTTAGAGAAAGGAGGAAAAATTTATGGTACCGTGTCCCTTTACTGATTCTCTTTGAACATCATTATGCTAAATATTTCAGATCCCTTGAACTAGCAGTCTTGTTCCCAGCCTCAGTTAGAGGAAGGATTTGCTTTTCTGTGTGCATAGAACTGGAAGTTTTTGCCTCCCTATGACAAACTGGAATGTTGAGTACCTCTCCACAATCTCTGAAGTACTTCTGCAGGTACTTTAGCTTGGGATGCAGAATCATCCCAAACTCAGAATGGATGTTAAGCACCCAAAAGGGACTAACAAAAGGATGATACAGATAACAATCTGCATCCTCTTCACAGGTGAAAAATAGCACCTTACAAAGGAAGCTAGGAGATTTTGAATAAATAAGTCCTGGATATTTCTGGCTCCCAGTTCATGCAGAACTGACCTTTTAAGAGCACAGGACATAGAGATTTTCAGTGCTTAATGACAGATTCTTGTCATATCAGGAACTGCATAAAATAGGTTGATCAATAAGAGCACTACACAATGAGAAGCTCATTGTATATGTGTCTTTTAAAATCAAGTGGTTCCTTGAAACAAAATTGCAGATATATAAAATGTGAGACAGTGCAAGTATCTTTAAAAAGAAATAAAAATTAAAGGAAAATACTAAGAATGCAGAAGAATTAGGGGCTTAGCTCTTGGGATAGTAGAGAAGAAAGGAATAAGTGAAACATTGGGAGCTCCAGAATTCATTGTTCATTCTTTTTTTACTTGATAAAGATCCTTATGAAGAATATAACACCAAAGAAGTATGCAAGTGCAGCATTCAGTATTCTGTATGCAGTACTGTAACAGTTGTAATTTCCATTACAGAAATTAATCAAAAGACTATGTGGGAACTGCAAAGAGCAGGAAAAAAAGCCATTCGGGATGGAGGAATTGGATGCAATTATAGTGCACTTCATATCACTACTTGTTAAACCTTTGTGCTTATAAACTCATTGCCTTGCTCAGCAGCAAAAACACAAAGCCAACACAGTTTTGTATCTGGTAGGGATTTTATGTACTCAGACATGGGGCGGATAGAAATAGGTATTTTTTCAGCATTCATATGGGTTCTTTTACCAAATAAAACGAACAAAAATACAGTCAGGCTTCAATAAAAATAAGAAAAAAGTTAGATAAAGTTTGGTTTGTTACTAAATGTTTTATATGATAGTTTAACCTGTCTCTCCGGTTGATACTTTTAAATAAGGGCAAGAGAGTCAGTGATTCAAATACTCATTGTTTAAATTATCAAAATAGATATAAATTAAACATTAGGAATCTATTCTTATTTACAAAGCAGTGTTTTGCCAAATGTGATGGTGCTGTGTAAAATTTGGAAACTCTCAATCATGTATTGATCAAAGATTGGAACTTCTTTGAAATGTATTCTCCAAAAAAAAAAAAATTAATTCACTTTTGTTATGTCTACCCTATACAGTTGAGGGTGAGTCTTTTAGGTATGTTTTTATTTGTATTGGAACTACATTTGTACTTGGTACCTCTGTTTAAACGTTGTAAATGAAACAGAATATGTAACAATCCATCTTCTCAATTGAAGGTGAAAACTTAACCTTATCAGATATCGCAGGATACTGTAACATAGAGAAGGAATATGAGATCAGGGAATATATGGCTGACACACCACAGACAGCTATAGTCACTGTATAGATATATGACTTTTTGTATTTTGCATGCTATTCATTTATATTTTACTCTTAGTGGGTCTAACAGTGACTTTCCTTGATATCAGTATTTGGTACCTAATTAATAAAAGAGTGAAGTACAACTCCGTCAAAAGCATTGTCCAGCTTTGATATCTCTACAGTGAAAGGGTGTTTGGTAAAATATGTATTGATTTCCTTGGAGCAAACATGTGATTGTCTGAACTGATAATTCTTATGAGGAAGCTACTCGGAAACTGGTTGGCTCCCGTTCTGAGGTGTAGGTTCAATACTATATATCTTATAGCAGGGCCTGGAACAGCCAGGATTTGACGTTGTAATGCATTGACCCTTCATTCTCTCAGCTATTGCTGCAAACAAATTGCAGAAGGTGTCATGTGTTTAGCTTGTTGCAGGTTAAAGATCAATGTTCAATGAACATAAATGGCAAGCAGAGTAGCTTCTCCTTTATTCTCATTAATTTTGGAAAAGGGTTTTCTGCAGGTGAATTGTTTGACTTATGTGAGAACACGTAAGAAGCTGGAGCAGAATTCCAGATTTAGGCACTTTGATAATATGAAAAAAGTCTGTCATGAGGGCAACTTTCCAGTCTTTTTCATGCTCGGGTCAAAAGAGCTCTTCATAAACATAATAGCAAATCACTATCCAGTGGGCTTAATGAGGGAGAGAAGAATTGAAACAGGCTATGTTTGAGGAAATCAGGCTCTTAAGAATGGAAGAGAAGACTGTTAAGACAAACATAAGGAGTAGAGAGGTAATTTGATGGATTTTATAATTTTTTAATGGACTCAAAACCACCTGCATTTGTTTCATTTTGTTCTGTGAACAAGCATTACTAGTGCTATCTGACACTTTTTATAGCACCAGTACTCTCCACAGATCGTGCATGTGTCTCGGATTTGCATGAACTGCTGTACACTGCAACACTTGTTTTCTGATGTGTCATACAATCATCCCACAATACAGCTAGAAGTTGCACTCTTCATTTATGAAAAGACTAAAGAAATCACAGCTCTAAGTGAGGAGAAAAACTTTCACTTCTATCTGGGGTATATGAATTGAACTGAGTTCTGTTTACTATATGAAGCTATGATTCACCTTTCTATCTTCATAGCTTTTCTTTTTTTTTTTTCCCATACACAATAACCACCTTGCTCATTTTTAACCCTCTGTAAAGTTAAAAGCAATATCTTTTTTTTTTTTTTTCTGAAACAAAAGCTCCAGTTCCTGCATGTGTCCCCTCTTTGTCTCTGATATAATTTTTCTTACATTATTTTCTTATAAAACCTTTTGGATATATCTTAATCAGGTTTTTTTTCTTGCTCAATTTTAAAACTGATCCAGCATTTGTAGCTCTTGTGAAGCATATTCGCCTTAAACACTCAAAATGTATTCTGCTTATTCACCAAGTAGGAAATGAAGTTCAATTTCTTTCTGCAGTTTTTTCATATTTAGATTGAACATAATTTGATTCTCCAAGGGTAAAAATAGCCCTGTGTTTTGGGTGATTTTACTTCAAAATTTTTTCTCTCATTTCTAGCTATCTGATTTAGTACAGCTGACCTGTAATTGCAAAGTTAGATGGGTTGTTTGGTTTGGTTTTCTACAGATCTTTTAATGACAGGTAGGAAAAATAAAAAAAGCATCAGCCTCATGGTCAATTTGGGAAAAGAGAAGATCTACATTTTCTAACTATCATAGTGATGAGAGTTTGGTGATACACATTACGGTTAGCCAGAAGCAAGAATATTATTACCAGAAGAAACTGAGGGAGGAAGGTACTCTGGGTTCTCAAATAAATTATTCAGCTTGCCTCTAGGCCCCTGAAACAAACCCTCATGTCAATTCGCAGTTACTGCCCTGAAGTCAATGAAACAATCATCTTGATCATTTGAGAAATACAGAGCAGTAATTTTCCTGTCTATTTCAGCTGCCTTGCAGTCCACCAAATGGATTCCATGTTACAGATTTGTGGTGAACAGAATTTGGTCCTGCAAGGATACCTCATAGCCCTATAGTACTGGTGGTTTTAGGTTGTCTTGTTTCTAGCTATCTTCTATGATACCTATTACATTTAATTGCCAAGCTGGCTGGGTGGAGGATTCCACACATCTTAATGCACTCATGGTGTATCATCTGTCTGCAAGGACATCTCACAAATTTAAGTTATCAGTCAGGGAGTTAAATGTTTATGAGGAATTTTCCAGACTTTTAAAAATAAAGTTTGTAGGATGTGTATTTTCACAGGGCTAATTAATCCTTACACATTTTTGTATATCAAAGAGCTGTCAAGTGAAATTTTTCATGAATAGTAGAATATGAGTACAATTTTATATAAATATTATTACATATGACACCTGTAATATTGTTGATGATGACTGTAACAAGTAAATTTTTTTTTATAATTTGTTGTTTATTTGTTGACATAGTGTTTGATTTCACAGTAAACTTGAGTTCATGACTAGCTGGTAACTGAAGTCCTATAGTAAGCCACTGGTTCATTACTCTCATGGTATCCTTCATAGGTAATTGTCAGGGAGATACCTTTTACAGAAACTGTAGCACTCCAGCAATGGGAAATCTTACACTACCCTGCATAATGGGAACTCTCTTTTACAGGATAGAATTGCAAAAGTCTAGTGTCCTAAGACATAGAGCCTGAAAAGATTTAAAGCCAGTAGTGTGACCTGTTCTGGACTGTGGAAGACTAAGCATAATCATGTAAAGAGTAAAGGGAGGTGTTTTCTTGGAAGGGCAGCATTAGTGTGAAAGTACCTTATGAAGCTCTCTCTCTCTCTCTCTTTTTGCTTTCTCTCAAAACATTCTGAGGTAGGCAGGACATCCTGAAATGTCCTGAAATACAAAGGCAAGCCCAGATTCTCCAGTGACATAACAATTCAGCCACTTTATTCTCATTACTTCTAGATCAACTAAACCTTTGCTTCAGTGATTTTTTGCACTGTGTCTCTAGATTCAGTTGTCTTTTGACCAAAGAATAACATTCTTCGACCACAAACACCACGTTTTATTAGAGCATCTTTTTAAGTTTAAAGTGTATATGCTTTCCTTCATATACATATTTGTTTATTTTAGCAGTCAGCTGTTATTAGAATATTTGTGTGTATTTACTTTTTGTTTTTTTTCTGTAAATCTCACAAAGTGAAATTTTCAGTTCACTAGCCAAATTCTAGTACTTTTTAAAACAATATATCACAAACTGCATATTTTTCAACTAGATCATCTTAGAAAATCTTGATGCAAAGAATTTTGTGATCTAGCACATCCAGTTTCCAGCTCTCTGATCTAATCTGCCTTTTAGTTCATGTAAAGATCTTCATTTCTGTTAATAACCTCTGCAGAGTCTAGGTTCTCATGGTTTGTGGTGAAGTTGCTCATTAACTAACTTCGACAAAGTGTGTTTTGCTTTTTAAACTTCTTTCTATGGTATTGTAAGTCACTACAAGGCAGGGCTTTGCATAGATACCTAGGATACTACTTCTTCTTAAGGTTTATTAAGTGATTTTTTATTACTCTTTTCTAAAATTTTTTTCAATTGTACTGTTTCCTATTGTTTCACATGCAGGCTGTCTGCTCAAGTTATATGCAGGAGAACAAGGAAAATATTTTTGTGTCTGATGGAGCTTATATTGTCATCTACTTCTATATCATAATAGGATTCAGTAGTTTTTGTTATGGCTGGCCAGCTTGTGAAATAGTAAGAGTCATCTTCAGGGTTTATAACATGTCCAAAGTGAGGCATGTCTTTCCTTTAGGAGTTAAAAAATCATGGTGAAATTCCAATCCCACACCTGAGTACTGTAGTTTGCAGTTCAGTGCTTAACAACAACATTAAAAGTTTTCCTTTATGCAGAACTTTGCAGGTCTTGTCTACACAACTTCTGGTATATTTTCTGAATATGCAAATTTATGCCAGAAATAGTTGGTTTAAGGGGAAGGTCAGCAATTATTAAATAGTCATAAAATGTAATATTAAAAAGAGTACATATGAATAGTGGATGCACCATTTAGATTAAAAATTCTTTTGAGTGTATGACTTGTTAACAACTGGTAACCTGAGCAATATGAAGCACACCTCCTTAATTTTCCCCTAAAGATTAATTAGTTTTGTAGCATACGGGGATTTTGCAGGGAGCAAAATCAGATACACTGATTTTGTGGAGAGCAAAATCAGAATGCATATTCTTGTGAGGTTCTCAGACATCTCATTTGTTTAATGGATTCATTTGGATAATTAAGATCAGCACAGGTAATTTAGCTGAAGTGCAATCTACAGGAAAGATTATCTAGCAATTTACTTGTGTTTATCTCAGCTTTTTGTCTTGTTTTTCTCCCTAGTTATTTATACACATAGGTCAATAGTTTTAAAAGCTTCTCCTCTGTAGCAGAGGAAATATTCCTTTGGATTGACAAAAATATGGTAGACTGCATTCAAGTAAACCCTCCCCAAAGCAAGTAGTTCAAAGGAGATCCTATTCAACATCCCTGGAAAACTTCCTTGTTTGTATTCACTTTCATCCAATAAACCAGAATTCTTGTCAGTGCTCGACTGTACCTAGATGAGATCCTATCCTCCTTTATGTTTTTTCTGTAAGAGAAGACTTTTCAGACCAACAAGTGATTACACTGCTGCTACCATGAACAAGTATGGAAGAAAGTGGTATTGATGGACTACTTGGGGCTGAACCTACACACCTAAAAAGAAAATAATGATATCATAGGAATAATTGAATAACTTGTTGATGCAAATAAAAATCCACTGCTAGAAGAACTGGTATGTGAACTATTACGGAAGCTTGACTCCTAGGAATCAATGGACCCTGACACTATTTACCCAAGGGTGTTAAGAGAGCTAGCTGACATCATTGCAAGGCAGTTCTCCATAATCTTTGAGAAGTCAGGGAGATCAAGGGATGTCCCAGAAGACAGGAAGAAGACTAATGTCAACCTTATCTACAAGAAGGGCTTAAAGGAGGATCCAGGAAATTATAGGACAATCGGTCTTACTTCAGTCCCTGAGACAGTTATGG
>JAOXNG010000001.1:98427376-98440968 GCA_028566535.1 Scolopax minor
CCTTTCAACTTTGACAGAACAACAAACTTAAAAGACATTTTTCTAAATTGAACAATTCCCATGCAGTGTTTATTACCACAACTTGTAACAGAAACTAAGATCCATGTGGGATTCAAAGGGAACTGAATATTTCTGTGGATAATTAAACAGGGTTAAAAAATACACATGAGATTTGCAAGAGATATCAGTGCTTCAAGATCATGCTTCAGGATAAAAGACGTCATCTAGCTAAATAGATTAGGTAATTCTAATAAGATTCTGTGCTGCTTATTTGCAATTTCTTACTCTTTCTCCTGAAATTCCAGCCACTAGTGAACACAGTGTACATAACTTAAAGCTGTCTGGATGGATCTTGGCCCTGATCTGGAAGAATCATAGGCTTCTAAATTACTTTAAAATAACTTTCAGTCTGCTTATTTATGTATTCTCCTCCTTTTTTCCTTCTCTCTTTTTATTTTTATAATCCTTTTTTCTTTCAACTTCCTCTGTTATTCTATCTTCCATCTTTGTAGCTTTGGTTCTTAAGGATATGCAACCCAAACTGAACCTCTATAGGCAGCTGAGGTGCATATGCCATGGTATGACCAGCCCCAGGACTTTTTTCCACCCTGATTAATCTTGTCTTGTCTTTCACCCTGTTTCTTTCCTTCACTTTTTCCATAGGTAGAGTTCAACTACATTGTCAATTTAGAAAGTGTATTGGTCTATACAGGCAAATTACACTTAAACACTACACATACTCTGTTTGCTAATCTTTATCTAGCTTACACCTCATATTCATTTAGGATCCCATCAACTGTTTATCTCTTCTCTTCACCTCACATCAATAATCACGTAACAAGTGTTTAGATTTTTCAATCTTCTGTGCACTTTCAAGGCAGATTGGGACCAGAAAGATAAATTAGTGCATGTTTTTTTTCCCTTTTGGGAAACTCTACGAAGAAGAGAAATCTAGTTTTTAGCTGAGACACTTCCTGAACTAGTGGCTTTTATATGAAGAGGGGCTGTAATCACTTAAACTGATTGTTTCCCAGAATCAATGGTAAATAAGCAGGATTTTTGAAAGGAAATGACAAGGAAGAAAAATTCATGGGTTGAAATTGCTATTTCATTTCTTCTTTCAAATGCCCAGTAAAAACAATATAGTTACTTGGTTTGCTTTGTGTAAATGCAGAGAATCAAAGGAAAAGGTTAGGAAAACAGAAGGCAGCTATTTGCTTGAGCTAATCTTTGTATTATTTATTGTTCTTATGAAACACTAACACTGTTTTCAGACTTTGTAATATCTGAAAACCATTTATATATTGATACTTTTTCTTCTGAGTATAGACTGCTTTTGAAAATTTTCAGCCAGATGCAGCTGCTAATGGTAGAAATATTGTCTATGTGAAGTGAGGGTGAATCATTATGCCTATAGATCCTATAGTTCTCATTTGTAAAAGAGTTACAATAAGGAAGGCTGCAGTTAAGCACTTTGATTTGGTACCTTCAACAGTAATTTTGTTTCTTGAGTCATCCTGTGGGCTCTCTGGCTAGTCAAAAACTAGGGCACACAAATAAGCTTATTTTTGGTTGGTTACAGTTTGTGTTTTCACACAGCAAACACAGTAAACAGCAAATTTCCTTCACCTGCAAATTGATGACACTGCATTTGAAAATATCAATCCATAGGCCTTTTAGTTTGTAAGTCTTTTTATTGAAGTTAGTAAAAATGAATATATCATTAACGAAATATACAGCCTGCACTATTACATATCTGGTAATTTGAAAGAAGGTGAATACTACCATACTCCATGAAGATCTATTTGTTGTGCAAACTAGCACTTATACTTGTATGAAAAAGATAATGTTCTTATACTTCTACAAGGCTATCATGAAAACCAATTTGCTATTTCTGTGGGAGTCTTGCTGAAGAAATCTGTAGTTCTAAATATAAAGAAAATATTTAATTAACTTTTAAGTAATACAGTCCAAGTCCTACACTGAATCAAATGGGACTTCAAATGGCTTTGTGTAGATCTTGTCATGAACATCTGCAATGTGTACTGCCTTTTTTAAAGTTTTTCTCTTTTTGTTTGAGAAGTACATTTTCAAACAGATAAGACACAATTTAAAAAAGAACAAAAGATTGATTTGATTTCATACAGCTGTTTGGCAAGGACGAGATCAGTTTGGTAACATCTACCTTATAATCTGATCAATGCAGCGGCTATGCTTTTAGATACAGTTTTCATTTTATCCATAATTATAACACTGAACAACTGTTGTTATGTATAATAGTCCTTTAAGCCCATGTATCCTGCCAAAAAAGAAAAAGATTAAATAAATTATTTCCATTTAATTAAAGGAAAGTGTAGTAGATGAGGATACAACTAATTAGTTCCATCTTTTTGAAAAAAATGGAAAAGATAATTTGAGCAGCTCAGTTAACCAAGACTAGCTAAAGGGAGTGTAAATATCTTAGTCTGCACCTTGAACCAAAAGATAATTTATACAAAATAATATCATCTTTCAGTGATCATTCTTTGATTCTTTGGGCAGTGTAAATAGTGCCTGACCATGTCTTTGATCTTATTGTGTGAATTAGTTATGGATCAGATACATTATACAGACAAGATGTGAGATATTGAATGCTTACCTGACAGTTGCATCCAAATGCTGTCTGTCTCCTGGAAACCTCCATCATCTTAGTTCATTCAAATGAGTCTTGAGGAAACCATGCCCAGATTCAGCTTAACACCTCAGCAGATGCATAACATAGAACATGTTCTCTACTAGATTTTTCAATAGTATGCAAAGGAGCATAAATCAGCTAAAGCAAGCAGTGTTTAGGCTTAACTGTATTTTGCTTAACTGTATTTTGCTTCTTATTTATTGAGGAAGAAAGGGGGATTGAATTGTGTGAATGCCAGTCAGAGAGAGGACCCATCTTGAATAAACACAGAAAGAAATATGGAAATTTGTTGCCACTCACTATTTTAACATCTAAGTTGCCTATATTTTTCACGAAATTGTACCATATTCTTAAGAAGTTTTCTTAACATCTTGCAACATCAGTCCCTGACTCATTGAAGAGAGTACAGAAGAGCACTACATACCTGCTGATCTCCTCCTCTATATTGGTATGACCCTGGTGAAGGAAGAGTGTGGTGAATCTTTTAATGAGCTTTAGCTAATTGATCACCTCTTGAGTACAACTACAGAGTAATGTAGCAGGGAATTTTGGGTCCTTCAGGGAAGTTTCTTCTTTACACCTCTTCTCAAGGCTATGACTAAATGTGAGAAATTATTTCTCATTTTTTTAGCTAATTTACAGTTTTGCCTAATTGCAGACAGAATTTTTGAATGATTTTTATTTACTAGTGCCTGGGCTACAATTTAAATAGGTGCATTGCTTATAGTATATTATGCTTACCAAAGTTTTTTCTCATACTAAAAAAGCATAAGTTTGAAAATAAGGTTTGTAAGGAAGCAAAAAAAATGGTTGACCCTGGCAAAAAAGAAGCCATGACATACCTGTGAAGTTATTAGCTTCCTGTAACTTAGGATGTAAAACTGCATTTTTGAAATGTATAGTGCTACTGAGTATTTTGTGTATCTTTGTTTACTGTAAAGGACAGTCTACACTTTGGCTGAGATCACATCTCAGGCAGTCTAAAAATGACTATAGAGTAGTAACACAGCAGGTTGATTGATGAGCAGTACTATTATTTCCATGGTGTGTGGAGCCTTGATGATCTTGGTTGCGCTCATTTTCCCATGCAAAGACCTGCCTACCTCCAAGTGCAGCCTTAATTAAATGGTATATGCTGAAAATTATTCTCAGCAGATAAAACAGTAAGAAAGTGCTAGTGAAGGAAAATCCTCCAGGTCTGTGAAGTTGCCTACACTTCAGTGGCAGATGGCCTGTGAGGCATCTGCCAGGTAGATATGAAAGAGATGACTAGGAAGAGAGGAACCCATACTTATCTTCTCTGTCCCCAGAGCTTTTCTAAACTGACCTATAGAAATAAAGGGAGAATAAGGTTATGTAAGAGATACAGAAGAATCCAAGTCTCAACACCACACTGACATGGGGTATCATACAGCTGCTGAAGCAGTGCTGTTTTGATTTGAAGTGATTTGAAGGTACAGTACAGTGAGTGACTGGACCAAAAGACAAATTAATTTCCATGTCTATTCAAGTCCTTAAATTTAGTCCTTTTTATACTTTATGGCAGTACACAAAGCACTGTGATAAATGTGAGTGTATTGTTCAGTGAGAACTGCATTAAATCTGATGTGCCCCATTTGCATGGGAAAATATGTTTTTTTATTGCTCACTTAACTTACATAGTTAAGGTAGGACCATTTTGATTCTGGCAAAATTCTTTCTCTCATTCTTGTTGGGTCTGCATGAAAAGTATACAAAAATAATGTATTTTACTGACATTTCTTTCTTGTTTTGTGTACTCCAAATGATTTTTTACCTCCACAGAGGAAGTGCCAGAGTCTTCTGAATCCACCTCTACCGAGTTATTCGGTAGAAGATATGCCTATTTTTAGCCAAACAGTATCACTGAGAAGCACACAGATCATACTACAGTATTTTTAAAATGTGGTTAGTTTCTATTCACTTGCCCATCCCTGTGGATGTTTATCCATCCCTTATGGATGGATAAATTTATGATTAAAATTGTGAGTATTCCACACAAGACAGGTAAGCATTTGCACCAATGGTTAGCTGTTCATTTTTCTCAGTCATGTATGACTGCTTTTGTAGTGAAGAAGCTAAATTAGATGTGTAATGTGCTCTTTGTTTGTTTAGTTGATTCTTTAGGTAAAAAATGAGGCTATAAACTCCCTGGTGTGTTTAAATAAACTTGTCCTCTGTCCAGTGTTGTCAAAAGGTAGAACATTGCACAGAAAAAAAAAGGTCATTATACCACTTAGTGGGATTTCCCAAACTTCTGCAAGTCCAGGACATCCAATTTGTTAGCTCAGCATTCCTGTTCTCTTAAAGATTTACAGTGATTTATTTTCAGTGTCAGTAAGAGCATCATCATTACTGGGAGATCCAACTGTACCGAATGTTACATTAATAAATCATCAACACTGAAAATCAATACTCCAATGAATTGAATCAAATGAAACAGTTTCTGCTGCACAGTTTCACCAACAAAGTCAAAACCTCTGCTGTCCAAGTTCATAAAATTTCCATCCACTGGTTAAGCCAGAGACATCAGACACAGGTACCCAAACTCAATGTCAGACAAACCTTGTTTGTTGATGAATTTATTTTTTTATGTGAACCCATCAATATGTCTGTGATGATATGTTATGATATTTGCTTCCTCTGAAATGATACAAAGTACTCCTTTATTTTGTATCCTGAAAAGATATCAGAGGTTGGGTCTGACCTGCCTTTTTACACTTGTAGTGTCCTGGCTTCCCTTCCTGAACCACCTGTTTCCTCCGCACCCTTTTACATCTACTCAAGAAAAAAATAATACTTTTATTGTTTTCCCAAATTTGCTTATTGGTCAAGCACAGAGCACAATGAAATTTGTATACCTGTAGAAACATGCTTGTTATCTTTGCCAGGGTATTCTCATGTTTGAATGTTTGGTAGAATATTTTTGTGTTCATTGCATTTATCTATTCATTGTTGCTGTCTGGAAGTCTGGTAGAATTGGTGGTATATCCTTTTCAAGTTGTCATTACTCCTACTAGTGATGAGAAAAAAATCTATTGCAACAGAGAATTTTACAGTGTGCATAAGTACAACTTCTGCCTTAAATATCAGAAATAACAGAAAGTTAGTTATGAAACTTAATGATGTCTAGTCCAAGTCTAGCAGCAATGCTGAATGCAAGCAAACTACCTATGCAAGAATAAAAGCAGATTACTGACATGAAAACAGAGTTTCAGAGTTTCCTTTCCTACTTTCTGTCATTATTGAAAGCAAGCTAAATCTTACGGGATATTTGAATATGTTACTCAAAAAGTTCCTACAACAGTAGTAACTGGAAGGTTTGGTATAATAAATCCAGTGATTTTATCTGTATCTTAATGTGAATACACTGTAAATCTTCCTGTTGTGTTGGCATCAGTGCAGTGATTTTAGTGATCAAGATTTTCCTTTCTCATCTCTAAATGTTCTATTTTTATCTACTGTTGTTTTCAACAGAGAGTATTAATCCAACCCTGAAGATGAAGCCATAAGCAGAAAAACTAATTTTCTATTCTATTATGATCAATTCTCCAGCTTTGGTTTTAATTTGTCAGGAAATAACAAAAAGTTTTGGAGTGGTTTGCACTAATTAAGCTGTAATCAGAAATACTGATTTTTGGCGGACTTTGATGTTTGTGTGCTTGCTTGTGGTACCTTCTGTGTCTCTGCTCAGAACTCCTAGTAATGCTCAACTAGCGAAAAGGAGACTGAATTTGTTAGTTGATGAGGATCACTTTTTTTAGCATCTTTTGCTTCCTTATACTTAGCTATCATCTTTTGTGAGATCCTTAAAGCATAAACTCTTGAAAACACTCATGGGGAGGAGCATGAGAAATCCTTCACTCTGTATTGTGATGGTCTTAATAATCACAATTAGCATTTGGGGTTTTTTTCCTCTTTTGTGTGTTTTGCCTTATGAGTTCTGTATGTCAGGCTAACTGCAATAGCTTCAAATTTTTAGTTCATATCCATTTTTCTACAGTTGTGGTATTTTGAATTGATTTGTTTCCTTTCATGTTACAGATATTATCCTGGTTATACTGAGAAGAGTGAGTAAGCTCTTCCTGTCTTCCAGATAAATGGTGAGAAGCACAAAAACTTATGTCCAAGTAAGAATCAGACAGTTTGTGATAGATATACAAAACAGTCTGTATCTCTCTGCTTGCCAGGACAGAAATACCTAGAGGATCTGCAAACTCCATAGGGGCAGATACACCCATTCTTTGCTGCCTGCTCCCATCTCTAGTGCCATGCCTTCTTGGTCTGGTGCAGTGAATTCTTCCTTCATCCATCATACCACGACTTCTACTTGCCTATTTGCCTTCTGGCCATGATGTGATGGAAGGGACTGCCTTAGGGCTATATGACCTTTAAAGAGATAATGTGGGGTGCTGGAGACTTACAGATTTATAGAGTTGTTGCTGGACATCAGAAGTCTGTGAACTTGATAGAATTTGCCTCAGGACTGTGTAGGTTTTTCAGGGCTCTGAAGGATTTTAGGATATAAAAATGCTTTTAATAACTAGGTAACTTAGTGTTACAGAAAAAAGTTATTAAAATCTTCATGCTGAACAACTACAATAGATTTAAGACAAAATTAGATATGTCTTCCAAGAGCTTTATATGGCATATGGTAAGTAACTCTGCACCACATTTTATAGCAAGATGTACATTTATTCAATGTAATGCATGGGACAGAGGCAGAAATATAATTAAGAAGATGAAACTAGGTGTATCTATAACAGGCCAGCAGTGATCTATATTGAAAAATATTTTTGGGAAAAAATTATGAGATCCTTACACCTTAAAAAATTATACATCAGAGAATTTTTTATTTATTTTTTCTAACATTAATATCTAAAGTATGTATTTTTGTTCTCATATTCACCAGGATGGCAACTGATCACAGCTACAGTGACCAGTCAGAGAAGAAATCATTGAATTATCCTTGGTGTTAATTGCATGTATGGGTTTGTTCAACCAAAGCTAAGGACATGGAAAACATTGATTGCTCATGTGTGTGAAGACTTGAGTACACTTGCAAACCAACATTTGGCAGACACGTTATGTTAGAGTAAGGCAGTGTCCCAATGTGAATTACTGTGGCCACTGAATCACAGTAGCACATCTTTACATTATAGCTTTTTCTATTTCTTGATCTGTGCTCATACTACTGAAATTTTCTTATGAGGAAAGATTTGATTTAGAGAGTCATTATTCCAAAATGCCATAAACTTCAGCACATGAAGAAACAGAGGTCATTGAGATGTTATCAGTTAGATGGAGACTAACTTGTGCTCATTAAAAATTGAACAAATTAATCCTGACACTTTCTTCTAGGCATATTGGGCAAAGGAACCAAAAATAATCAAAGAAAATCAACTATCAGTGATTAATTGTAAGACCTCGGTTAAGACTGAATTGATGAGTATGGTGTCTGGAAAGTAATAAGCTTGTCACCCCAGGCAAATAAATACAAGAATGGAGTTTCCATTCTCAACACCACTTTCATAGGTCCAAGGTAAAATACATCCTGTTTCAACTCCATACAAGAAAAATGTTGGTAATACGGGTTTTTAATATCAGCCTGAGGTTTTATTTGTTACCACAGAAATTCCATAGAAAAATAATAAACCCAGACAGTACAAAATTATGTAAAAAACCACTCTTAAAAACCCCCACACATACTCTTACCTCAAAGAAACACTTCTTTTTCAGTCTTTTTCAGACATTGAGAAAGAAACCCTGTAGTCAATTGTGATCAAAGGGATCTCAGATCTTCTCTAGCTCTCTCCAAGAAGGAACTGATTTCATTTACCTTCTCGTCTTCCAGCATAGGCTGTAGTAATAAAATGATGACAAAGATACACTTGAGGGTGTATATCACAGATAGCCCTCATTTCCTATTTCTTAAGCAGTTATTAATGTGGAAGCAGGCTCTCCTTATTACCCCAAGTCAGATTGGTTTCTGTAAGAGCCTCTGTTGAGGGACTTCATCAAAAAGCTTGCTGAAATCCAAATAAACGTTTACCTATTACATTTGGGTCTCAGTGGTTTTATAAAAAGTAAGTAGGTACAGTATAAACATCCCTGTAATACTATATATGAATTTAAATTTCAGATTTCCTTTGTGGGCACAAAGGAAAGAAGAAGGAAGGGTGACTTAAAGGAGGTTTTTGAAAAGGTGCACTACAACTCCTTTATTTTTAGAAATTTAGATCTGCATGTAAAAGACGTGTTTCTTTGTAGGTGTCAGGGAGTTACTTGCCCTGTGAAAAAGTACTGACAGGGAGCATCCGTTTTCAACCAATAGAGTTCTTAAGACTGCGAATTCTTGAATCTTGGCACACAATTAGAAGTCAAAAGTATCATGAAGGAAAGAAAGTATGAATATGCAAATATTTCTAATGCCACATCAGATAAATGGACTAAGTTACTGCAGTATAATTAGCATTTATACCGTTCGTCCTCAATCTGCTAATGAAACCTGTAGCATAGACTTATGGGAACGGATAAAATCATCTTGCACTGCCAATGAGGATCTGATAGGAGAAGTATATAAATCTTTCTTAATGAAGGAACCAGCATTTTCAGCTCCCATCCCTCAGTTTTAGGGGCACTCCACTCTCAGGCCTATGATCTTATCTCTTTTAGCGGCTTCCTTCAGACAGCCAAAGTGGTAAGAAAATAAAAACCCTAAAGGCTCTCAAAGAGCACCAAAACCTATTCCACTGCCTGCCCCGGCTCCTGCAGCTTCTGTCATCACTAAGACGCTGCTTGACTAGTGGTGAAAGGATGTTTGTCAAAGCACTATCAATAAATTTACCGTAAATCTTTCCGGTGATGTTACTACTTAAATTTTATGTGCATCTCCTGCTAAAATACAAGACAATTTCAGGAATAGATTCCTAAAGGCAAAACCAAATTATAATTTTGCAGATGGAGAAATACGACAAATTAAAATTGAATGTAAGATTCTTAATATGCGTTGATTTTCCTCATAAGACAGTTCCTTTCATGGCATCTTTTAAGCAACTAAAATAGCTTCTTTTGTTAAGATTATTCACCTTTGACCATTTGTGAATTCTTTGTATTAACCAGGATTAAAACAGAGCACTGAACTTGTCTTAAGAGTCCCTCTGCACTTTCACAAACTTGTTTTGGAAAGCTGTGTCTTTGAGTAGCTGAATTGATTATAGTTTGCTTGTTTCTTCCTTTGCCTTCCTGTTTTTTCCCCTTTCTTTAACAAGGAGTCACTTCTGTTATTCTGTTGTTTATTTGGGTTTTCTTTTTTCTCATTTTTATTATGGTTTTCTCCAGCATGGCCTGTAGCAAGAGTAGTCATGAATCCCATGAAATCTTAAAAAAGAGGCAGATGTTAAAAGGTTCAGTTGCACTTTCATTATGATATATTTTTAATTTCAGAAATTAGCAGTGGCACCTACTAGACCCCATACGCTCTTTTCCTTATCTGATAGAAAACAAGTATGACATTACATATTTCTGCCGCTCTCTTGAGATGGCAAGAGAAGGGGAGATAGATACAAGATTAACTAAGAGAATGGAAGTAGTTTGGAAGGTTCAGAAGAAAGAAGAAGAGTCTTGATTTTTGCTCACAACATTTTGCTCACAACTAGCATATTTCTGAAGAGGACAAAGGCATGTTAAATCAAGCAGATATATCTAGGTGTAGATTCCAAGATACAAATAAGTGCAGATACGGCAGATCTGGAATTTTATATCTTGAGAACTCATTTAGTAACATTGCCAAATGCTTTATTTGAGGATCACCACTTGTTATGCAGGACTTTTCTTTTGAGAGATGTTTTTTGGAGCTGGCTGGAAGCCAGGTTCCTCTGGGTGCCTGGAAAGTTACCTCTAATGCTACTCCCACTTCTTTTCTCTTTCTCTGATGTGCGTCCACATCAGGATGAAACAATAAGTTTGGTGGGTTTTGTTTGATTTTTCTGGTGACCCGAAAGAGCCCTGGATCCTGCAGCTGCTCGATGAAAGTATTGCGCTTGTCAAAATGGCTGCTAGCAGCTATGAAACTAATGCTGTCAACTGCAATGGCAGAATGCAGAGTTTTGTGTCTGCACGGTTATATGCAAGGGTACATCTGGTTTTGAGTCATAGATTCAGCGGTTTTCAGGATTTGGTGCTCTGGAGCAAATACCTCAGGAATCTGGAGCAAATCCCTCCTACCTTTGATTTGAATGAAACATTTCAGATGCAGTGATCTAGCATTTTCTGTCAGATCTTTATTTTGCTAGGGATTTGCAACCGACTCTACCAAATGCACTACGATCAATCTTGTGAAATAGTTGTAATGCTTTTCCAATATGTTTGTAATATTCTCTGAAATACAAAGATAAGAGAGGAGGTGATGGCTCAAGAGACATTTCTTCCTACAGCTACTGTATTTTTTTTACAGATTCCTTCCACTTTTCAGAATGACTGCCTTTGCTTCCCTTTATGTTCAAAAGTTACATTCAGAAAAAATACAAAAGTTGTGTTTGGAGCACTAGCTTTCCTGAAACTGTGTTGAAGCTGCAATCGTCAGTTCACAAAAGATGCACGGTCATGAAAGCAAGAGGTTGTAGGTGGCATCTAAGTCAGTATTGCACAAGCTCTCATTCTACATGGAAAATTGTGGGAGCATATCTTGAAGTAGTATTCTACATGGATGTTTCATCCCCTTTTGTTGGAAAAATGTGTCAATTCTGGGTCTTTTACTTCTGAAGAAAATTAATATAATTGGGTCTCAGGCCTTACACAAGCTATTCCAAACTTTTTTACTAAGCTAGGCAGATTTTACTATGCCTCAACTTTTCTATTACCAGGCTGTATACAACATCCATCACAAGGCGCCTATTGTTTCTCTCTCTCCAGGTACTTGGTGAGGACCATTCTTTCCATGTTGGTATTGATTCCACTACTGGAAGAAACAAAAATACCCAAGCAAGCAAACTAAATGAAGCTGTAGGTTGATGATAAATTATAGCTTATTCTGGGGCTTTCCGGGGGTCCACAAAGAATTCTAACCCCTTTTAAATTAGTATTCCAACTGATTACAAGACAAATGCAGTACCACAAGCAGTATGACAGTATTTAGCATACAGTATGCCTCTTCTGGCAAACAGAGGGAATTGCATAAGTTTTTCTTGAGTACTTGCAATAGGCTTGAACTGTAGAGTGTCCATTATGGAGGCACACTCAGAGAATTCCTTCTTATAACTTTTGTAGTTGGTAGGCAAGTTAATTTATGAGTTTTGCTCTACAGGTTTCAGGTCTTCAAAGTGTATTATTTTCAGAGTGACATTTATTCACAAAGCTGTATTTTGTTGGCCAAACTGTTTTGACTAAACTGGAAAATTTTTTTCTGCACTTTAAATGTATGAGTTCACCTCCTAACAGCACCTGTTAAAGTCCAGGGTTTACTTACCAAGTAATGAAGTCTCAGGAATAAATGTAGCAGCCAACTGGCTTAATTAGAAAATCAGGCTCATGACAGTCAACAGGGACAAAAGTATTGGTGGAGAAATCTTGGCTGATTTGTCACTGCAGGAGACCAAAAGGGGTCTTTTTCCTTTTCAGTTTCTGTGTATGGCTACATACAGCCTCAGTCCTTATGGGTCCCGGGTAATAGGATTAGGAGCAATCTGATGCACGCTGATTCTGAGAGTAGGAGGTTTTAGATACCTCTTCAGTTCCTTCTGTGTTTCCATATTGGCACACGTTGTAGGAAATGTAATACATATATACACACATCTTGTTCACAGTGAGAAGCAAAAGTGTACTATCCCTTTCCTACGGAGGCAGAGATACTGTGACCTTTCAGGACCTTCTATGCATAATTTCATGGTGGAAAAACAGCATCAAATCTCCTGGACCTCATCAAATCTGCCTCTCCATGTTTCTGATGTCCAGGGTATTAATGGGAGGTTCTCATAGTTTCATGGCTTCTATAAATTATTTTAATTACTTGTGCATATGCTGAAATTGCAAATTCGGATTTGTGGAATCTAATCTGTTGCACCAGCTTTAGTTAGTTCTTTGTAATATTGATATTCCTAATTTATATGTGAGTGAGCTCTGAATAAAATGATTTTTCTGTAGGAACGGAGGTTTTGCAAACAGGAAGAGATTTAGTTAACTATGGCAATATTTTATGATAGTTTGAAGAAGAATGGGTTTAGGGTGTTGATTACTGTTTGTATGTGTGTTAATTTAAAATAGTTCAAATGACAGTACTCTCTTCAAATGGTAGCAACACACTTTTAACTTTTTGATGGCAAAGATCTACACAAAATGCAAAAAGTTAGTAAGTAGGGCCTATTAGGTCTCAGAAAAGCATGAAGAGAGCACATATCTAATGCAAGTCTGTTTTAATAATGCTTTAATTATATGTTAATTATTTATTCATTAAATTGTTTATTCTCATACTTCGTCAAAAGTCTCAGGTGTCCCTGTCTAGAAGCTGCAGTTCTTTTAGTGGCTGACAAACCTTCTGGCAGTGTAGTGTTGCAGTGTGCGATTACATGTAAGCCAAAGATGATGAGATGACACACCATCATCATTTGGTCTGGAGCACAAATCTTATGAGGACAGGTTGAGGGAGCTGGGGTTGTTCAGTCTGGGGAAGAGCAGACTGAGGGGAGACCTTATCGCTCTCTACAACTACCAGAAAGAAGGGTGTAGAGAGGCGGAGGTCAGTCTCTTCTCCTAGGTCACAGATGATAGGACAAGGGGTCCTATCATTACAAGGGATAATGGCTTCAAGTTGTGCCAGGGGAAGTTCGATATTAGGAAATATTTCTTTACTGAAAGGGTTGTCAGGCATTGGAATGGGCTGCCCAGGGAGGTGGTTGAAGCACCA
>JAOXNG010000001.1:98477887-98495341 GCA_028566535.1 Scolopax minor
TACTAAGGGGGCTCTGGGCTGGCAACCTTTGTTCTATCCCTCATTTATCCCCTAAGCAGCTCAGTGACCCTGCACCAGTGGTGTGTGACCTCTCTCTGCCCTGGTTTTGGCATCTGGCAAGAGGCAGCAACATGAATTTTTTCCCAACACAGGGGAAAAAGAGCGGTAGATTAGTACTGCATATTGTTATTGACGATTGATTTTCCTGTTCCAAGTTAAATCAGGCTGAAGAGCAGCTTGAAAAGTCTTTTGGCACTTTTCACCGTCCCGGAGAGCACCATTTCTGCAGTCTTCCCCAAGCTCAAACCACCCCACTGTCATCTGGAGGCTTTGAACTGTTGTTCTCTATTTATGCTCAGAAGCAAATGGCTCTTAGGAGATACTGCACTGGGCAAATAGAAGGCTGATTTCTTTGATAAATTCCTTTTTAAGTCATGTGCAATAAAACACATGGACCGTAACTCATCTGCACCACAGCAAAGCCTGAATCAATCGACAGTGCTGCTGAGTGACATTTTCATTAGGCCAATGCCAATAGCAGAGATTGATCCAATGGGCAATATAAGTTTTCAAGCACCAGATCTGCCTGATCTAGGTGGAATCAATCCTTTTGGAGGGGCACTGTCTCGCAGGGAATACACTACTCACAGCTGAAGGCAATGGGATGCTCTCCTCAAATCCTGAAGCCTAGGGTTTCTAATGGTGATGCGCTGGCAGGATTGGTGGTAGCAACATGGCCTTAAGTGCACCACTTGGTGGTATGTGCCACCAGCTATTTACATCAGAATAGAGTCCTAATAGTCATGGGATGATTTTGTTGTGGTGGGTGGGGGCCATCTTTGCTGGGGATCTCCTCCAGATCTGCTGGAAGGTCTTAAGTCTACCAGGGTTGGTAGATTTAATCCAGGGTTGGATTTTTAGTCTTGTGAAGGGCTCCCCTTTCTCGGGGTCTGGAAATCCACCACAGCCTTTATAAGAACCTCAGCTTCCCTTCCTGCAGGAGTTCAGTGCTATACAGAGCAAGAAACATCTGCAAGAGGAAAGGAAAGAAAGTCCAGCAATAGTGGTAGAAATCTGCTCTTCTCTCTGCCCAAGTAGTAAGCAAAGAAGTAGGAGAAATGTTTCCCCTGCCTTTTGTTCCCTCTGATAAATGCTTCAGTAAGGAAGGGAAGGAGAAGGAAGAGAAAAAAGGAAGGGGAAAGGAAAGGGGAAGGGGACGGAGAAGGAGGAGAGATGAGTACTTGATACTCTCCAGTGAGAGCATGTCTGCCAGAAGGACAGATTGGTAGAAGGAGGCAGAAAGCAGGAGAAACCATTTAGTTTGCTCACCCTCCAAGTGACCAACCCAGGCTAGACTTGTCTACATGGAAGACTTGTTATGGAGTATAGAAAGGCATGAGTTTAAAATCCCTACATGGACAAACCCAACCAGTGAGAGGGAACAAGGGTCCCCATGAGACACTACTCAGTAACAGTTACACTGCAAGTTACCCCAAACTTGCTCTCTGCTCGATTTCCCCATGTTTAACCATCTCTGTGTTGGATCCAGAAAACAAATTAGGCCCTGATTCAAAAAGTATTGCAGGTCCCAAGTCCAATTTAGTCTTTGTATTGAGTTCAGTACAAGATTTAGGGCCATGAAAAGGAATGAGAAGGCTAAAGATGGGTTTCATTGGTGCCATAGGAGGGACCATGACTTTTTGGATCATGGTCTCAGTCGACGCTCTTGTGAGGCCACACAATCAGTGTTCCCATCTGCAACACACTGACCCTAAACTAGTCCAACCACCAATAAGCCCTGGTTGAAAAATACTATAAATCATAAATAGAGTTGCCTTGCTGGTTTATTGTTTAAAATAACTTTGTCTGTGTGTGGAAGGTGCCTTTTGCTGTCTTTGACAGTATGGAGAAATGAGTCTGAGTTTGGCTGTTCTGCAACATGATAAGGCATATGCTGTTTGATGAAATCAAAGAAAACAGAAAACAACGAGGGCAAAGCAGCAAAAGAAGTGATCAGCTTCAATTACAGAGTCTTGTTTAAAAACCAGTGCAAAGCTACACACTTGCAAAGGTGCACACTGCCCTTCTTCAGCATCCCTTTCCAAGCAGAAACACGGAGCCCAGCAGGTGTCAGATACATTTATGATCAATACCTATAAAGATTTAAAGGGAGGGTGTCAAGAGAATGGGACAGGTCTTTTTTTCAGTGGTCCTGTCCAGGGACAGGACAAGAGGAAATGGGCACAAACTTGAATCTTAAGAAGTTCCACCTAAACCTGAGGAGTACCTTCTTTCCTGTGAGGTTGGCAGAGCCCTGGCAGAGGCTGCCCAGGGAGGTGGTGGAGTCTCCTTCTGTGGAGACATTCCAAACCCACTTGGACACGTTCCTGTGGGACCTGCTGTGGGTGGCCCTGCTTTGGCAGGCGGGTTGGACCAGATAATCTCCAGAGGTCCCTTCTAATCCCATTAGCTGTGATTCTGTGATTTCCATTATTAACACAATTCTTTAAAACTAACATATAAGCCTAAATTCCCAGCACCACAAACTGCCTTGCTGCTTACTATTTCAGAAAAGTAACCTATGTCAGCAGACAGACTCATTGTGCAACGCATGACTATGATATTCTAAGACAAGAAATAAGACAACCTCTGTGTGTATGTGTGTAGGCATCCATTGAAGGTGTACTTCAATCAGGGATATAACAGAGTTCAGATTTTCACACAGGAGTAATACAGTAGGATAGATCTTGATAGCACAGTTGAAAATGGAGACAAAATTTGTTTGCTAACTGATACCTAATTACTTACTGTTGAGTGCATTCTATTTCAATAAATACACAGACCAAGAACCTAAGGAATACATCCTTCAGTATTCTTTGCTTTATGAAAGTCTGAGAACTTGTGTAAAATGAAATGCTGAAAAAATGGAACTCAATACTTAAGCATTAATTAATACTTAGTTCCCCCTTAAAAAGTCATAAATGACTTCACAAGAGACCATTCAATGGAGTATTTCAGACATTCAGATCAATTTATTCCCATAGTGAACACATGAAGTAGAAGTACTGAATTTGATGCAAAGTGCTTTCACTCATACATTTAAATGAATATAATCTCTATTTTGAGCAGGTTCAGTGGTTTCTGCCGATTGCCAAAATAATCTGATTTATATTAGAAAACAAGCACTGCCTGCAGCAGTACTTATTTCTGAAGACATTTTTTGTACAAACCTGCAACACTATGCTACTGTCTTTTCTTCAGCAAAGGTATTCTTGAACTTCAGAAATACAATTACCTACTGTTACTTGGTTATATATACTTTGTGCTATATGAATGACTTTGTGTTATTTATTTTTATCTGACAGAATATAAGATAGATCAAAAACTACAAAAATATGCTACAAAAACTACTGGAAAATATGCTACACTGGAAAAAAGTTTAGTAATTAATAATCCTAATACAAAAATGGAATTTGACAATTATCAGGGCCTGTTTTTCTTCTTTACCTCTTGGCAGTATGAATTAGATTTTATATAGAAATAGATCTCCTTTGTTTTTTACAGTAATAAAGAATTAAATAGGGAAAATAATAGCGTGTATAAATAATAAGTACTTCTCTGCCTTCTCATTCCTCTAGATATTTAAAACCTTTGGGCTTTTTCTAGGATCTCAAGTGCTTTAAATGAGTTTCAGAAGCTTTACTTATCTGTTTCTAACATGTTCCTCTATCTTCCTGGGGACGGCAGGCAAGCTGGGGAAGGAGGCTTGGTTGTTATTTATTCACTGACAGGGCTGCATTACAATTTTAGCCCCACCCTGAGAAGGTAAATTCTCAATAGTCCCCTGCAAATTCCCCTGCAGCTAATGATTCAAGTTTATGTCAGCTGGGCTATTTAATCCATTGATAACATGATTTTTGCCATGTGGATTTCATTCATAGATTTTGGCAGTTTGCTATCAGAGAGTCATTACAATGGTAAGAACCTAGAGGGCAGAACAGGCACTGATGAAGTTCTAGGCAAATGTAGGATATGAAGCTAAGTGCAGGATTGCAACAGACATTGCTCTTTAAATTTCTTTTTCTTAAGTTTAGCTTTATAATTTCTCACACAGATATTTTCCAGATTTGACATGTTTTCAGTACCTGTAAGGCATTGAGTACAACTTGGATTCTTTTTTATACTGTTTTTCCTCTGTTTTCTGCTGAAGCATAAGTAAGAGAATTCAGAATGTATAGAATCACCAGTGCTACATGTCAAATATTTTCATTGAATTATAGAACTTTGTTAAGTAACATATACTAGTATTACTAGATACTCAAAATTGTCATATATATTTTTGTTTTCCACTCCAACTAAATCAATTACTCCAAAAAATAAAATCCCTATATAAGTTCTAATGGATATCAGTTAAGATTCTGTATTTAACAAAACATACATTTTTTAGTATATATTAGGAAATGTAAGGATATATTATGCAGATCTCTTCAGTAATTGAACAGTCTTTGAGGAGTAAGTAGAATTACTGTGTTCCAATTAAAATAGCATAGTAGACAAACACAGTATGAAACTAAAGGACCAAGCCAAAGTATTTCGAGTTCCTGAATGTATGTATTACTATATACAGAAACTGCAAACATGGTACATTGATCCACAATACTCTAGAGGCTGACAGTGAATTTGGGAAACAAAGTTCTGCTACTGTGTATCAACTGGGTTCAAGTGGCAGACTAGAAATCATCTGAAATGGTGGTTCAGCAGCCTGGATAGACTAATCAGTACAAAATGCTCTTGGCTCAGAGTAAAATCAATGAGAAAGAATAACTTCTACACCAAGATGCTTGTTTCTATTTGTTGTAAGTGGTGCCTAGGTGACTGAAAATTATAAGCACAAGGCTCATATTTCCTTAAAACTAATTAAATACTCATTCTGGAACAGTGTCATTACATTTTACATGCCTCTGACTGATCTGGATCCATTCTCAGTGTTTCTCCTCTTCTCTTTGCTTCCAAGCAAAAGGTTGGCACGGAATGAATTTACTCATTTGGGTAAGATCCTCCTACCCACCAGTTTCTTTCTCTTGGCTTTCTCTGAGACTGCCAGAACTTGCCTGAGCAAAGACACCGAGATAGCAAGTACTAAGAGAATTTCACCGTTCTCCTTGCTCTTTTGAGGTTTTGACTCTTCACTCTGTCTGTCACCTTCACCACTGTGAGTGATGATTCGTAGTTGTCCTCATGCACAGCCATTTTCCTCCTCCCATATCTTTCCTGGTTAACATTTCTGTTTATAGATACTATTGCAACTTAGTTCATTGTGGTTATTAGATTACAGTTAACTTGATGCATAGTAAGCATTTCTTGCTGCTTGCTTCATTTTGGAACTAAGGTTTGCTTGCTTTTTTTTTTCCTCAAACATTTCACTGCACACATACTGTACTCTCCTCTGTCAGAGTTTCAAAGCACAATACTTTCATGCTTCATAAAAATTTCCAGAGTTTTATTTTGAACTTTGTTATTTTGATCTTTATTCTGCAGGCAATGACTGGAATAGGAGGAAAGGGGAAAGGGACGTATGTACCACTACAAAGTCAGTATATTTTCCAAGATCCCTTATGCTGGGGTTATGACTGTCTCTAAATAGACTTGTCAAATCTCACATTCTGTCAGTCATTTAAAAGAAAAGATCTACTTTCAGTCTTCATTGAGTCCCTAGGAGAAAGCAGACAAGGCATCCTAACAAAATAAATGTAGGAAATGGCACTCTATTCTGCCTCTTAAGCCGGAAAATGATGGAAAATCTATAGCTTTCAATTGTTTTTCTTCTGTCTGTGCAGAGATGGACCTTCTGTATGCAGTAAGACAGACACTTCCACTTTTTCCAAAATGTTTTTGGTGAAATTAGTCTTTAGTGCAATCCCACCAGTGAATGGTGGAAGTAATGTGACTCAGTGTTTCTGAATAAAAGGTAGAATGGTCCCATAATGAGATCACACTGTTTCTCTGCAACTAAGTAATCACGAGTAAATGGCAAATGTTAAATTGCAAAGATTAAATTTCATCACCGAATAGAAAAAGAACTGTAATTGCCCCAGAGAATGGACAGCAAGAGTAGTTTTACCAAAAGATAACATGAAATCACTTTTGTTTATCTTCTGTACATTGACTATAGTAAGCACAGCGATTTTATTCTGTCTAGTCCTACAAAGTAGGTAACTACCACAGCTGAACCAGACATACAGTCAAAATGGTCCATAGCTTGCTACTCCATAGCTAATCAAACCCAACAGATTTGCTGAAGCTAATTTAAAAAAATAAAAATAAAAATTCAATAATAATCATCTCTGTGTGTTTTAGCCCTTGACAAATTAGTACCTTGTTATGTTGCATACATACATATGCAAAGCACCCCTGTCTTCCTCAAACACAGGTCATTAAGTAAAGAGCATCTAGTATTAAATAATACCTTAGCAAAATAAAATTTAAATATATTTGAAACTTTTCTCCCACAGCAGAAAAAAGATAACAGTCCCTAAGTGCCAACAGCTGACCTAAATCCATCTGAAGATCTGAGTGACTTCACATTAGCTGTATAGAAAAGCTCCAGCTTGCCAAATGCTGAACTCAGAAAGATTCAAATAAGGTGAGTGAAGATTTGGGAAAAAGGAATTACCTGAGGGTGAGCAAACCTAGGGGAACGGACATGGTTAGCTTGGTAAGCTTTTTCAAAGCTGCCTCAAAGAGAAGTGACCATTACAGTAACCAGCAGCAAGCACAGCAGAGCATATTACCATCACCATTTTCTGTGCAGTGATCTCCGAATGGGTTTGTATTTGCCAGAAGACACTGGAAAGTTATTGCTTCGCTCATGTTTGACTGTGACTGTTTTTCCCTTCATTCTTTCTGGAAAGTCTCATGGGCTTATTTTATAAAACAGCTCTCCTGTATGGCCTTCCGGGGAGACATGGGTGTCATCTGCTTATTGTCTTTCTGTCTGTATCTCTCCTCTCACAGATTTTCCTCAGTGAAAAACTTATCAATAGTTGTCATATTATTTTTATCTAATTCGCTTCCAGACCATATTCACAAATCCATGCTTTCTTACTAGAAAATAAATTGAAAAATTACTGAGTTAGCAAAACAGCCAGAGGCAGAAAGGAGGTAGGAGGGAAACAAAAAATCCAGCACAATTTCATTGAGATAGCAATGACCTGTATGTTAAAAAGAAGAAATAAAGTGTCTACTTTCAAATAGTACGTTAGGAATCAAAGGCTCTGGATTGACATATAGATGTGGTGTTGCTCAGCACATTAATCTTTTGTGTACCAAGCCAAAACCTTCAGACCACCTATTGGCGATTCATAACTCCACCACCTACCTACTAGTACAGATTATAGCTTCATAGTAAAGCCTTGTATGAACATGATGCAAACAAAGCTCCTGAAATTGGTTTTCTTTCATCTGAAGACAACCAAAGGGTTGTCTTATTGTTAATAAGACAAGTTGTTGATTTATGGGTATGATCTGCAATAACACTCAGTTATCCAATAGCTTTGCCATTTGTAGCCCTACATGGCTGCCTGCTGTGCGTCCAACTAAGCAAGTTCTTCCCCCTCCCCAGTTATGTCTACCTGGGCCTTCCCTGCTTGTTGTCTAACAATAGTCGATTAGGAGGCAAGCAGCTTTTGGAAGCTAATGAAAAACACTGTTGAGAGAAGAGAGGCTTTAAGCAAAAGGATGAAGAAGGAAAAAGATCAGAAAGCAGTTTTACTAAAGAAAAACAGAAACTAGAACAGTTGTCCGGAAGTAAAGGTTGATTCTGCTCCTACCTTCACTATCCCGTGCTGCGTACAAGGTACTGGCCCTGCTCCTCTGCTGGCTGAATGCTCCAAACTGAGTTTCTGTAAGTGCAGAGGAGCAGCAGGCCAACAAGCAAGGCTCCCAAACCTGCTAACTGAGAGCTTCCAGCAGGCAAATTTATCTGCAGTATATCAGGACTGGGCAGCCTGTACCACATGCAGGGCAGCACCAAACTATATAACCTGCCATAGCTGAGGGACCTCCTTTGGAACAGCAAGTCAAAGCAAGTATCACAGTTTACCTTCAGTCTGTCAACTAAATCAGGGAAAATTCCATTGTTTTTAAAACAGTCACATTTTGATGACTTCCGCCTATTTCCATCTATAAACAAAGGGTTAAGAGGCTAACCTTTCAAAATTCAGAAGATGCTAAATATTTCTGCAAAGACTGATGGATGTTTACATGTTAATATTCTGTTTTTTCAGCTTACATTTTGACAAGCCTCAGAACACAAAATAAACAATATTGTAAATGTATCCACGTTTAACACTTGTCCTTGCCCCTTGTTGGCTGTGTGCATGATCCTCATTTCACACAATCTTTTCCTTAGCTACTCCCTACTCCAGAACTTCGGGCCTGCTTTAACAGTGTTGCTAATCACTCCCAGAATCTCCCAGAGGAATTTGAATTACGGGAAGAAGCAAATGCTGCTACTTAGAAAACTGTGTAGGGAAGCATAGTGACTTTTAAAATGATTACTGGTGATATCAAATGTTGAGTAACCGCGTTGTTTATCATCTAAATTACTTTTATCTTGTACTACAGGTCATTCACAAAGTCTAAATCGAACACTGCTTTGTCTTTTATGTCTCAAATATGTGTAACTTAAAGCACGTGGTACTTTAAATTTATTGGTCTGGCCTGGTCTGCCTAGTGAAAGAAGTGGCTTTATCCTGGGAAGGTAGTTTCTTAAAAAGCAAACCAATATTTTGGTTCTTAGACGTTTATACCATCACCAAACTGAAATGTCATGATGGTATATGTTTGCAGCTAGACATTTCAAAATTGTCTAAACTCTGTAATTCTCAAAATTTAAAGTTCTGAGACATTACCTTCATTTGCAAGTTAAATGTGGAGTGAACACCTTTGTCTCTGTTTAATACTTGTATCAAATATGCATAAGTATTCTGCTAGATAGAGATATAGTACCCCACAAAGTTTTCTATGTTCCAGTGAAGGCCGTGCAATCAACTGTTTGGTGACATGTAACTAAGTGTGAGAGAGGAGAATGGAGAAAGACAAGATGGCAATGAAGCTTAAAACAGACTGCATGGTGGTTTAGAGAAGTTCCCTAAACAAGACTAACCAGCTGATCTGCAATGTTTTGTTGGTAATAAGGATCAGAGTTGATCCCAAAATGTCACATGGTGTTTTGGAGGCACTACACAGTGCAACAGTTCAGTGCAAATAAAATCTAGCAAAGAATGCGGGACTCTGGGCCTGGCTGTGGGACCTTACACTCTGCAGGGTGTTTCAAAGCTGATGCACTCCTTTCATTACAGAAGGGAAATCATGTGGGGAAAATTAGGAAAAAAAAAGTGAAAGGAATATTTTAGGTAAGGAATAGATGTGACTGAAAAGACCTATGGGTAAATGGATTCTCTCTTCTGGCAACCTAACAGGGTAATTTGATCTGGTTTCCCTGTGGTGTGGTGTGTATATCCTTTTTGCCTTTCAATTAAGTATGCAGCGTGGTACAGCTGCACAACCCAAGCCAAGATGCATAGTGCCATTTAGACCATTAGATCACCTTTAGCCATAATATGTAAAGAAGACAGATTTACTCAGTTATACAACATTTTCATCACCAATTCAGCAACTTGCATACCATGTGCATATACTGAAAATGCTTGAATACTCACCTCTGAGATAATTGTGCTATCTTCCTGCCTCCACATAAAGTATAAACCTTGCTTGGATCATGGCTCATAAAGGTGGACTACCAATAATTTCTCTGAGGGTGAATTGACCATTGGGTCCAGTGACTAATAGTTCCTTTTATGTAAACTAAGAATTACATGTACTTTAGCCATGCACGTTATTCTCTGTCATTTATTCAAACATATTTTTAAAATAATGCCCCTTTTTATGAACATGTATGTGCACACAATTTTAACTCCAGCTGCTGTAATTGCATCTAATCAAGTAAAATTCATTTTTATTAAAGTTCACACTGTGAGACTAATGAATCTAAAGAACTGGAATTATTCTCATTACACATGGTTAGATCTATTTACTCAATCTGCATTGTCTCATGCCCAGGAGATAATAAAAAAACCTCTCCACCAAGATGCAAAATCTCAATCATTTCCCCTACAGGAAATAGCTTAAATTAACTGTATTTTAACAGATTGGGGAATGTAAGTAATGTTTCTCTGAGTTTTAATATGAAAGAATGTTTGACCGATGAAGAGTGGTTTAAGGGATAATGAAAGTAGGAGAAAAAAAGCCAGCTGCTGGTGATGGAAATCTAGATGATACAGTTACAGACAGCTGACATACTTACAAAATTGATATATCCAGAAGCTTAAGAAAAGATACAGTCATTCTCGCTGGCAGACAACTGTCCTTTCTTTTTTTTTTTCCCAACAGCCTATAGGCAGGGAATGATTGTCTAGAAATTATTCAGCTTTCCCTTGTTCATCCAGTTCCCTTTCAAAACATGTTTTCCCATGGCACATACACATAACTGGCCAACAAGCAACAAGGAGACTGAGTGGACTGTGTAGGTGATGTATATGTAGCAAGGAAAATGGAGGTGTTTCGATCTCTACTAGTATTTATAATATAATAACATTATATTATAAATTGGGGGCTTCCGGATATATTACCAAGTGAAGCAAAATAAAATCACACTTTTTTTCCAATACATGAGTTTTTTCATAGTCCCTTTGCCCAAAAGCCCAAATAAATAGATTCTGCTAAGTGATGATGAAGAAACTTTTTTGAGATCTGGGGAGCTGTTTTGGTTTTCACACCAAAGAAAACAGTTGAAGACAGACTAGACTGAAAATGACTGTCAAAGCACTTATCGTTTAGCCATGTTATTCCCCATGCAGGAAGTACCTATCTATCCACTCAAGCTCAAAAGCTCTCTTTTGAAAAGGGAACACAAACAGGATGCAAAGTGCCAGAATTTACAAGTGAAAGCTTCTCCACAGGTAACAAAATATATTTTGCCATCTATCCAATGAGAAGTGATTCATTCCTTTGCTAATGACATTTCTGCACGTGGCAGAACAAAGACAGACCTCTTCTTATTCTGTCCTCTTGGTGCCTCCAATGTAATATCATTTTTTTTTCTGCAGTTTTAAACTCGTGATAAGAGCTATCAAAACAAGTTATCTTCTCACCTGCCTGAAGGAAATCACTTCTGTACCACATTTAGAGTTGGGAAAAATACAAAAGTTCTTTCCCATCAACATTTTAATTGACTTTTTCATGGTAGTTTTTCAGTTGTTTTTAGTCGCTGATAATTATGGATCATCCAACACAAATGCATTGATAAAGTACTCCAGATAACTCTTCAGTAATGAGAATACATAAATCCCCTGCTCGATAGGCTATGCAATCAGTTCATCCTCTGCAAAAAAACCCACCACATTTGAGCTGCTGCAATCTCTATGACAATTCATTTAAATTGGAATTTGCTAATGTTGGATGAGGCAGTAAATCAACTCAGCCTCCCAGAATCAATGGAATGACATTGACTTGCACCAGATGAGTGTAAGTCTGCAGATTTTTGTAACTAAGGGTTTCTTTTGATGAGCTTTGTTGCTATCATTTCATGCATTATGTTTATTTAATTACAGTTTTTTCTAAGGAGACATTTATTTTTATCAGATACGTTTATTCAAAATTGCAAAATATGATGTCTAATTTGTATTTGCAGAACATAAAATAGCCAAGGTTTTACTTATGTGGTTGCCATTATTCAGTTTCTCTCTCATTTTTGTCTTAGTAATGATAAGAAGATTATGGCTCTGCTTAGCCAACCAGGTGGTCCTCTGATCACCCAGACGTGGGACCCACTCATCTGTGGGTTGCTTCCAGCATATATGCTGGATTTCCTTCCCATGGAAACTGTGGTGGAGGAGAAGAGGCAGGTGTGCTACAGTCAGGCCACTGATTTCAGCTCTGGAGCTGAGAATGCTCCTGGGTTTTACAGTTTAAGCATAGTCTTTATGCTGTTTATGCTGATAATTCTCCCCCTCTGCCAGCAATAGTACCAGTGTTGCGTGACTGTTGCATTTTACTGTTCTTACTTTTTGGGAAGTATGTGGCAATTTTGCTGTAGACTGCACATTTTCTGTATTGCTCACCTTTCAGAGCTACAAGCACAGACAAAGACATAATTTTACAAAGTCCTTAAACACATCCTAAAACCATGAGTCTAAGATTTGGTTTGGGAAGGCCAGGAAAAAAGTATCATTTAGTGAAAGCCTTTTAATTTCTCATGTTCTCTGATTAAACTTCAGAAAGAGGTTGGACAGAAGAAAGAGTGTGGAGTGTTGTCTCTCAGCTTTCTGCCTTTAGCATTTCCATTTACTGTGCTAGTGAAGTGCATGTAACAAAAGCTTGTACAGATAAGCAAAAATAGTGAGGAAGGTTTGATATTTAACATTTTATACATCTAGTCTGGTTTCAGATCTAATATATATAATCCGAAATATATCACAGTATGTCCCACAGCATAGAAAATTAATAATATCCTGCTTTCTTTTATAGCTCTCTGTGCCTTCAATTAAAATTTTCAATTTCTATCTAGGTCTACTACTTTGTCTTCACAAGTACAAAAGACAGCCAAAAAGCAGGGAGATATGACTCCATAAAGTTGGACTTGTGTACTCATTATGAGCTGGTTAGCAAGCACCAGCTTAGAAAACAATTTGAAATTCAAGTAAGTCTCAGCAAGAACCTAACAAAGAACATTAGGAAACTAGGCAGCTAGCCAGTTTCATATGCTTCATTTCTCAAAGAATTTTTTTGCTCTGATGCTCTCCCCCCATACAACATTTTTTTTCTGTTTTGATTTCTATATTTGAAGTCGAAACATGTCACTGTTTTAAATGTCTCCTATATATTTTCTAGAACAGAGATTTAAATATGTTGTAATGACAGAAATTATTTAACAAGGTGTGGTTTAGGAATAAGGGAATGTGTTAATATGGAAAGCCAAGCCAATTTTTATCTTCAAAAGATGTTAGTGTTAGAGAAAAAATGTGCTTAGGCCAAATTAGGTTGAAAGCCTTATATCAACATGATATAAGGAGTCCGAGCACATAATTTCCAACTTTCCTCAGGTATTCATTGTAACAAGTAAATGGAATTAACTTCAATTGTGTAGTAATTTGAGAAATGCTTGATGATGATAGAAGATCATGTAAATTTGACGTAAATTTATAATTTTTGGTCATCATAATTATGGACCTGTTAGAGGAAGGAGAGAAGATGTCTATGAGTTCATGAATGTGAATGAAAACCACGCTCCATATCATTTTAGAAACAGCATTGAGGTAGGCTGTGTCCAGCATCCTGACATCCCTGGATGTATAAAGCTAAATCTTCGCAGGTTCAGCTGAACCTTTTGCCATTCCTATGAGTGACACACACAAAGTTTTAAACCTTGGGGTGTGTGATCCTAAACTAAGTGGTCTGATTTTCACATTTCTGCATTTACTGTTTGGTTTTCACAACTCTAAGCTTGGTTCCCTCCTCAGCTGCAAGCAGCATGGCCTAGATGTCTTTGGATGGTTTGAAATTTTAATTTTTAACTCAACCTGATACTTGACACGCTGTAGCGGTTGTTGGCCCTAGTGTCCTAAAGAATGGGAACCCATTCAACTTTTCCCATAGTTTCTGATTTCAGCCTCTACCATTGGCTTTCACTTACTTCTGCCACTGCAGAACCGGGTACATGGTTCTGTTTTGATGAACACAGAAACAAAATTAAATGAGACCAGTAATTCCAACTATGTGACTATCCATTAAAAAGAAGGTCTAAACCAAGCAATATGCTGAAAGTACATACAAGAAGAGAAACAAATTTCTGTTATGTGTATATTGAAAGAGAGTGGGAAGGTTTGACTTCATGATGTGTACTGATGTGGGAAATTAAATTGGTCAGGATAGCTCCAGGGAGCGAACAATGTTTTTTCTTAAGGGTATATAAAATGTTACATTGTCATCCAAAAATGCTAATACATTTCTTCTCTGTTAGCATTTTGAATTTAGTATTAGCTTGCAATTTGTTGCAGCAAAAAAAGTATATATATATATATTACTGTAAAAAAGTATATTGCACTCTTTCACATGCCCAGAAAATGGAGAGCTGTGTCTGTATCTGAATAAACACAGGACTGACCCTCCCTATTGACTGAACTACTCCAAATAACCTGCAGTTTTCAGGCCTTACACTCACTTCCTTGTTATAATGACAGAAATTAAGAAGAAGTACAACCAAACAGTATGGCTACACTTGCAATGAGCTGCATGTGTGCGTGGTACAGGGTTTCAGGAGGAGATAAATGTAGTAACAGATCAGGAAGGACCTTTTCAAACTGCTGATGTACAGTTTGTAGTATCAGGGTGCAGGGATTACTTTACCCTGTCATATTTGTGCTGTGTTCACCCACACAAGATTTAAATGACTACCAGTTTTGAGGTTGGCAGGAAATTTCAAGTCCTTGTCAGTTTATTAGCAAACAAACATTGACCCCCTTACGTGGTGGATATTCTGGTCTGCTTCTTAGAGACATTCAGGGTAGTTTCATTAATACGCTCTTCAAGGAACAAAGGGTGCATCATTCTTCCCCTTTTCCTGAGGCACATGCCAGTTGTGACTTCGGTCTTTTACTGCACATTGAATGAGTACTTGGAAGTGTTCTGTGACTTGCAGCAGTGTGTGAAGTTGCTTCTGAATTAGATATATATAGCCTGGTTGTCCATGACTGCAGGGGATGGGACTCAATGATCCAAGTATTTGTTTCCAAGCCTGTGTTCTCCAGCATCCAGAAGTACAAAATAGCTGGTAGATGAAGGATGGTATTTATCTGGTCAAAAGCAGTTATGCACACTGTAGGTGAGTGCCTACACATTTTAGCTGATCAGCCTGTGAGATTTCCTTATGATTAACCAATAGAGACAGGCACTCCTGAGGTACAGTTGAGCTCACCTAAAGGATGTGGGTAAGATACTCAGATGAGTCACATCCTAATATTGGGACATTCATTTAAAAAGAATTTAAGGGCACTCAGGTCAGGTGTAGACAGTTACAGCATAAAGTTACATGATGAAATTATTTCAGCCTGTGATACTCGATGGGAATATAAATCAAACATGCAAAATAACCCCTCTGCAGTGAAAGACTGCATCCAGGTCTTTTACATCACACTTCAGAAAGGTGTGGATTGATTGGAGAGAGTCTACAGATGAGTAAAATTAAAGGCTTGAAAACCAAAAACTACACAGAAAGGCTAAGTGAAGGATAAATACAGATTAAAGGGAAAAAGGCCAGGGAAATAGGAGAAAGTAGACATTAATACTCCTCAAGTGTTTGAAAAACTGTTAAAGAGATGATATTTTATGTTCCTGATGGATGCAACAAGAAACATGGTTGTACCTTGCTGCAAGAAATATGAAGACTTGACTGTTGCTATGTCAAGACATTGTTACAATAGCAAGCAGTCCCAGAGGATAAGTCTTCCCTAGGATGTCTCCCTGCTATTGGAGGTGAAGAGCGCTAAATCTTTGCTTGATTCAGTACCTGCTGGTGGATGAGGGGGAGCAGCTAAAAGTTTGTCCATCATCACCCTGCTCTCTTACCTCTCTGAGCCCCATTTCTCACCCTCTCCATGTTCTTAAGCCATATCTTTGTTCCCTTCTGCTGCAGCAAAAGGGAAACGTTTGGTGCACAAATACAAACAGAAAACATGCCCAGGACTCTGCTGAGAGCCCGGTCAAGGCTATACCATGCCAGCAAAGCAGAAGGACATACATATGGCTCTGTGTATTAAGTTGCAAATAGAATTTCCCTGCACTCTAACTAAATCAATCGGGTTTGATATTTTGAATGCTTCTGATAGCAATCTCAAGGAATGATGAAACAGCTGACTTTTGCTGCTGTTTCTTAGGCTTTTCAGGTGCTGCAGCAACTGCTTATGTTGAATATTTAACCACCTTACTATTACAGATCCCAATTTACTGATGTTCTGACAACTTTCCTTTATCTCTTACCCTTTCATCACTCAAGGTGTAAGACAGACAAAAGAAAGTGTGGGGAAAAAAGTCAGCCAGCATGCATTAAGAGCCCACAGAAATGCAGAATGAAAGACGAGGAAAAATATGCAAATGTTTGGCTCTTTGCTGCTGACAAGCAAGCTAGAGTGAAAACGGCCAGAAGCAATCTGACCTGAATGAGGGAATACAAGGGAGGACGTGGATAGTTACTGAAAGGGAGACATTTAGTGAGGCCTTCAGCTAACCTTATTGTGGGAAAACACCTGCATAAAGCATATTTTCAGTTCAGCATTCTGATTGTATAATTGTTTGGGTTTTTTACACTAAGGACAAGTGCTGTTAGAACGTCTCTGCTGGAGTCTGACACTGGTGCCTTCTCAGACTGCATCCCTGGAGTTTTTTACCACTCTGCCTTCCCATATCACCTCCAGTCTAAAAAAATAACACACAATGTCTCACATCTTTCCCTGGTCCTCTTCCTTCCGCACAGGACCCTCTCTCGGTCTCATGGCCTCTTTGGACCTGTGATGCCTTCATCACTGCAGTGACCCACACAACAACAGCTCAGAAATTTCTGCTGATGCTGCAGGAGTCTTTCAGATGCCCTTGTCATGTGAGACCATGACAGAAGAGTGGCAGAAAAGTTATCATGTTCAAACAAGTCCCTCCACGCCCTCAGCTGAAGCCTCACAATCATGTTATCTGATGGCAGATGTACTCTTTGTCACCCAACCACCACAAGGTGGTTATGAAGATCTGAACACACTTAGGAAGTCTGACACATCAGGAAGACTGCGCATCTAAATCCTATTAAAAACTGTACTAAAAAATGCATGTGCAATTTGCATCTGCAAACTCCCCTGTATTTGCACAAACAAAAATGGGCTAAATTTTGCAAACGATTTCAGCAGACAAATTCTATCTTTGCAATCAGGTTAACAAGCCAGACACTGAATTGAAAAACTCTTGCCTCCTCAAAAATTCAAACTAGAGGAATATCTGCAAGGAAGTATCCCTTTATCTTTTCTCACATGTAGAGGTAGGAAGTGGAAGCCCTAGGGAGGAGCTATGCCTGCTTACCTGGAGGATATCACAGAATCACCTAGGTTGGAAGGGACCTTTTAAGATCATCTAGTCCAACCAATGAGAAAAAAAAACAACCAACAAACAAAAAAAACCAACCACACCACACAAAACACCACCCAATACTAATCCATATCCTCAAGCAGCATGTCAACTCGTCTCTTGAATACTTCCAGGGATGGTGCCTCAACCATCTCCCTGGGTAGCCCATTCCAATGTCTGATAATTCTTTCAGTAAAGAAATATTTCCTAATATCTAACCTGAACCTCCCC
>JAOXNG010000001.1:98495441-98512417 GCA_028566535.1 Scolopax minor
TACTGTGGGAGACTGTATCAAAGGCTTTGCTGAAGTCCAGATAAACAACGTCCACAGCCTTTCCTTCATCCAGCAAGTGAGTCACTTTGTCATAGAAGGAGATCAGGTTTCTCAAGCAGGACCTGCCCCTTGTGAACCCAATCCTTAAGGTAAAAATCCTTAAAAATCCTTAAAGCTAAATCCTTAAGGTAATATCCTTAAGGTAAAGGACCTCCTGCCCATGGTTCGCTGTAGTCAACAATTAAAAAGCTCAGTCCTGGTTTCTGTGGCTACAATATTGACATACCTTTCTGGATTCTAAAATCCTCTACTTATTTGGCTCAGGAATGTGTACTATAGCTTCTTCTGCTTGTTTTAAGATTAAATAGGAAAGTTACACTTCTTAAATTCACATAGAACAATGAATGAGAAAAGCATCTTGTCATTCATTTTAAAGAAGATTGAGATGGCTATAGCACACAATTACTAAATTTAATGAAGTAATTACTTTTCAAATCAATTTCTAATTTCCTACCAAAAAAAGTTCCCATTATTAGTAATGGAATGGGAATAATTAACAGTATCTACAAATTAAAACAGCCCGTGCCATATTGAATACTTCATGATGTTGTATGAATTTATTGTGTTCTTTGCATGGAAATTGATTCTTTATTCAATAAAACTCAAGTCACTCATTCGTTTCTGTTGATACTATCAGCTTACAATAACAATTTATACTGTCTTCTCCCTTACGCTTCAGTATTCTAATTGCTGACACTCTGGAAAAAGACCTCTGGGTTGCTGTGGATGGCACAATGAAAACATCTGTTGACATGCACAATGATGAGAAAAGCAAGCAAAATATTAGTCTCAGAAAGGCCAGAAAAGATTACTGAAAATATTCGCGGATCACTAATCACTTCAGTGATAGATTGTCAAAACTGTCTTTAATTCTCTGTGTCACTACATAGCCATCAAATTAAGGATTTTTTTTGTTGAAGAGATGTTACATACCTCAGGATGTGGCCTGACTTTACCTGTACATTTGCATCGAAAATTTGCAGTTTGGGAAGTAATAGTATCTCCACTTAAATCCTCTGATACAATTAGGGCAGTGAGCAAGTTTGTGCACACACAAGCCACCTGCAGTGGCAGGGTAAGAAAAGTTATAGGACTTATGTGATTGTACAAAGATTTTTCCCTTTAATTATAGCACTTAAAGAGAAATAACAGAATATAAGAATTAGTGAGTACATTTTAGGCAACTTCCCTTATTATTGTTATTATTATTAGCAAAATGTGTTTTGGTTGTTTTTTTTCTCTCAGACAGAATCCTATGTCAATGGCAAGTTGGGTGTAACACGGTATACAGCCATTACTGTCTCTTCAGGATTCACCAGGCTTAGTGCACCATTCACTGATATGATCATGCTTTCTTTGCTCACTGTGCTACCCTGAATCACAGACTTAGCTGTGACATCAACTCTATGGAGAGATCCTGGTGTGGGGCAGAAGCTCAGTCACCTTATGACACTAATTTAAAGGGAAGTTTGGGATTGTATTAACGAAAGGAACCACAATGCTGAACTATTGCTCAGTTTCTTTTATCTCCTGCTCTGAGACAGACTACTGTGAACCAGTGCAGTGACTAGCTCTAGTTTGCGAGGAAAAAAGGTTATTTTTTATCATGGTGCCTTAGAGCTTCCAATCAAGGAGGAAAATAGTGTATAATGGAGGAGCACTTGCCTTCTTTTCAACTTCACAGCAGCTTTTGAGACAAAAAAAAGTGACTAAAGTGGTAGCATTAAAGCATGTCCCTTTATTTAAAGATGTTATTATGCAAGTAACCTTTCTGAAATCAGCTACTACCTGAACAACACTAAAATCAGCCATTACGGCTTTGGCTGTTCCCGAGATAACTGCAAAGGGGTGCTGACATGTACAAAGCTGTCTGGCATCATGTTTCCAACACCGACAAGAGTTTATATTTCAGGCGTGTGGGAAGAGCTGCTGATGGTGAAAGCTGGTCCTTTAATTCCAAGTAAAATGTGGACCACAAGGTCTTCTTGATAGTATGCAGTGAATGGCAATGACTGCAAACTGAAATAAATGAAATTTCATGTAAACATAAGACAAATAGTGAGGGTGATGAAACAGCAGAGCAGGCTGTCCAGAGAGTTTGCAGAGTTTCCATTCCTGTATATCAAAATCTGACTAGATATGGTCCTGAGCAACTTGCTGTAGGTGACCCTACTTGAGTGGGAAGGTTAGGCTACTTCAGGTATTCAGTGATTCTGTGATATTGTGAAATAAATTGAAAAAGAAAAAAAAATAATAAAAAAGATAAATGGTAATTTAGAAACCTTATAAAAGAATAGCAGCAGGTAGTGTTTTTAAAAATAGATCAAAAGCTTTGATTTTTTTGCCTCCTCTTTTCTGCCTAGCTTTTACCATCAACAAGGATGAAATATAAAAGAAGGAAAAAAGAAGCATGAAAAGGTTAACCCCCAAAAGGGCCAATCATGTCCTGGGGTGCATCAAACACAGCATAGCCAGCCGGTCGAGGGAGGTGATTGTCCCACTCTACACTGCACTGATGTGGCCTTACCTCAAGCCCTGTGTGCAGATTTTGCCTCAATGTAAGAAGGACATCAGACTATTAAGGTATGTCAAGAGGAGGGCGATGAAGATGATGAAAGATCTCAAAGGTAAGACTTAGAAGGAGCAGCTGAGGTCACTTGTTTTTTTTAAGCTTGAAGAACAGGAGAGATTCCATCTGGGAATTTCTTGGTCCCTCCATCAGTTGAACACATAGATTGGATTAGCTAAAAGTTTCTGTGCTCTGGTTCAGTACAAAGCACATTAGATCTTAACCCATGGTCATATTTGTCTTTCTCTTACTCAGAATGTCATTAAATTGATGAAGAGGTATAGTGCAGACAAACAAGTTCTGAGAGGTCCTCTGCATACTGCCCTACCGGTCCTACTGCACCGGTAGGCTGAAAGGGTGAATTAATTTGAACAGATGCAAACACATTAACTTTGCTTTGATGATTCTCAATTGTAGCTCTAGACACATACAAATGTCTGCAGTTAAAATATCTCAATTTATGCTAGTTTTCTTGATTTTTAGAGTCAGTGGAAAGAAATAGGTATTTTTGGAGTATGATTTATCTCAAGGTATATGTCCAAGACAGATCAGTTGGTTATTATCTCCCTACCACTATTTCCTTGCAAATGGAGACTATTACGCTAGTCTAGAGTTCAGAAGTGGACTGCTCTATGGATAGGTATCCTGGTACATTTTTCAGGTGAATAGCAGTAAAAAGAGATTGTAAATAGCATTGAATGTATAAGCAAATACTTGCTTAGTACATAAAGTATCCTAAAGAGAAAGGGGAGATGCTGAAGCCTAAGATTGTGGGTGCTGGGAACACTTGCCTCACTGACTCCTCGTTAATTTTCTGTGTTGTTAACCTCATTTCTCTGATGTGAACATAGTTTTCTAATTCAAGAAAATAAAAATAGTGGAGTCTTACAATTAAATTTACCCTACTTGCAGGCTTTCCAAGGCATGGAAACATCATGACATATATTATTGGTATTACAGGTTAAAGTACCAGTAAGGGAGCTATGCTATTTTTCTTCTGTACAAACGTATGCCTGCAGAGCTGTGCAAGAAAACATAAAAGGTTTGACAATGATCAGTCTCTCAAGTAAGAAGATAAATATTCATTTTCCCTTCCTAATTGTATGTAGCTTATGTGTTTATTTATTCAAGAATGACTCTGGGAGCTTGTTCTAGTCCCTTTGATAAAAAAAAAAAAAAAAAGGGGTTCTGTTTCCTTTTTTAGAAACTCATTTTGGAAAACTAGGAAAATGCATCTTAAAAGTAAACATACATAAAAGAACAAAGAGAGCTCCATGGAAAGTGTGTACCTAAGAATCCTAATGTTTGTTTTGCAGATTTGTAAAAGCTATGAAAAGTAAAGGCTGACCAAGCCATTTTGCATTTCTGCCTTCCCCTTTGTTAGATTATGGGTTGCGGGCCCCTCTTTGGGGTTCCTGACCTTCAAATCACAGGATGAGACTCCTCCTTTCAATTTACTGTAGTTGGAGAACAGTTCCTATGCTATTCCTTCACTGGCTGGGTATTGAGAACTGCAGAGGAGCTGCAGCCAAGAACACACTCCCAGGCACCCCCAGTTATTTTCAAATTTCTTAGTACCTTGATCATTTCTCCAAGACAGATTGCATATGTTCTTTTCAAAAACAGAAGTACTTTGTGAGGATGTTTTTTGGGGAAAAAGGGCAACCAAGGACAAACATAGATTTAATAAGAAAGAGAAAGACAAATGGCTACAAAGAATTCAGTGCATGGTACTCAGGAACCAGGAGTTCATCTTCAAGCACTTGCTAAGGTCTGTGCGATTACTAGTAATGCGGTGTTAATTAACCTGAACGCCATTGATTTCCACAGCTTCTGCCCACTTATAAGGCAGTTATCTAAATGTTCTTAAAGGAGAGTACTCATGGAACATACGTGTCCAAGGTAGTGGGCCAAAGGAGAAGAATACAATTTTCACACAAAGGTAGTGTTGTAGCTGGTGAAACAATGGGTTTTTTCAGGTAACATTCCAAAGTTAGAGTGGATACAGAAGTATTTAAAACATGATCAGGGTTCAAATAAATCCTTATTTCCCATGAAATTTGAATATGTCAAGAATCTTGAGACCTTGCAATTAGGTATGAATTACTGGTATGTGCATATATGCTTATTATGTATTATTGTGGGTATATATAGGCATACTTATAAGAAACTGGAGGACCATCAGCAAACAGCAGAACAAATGTGTGACACTGAGACTTCAGGAAGGCCCCAATTGCCTCAGCAGTACTTGCAGGGTGCAATCACAGGCTGGGTTCTACCACCCGTGTGACACAGTTGTATGGAAGCAGACAGACAAGCTGTGTGTCTGGTCTCCAGTGGCTTCCCACTGCTAAAGTCTTCCCATTGGCCTTAGTCTTTATAGAAACATGGAGCTTTCCAACTCAGCCAAGAACGCACGCGAGATGAAGTCAGGTCCTTGGCAGACATAAATTATATCTATTGATCTCAAACTGTTCTGAATTAAACCGAATTTTACACCCAACTGAAGGCAAAAACTTCTGTTTCTCTACCATACAAATTAAATAGTTTTACAAAATGCTTCATCGAATAGATGTGTGTGTCCATGCATGTGCATATTGTGGGTAATATCTTTGGTTCTTAGGGAACTGTCTGAATTACTCTAATTCACCTATCTCAGACATCTTGATAGTGCTATATAAAGAAGATTTCGGCAGCTGCAAGACATTGGATACACAGATAACCCTGTGGCTCAGTAAGAGAGTAAAACATTGGCTAAAAAATCACAAAATTTGTCAGTCCTCTCCCAACTTACATGCACATCAGAGAAATGGCATTTCTAAGAGAAGCTTAAAATAAGGACTCTTCAGTGATTAATTATTAAAGTGCAGATTGTTAGGCTGGATTTCTAATAACTGTAATTTGAAGCCATCTGTCTGACATCATAGTTTGTCCTATCATTAAATTCTTTCTAAAAATTGTTATGTTCTTCAAAATCCAGGTAAAGTGATAAGCTGATAGGATGGAAGGAAAGAAATGTGTAATGAAATCTGTTCTTCCAATATGCTCAGTCTAGGGCTGACTGGGTTATATGTATATATAAGATAACTAAACCCTGCAGTCAAATCATCAAGTCATGTGCACTGCATTTCATGAATCACTGGTACAGCCATCCTTTGAGAAAAGAGTGAGACAACAGTCTTCAAAATAGCACAGGACTAAACAGCAGATAAAAAGAAAAGTAATGGGATTGAGAAAACTATGTTAACTTGTTCAGCAGGAGAATATAATTAGGAGTTAAGGTGGAATAAAGGATGCAGAGTTCTTAGTATCGCCACAGAATTGGCAATACAATTAGGAAATATTGCCACAGAATAAGATATTACTGCAGAGATACTACTAATGTATTTTATAAGTAACTCTACTGACCCTTCTAAAAATAGAATCTCTGAATGTACACAGAAGTTTTATCCTTACGGAAGGGAGAAGATGGTGACATAAAATATGTAGCACCTGTTACGCATAAAACATGTAATACAGCTAATGAGTTTATAGGGCAGCAGTGACTGTTTTGAAAACAGTAGAATTGCATATTTTTGATTCATATCTGGACTATAAACATAGATTGCTTCTGAAAGCAAGCTCAGAACTGGCCACAATAATCTCTCATTGACAAAAAAGAAATGCATGTCTTTGAAACCTCTCAAGGTCAGGTCCTATGCCATTCTTATCTTGTGACATATTCAGGTCAGGTGCCTTGAATACATGAGTGTTGAAAGCCCATCAATAGAGGTGTTCTAAATTATATGTCCAGTGAGAGTTATAAAATCCAGAGGGCATTTTGGACTGGATTTAGGGATGATTTGGAAATCAAATGAAAGTTTAGCAATTCAGATGAAAGCGGAATGGCATTTCTGTCCTAATTGTAGTGAAGATAAGAATAATAAAACTTGCTCTCATGCCTGAACCTTGGCAATTGTCTGAATTTAAGTTTTCCCTGTAGGCTGTTTTTCCCCATCATAACCAACTCCCTAAATCTTTTAGACCAGAAATAAAACATGCATTTAAAGCATTTTCCGGTGAGTTGAAAAGCATTGATTTCTTATATTCCTCTTTACTTTGTATTGCTTTTTCAAAATGAAACCACAGAACAGGCTTTAGTTTTCCTTGTGGACCATATGTAAGGGACAACACAAAAGGTATACTGAGCTCTTGGGACAGTGTGCAAGGGCCTCTCATAGCAGAAGAATAAGAAGACTTTCTCTGCCTCACTGATTTTTAGTAGACTCGCACATAAATAAATGTAAGATCCTCAAGGGCAAAAGGGAGATATTAGAGGATGTAGGCTGAAACACTGAAAGTAGAGTGTCAAAGAGTTATTTTTAGCTCTTTGTGATTTTTAATTTTTTATCAGGGGAAATGCATAAGGAATTAGATCTGGCACTCCTAGGTTGAGTAAACATTACTGTTTTCCCATAATTATTGTATTTTTCTTGGGAATCCCCCCAGAAAGAGTAATTTCTACAACCTGAGGCTATGTGATACTTCTGGGCTGAACTTTTTCTATTTTGTCATATATTTGGGATTTTATTAGGGTGGTCTCCCATCAATTACTGTCTTCTTTTCAGAAAATATCATAGGTGATACTTCAAAGATCTAGATCTCATTTGTGTAAAAGCCACTTTGGCACTTTCACCCCACTTTGGTAATGCATATGTTTTTCTTACTACTGGCAAATTACGGGCAAAGTTACAAGGATGACATGGGCAGCATCCAATTTATGGAGTCCCCTTTTCAGGGTCCTTGAGCTATGCCATAAATTCTTACATAAGCACAAATAACTTATGCCAAAATAAAGCCTTATAGGAACAAAACTCTAAAAATTGCAAAAATTCCAGGGCCATGATGGCTGGGGAGATGCAAGAGAAAGAGTGTAGCAGAAAGAGGTTGTTTTTTTTTTTTTTTAAAATATTCAGGTTATTGATGTAGCTGTAAAAGGATTTTGGGGTACATCATCATCTTTTTGAAGCTCTTTCTTCATGGCTGCTATTGAACCAATAGAAATATATGACAAAGTTAATTCTAAGTGCTAGCAAAGACATTCGTACTTAGAAAGCCAAACACAAAATAAGTTTAGGTCATTTTATTTAATTTTTTTTCATTCTATTTTTGTATCTTAGAGTTTGAGGATGCTGTCTCTGCTTTCTTATTTCCAAGATATCCTTTCTACATTGCCTAAGCAATGTGAAATGACTCATTTCCACATTAAGAACAAAAAGCAACAGCACTGGCTTGGCATACACATAAAAGTTAAATTATTCAAGCTTTGGTGAAAACTGTCATAAGACGTCTACCTCAATCATTTATGAAATGTCTTTCATATGCAGTCTCTTAGACTCTGCACATCATTAGTAAACACGACAAAAACACAGAACATCTGAGTAGCTGACAAGAACAAGCTCACGCAGATCTTCACAGTTATTTGTCAAACCAGGTTGCTGAATTTATTGTAGCTACTTCAATTATGTTTGATGGCATCCTTTAGGGTTTTTTTCTCCCTAGTTTTTTTGCTGTATTTGTCATAAAACTCTGCCTATGTGGAGGTTTCATAGTTTGAACAACTTTATTTTCTTATAAGAACCTTGACAATGATATATAGGACTTTTCCATTTTTCTCCAGTGCCCGTATCAGTAACATCTCACTCACAAACTGAAAGCCCACCTTAAATATGTGCATTTCTAGTATTAGTAAGCTTTGCACTGCATAATTACAGGCAAGCTGTGACAGGTTTTAAACATTTCAGCTGTGATTTGAATTTCTGTTCTTTCAGGGTGATACTTGCATCTGAGGGAAGGGTCAATATCAAAAATGTGAAATATCACTTTCAGTCCTTCTCAGGATCTTTTGTAACACATAAGACATGCTCATTATAAAGATCCTACACATGAAGCAATGCTTGAACTGTGAGGAACATAAGTTTTCTTTTATGCTACACTCAAATACACTTGTGGTTATCACTGAAGCCTGTGATGAAGCTTTGAATTTACTGCAGCATCTAACGCCATCTCTGTTTTTAATTCACCCTTCAAATCATGCTAGAGAATATTTTATTTGCAGCAGAAAGTCTCTTGAAACTCTTCTAGCACTTTACAGATTAAGTTAGACTACTTATCTCTAGAAGCATTTCATTTGGTATGAAATCCAAATAATTCTTTAAAAAAAAAATCAACAATATGATTCAAGGTGAAGGCATAGCAAACACATAAAGATACTTCAACATGCCCTACCAAGAGAAAACTTGTTCATACATTAGGAACTTGATGTATGAAAATTTTATTTTTAAAATTCAAACATGACACTTCAGCACGTTCTCGAAGGACACATGCAATTCTATGATCAGCTTTTAAAACTGATGATTTCCACCCGCTCTGGCAAATAATTCAGCTTTTTTTTTTTTTGTATTGCAATAATAGCACTATATCTAAGTTCTCCAAAAATCCATCTCAAACAAGATCATTGTATCCTATGAGCCATGAAGAGATGATATGGGAAAAAAGAGAGATAGGAGAAGGTATTTTATTTTTTATATTGGTTTGGGATTTTTTAATAAAGAGGTTCACTTATTTCCCATAATATCAGAGATGAAAATGCACTTACAGAGAGAAGAGACAGCTCTGTAAGTAGAAACTTTTACTTTAGATTTCAATATTGCCTTTTTATTTTAAGCTAAAATTTATTTTACATTAGTCAAGGAGAAGAAAAAAAAGTCTAATCTTTATCTTGAGAAAGCTTTTGCTACATGCTTGACATTAATAAAGATTATAATAATGGTAAAACTACAGCACCAGTACCAAGAAACTTAATTCATTGTACATTTCCATGTTCTTACGACAGAGGATATTGGTGTTATATGTAAAATAAACCATTTTAATAGCCTTTCTACAATTTAAATTAGTTTACATTTTAGATGTCTCTTAAATATTTAGTTATAAAAGAATAATCTTTTGATATTCTATTCTAATCTTCTTGGTACACTGGTATGTTAATTATCACATGCTAGAAAGATTCCACGGATTTGGGCTTTTTTAGATGAGCATATTCTATGCATTCAGTTAAAACATCTAAGCTTTCAAGGTAGCTGATAAGGTTTTTTTCAGCTTAATAGGAAAAGGACTCTACTTTCAGACTGCTTATTGCATAAAGACCTCACCTACTAAAGGCAAGACAGAGTGGGAAAGGAAAAAGCAAAGTTAATGGACCAAGACCACTAGCAGTGGGTATGCCATGTTTAAAAGACATTATAAGTAATTGTCCTGCCCATCTGTCAAGCAGCTCTTTTGAGGTGCTTCAGTGAAAGACACAGCTCCTATTGCCATCACAGCTCCTATTGCCATTCATTCCCTAAACTAAGGTTGCTTCCTAAAAGGAAAATCAAGCCATGTGAATTAAGCACCTAAATGTGCAATCTTGTCTCTGTGTTCATTTCCCAGGTACTAGGTTTAACCCTTCTGAGATGATCGCTGCTGTATTTGTGTGCAACTCCTGGTATTGCTATTAAAAGTTTAAGCAAGGACAAATACCTTAAGGTCTTACAGGGATTATGCTGTTCACAGCAACAGGTGAGGAGTGTTGTAAAACTCAGACATAAAGTCACAGAGGTACCAGTAGACTTATCAGAACAGGGTGAAGGTATTTTGGACACTTGTTACATTGTCTTGTGTCATGTAGTCATGTCAGAAGTGCTGTGGTCATGGTATGTGCTCTTGCAGCCCCTGCCAGGGCCCAGTGATTGTATGGATCCATAATGGGGAGGCCAATACATCTGACAGCATTGTTCAGTTCCTGTGCTGACTCAAACAGCACTTGTACTAATGTGATTGGAAGTGGCTCTGGGGAAGGTGCTTGAAGCATGGATCCATATTCATAGTGACATAGAAACTGACATATAATTCGAAGTGTTTATTCTTGTTTTGGGAAACAGAGACAGCTCGTAGGAGAGCTTTTCAGTTGTCACACTGTTGTTGCTCTGTTAGGCTGCATCTGAAGGCCACACCAGTAAGGACATACTTAACTGCATCCATGTTGGGTGCCAAAAATGCCAGACTGCAATCACTCTGCACATAAGATGACATGTCTTACCTTACGGAGTTTGGCAAAGTGTCCTGGCAAATCCATTAGCGTTCACCTGGGCCATGTTAATTTTCCATGGGGCACACCTGTGAAATGGGATTATTTGCCCCGACAAGTTTATCAGCCCCATAAAATGATGTGAGTTGAAAACTGCTGGAATTACATCATATGGGTCTTCCAGAAAGTTTCTGAAGACAGTCTAAAGAACACTGTGAAGACAGGGTGCTCCCAAAGTCTCAAGCCTACCCTAAAAACTGGGGCATCTTTTGAGTAGTCAAAAGCTTTGACTGTATAATTCAGAAGGATGAGCTTTTGGTCCCAGGGCACTGACAGGCTACTGCAGACAGAGGCAGCATCAGTAAGAATGATGAAACTGCTCTACTGCTAGACCTGCCTCAGAGTAAATCTGTGTTTTTATTTCTAAACTTCTAATATGCAATGGAGAGATGGAAGAAATGTCAGTCATGTTCAAATGTCAGCACAGCAATATGTTGATGACCAAGCACAGTGCACGACTAAATTTCCTGCTTCCCTGAATTGCAAATAATTTACAGAGCTATCAGTCCACTGGTTTAATTCTCCTATTAAATCGGCAGTCGTTTGACTGGAATTTGCCATTTAAAAAATGGCATGTTAAAAAATCCCTTCATTACAAGATTTCATTTTTTTTTTACATTTACCCCAAACAATCAAATGATGCAAAAAGCTATGACTTTTAAATTGAGAGCTTTATTGTACTCATATCTGCAACTCTTTCATTGAAGGACTTGTATTTGAAGATGTATTATACACATATAGAAATAGCATACTAGTGATTTGCTTTGGAGTAAATTTAAAGAAGCTAGTTTCACTCTTTCCTTTAAATAAAAATAATAATAAAACCCAACAAAAACCCAAACCAAACAAAAAAAAACCATAGTTTTTGAAGAAAACCATCTTACCAATATTGCAAGCTTAATAGTCTGATTTGGTCAGACCAACACTGGGATAATTGCACAAAATGTAGTAATTTGTGTAAAATGTTTTTGGCTTCTATTTTGATTTAATATACATAAGCACAGAGCTATATTTATCACCCAAATTTAGATGCATAATGTTCTGAGAGGTTGTGGACATCTCCACAGAGCTTCCCTTCTGCATGGCAAGATCAACAAAATTTAAGTCATCATTGAGAGGTCTTATGCTGTTTTCTTCTTAATATCTCTAAGCATGGAGACTTTACAATCTCCCTAGGCAACCCACTCTGCTTTTTCCCTAGTCTTTACCATTTTTCCTTCTTCTGAATGCCTGACCTCCTTTGCCACCATTTATTTTGTAATGCCTCCTATGATTATAGAAGACACTTTTTCATCTCCTTTTTAATAGCATCTTTTACTAATAGAAAATAAAATAAATGGTCTGACTTTTCAGAAGTGCAAAAAGTCCTGAACATTATGCTCTTCAATGTAGTCAGGGGAGTCTGAAGGTGTTTTTCCTGTTCACCTCAAGCCACACTTGTGGATGGTCTAATTATAACTATTTTTGGACTTTAACATTTTAAAAGTTCATCATTCTTTAGTGGTATTAACCTACTAACAAAAACCCTGCAGGTTTCAAAGCATTCATTAACACCTGGCTCACTCACCAACAGCCATCCTTTCCAAGCCAAGTCCTCCAAAGCATCCTGAATCAGATTAGTCTAGAAAGCCTACAGAAATACTTTGAAAATTCTGCACAAACCTCTCATTTCCTAAGAAAATGGAAATGTGGGATAGCCTTTATGAAATCTTGGCTAGCAGCAGGAAGTCCTGAGAATGCCTATACTGCAGGTCTGGCCAAGGGTCCATCTAAACTAGCATCTTGGTTGTGACAGTGCCCAGCAGCCAGTGCAGCAAAGCTGTTTAAGGCTGTGGCAGGTGTGCAGCAATAAACATGTTGGTCACTCACTCTCCTAGTCTGCAACAATTTGGAGCAGTAGCTGTGTGTGGAAAATACTCGAGTTCACCCATGGGCTGAAGACATATTTAATGGATAGAATGAAGATTCTACCCATTAAAAAAGATAAGTTGATTGATGCCAAAAAATACCCAACCTATAACAGAGATAAAATCAAGAATAAATTTATTTAAAGAACATATTGAACTTAATCTGTTGCTGGAGAACTACCTGAGTATGCACAATTTGTGATTTGTTTTACTGTATTTCAGTATAGTGTTGAGAACATGCTCAAGGGTTTTCTAAGGAGAAATAGGATCCACACAAAGTTCATATCAGGCTGGACAAGATGGATCCTTTCAATACCAAATTTTCTGAAGTACAGAGGAAAAAAAGTAAAGACCTGCCATCATCCGCTGGCTGGAATTAGGGCAGTAAGTATTGCAGCTCTTATTGATTTCCCAGCATCTCAACCAGCACTCAAGTCCTTAAAGGGTCTCCCTTCTGTATGTTCTGAGTGCTCAAGGATTTGCAGAGCATCAATTAAGCTCCTACCTTCTTTGAGGTCTCTTTAAATCAAAGATGACTAACACGATGAGTAGGAGAGAGATTTTATTTTTATCTTATTTTGCATCATGTTAGGCCTGAATGCAATTCACACTCCCAAGAATATCTCAGGAGAAGTTAGAAGAAGAACAAAAAGTAACTGCAGTATTTTACTGGCCGTAACCAGAACAAAAATTGTTGAGTGAGATATGCCAGTAGGAAAACATGTCCCAAATACACTTTAGATGAGTGAGTGACCACTACAAGGAGTAGCATAAAGGTTCATCCTGGATGCGTGTTATCACTAGTGGCACTCTGAGAGTGGCATGTAATACTCTGAAAGTCATTGGGAACTGCAAATTCAATTAAAGAGATATTTTACAACAGATTAGATTTTTGTAGGCTGGAGTACTGTAAATTTTTATTCTACCATAAAACACTTTAAAATTAAGTAAACAAGGCTCAAAAGTCTCAAAGAGAATTGCTTTCTGCATATATTTAATTACACATGGTATAACACTTATTAACATTTAGGAGACAGAAGGGAAGGATGCCTTCCTGCAACAATTACATGTGGAATAAAGAGGGATTAATACTTCTCAATTTTCATGTCAATGACTTTGTAAAAATTCATGGAAAACTGCCACAGCAAGTGGTTATTACTACTACTACAGTGCAACATTAAACATTGGTCAAGGAAAACATGGAAATAGTCTGCATAATATAGGCCTTCACTGACAGGTTTTCATTCAGCTGCCTGTTCTTGACTATAAAAAATAGGATGATATAATGAAATATAACAGAATTGTCTATTATTTGTTAGTAAGTGCCTAAGTGCCAAAATAAAAAGTTGAAATTAATAGCAGGGGAAGTGAAACAATACATTGTCTTCTTAGTGCCTGTAATGGTTTGTCATGCTGAACTGATGGTTGTTTGTGTTCTTCTCACATTGTTGATTAATGTGTTTAAAGGAGATAAAGGAATACTGAATTAACTCCTAATTTGTGGGCTGCAATTTACCTGCTACATTTGTACACATAGATGCAATACTGTGGATTACACCACATTTCCCAGGCCAAGATTGCAAGGAGGCTAGTCCAACAGACCCAGGAGGAATTCCTAGCAGAAAGCACAGAAGTTGCAATGAAAGCAATGATCATCACCAAAAAAATTGGCAAATCTACCAAAAAACTGATCCAGCCCTCAGTTCAAACCTAATAAAAAAAAGTTCTTGCTCCTGGGAACATGCTCACTATAAACTATGCTGCTGATGGGGCCAAACTGTGCAAGCATAAGTCTGTAATGAACATAAGGATCCTGGAAGAATGACAATGGAGTTCCTAAGCCACATGACATGACCATTTGTTGGATTCAACATAAATTAGGTACTTCCATTTTTCAGTGGATGGTTCAACTTCGTTGAGGATTTGAGGATTGAGGAGCACAGCACAACTTATTTTGCTGTATGTGTTTAAGCAGGAGGGTTGGAAAGGATCAAAAGTAGGAGTCACCCCTGGCAACAACTTTTTGAAGGAGTTGTTGAAATTCCTGCAAGTCCAGGGTGAGCGAGAGTCTGTCATCTCTTACTTAGGCAGTTGTTTCCATCCTGGCAATAAACAGGCCCTTTGCATCCTGACACTATAGCTGTAATACATTGCTTTTTCCCATTCAACTTCCTTCTTTGCCCAGCAATTTTCTTTGTCAGAGGTCTGATTGCAAGGTTGCCATGTTTACAGACAAAATGAAGTTCATACTCCTAGATTGTGTGTGATATTGTACACAAGCTAAATTAGTAAAATAGAACATGATGTACATGTCTGATCACAGCCTACCTCTCCAATGTCATGACCACACTGCAAGAGAAGAGCTGGCAGTGAGGAGGTGCCCATGAAAGTCACTCAGTACTATTTACCTGGTCACACTAGTGACTCAGCTCTAATGAGAGTTGCAAGTATGAAAATGTTCACTCTTTCTTTGAAATAATAATCCCAAACACAATAAAAGCATCAGGGCAGGGTTAATTCTGAGATTCAGCACAGGTGTCTACACACATGTGCTCAATCCGCTCGTAGGCTGGGTGTCTACATTTCCCATTATTATTAGTAGAGATCTAGGGATTTGTATATTTGTATAGACATGGTCATCACTTGACCTGCCATGAGGGATTTTCTCTCTGTTATACTTACAGGGCCTTGATGATACTTTGGAGCATCTAAAGTGTCACTAGATGCCTGTATGAATACAAAATGGTAACTTTTTGCCCTCCTCCTCACCCAAAAGGAAAGTAAAACAAACCAAAACAAACACTTGACCAATATATTTCCTCATTCACAGGGTGAAGACTGCATACTGACATCTTTCACTCATTTTTAATGTCAAGTTCAGGCAAACTCAATCTCCTGAAAGCTGGGAAAATGTGAGTTTAGTAGTTGCTCACACAACCTTAACTGAGTGATGCCTTGATAGTAGGGATGCTCTCATCCTGCCTAAGATCAGCACATGCAGGAGCTGTAATCATACATGTGTGTGTGTGTGTGTGTGTGCACATGTATGTGTTGTCACTGAAGTTCTGGAGTTGAAATTCTTCTATTCTTACTTTCTCATCCAGTGTTTGACCTCTAATTTCTCATTGTAAAGGATGTTCCAGATTCCAATTTCTTTTCAAGAAAGCTTAAAAATATCATCTACCCAGAAGTGCCAGTCTTCTTTCTGTAAACAATAATTTAATTACATTATTTCTTGAGCTTGTCATAGCATGCCATTCCGCAAACCCCCTCATGTTATTGTCCTGATATAAATACATCCTCATCTCATTTGCTCAAATCTGACTGTTGGCAATCACAGCAGGAGCTAGAAAGTAATGAATTTGATCACACAGTAAGGTAAAGAGGCTACCATAGCTTACAGAAAGATTTTCTAAGTACAATGCTTCAATTAACCCCCTAACGACATCCTCCAGTGAATGTTTTTTAGCCAGAGCATAAATACAACAGCAGCATGCCTGTGCGTGCTGGAAATGGGATATGTTCACAATATTCAGTTAACTCCCCCTGAGACACAAGTTAGGGTGCTATTTTCTGCCTGTGGGCTCCCAAGACCTGCAAAACAGAGGAGTGAACACTCAGATAGGGCTCAGAGTCAGTGCCTAATTTGGGGGAAAGTCAAAACTAGTTAGCTGAGCTCGGCTTTGGAGAGAAACAGGTGCCTCCACAGGAAGAGTCAGCGGATCTTAGATATTCCTCACAGGGTGAAATGAATTGCTGTATTGCAGCAATTTTAATTTGGAAGTCTCAAATTAATTCAAACTCACAACAGCCCCCTGGTGTGCAGCCGAGAAGTGTTTTTTTTGAAAACAGAAACAGAGGAAGAAGAAAGTTAAGCTGCTTGTCTTGGGCATCTAGTGAATCATCAGCAGCTGGCAACTGATTTGACAAGCCTTGGCTCCACATTGCAGTGATGTGAGCTCTCTTTGGATCCTAAATCCTACCCCTTCAGAAATACAGAGGCCCTGGCAGGCAATTAAATCCGTGTCTGCAGATTTATAAGGCCCCCCATTTTGGCAGTAGGGACCCACTGGGCCCTCTCTGAGTGGTCACTGGGGATCTGCATGGGGAGAGTGGAAAAAGTCTTCAGCAGTGCAGCTGGAAACATGCTCGAAGTGTATGAAAGGAGGCTGATTCTCCATTCCATGAAGGTCTTTTTAGCTGCTCTGATGGAATAAAAGATCGTTGACATAGAGTGGGAATGGTCTGGTGTAATGTCCCCTGGCACAGGCCA
>JAOXNG010000001.1:98549185-98573820 GCA_028566535.1 Scolopax minor
TGATGAATCCAACAGAGGGCTACAAAGATGATCAGGGGTCTGGAGCACCTCTCTAATGGGAAAAGACTGAGAAACCTGTGTCTGTTTAGCCTAGAAAAGACTGAGAGGAGACTCTTTTCAGTGGTCACCAGAGATAGGATAAGGGGCAATGGGCACGAGCTGGAACAGTCTCATCTAACATGAAGAAAAACTTCTTTACTTTGAGGGTGATAGAGCCTCAGAGGCTCCCAGAGGCCTGCCCAGAGTGGTTGTGGAGTCTCCTTCTCTAGAGATATTAAAAAACCTGCTGTGCATGATCCTGTGCAACCTGCTGTAGTTGAACCTGCTTTAGCAAGACAGTTGGACTAGATGATCTCTAGAGGTCCCTTCCAAACCCTACCATTCTGTGATCCCCAGAGAAAATAAAGACTGGTGAACTTGGTAGAGAGGCACTGATATCACAGCATGAACCATAATCTTATCTACATTGAAATGTTTCGTAATTGATGTTCATCTTTTAAAGATAATAAAGAATATGAGAACTCTTATGTTGGTTTTTTTTTCAACCAAAACTCTGAAAAAAAGGAAACTTGGAATGAGTTCAGGGAATGTGGGGAACGTTCATTTTGTCCTATATCTTGGACCAGATCCTGATTTGTATCTTGTAGGATTTCTTTTTGTAAATCATTCAGGCCCAGACCAAACATGCTTCAAGATTTGCATAGATCTCTCTTTGTAGGGGAAGGCCCCACTAAGAAAAACATTACTATAGCTTATCAATGTTGTATTTTGTAACTGAGTTACCTCAGCAAAAGCACGCATTGATAAAATAAGCACATCCTTGTTCCTGATGCATCTGCCAAGCTATCTATAAAATTTGTTCTGTTCCTGAAGGTTTCTTGACAAATCCAGTTTCCGTGGTTTATTCTCTCTTCTGAAAGTGGGAATCTACTTTTTTTGACCATTTTGTTAGTCCTTGCAATGTAGCTTGCCAGTGCAATGGGACAAGCCATTGATAAAATATCTTGAATAACAAAGTGTCTTGCAAGACAGGTGCTCTTTGGAGCAATTGCAGTGCAAACAGTAACAACGCTTGAACCAGCACAGAATTAAGCTTCCTGGTTTTCCATTCACAACATATTTGAGCTTTTCATTCACTGGATAAACTTCTTTTTCTTATAGCTTAGTATCAGCTGGTCGGAATGAGAAGAAATGCCTATGCATATCTCTGAGATATGACTCTTGTCCATATCACACTTATTCAATTAAAAATAATAAAATCAATCTTCTATAATTTACTTTATTATTTGGAGAAAAAATGCCTAGGATGGAAAGATGTGAACTTCTTGCTGCTTAGCAACCGCTAAGTACCTGAATGCCAAAGCAATAAGTACTTTAGAGTCGTTTGTCTATTATATTTATACAGGAAGGTAAATGATTTGTTGTTATTAGTTGTATCAGGTATCACAGATGGAGCAGACCCATTCTCCTAACTTTTGAATTATAAAAAAACTGTGACATGACCCATGACATGTTTAGCAAAAACATTCTTAGAGCTGCTGAAATGAAACCCTACCAACTACAGCTAAATTTTGCTGTTGGGACCTTTCCAGGTATAAGCCCCAAGTAATGCAGTCAAAATGAACATTGTGTTATATAAACCCAGAAAATTATTGTTAAAAACACAAGCTTTTTGAAATCAGGATGTTTCAGAGATAAGATTGCCTATAAGCCCCTCACTATTCACATTATGGTGCAAATACTGAATGATGTAGTATCATTTCCCTATAGACATTTTCACAATGGGCAGCTAGACGTTTAGCCCTACTGTGATGACAGTGCCTGGGTAGAGCCCAGAATCACACAAATCAGNNNATGAAATATGCTAAATAAAGTCAAAACTCCAGGTAATTCAGGTTCCAAACCTGCAAACTGCCACTGAGAATTCTTAGGGGCATTTATCACAGTCAAATTTGCATGGCAAGGCAATAGGTGGTCTCCCAGTGATAGAAGGGCTCTAAATAAAAATTAAAGCATCAGATTTCTTCAAAAAAAGTGTGTTTGGGTGTTGAGGTTTTTTTGTTGTGCATTTGCTTGCTTGAATAATTTTAAAATACTCTAATATATATATGGTAGATCTTATTTAGAGAATATTTTGGCCATTTTAATATGCATGTATTTGTATATATATGCCCTACTATTATGTAGCTTCATTGAATGCACTTTATTCAGAAATCCCTCAAACCTTAAGCAGAGTCTCTCCACAGCAGTTTAGTGTTAGTTAACAGAGCTAGCTAGTTAGTTAGCTAGTTAACTAACTAGTTAGTTAGCAGCGTTAGTTACAGCCTGTTTGACTGGAGGCAGAGTCATGTTACTATGTATTTATAGAGCCTGGTATTACCACATATATAAATAAAGGGTTTAAATTCTACTGATTAACAAATTTCTATCAGCCTGATTTTCCCCAGAATTCAAAAATCTTGAAACATGACAATTGCCCACTTTTTTGCTATAAATAATATTTTAAGTTTTTTATGAATAACACTGTAATATTAGCAGCCACAGTTCTTAAGTAAGAATTGTTTTCATAAAGTCAAGATGGAGGAATGTAAGTGTTTGAGATATTGAGATTTACATTAAACAAGAGTTACTTTCCAAGCTTTTGAGTTATGGAGTAAAAGAACCCAAAACAAAGCAAATAATAAAATACCATGTCCCTATTTCAACCCTTTTGACACTAAAATTAGGAAGTGAATTTCTACCCCATGCCAGTAAAGATACTGACAGACTGATTTGAGAGAGAGCTCTGTGGCTGCAGAGAGAAATGTTTTTTTTAAACGTTGAAGATTTGTGGCCCTGATTCAGAGCAGCACTTCTCGGTGTGCAGAAAGCACAGGCTGATGTCCCCTACAGAGCTGGTGAGCCTGGCCCTCACTGACCACACAACACAGTTAGGGCTGAGGTCAGTGCCATCTACAATGGGATCACAAGTCTGGCACGCCATAAAAAAGGGGCTCCAGGAAAGTCTGTGTGCTCTATTTGAGATCCCTGGGCTTAAGCAGACTGATTTGAAATACTGTAAATGTAAATGCAGGCCCAATATTATCGCCTGATAAATAGGTTCCTTGGCATGCACAGGCTTAAGAAAACTCAGAAAATATTAGTGCATACTTATGTAGCTGACAAGCTTTTATTTTCATTTGGATTTGCCTCACACAGCTACAAAATTCTCCTTGTTACAACACAACCAGGCAGACTGGTATTATTACTTTGCAATACCCAGGCGACAAATAAAAAAGGAAGCCTAATAATTTTCATGCAATTAGAAGAGACTACAAAGTTCAGGACAGGGAAAATATGTGTTTACAGCAAAAAACAGTGCAGAAATTATTCTTCTTTCTTGTGTTCCAAAGCTTACAAGAAGCATTCTTGAGGCACACAGCTCTAAAATGTTGTTTCAACTGAAAAAGAGAAAAAAAAAAAAAAAACGAGCTTAATTAAAAAAAAAAAATAATTTTTTGTTTCTAAGTTACAGATTGCCATACTCTGGTATCACTAACTAGATTAGTTCTAACCAACTAGAAAGAAATCTATACTGTAAAGTTATGATGGTAACAAAAAGATTTATCAAATCTCAGTATGACTCCTGCAATATAATTTGAATGTATTTTCCAAGGAAACTTTTCTAAGCAACATTCTTTGTGATACATTTCGATTTAAAAAAAAAAAAAAAATTTGCCGGAGATAATGAAGTTCAAGATACCCAGGAAACTTTGTAGCAGTCGTTATGGTTTGGAGTAGTTTTTAATTGTGTATTCACTACAGAAATTGTAACAGCAGAAGGAATTTGATCAACAGACAACAATAGAGACTCCTCCAAATAAAATACAGTGTGCAGAAGAATTTGTCTTGATGCCAAAAAATATTATATTCTAAGAAATCATACTTGTGGAACATATGTTTTCTGGAACAAGTCCAAAGTTAAGGTTTTCCTTTGCAGGCCCAGAGGCAGAAGGTGAGCTGCACCAGTAATGCACACCAAACCAGAAAGTTAACTTTGCTCTGCCCACCCTTTTCAAGAAACAACCAAAGCTTTAATCTGGTTGTTTTTTTTTTTTTTTTTTTTCTAGTTTCTGAACAACTCTCTTCTGTGATATCCAGTCTGAAGCCTTTCATACTCTCAGGAACCTATTGAGAGCTGAAAGAGCCACAACTGGTAACTCTCCCCCCGTTTTGTTTTCAGTAGTGCAAGTCCTGATTGAGCCTTAAAACACATAACAACTCACCTCTTGTTTGTCTGCTCCTTCCTTAGGCAGACCTTAGATTTCCTTGGTTACTGCTCATCATCATCACGTCTTTTATGGGTGGTGTAACACATCAGACTCAGGCGCTGGACTGAGGTGGACTGAGAATCAGCCACCCTACAGAACAAGTCTCTGCATTTCATCTTGATAATGCAAATATTTTAGAGACAGGAATATCTGTCCTACCTGCTGTAGTGGTGTAGTATCAGAGGCATAAACATCCTCAGTAACTGTGATTAGCCTGTATGGTGCTCCGTGCTCCTCAGGCACCAAACTGGCTTTACAATTTGCCTTACCTTTTGTGCTCCTTCAGATGACCCATTTTCAGTAACATTAGTATTACATTACTTGGCATTCATTAATTTTCCTTTTGGCATTCCACTCATTTAAAGTGACTCATGCTTAAGCATCTTGTTATACAAGGAGCTTAATCTCTGCTTTCCGTCTTACACTTAACAGAGAAGCAATATTCCCACTCCCACATTAATACAGCTCTATATGGCTAATATCTCCTGCTGGGAACAGAAAAAACTGTGTCGTTACAAAGGTATGGGAAAAATTTCTGAACCTTTTCTGAACCTTTTTTTCTCTGTGCAAACAGAGCCCTTAAAACTTTCCCAGAAATGGAGTGGCATTCCAGTAAAGCTAGAAAAAAAAGTCCTTTGGAAAGTGACTCCTCCATTTTGCCATCTGCCTTCATCAGACTTCTCCTAACCAGAAAGATTTAAAATAATTTATCTAATAAAGCCCCTTGGGGAAGCCCTGTCTTGGTGTATGTTTGGCTTTGAAACCGGTTTGTTGATGGCATATAGTGAGCCAAATTAGCAGATGACACCCGGAGGGAAATTCTGTCTGTTTCCTCAAAGGCCAGTTCAGTAAAGATGGCAACATCTTTGTTTGGACATGTGACTGGGTACTCAAAGGTGCTGCAGCGACAACTTCACTGTTGCCATATGCTCTAACCATCTGGATTGATCATGTGTGATGGATGTGGTAGAGCACTTTTTTTCACTTAGGATTGATAACTAGAACCATGCACCTTTTGTAAAGAAACCTTCACTATCAGAAAAGTATATTTAAAATAACAACATAAACCAATGCACATGTATAGCAAAAAGAGATATGAAAGACTTTCTGGTGATTCATTGGGGATCCAGTTTCTTGGGCATAGTAGTATTGCTAAATGCCCAAAACAGAAGGTAGGAATGTATTTCTTAAAAGTTCAGCCATTTATAAGCTGTGATTCTAGTTAAATTCATTAGTTTATATAAGCCTTGTACCTGATATAGGGATTTAAAATGTTGCAGTGAAACAAATTCAGAATTAAATGTTCAACCTCTCTCAACCTACTCATCCAGTAGTATGGACATGGATACTGATAGCCCAGATCAGATCAGCAAACTCTGACTTACAGACTTTTGGGGCATGTTATTACAACCACCAATATTTCAGCAAGCTTTTACACAGGGAAGAAAGAATTCAATGAAGTTTGGAGTTAATGCTAGACAAGGGAGAATGTCAACCATTATATATTTCCTTAACTGTAGTTTATAGTTATAAAAGAAACCTGATTTTGTTTTAAAGGAGTATTTTTAAAAGGATAGCATATCCATAGTTTTTAAGAGCACCTGCTTCCTACAAATGACAGCTGGACTTATGAGAGACCTCATGTTCAATAAAGTAATTGGGAAATTATTCTAAATATTAGTTTATCATGAGTAATTTAAGTTGTTTTGCATGTTATTGGTCTATGGTTCCAATCCTGATACTATGTATGTTGAATTCTACAAATCTCTCTTGATAATTTTTGGCTCTGGTAAGATTGAATAGGAAACGAGTTGCTGCCCAAAATATAAGAAAAACCAACATAATGTATATAAATCTGATGAACGGACCACAGATAATGACAGAATTGTGAGATTCATAAGATTCAATTTCTCTTTACCCATCGTTTAAGCAATCATCCTGCAGTGAAATTTTAGAGTATTTTCTGGTGGGCCAGTTTTAATACTTTGAATTTCAAAATGACAACATCACATCTAACATTTTTCCCATCCATTTTTCTTCCTTTTATTTTCATAGGTTTACTTGTCTGATTTTTTCTGTACCTATAAGAGAGTATTTTGGTAATCTAACATGAACATGCTAGAAAAAAAATGGATGAACAGTAAAGCCAGGATTTAGATCTTTGCTTTCATTAAGTTATCATTAATAAAGCACACATATATCAAAGATATTGAAAAAATGAAGTGTTGATCTGGATGAATCATGTTCACCAAATAAAACACTGTAAACATTATCAACTAATCTAATTTGTATTTGAAAATAATAATAATACATGTAATTGATTGTTTTCAGAGTATCTGCAATTGACATTTATAGGTTTAGAGCAAGTCCCACAACCAAAGAATGAATACCTGCATTGAAAGAGTTCACGATCAAGCTCAATCACAACTATCACACAGATTACTTGCATTTTCAAATTATTACTTGAAATCTATGCACTTGATATTCTGATGAGTAGGGAATAGAGACTGCCTTTACAATAAAAGAACCAAGGAACATCAAGAGACATCAGGAGGTGACAAGTTTGAAACAAACAAAACCAGTCTCTTTTTAATACTGTGTACAATTAAGTTACTGAATTCCTTGTCAGAAGGTGTTCAGGATGCTTAATGTTTCTAGAGACTGAAAAATAACTGAGCAAGTTGGTGGAAGAAAAAATAACCTAATGAAGGCTGTTGAATATAAAAGGATACTCTAGTGTTTTCAGAAGTGCCTGAATTACTAAATATTAAAGCTTCAGAAAATATTTCTGGGTTCCCAAGAAAAATTACATCAAAACTTATTCTGTACTTTCACAGGCTTCTGCAATAACCATGGCTAGAGGTAAACATTGAGTCTCACCCCATACAGCAGTTCTCATGGGATGTTTGTCTCTTGTTTCATTTCAAACATATTGTAAGACAGTGTTTCAAAAATGGATTAAGCATCACAGTCTCCTAGACTTAGGTTTACTAAACCTCAGATGATTTTTACTAGATTGAAAGCTGCAGGCAAAACTTGATTTCACAGCCATCAGCAAGAAGCACATCTATCTCAGCAAGGAGATCCTTGGGTGTATGCTCTACAGCAGCCCAATTAGCCTCAGTACCACCAGGCAGTAGTTCCACTCTTCCCAGTACAGGGCAATTTTAAGATCCTTTACTTCACAGTTTCCCAAACATAAAAGCATCTCTGCATCCCAAAAGCATGTTGTGAAGAACGGAAAGAAGAAAATAAAGGGATGACTCCAGGAAATCTAAGAGAATGTGAACTGTCAATAACCAGATGACAAAATTTAAACTATGTTTACGTTTTAAGATCATCATAAGCTACTGTTAATTCATTTTAGGCAGCACTGGAGGGATTCTATTCTTCTTTAATAGACATGAAGAACTTCATATTTTCCAAATCAGCATCTCTTTGGAAGAATTGCTAAAACCACAAGCTGCCATTGCTCTCTCCTGAAATAATATAAGTTGGTTTAATAAGATGGAATAAAACATTTGAATTAAGCTGGGTATGCCAAATGCATGATTAACCCCATGGGAAACAAAACCGGAAGCATTACATATTTGTTTAATAACTTACTTCTTCTTAAGAGAACTAAATATATATATTGCAGTCTTTCTGAAAAAGGATTAAAAAAAATCTAAAGTAAAAAATCCCTTATAACTGTGTGATATTTGACCCTTTGTGAATATTTATTTTTTTAAAGTATCAAAAATAATACTGTGAAATTTGTAAATCTGGGAAATTTGGATATTCTGGGCCCTGATTTAATAAGCTATTTTAAAATTAAGGATCTGCTTAAGCAAAGAGGAATTTAAGAAGTCTGTGAGGAGAGGTGGGAAGTGTAGCAGTGCCTGATGTGGTGTGGAAGCCTGAATCATGTAGATCCTCTTGTGGCCTGCCTCCAGCCGTGGCTTTCATTTTTGTTATGTACAGGGGCTTGATCAGGAGGCAAGCATTATTTCAGGTCTGTCAAGTCTGTTGCAGGTAAATATCCTATTATTTCAGCATCCTTGGTAAAAAATTTAATCAGCATCCATGCTGGTAAACATTTTTTCCTCTCATGGGCATCTTTACGGCACTAAGACACTGGTTTTGCAAACACTTACATATTCTCTAAGGTTCCATGATCTGCAGTTCTCACCCAAACTTCTAGGGCTAGCAATGAATGACTTCCCTGATTGCAGTAGCTGTTACTGGGTTTTATGACATGCCAGACCATTCAGAGTTTTCCCACATCAGTTTGCATATTACAATTCCTTTGGCTAAAGTACCATAACAAGTGTTGAAAATGTGCATTGTGAAAGGCATGAAACCTTCATTGATATTGCCATCAGAAACATGCCATGGAACTTCACACGGTATTCACTTACACCAAACAGGACTTCTAAAGATTTCATTGGAACTGACACTATTATAGGAAACTGCATATGCACACAGGTATGATATTTATTAATTGTGAAATCAGTTCTGCCAGTCACAGGTTTAAAGCCTTGCAGTGAAAGGCAAATGCAGCCCTTTGACAGAAATCATGTTCAACCTACATAAGAAAAGCCTTTAATCTGATGCCCTATCATTTTTTCTCATCTTTGGATTTCACTTTAAATAGGACTATATCAATCAAAAATTGATATAGTCTCCCGGACTGCTTTGGACTCGGGAGCCTAAGGGAAGCATGTCATAATGTTGCATGATGCACCTCACAAATATGTTACTTTCTTCTTTAGTCTAATTTGGTGGTGTCATAAAAATTTTAATTGACTAAAATAGCCAGTTTATATAGATTGAGTAGCAGCAGGGAAGAGAAAAGCTTATTTCATGAAAAAAATAAATCAGATATGAACATAATGGCATCTCAATGGGTTTTATAAAGATGCATTTTAACCAGATGATTTAACAGAGCAAGTGGGAAATAAGTGGAGAAAGGGGAAAGAGATATGAGAAAAGAGGGAAATAAAGTACTTAGCTGGCTAAACGGTAACATGAAAGAAATATAAAAGCTTTGGAAAGAGGATAGGGGCACATGGGCTTATCAAACCCAAGAAAATTGCACTTCCCTCAAAGAAATCTTAAACCTTTCTGGCAAAAAAAAACACTTACATGCAATCATGCTCTTCAGGAATCACTCCTGATGACATGTTGCTCATTGCTTTCTTCATAAGCTCAACTACCACTATTACATGCAGTTTCCTTGATATTTTTTTTTCCCCTTCTTTTGAAATGAAGCAACATAACCGTGTAGTTGGAAAAAAATTTAATTGACTGTTATTTAAGGAAAATAAGTAAAAGATATAAGGAAAATAATTTAAACCCCCATGTTCCTTGTGGACTGGAGAGTATTCCTAGAATCTATGTTTTTATGGATTCTGACATAAATGCCACAGCATCATGAAATCAGCTGGCCTTTGGGCCCTGACACTTCACACTAAACCCAACATTTTCCCTTCACCTTTTCTTTTAGCAAGTGGCTTTTCCTGTTATCCAAAAGTAAAGGTTGTCAATAAGCCTCATCTGTATTTAATTCCCAAAGTCCATCAGCAGAAATAAGCATATACAAAGAGTTCCTTCCCTTCCTCTCTGCTGCTGGTTCATTCAGAATGAAATATCTGAACTCTGAAAGCCAGATACGGTGCTTTTTATAAGTAGTTGGAGAATGGAAGCACACTGTAGGCATCCTGCCCTTTGAACATATTTTCTTTTTGTTTGAGGGGTTGCTAGTTAGCAGAAATAGGACAATAATATTTTATTTTACTTTTTCAAAAGGAAACATATTGAGTTTTAAAAAAAACCAGCCCACTTATAATTCAGAAACCTCCTTGCAGGTTATTTCAGTAATTTATTACAGACCTTAAAGAAAAATTGGAATCCCTACTCCTGCAAATTCTGATATAGGCAACAAAACTTATGCCTATATTTAGTCACATATGCATCACATAAAGTATTTGAGGGTAACTTTTGCAGATTTGTTAAGTGAAAGAAATACAGATCTTCATATTTGGTTTTGAATTTGATGCAAACAAGATAAAAATGACTACAGATTAAAAGAGCAGAACTGATATTGAACAGGAAAGCTTTTCCATTTACCTTTCTAACATAAGTTTAAAGATTAGAATCTTCTCCCTTCCCTTCCCTTTATGAAGCAGGGAAAAAATGATTAATATGAACAAGACTATATAATTTAAGAAAGACAAAAGAGAGAAGTAAAATATATCATTCTTTTATCTAACAGAACTCCAAAATCACAGACAAGTTTGTATCATGTTGTCAAAATCACAGAATCTGAAGTTTTTAAAAAATAATCCTGATTTAGCTGAATTTCTATCTCTTTGAGGGAAAAATATCATTATCACTTTTTTAAAGATAAACAAATCTAGAGAAAAATCAGAAGATCTTAAGTGTCTTGCATAAAACCATAGAGGAAGTTTATGTCAGAATGAACTAATAAATGGTGCCAATGATGGTGCCAAACCACTGTTTAAGAAGGTACTGCTAGCTTAAAATTTCCCACTTCCCGAGTATATCAAGATACGTTATCCATTATGAAATGCATCCAGCTCACAGAGCTTCATTTAATATTAGTTTAAAGTGTTAGCTTTAAGTATTATGATGGCTCTTATTATAAAAATACTGCTGTGCAGAAGGAATCCCAGATATGACATTTGATCAAAGCCGAACGTCACAATGAAGTTCTGTTCATTTTTGCACAGCGGAAAGGCATTTGAAAAAAGATTTTTTGATGGCCACCTAGAGGTTTAACCAAAATTATTTCTTTTGAGTCTTCTGTCATGAATTTCACCCTCAGTATCTCAAACTACTCAAGGCATAGGGAATATGTAAACTAGATCAGTAGATTGCCAGAGGATAAATGGAAAGAAAAGGTTATTGGAAAAATTTAGGTGCTCTAGTGTGCAAGAAGAGTCTAGTGATTAAAAAAGTAGTTATATAAATATAACTCTATTTGCAGATATTCACAAAATAAGTGTACTGGACAGTCACCAATGTTATCTTTTAAAGGAAACCATGCATTATAGGGAAGGAATAGTTGCACAGAGCATTGAAATATTTGCCATATCTGCTTCAATTAACTCTATCCCCTAAACTACCACCAGCAACAGAATTAAAATATTTATTATTGCATAAGGATTCTTCCTGCTCATTCAGAAGAGCCTAAAGCTATCAGAACGTGTTACTGGAGCTATTCCTCACACTTACCAAGATTCCTCCCTTCCATTAAGCTAAATCTGAGCTGGTAACACAACACCTGTAGATAACCTAATTACATGCACAGAGTGACTCCTCAAGAGGAATAGAAGAATAAACAAACTTTTCATCTTCTATCCACTTTCCAGAATTACAAGATGTAAAAGGGAGAAGGGTGATTTAGTGGATAATTATGCGTGTTTTGATTAGAGCAGAAAACTCTATATTAACAACTTTCTCACCATATTTATATATTATTATATACACCTAAAAATAAGTCAGTAGTTAGAATATATTGTTTTCAAACAGGCTCAGGGAGTCACTGCTTTTCCTGCTCTGGAATTTCTGATAGTCAATGTTATTCTGCACAGTTTGTACAGAATTCATAAACTATGAAGAAAGTTGAACAAGAATGTTAGCCAAGACCTTAAGTCCAAAATGAGTTAGTGTTTGACTGATTGTTTTGACTGATTGGCTGATGTTTTGACTGATTACCAATCCAGAAATATAATTTCTGCACTGGACCTTGTCAATGGTAGTAAGCATGTGTCCCATGTTGTATGTAGGGCTCAAAGATGAGTTTGTGAATCCTGGTCTTACCATGTGTGTTCTTCATATCACATAGAAATTCAGTGCTGTAGAGAGAAAGCAGTGATGGGCAAGTGATCCTTACAGATAACATTTACATTAACTTTCTCCAGAACTCAGAAGTCCTCTTCTCCACTGTTAATGCAGCAGTGGAAAACATACAGCAAAGGCCTCTGTGTCAGGCTGTGTGTCAGCACAAAAACTAAACAAAAATTTAGGATAACTAGAGGACATACATGAAATCAGGATTTCATTAGAGAGAGGCATCAGATACATTTTTATACAGCAACATTTATCTCCTTTATGAATATTTAATAATGCCAGCTGATTCATCTTTCCCCAGACACCTAGACTTAAAGGGAAAATGGCTAATTTTCTCCAGTTCTCCAGTGTGAAGTAGCAGTTCAAAAGTCATTCTGCATCCCATGACCTGAAAGGGAAAAGGTTTTGCAGGCTTTTGAAAGAAGAGCATTTCAGCTTCAGGCTGTTGAGTGAGGTTTGGAAAAGGAAGATCCCCAGTCTGACAGTAATAAGTGAAAAAGACATGCTCTAGTTCTCTTGAGGTGGCATGAACCATGGCACTTTTACTTTTTCAAAGGCGACAGTAAGATGCAACTGCTGTAAAAACCGGTTCTATAAAAGGAAGACATCTTTTTCCCACATTAAAGTGCAAATTAGGCTTTGCTCTGTGGTGGCACTTTTTATAAAGGTGTAAGGAATGTCCAACCAAGTAGGCAATGGACTGAACATTACCAAGGGCTTTAAAGATGTTTCACAAGTCCCATATGGTGAGAAAAGCTCTCCTGACAACACACGTAAGAGGCAGAAAGAAACAAGTACAGATAGGACGTCTGATCCTGCAATTCTCACATGGGAAAAGCTCCCTTTGAAGTCCACAGGAGCACGAGCCAGGATTGCTACTTCTATCACTATTCTGTCATCCTCTACCACATATCTAATTTAAAAGCACAGTTTCCATTTTAGAGACTAATTCTCATCTTTCTTCCCATCCTTATTCTATTTTCTCCTTTAGTAGCTATTTCTAGCATCACTCAGCTTCCTATGTGATGTTATGATGTTACCAGATCATTTGGCATCTGCCATTCAATTATAAAAGGGAAATTTATGCAGGGAGATATGTTACAATTTAAAGACAGCATTTGTTCTTCTTATAGCACAATTCCAGTTGGCAGATAAGACCACATAGCAACTCGCTCACTCCCCGCAGTTTGGATGGGGGAGAGATTCAGAAGAATAAAGTGAGAAAAACCTCATGGGTTGAAATATATACAATTTAATAGGTGGAGCAAAGGCTTTGCATGCAAGCAAAACAGCACTTTACTTATTAAACTGTCTTTATCTCAACCCATGAATTTTCTCACTTTTACTCTTCTGATTCTCTTTCCCATCCCAACTGGGGGAAGTAAGCAAGCGGCTAAGTCATCCTAGTTGCCTACTGGGGCTATCCCACAACAATGTTATATGAATATGCAGAGTAGAATCTGCTAACTAATTAATACTGTTCTAATTTTATTTGCTCAGCTGATGGAGGAAAAACTGTGCTGGTTCTGATTTCACTTCAAACTTTGGAAGTGGTTGGGTGGAAAAGGAGTGGACTAAAATTTATTCACTGCAGACAGTTATTGAATAAGGAACCCAAAACAAACTGCAGAGTTGTTATTTGAAAAGTGTAGATGCCCCTTAAATTAAAAAATCTAAAATATAGTTCCTTTCAGAGTTGACAGATCATCCTATCTGGATCCCATTTCAGGGAACTTGTTCTTTCTTCTCTTACCTTAACCCTTGGGAGAGTCTTACACTATGCCAAAGCCAGAGTACTGTAAGGTCCCCCGGTGTGACCTAAAGCATACTGAATTCCATGAAAATTATTTTCTTTAAAGGCTTAAAACCACTTGCTCAAGGTGGATATTATTTGTAGCAGTCGTTATGGTTTGGAGTAGTTTTTAATTGTGTATTCACTACAGAAATTGTAAAGGCAGAAGGAATTTGATCAACAGACAACATTTTCACTATGTATTATAAAAAACCCTAACCATTTTCACTAAATAGTTTAAACAGATATTTTTACTAACTTCAAGCCAAAGACGGGTTTTTACCAGATCCCCAGGCATCTCATGCCAAGGTAGACTCCCTTTTGAACACAACATTATGCCTTATGACAAGCATTTGTACTCAAATCAGGGGAGCAGTTGCTGGGGGTTTGGTCAAATTAATCTTTTCTTACTAAGTTCTTGATTTCCAAGGAAATGCAGGAGAATGAGGCTTCAACCTTTGCCAGCATGATGTGTTGTATTCTTTTTAACATGCCTGGAGTAAATAACTACATGTGAAAATAAAATACTAGCAAGAAGGTCACATGAATTCAGCCACCAGATTCATCTTCACCAACTATATTATTGACAGGGTTTGCAACCTGAATTTTATTCTATAGAGACATCACTAATTTCAAGTAATAGGGTATAAATAAAATTTTGATATAATTAATCTGAAGTTTGATGGGAAATAACACCACGATGTCAACATTTTCTGGAATATGTTTTTAAGAACACTGAATTTCATTCTTCTAGATTGCACTGAATGACTCAGAACTTGAAAAGAAAAATAACCTTTTTTCTTTCATAAAATAGTATCTGTGAGCTCTGTCAATTTTAGTCCTCCCATCTTGGTCTCTCACAGCTGAAAGCACTGCATATATTCTTTTTTTATTATTGCTTTTTAAACTGAAGGAGAATCCCAAGGTATTTTTAGATTATCCATGGAAATATATTTTCATTTTTATGTCAAGATTATAATTAGTTTTTCATTTCTTCTACTTTTAAAAAGTGTAAGATTTGATTCAGACATTTATTTTCAAACATGCCATTTTTACATTTTAAAAAATTCTTTCTTCAGTATAGGTCTATTTTTATTAACGATAAACTGTCTTCCTATAACACTGAATTTTGCTTTATGAACTTTGGTGAAAGCATATACTCAGGTGTAGGAGTCATTTAGATACTCGACATCAATACGTTAGTTTTGATTTACAGAGGTAATTAACAATGTAATAATGTGAAGTCAAAACCCTCATATTCTTCTTTTTGGTCTTTTGTTTAGGTATTCTATGCAAAATGGTGAGGATTAATAGTTTACTTGTTTTGAAACACTTCTGAGCAGCCTTTAGCTAAAATGCATTTAAAAAATGTAAGTATATACATAGGAATAATGAAAAAAAAAAAGGGTATGTTTGTTACCTCCCTAATGTAAGAGAGGTTTTTTAGTGGTTTTCTGTTCATGAACAGTCTCTGTTCATACTTTTATTCCTTACAAAAAGTAAGTAACATTACAGAAAGCAATGGGGGACACTCTTTTACAGTTAATACTGATGTTCTTAAACAGACAATGGGTAACAGTGGTGTGTATTTCTGAAGTAAAATTAATATTTCCATGATTTCACAGGTATTCCCTCTATAGAGTCCACATCACTGCGAAATCACTACTAAACAAAGGTATACTTTATGTGGAGGAATGTAATTGCATAATAAATTAGACTGGAGTACACTGACACTGTAGGTAACCTTCCAAGGATGAGTCAGAAGATGCTGGTGAGGATTATATTGAGTGTTTAAAAGCAATGATGATGGTTATAATGCCATTCTTTCAAGGGAGAGGTTCTCTACAGCTCTCATCTCTTTCTATACACAAGTGGCACATAAAATCATGTGCTGATCTGCTGGAGCACCATGCATGGAGAGCATATATGTGTGGAGAGAGAGATGAAAGGCCGAGCCCTGTTCACATGGTGTTCATGCCATTGGGTTCCAATTTTCCTTGAAATAAAAAGGAATATATTCCTTGTGAACGCATTCGGTGCAATTAATCTTTCGTGAATAATAGCTGAACATCATGCAGGGAATAGATTTAATTTCTAAATTTGTAATGACACTGTCTCTGAAATAGTGTAAAAATGTAACAGTCATTCAGTTATGTGAGAGAGGAAAGGGAGAGGCTCCTGTTTTTTTATAAAACTATAAACAGATAGTTCAAAATCAGTCTTTGCTTTTCAAACATCTTTTTAATCATATGACCTATACCTGAATTACTGATAAAGGGACCACGACTGAATTGTCTACTAAAATTATAGTAATTTAATGCAGCATACTGTAATATTAATAAAGTGCACACCATGCAATTGTTGTGATTAACTTAAATTCCAATAAAGTTGTGTTATTAAGAAGAGTCTACTACATTGCATAATTAGTTATTCCTATGCTACATAAAAAATCTTTTAAAATACACAATTACATTGAAATGAAAGCTCCAATTTAATGAATGTATAAAGCAGTTTTTAACTTTCAAATGTATTTTATGAAGAGCTAATTTCTGAATAGTAATCCAAAACTAATAAAGAATCTGTTTCAACTTCACCATCAGAAGACTAATGAAAGTCAGGGTTTATATTTTTGATTCTGTCCTGATTTCAGAACACCAGAGACCATTTATCCTCCTACAGGAATGCAGTTTCCATAGATGCTTATCAAACAATGATTGCAGGTCAGCTAGAGCAGGTTGCTGGAGTAACTGTAGCCATGTCAGGTTGGGTTTTGAATATCTCCAAGAATGGAAACTCCATTATCTCTCTGTTTTGCTGTTTGACCACTCTCACATAAAAAAAAAAAAAATTCCTTCTGATAGTTTCACATTGTTGCCATTACCTGACAGTCTTTGATAAAGTCCTGAAAAAATTCAAAGGTGTTATATTTGTGCAGGTGAAGTGGTCCCTGACTTTCAGGAAGATGAAGCCAAAGATGCGAGGCAACACTGTGTTGAGTCTAGCAATAGCAAAAGACCTCCAAATCCTTAACTGTCTCAAACCATCCATGTCATCTGTAGATAGGAAACACTGCAATTTTAGCAGAAATATGTCTATCTAGAACTGTTTTTCTAGCCTAGACTTGCACTATGTTGAGCAAACAGCCCTTGGCTGTGAAACCCAAGGAGCCAGCAGATAAGTGACTCCGGTGAGAAGGGGTAGGATTCACTGACCATGCTGCTGGAAGGTCAGGGCCAGCTCTCAGGAAGTGGGAGTAGGATAGAACTAAGTTCTCAGACATTTGATAAGCAAATCTGTTTTGGCTTGAGCCAAAAATGAATATAACTCCTAGCAGTGGACTCTGGATGCAGATAAGTGGCCACAGTCCTTTGATTCCACAGTGCTAATTGCAGAATTACAGAATGAATATTGCTTTATATGTACTAGCAATGATCACCTGTTACAAAGGATGCATTTGACTTTGCCATGACTATTCCATGCTGCAGGCTTATTGTTATCCTGTGACTCATCCATACATTTAGTTTCTTTTTTTCCCTCCTTCATTTTATAAGTGCAAGACTTTATTCTTTGTACTATTGTATTTCACCCCATTTTTTCCACTCAGATTCTTTCTATTTGATACTTCAATCCTTCTCTGCATTAGCAATGCCTTTGAACTTTGTCAACTAACATAACCAGTAATAATTATTTTAATGGAGGCTTTTAATGAAAATAAGTATGGATTAATTTAAAGTTTGATCTTGAGGAACCCAAATCATAACCTTTTCCCTGCCTGAAAAGTCCTCTTTCAAAACAGTATGCTGTTGTCTCACCTGCATTTTAGTCAATTTTACCAAATATTTCTTGTTCTGTTCTTTTTATAGAATGCTTTCCTATATAGCACAACTTCCAGGTTCAAATACTTAGAATCAAATATCTTTTCCTTTTTAGGAACTTTAGCAACTATCTCTACAATAGAAGATAACAGGAGTTCCTCATTCAGTGCCTGGTATGACTTGTCTCAATATAGAAAAGGATTTGAATATGTAGTTTTATCAAGGGCATGTGAACTTCAGACTAGGCAGGGCAAAACCTGTGCAAGTGTAGAGCTTTCTATAGGAGACATGATCAGGTAGCCTAGTGCCTGTAAACAAGGGATTTACAAAGAGACAGTTTTGATTTCTAAAGCAAAGAAAATTTTTATTTTTTAAAATAAATCCTAAAACATAATGGTGAGCCTGAGTCAGATAAAGGTTAAAATACTTTGGATCCTTATTCAGGCATTCCCAGAGTAATAAATAAAACAGGAAGGTCAGAGTCAAATATGTTTTCTGTATCTTTTCATAGGAATGCAAGAGGGATATGGGACACCTATGTGCTTCCTTTAGAAAGAGCAACAAGAAGAAAAGCCAATTCCCTCTTACCTGTACATACTATATTGTGGATTTGTAAACACAACATTTAGAAACAGGGATCTATATCGTATGTTCTGACTTGTAAAGCTGTAACTGACATGTATAATGAACTAAAACTTCACAATTGTATGGAAGTTATCTGAATATTTTCAAACCCAATAACTAAAATAACAAGAGCTTGAGCTATGTGTACTCATGTGGGGGTATATATTTAAAAATACACACATATATAAAATAAATATATATGTGCATATAAATGTATGTATAGGCAAGTATAAGAACAGGTTAATAACTATTTTCAGAGTTAATTCTACAACTCTGGCAGGAGCTTAGTGCATATGTGCATATGCAAGAGGGACATATGTGCACTCTTAAAATCTGAACTGATTTTACCTAGAAAGGGAAAGCTAAGTCCACATGGCATGTTGGTCCTCATTATTTTAATGAAAATGTTCAAACCAAACAAGAAAATAACATGAATTAGAAGAGCATTACAGAACATGGAGAAAATGAATAATAATAATAATAATAGTAATAATAATAAATTATTATAAATTGTATATCAGTTTGCTGCTCACTTTGAAAGTAAAGAATAAAACAAAGCCAGTACAGTTTGCAAAAGAAAACTGCAATGATATGCCATGCTTTTCAAACGTGAGGTTGGCTGATTCACTTAATCTGCTTAAGAGAACTCTTTTCAGATGAAGCCTGCGGTTATTTCTCATTTCATTATGCTTTTGTGAACTGTATAAGTTTTCAAAGTGAGTAGGCTAAGAATTATTCACAGATGTTCTCAGCTAAAGTTTACTTCCTCATCTCTTTCCTTGCCACTTTTCTGTGGTTAATAAAATAAGACATAGAACTGTATCCTGCAGTTTTCACATTGATCTTCTCATTGGCAAAGCAGAAGTTATCTACATAAGCCTATGGTCTCCTCTTTGGGATTCACTGCCTGGTGACAGGTTGGTTTTCCCATTTATGAGGCTTTGCTTTTCTTTAAAGAAAGAACTCCAAAGAAAGTAGCTGTGTACAAAATCCAACACCCTACTGCACATCCTCAAAAGAAAGAAGAAGAGACCTTCCTCTGAACTGAATTTCCCACTATTTATTTATCTTATCTTCTCACATGTCGAGAAGAAAATGTGAACAAACGATGTTTGGATTTTAAATCAAATTGAGCCAGATGTAGCATTTTGTTCAACACTTTTTTCTGGTTGTGAGATTCTAAGGTTCAGTGTATTTATAGGTAGGATTTTCCAGAAGTTTAGAGAAGGTTTCCTACAGAAACTACTACAGTAACTACAGTTACTTCATCAGTTTGTAAATTTAGGTGAGTTTTTAAACTTACCTGATTTTTTTTATTAATTCTACTTTATATTTTTTTTTTGTGCACGGAGGTTTGTTGCTTTTCTTGTTCTTGTTTTTGTTTTCCCTGCAATGGTGAAAAATGAAGCAATTTTCTGTATAGAATGGTTCAGGTTGGAAGAGACCTTAAAGGTTCCAAACCCCCTGCCATGGGCAGGGACACCTCCCATTAGAGCAGGTTGCTCAAAGCCCCATCCAGCTTGGCCTCAAACACTTCCAGGGATGGGGCATCCACAGCTTCTCTTGGCAATCTGTTCCAGTATTGTAAAAGCAAACAAAAAACTATATAGATGAAGCAGGAAGAATCAAAGAAAATTTAAAAATGAGGTGTCTTCAACTTTTTCGTAGTAGTCCATGCTCAACTTCCATCTTTGCTTGCAAGATTTGTACCCACATCACACCATTGCCTAGGCATTGTCTGCGCACCAGGGCATTGAACAGGGCCACCTTTCTGTCAGTGTTTGTCCATTTTGCACAGAACACTTAGATATGCACCAGGCCAGAGGCTGAAGCTCAGGTGTTTCATCAGGACGAGAAGTGCCCTAAGTATTAGGTTCCGAAACCATTCTCACTTTCAATCTCTGTTGTTTAATGACACTCTAAAACAGAGTTTTAGAAGTCTAGTGCAATTATCTTCTTTTTCTGACTGAAATAATTTAGTCGATTTTTGGTTAACTGGAAAAAAGCAATGTATATTTTAGGAAATAAACTATTACACAATTATTTTTAAATAATCCATTTTTTTCTAGGCAAGTATTACAGTACCTCTGAGTAAGCATTCTGTAAATGTTAGCCACCTTTTTTTATCACTAGCAGTGTACTTCTAACCCTAATAGATAACAACACTTGATCTTGTAAAGAATTTTGTTAATATTCTAGGGAAAGAATAGCAGACAACCTCTTCTTCTTGCATTTAAATAATACTGCCATCACAAACTTGTGTTTGCAAAATGGTGGGTTTTTTTCCATGGGGTCAAACTTTTTCAAAGCTCAGAGAGTCCTTTTGCTACATGATAATATCAGAATTTCAGCTTTTCTTTAAAAAGCAAATTTCTAGCTTCGGGATACCAGAGACAAGACTAAGAACAGAAACCTCAAGATCTTAAAACATTAAAAAAAAGCCACTCAAAATTATAACTTCTATCTTCTCCCATGGGCCTGACTCATATTTGAAGACTGGTACTACTGAGATGACTTGAAGGACAAAAGAAATGAAGACAGTATCTAGTCTAGCTTTTGCAACAATAGAGTGGTACAATTTAACTCAGTAACTCCTGTGTTTCTTTCCAGTTTCAAAAGCCTCAAATTCCTGTCTTCTATGTAGAAAGAAAACCCCTGCCTTTGTTTAGAAGTTTATAAGTAAAAAACCCAGTGAACCCTACCCCTCTGTGGCAAGACACAAACACATTTGCAATACATGCAGTTTGAAATGCAAGTGAATGTAATTAGAAAATGTGTTTTCACTTTCCACAGATTTGGACTACTGAGTTCAAATTAGAGGTCCTTGATGTCCTTTTGGAAGGTCTAATCTGACAACACAAAGGGAGTGCACCAAGAAGAGCATACTGCACAGGGAGAGGGGATGTCGGGTGACCGCAGAATCATAGAAAGGTTAGAGTTGGAAGAGACCTTAAAGATCATGAAGTGCCAACTCCCCTCCCACTAGAGCAGGTTGCTCAAAGCCCCGTCCAACCTGGTCTTGAACACTTCCAGGGATGGGGCATCCCCAGCTTCTCTGGTCAGCCTGTTCCAGTCTCACCACCTTCACAGTAAAGAATTTCTGATGAAGAGAGCCAGCTTACAAGTGCCTCCTGTGAAGCCCCTCTACAAGAGTAGGACAAGAGAGCATAATTGGAAAAAAAAAAGTCTGAAGCTGAACATCAGTTTACAGGCTAGTGTGGACTTCACAAAGAGCTGAAATGGGTCTGAAGAAATACTCATTATAAAACTTATATGAGAAAAGCCTTATTAAAGATTTTTGGTTACAGCTCATTGACTGTGGAGTAATTAGCATTAAATATCACTTAGGGAAATTGCTAATCTGTGGTATCTGACACAGTAAAAGAACAAAAGAGGAACTCGCTCTGACTCACAGAGCTTTGAACTTTTCCTTCTAAATACCATGCAGCTTTCCAATCTAGTAGCAAGTAACCCATGAAGTGAACTCTTTCCTGCAGCATAATGGAGTGCAGGACTGGGCTTCTTCACAAACAGAGCTACAAAAAGCTCTCATTTTGCATAATTATTTCTCTCATTCTGATTTGGCTGAGTGGCACTGATCTCCTACCTGGCATCCTCAGCAACTTAACTCATTGCTTCTGACAACTACAAAGCCTAGCAAACTAGCAAGTGGAGGAGCAGCAGAGAACACTGAGGAAGCAACCAGAGAGGCTGACAGTGAGAGACATGCACTATGTCCATCACTGGATATATTAAAGGGTTCACAGCTTTCACACCAAAAATTTTGTGACACGTGACATTGAATCTAGGACAGCACAGACTTTGGCATCTCACCCATGAAAGTCAAGATCTCAGATATGACCAATGGGCATCTAAAAGAAAGCTTGTAATTTTGTATTTGTAAATGATATATAGAAAAGGTGTGTATTTTGGCTATAGAGAAGGAAGGCTGACTTTAAACAAGCTAATGACTGTTTATAGAGACTACCACCTGAGCAATTTTTCCCACACAGGTTTGCTTAGCTTCATGGTAGTAGCTCCTTTTCTGTACTATGTTTGCAAATTGCAACATCCTGGAGATGTAAGCTGCTCTGTGTTTCTGAGATACTAAAAACTCACTGCTTCTGTATAAAACGGGCATACTTCTGGCTGGTGACACTTTTGTCAATATTGCATCACCCGGGAAATCCCATTTTATTCTAGAATTACTGAAGCTAATATCTACTAGAGTGCAATTTTTACTTATCACAAATAAGTTTCAACAGAGACTTCTTTATGGCATGCCTTAGCTACAACATAGAACCAAAGGGCCAAAAAAAAAAAGCATCTAGTCTATGAAACAGACAACAGGAAAACAGGCAGTTTTTTAAAACATTAGAAAATTGATTTCTGCCAGAAAAGGCTCATGTAACCTACAGCTGCCTTGCATGAATTCATACTCAGAGTGCTTTTTGCAGCTTTCTCTTTTTTTTAAGCTTTCATTTCAATCCAATGCTGCATTCCTAGAGTCCTTGCAGTGTGGTTCTTGTGTTGCTAATTTAGCTGTTACTGACAACTAAATGAATCACTGCTATACAACCTTCCTCTCTCTATCACCAACTCCATTTAGTGGGAGATGTTTTCCCTGCTTCCTGGCTGGGATCTTTTCCTCAATTGGTGCAACCTTTTCTGAGCTCTGTATTCAGATTTCTTCTTGTTGAAAAAGTCTAAGAAGGAGAGATTTCTAGTACTGTATGCTCTACTTGTACAAGGGTCTGCAACCACACTTCTAAAATATATCTGTGAACACATCATCAATTTCTTGAAGTCATGCGGTTTTTATTAACCTTTGTGGTGGCACCGTTGGGTGTTTTTCTGAGGTTGCTTACTTCATTTTAGTGGTATCAGAGTAATCCAAGGTAACTCTTCAGAAGACAATGGAATCATCTAAAATAAAATCACACACATGACTGAAATAAAAGCCTCTGAGTCACTGGAATAAGGCTGTAGCTGTTTGACTAGGCTGTCTTCTGCTAACAACTGGGTAATGAAAGTTTTCTTTGCTGTGAGATTGAATCTGTTAGAGCTTTTCTTTCTCAAATCCCATATAACATGAATAGAGAGCTTTTTATTCTTCTGTGATGTATTTCATCCCTCCCTCTGTGTGAATTTTCAGATGTTAAAGCTTTGTAAAGTCTGATGAAAATTCAGAAACAGGACAATTTGATTTTTGTACTTTCAGTACGACATATCTTTTTTGCAGACATGCTGGCTAAGTATTTTTCCTGAGATGGGTTTTTGTATTTTATACACTGATGTGTGTGTGTCTGTGTATATATGCTACTATTTCTAAGTTGTTCACCTCTCATGGTAACACTAAAGAAAATCAGTTGCTATTATCACTTTCTTTGGACACATTGATTATTTTTTAGAAAAATGTAACTTTAGACTGTTCTGCTAAAATGTATTGTAATTCACTGGTAAGCCAGTGACATATTCATGCAATATTTTTAATGGAAGACTGGGGGCAGGAGTTAGGTTTCTGGAATTCCCTTTTTTTTGCATCAGTACAGGTGATCCTGCTTGGCTATTGTGATGTCTGCCACATTGCAAACTACTTCCCTCAGCTGTGCTTTCTCTTTTATTGCTCATTTATGCTCAGTATATATGAATGCATAACAGAGAAATGACAATGCTTAATCTTAAATGAGAGTTTATACAGATATTTGGAAAGGAGAAGTTAACGAAGTTAACTTGCTTGCTCAGTTTTGCTCTTTTAGCCAAAATTTGGCTTTTTAAAAATAACCCAATGTGATTTGACAAAGATCTGACAGTTAGCCATTTTAGAAAAAGGATCACATTCACTTTATAACCAGCTGAATGTGTAGATTTCTCCCTATAATACTATTCTTGCATTCAAGGTTTCATATGTATTTGTTTCATTGTTACATGGTTTTTCCTATATTGTGTTTTTGGAATTAGAATTCTATCTCTTTAATTTGTTCCTACTGTTTATTTGTGAATTAATGATGATAAGTTATGAGGTAAAAAATGGGAAGTCAAAGTGGGCAAATCATTTCGTTTAGAAAAACAACGGGTGGACTACCTTATCTATCTACTTCTCTAGAAATTAAAATAAAATAAAATAAAATAAAATAAAATAAAATAAAATAAAATAAAATAAAATAGCAGCACTGTAGAAGAACTGTAGGCTTCCAAGCTATGGTAGTATTTGCCAGATGACGCATCTTCCACTAA
>JAOXNG010000001.1:98593701-98604104 GCA_028566535.1 Scolopax minor
AGCCTGGGCAAGAACCCAAGCCCAAGTGGAGTCCCTAGAGCCATGAGTAGAAGGTGCATAGCTGGGGTCCCAGGTGGGGCTGCCCTGGGCAACTAATGCCTATAGACAGATGCCATCAGGGCCCTGACAATTTTTAACATCGACCAGTCTCCTTCTGCTGTCTTTCTCCTATCTGATAGAACTTTAGTCCCAGAGTAGGGAATGCATTTCACTTATTAAGATCTCTAAGGAAACGATATACGCAAACCATTCTTATAATTTAGTACATTCATCATCTGGTTACATTTCAGCTCTTTCTTAACTTTACCTTGCAAACACAACCTAAACTACATGCACTATTCAGAAAGGTGAAGACAGGAGGTCATGAAAAATAGTCTTCTATGCTGCTTTAATTACTGCCAATTCCAAATGTTTTCATAATGCAAACCCTCCAGAATCATTAATTGGCTGAAAATAAAGAGGGATTTTTTTCTGTTGTTTTTTAAAGCAGTATCTTTGGATTTTATTTTGGCTTTTCTTTCAGCTGTGCTGAGGAAGAAAGGAACTTGGTCCATTTGGAGGTTTATGCAAAACACTAAACTGTGTAAGGAGACATGATCCTTCTAAAGCTAATGCCTAGATACTAGGAAAATAACTATTATTAGAGAAAGATTCAAAGTCAATACAAATAGAGAAAAAACAACATTTATACGTTGTGCTATTAGAAAACAAATTATTTTTAAAACCTGGAATGAGGTACTGCTTAAATACTTCACTGAACTCAACCCCAAAATCCATAACACACTAGTTTTCCTTCCTTGCCTAAATGGGCAAGCAGCTTGAAGCAAGACTTTCTGTTTTCTTTACTTTCTACTAATTCTATCTGAATTTATTCAGGACTGTTTCATAGTAATTTTTGTAATTGTACTCACATTTCTTTTTCAAATTAAATACCTTTTCTTCCCACTTTTTACCTTTTTGGTGTATCTGTAGAGAGAAAGCTTTCATCTTTTCATTATGCCATGTTAAAAAAGCCAGATTCTGGTATACCTCTAATGCAAACTTTGCCTTTCCTTAAATCTCTTGTCATCTTCTTCTTTATCAGTGATGTTTTCTTATATACAGTGAGTCACAAGGTATGCAGAGGTGGAGCAAATTCATAGATGCAATTAATGAGCATCAGTAAAAATTCCAATTTCTGTCTGTCCCCTACCTTATTTCTATTAATTTCAGTGAACCTTCAGTTAGGCAGAAATCTGCTAGGACTTTTTTTTTTTTTTATTATTTATACTAGCCCTCATTTTCTCCCAAAACACTGAAAAAAATATTTTGGCACTACCAACACAATTTCTTTACCAGGAATACTGAATACTTCTGTGACTTGAATTTGGTTAATGCCATTACTTTGACAGCTAGAGGCAAGCAGGCTATACTAAACAGGGACAGAAAAATGGTATAGCACCACAAATGCCCTTCCAAAACAGCCATAAATTTGTCACTAATACTTAAGAAGATTGAGGAAGGAGAATTCTTCCCAGTTGCAGGCACAGACACTCAGAGATAAATACTCAGATCACAGATTCTGGCAGAACTCATGAGTATCTCTGAGTGAGCCGTTCAGTACTTTTTTTTTTCTTTTTACCAAATGAAATTGCTTTTCTGCCATCTTGTGCCTTTTTTGATTACATGATAAGCCTTTGGAGATACTGATCTTCTGCCAGTAGGGATTATTGTAATGTGGGAATATTAAGGAGCACATAAAAGGACAACAATACCAAAAGGTCCAGTTGGGCATTGAATTTTGTCAGCAGGGAAAGCTTTTAATAGTTACCATAGCAGCATGGTACAGGTACAAACCTGTTACCTCTGTGAAAATTCTCTTAGCCCAATATCTTCTTTTAAAGTATAATCATACAGATATGTATTTTTTTAAACTTTTTAAAAGGGTTTTACTGACATAACCACATTGGTCCAAAATCATACTTAAAGTTATATAAGAAAATTCCATTGTAGACCTGCCTTTGCAAATCTGTAATTCAGTCATGGAAAAGTAGCAGAGAGATGCAAGTAAAGTGTTGCAATAATGTCTCTTTCAGCTCTGTAATAGTTATATATTTCTAAATCTATGAAAGCATTGATATGCTCTCACGAATGATGAGACAGGTTCCCTTCAAGCAGTTATGTTTCCTCTTTCTGAGGTTACTAATAGAATAGACACTTTTTCAACTATCGCTACCTTTATCAGCAATATTGCTAATGATATCTCAGGCATCAAAGAAATCAGTAACATTAAATTATTAGAAGAACTGACACTGTACTTGGAAAGTACAGTGGAAGCAAATGGAAGATGGAAAGATGGAAAATTACAAGATGGAAAACCTTTAACCAGGAAAAAATTATCCTGAAAACGAAGTGATACTTGGCACAGCTGAAGAGAGAAATATACTGAAAGTAGTGATGGATTAGAAAGTGAAACATACTGTGCTACTTCTCTCTCTATCAGGAGCAATGTCTTATGTGATATCCATGCTGCAAATACCTGAGACCTAACTTACACACAAAATGTGAGTAGCTAACTTTGTTTCTCCTCAAAGCTTTTATCCTCTTTATTTCAGCTTAAAGAACAACAACAAAAGGAAAAAGAATATAATTAAATAGAGGTCTACTGCTGCTGTCCATTATATCAGTGGGCTGCCACCATACCTCCTCCAGTAAGAGTCATTTAGGTGCCACCCTCAGGGCTAAGGTCAGCATCCTGCAAACTGAAATTGGACAGGGCTTTCCAACATTTTTGTCTTACCAATAACAAACACGAAGAAAGAAAAGCCATCTACCTACCCCTCTGCATAAACCTCCAACACATTAGCTCTTTTCTGTAGTATCAATGTTTTTATTCAACATTATATTAAACTAATTCCTACTGAGCTGCTGCTTTCTTGAATGTTGCACACTCCCTTGTGTTGCAGCCCATACTCCTTTTTCTTGAATCTGAGCATCTTTACACCTGGCTATGTTAAAAGAGTATTTCATATGGCTGGAAACATCTTGCTGAGCGATCTATCCAGCTCTGCAAGGTTTTTGCTGCATCTCTCTCATTTCAATAAAATTTCTTTATTCTCAAGCACTTTAAGACCAGCCAATTAGCCCATTCTTTAGAAATTATTTTTATTCCCAAGGTCAAATATACGTAATGTAACTATAGGACGTTATTTTTCTTAGTCAGACTCATATTTTAATCAATAAATAAAATTATGTTTATCTTGCAAGAACCACTTTCACAAAGCTGTGTGAACTATCATGTGCAACAGGGAATATCGTCATTCAATGGCAATCAAATGGAGACTGCAGGTAGAGAAGCACTACAGTTTGATCTCCCTTACTTGACTAAGCCGATGACAAATTAGAGTGTATATCTGGAGGACAACTGGCTGTATGTTCAGAACACTTACCAACGTATCAGCTTGATGGCATGGATTTAAAGTGAGCTACAGACCTGGTTGTTTAGAAAACCACGTTGGAAGACCAGAGAAATAACTACATCAACACTTTCATTAGTGTCTGCCTACACATGCAAATGCACGTTAAAATGTATCAATGTAAAAGTGACTGCTACTGGAAATGGTATTCCCTGATGAAGTCAGAACATGGATACACTAAAAACTGGCAGATAGAAGTGCATAATGGTTGGGATTAATTAAGCTCAGGACTCAATGTGTATCCCCTGACATATTAGAAGTTTTGTTGCAGATATTCACAGAACAATAATTTGTGTGAGGATTCTCATAGAGATTTTATAGAATAGGGTCTTCAACACAATGGTTTGGTGAAGTAGACTGCACAGAAAATTAGCATAATCTTTTTTCATTTGAACAAAATCCCATCCTCAGTGGAGAGCTGTTTTTTAATATGATTTTTGAAAAAGAAGTGTATTTTTCAGACTATTACATGACATTAATAATCACTTTAAAAACAATTTTGAAGGAGATAGTACCTTGAAAACATATGAATTAAAGCTTGTGAAGAAATTATATCCAGGACTATTTATTCTCCTTTGAGTCACTGAGTTTCTATGTAATTTTCTTCAGTAGAATTAGACAGCCAACATACTGCAGAGGAAAGCCTGTTGCTGCCAATGTAGTTTGCTGGTGTGGAGCATCATCTTTTTGTGCTTACATATTAAAACCCCTTAAGCTACCACATACCACAGCCATTCCTAATGTGGATGCTAAATTCAAATGTGACCTCACAACAGCTTAAGTATTAAAAGTATTGAAGGTACATATAGCAGAGAACAGCAAATTGGTTTTGTTAAGAATTGCACATATTTAAAATTTTCTGTCATTCAGAAAAAGAACAAACCACACAACTTTTGAAAATTATCTTCCATCTCATCCAGCCTTTATGGATGATCTTGGAGAGCATGTGGAAGAAGGAGCTGGAATACACTGGGAAATTAGAAAGGTAAGAAGTAAAGAGCCTGGAGGTACCCAGCAGGTGCACTGCCAAGGATCTGTGTGGGTGAGATGATTTGAATTCTGCTTTGAAGGCAAATTCCTAAGCTCCATTTGAACAATATAGTGATTGTCATCAAATTCTACATCACTCCATGAAACATTTAAATTTTGATGGACTGATAAATTTCAAGCCAAAAAATACTTACCTTTATGCATTTATTTACCATTTAGGTATCTTCATAAACTGAAATTTTGTAACACTTCTCTGTGCTTTTCTAAAATAACTTGACAGCAGACACTAATGGAAAAAAAAAAAAGTGCTATGATTTTTGCATTGAATTTAGAGTGTAAAGATTATATAATAAAAATATTCACAGATAAGCTTTTCAAAGTTAAAATTGTCTTCTACCATTAACTGCTTTAGCAGACATTAAATAAGCAAAGTATAAAAACATATTTTTAAAAGTTTTCCTTCTGAAAGACCCATTTATAAGCTATCTTTACTGAAGAATAACTTTAAACAACTCTGAAAGCTATTAATGGTTGTCACATTTTGAGGATGATTGTCACATTTATTAATACTCCGTAAGCTGTTTTTCGCACTTCCATATAGCTATGTTAGTTAACGGAACATTCTTTCATCACATCCTGGATATCATTTTCATGAGTGACTTTACTTGTTGGATTTCATTGACTCATAAATTGAGATAATAAAAAATACAGACTGCAATCATTTATTGTTAATATGAATTTAGTTCAAATTTAACAGCTACTCTAACAATATTATACTAAAATTATCAGAATGGAATTGTAGCCTAGTATATTGAAAATGAGTTTGTCTGTCCTCCTTATTTCTTTTGTAGCTCAAATTCTTGTATCTCAGTCTTTAATGGGGAAAATTATTTATCTGATTTATAGAATCTAACAGCATTTTAAATCTCAGCAAATACAAATAAAGATTTGGCACAGATACAAAATAGTATTCCTTAGTATTAATGTCTAGCACAAGTATAGGGTTCAATTTTTATGTTACACAAGTATGCATATATAAGTACATACAATTTTAGTCCTGATTTAGGACTGACTTAAGTGTTGATTTAGGGTAATTACAGTACAATGTGTGCCCTGTTGAAATGAAGTACCACACTGATTTCAATGATTCTTCTCAGAATGAGATAACCCCCAAGGCTGGGGAGGGGGGGGAAGTTGGAGAAGGAAAAACTATTTAGCAGATATGCAGTGTCAGCAACTGTTCACGTCTATACCGCAGTGGTAGACAAGTTTTTAACTTTTGCTGTATAAATGCAACTCATGAGTATTGAATTATCTTTATGAGGCATTACATTTCAGTCTGAATTAAAACTCATCTCTTCTAGTAGTGGAAAGTAGACTCTAATGATAGCCAACAATCTGTTTGTCAGACTCTTGCCCGTGCACACATTTGTGAGTACACTTTTCCACATACCAACAGAGGGAATTGTCATTGTGTTGCAAGGACAATTGGGCTTTACTTCCATTTGTAAGAAATGATGCAGCAACTTTGAAAGAGGATACTTTTAGGTTATTTATAAGATTAAAAAAAATTATAATAATTATGTGTTGCTACTAGTTATACTTAGATTGGAAGGCAAGATAGAAAAAAAGTATCAAGGTGTTAAAGCAGTGGGCAAAGAGGAAAAAGCCAGTGATGTAAAGAAGATATAAGCAGTGCTTAATTGAGCAGTACTGTCTCATTCCTTTGTTCTGCTCCAGACCTCCATTAGAAACAGAGCATTTCAGTACACTCACGTCTAAGAAACTGAAAAGGAGAGAGGGAAAGAAAACTACCATATATTATTATGTCACTAGAAATGTATAACAACTTTTTATTTTAAGCTTACTGATTAAGGCTAAATATATAACTATATATATATCGTTAGTTAAGAACTTATTCTTAGAGTATAAGACTATCGTTATACCAATAGTAAAGTAATTATTATTCAGTTACTATAAGCAGAAAGTAAAGCATTGGCAAACAAACAAACAAACAAACAAAACAAACAAAAAAAAAAAGAGAAGGGCAAACAGCTTCCTGCCTGACTTTACAGCATTCATTGGAAGCAATTGGGTTGTTAGTGGCTGTGCAAATGCACCAAGGCAGTGACAATAGCAACAGGAAAGAACAGATTACAGATATTATAAGTCAGGTTTGCAGTTTCATGGCTTGCTACCACCGAAAGAAGCAATCTTCCTCTCCCAGTGCCCCCCTGGGAGCCCTCTCCCTACCAGCCACAAAGTTCTGCAGCCCCTCTCTCCCCCTCCCTCCCAAAGTATTTTGCACCTTGGGCTGGAGACAGAGAGCCACTGGGAGCAGGATGCGTACGACTTGGAAGATATAGCAAGAATTTATTGGTAAACCCACAAAAGGATGGACACAACAAGTTAAATACCCATCCTGACAAAACACTGGAGTAGTCATGGCTAGTGAGGCAGGAGAAGAAAAGCTGTTGTGTAATATTCACTGGGAAAACCGCCTAGCTTTGCTGAGTTGCCATCACCCACCGTATCTGCACCACCAACCACACTGACAATCTGAGGTTTTTTCCAATTAGGTTTAACACCTCTCCAGGTTGGTGTTTTTCTTTCTGAATCCCTGAATCCCTTGACAATTTGTTCAGCTAAAGTCTCAGGGGAGCAGGAGAAGGTGATGGAGAAAATTACAGACAGCTGTCCCTGGTATTACTTGGATCTTTATACGGTTTGATTTAATTCACTAATAAGATAAACTGAATGGAGGGCTTTCTTTATTTCTTTATTCTTTTTCCCCCCATCTCTGAGTTTGCTTTCTGGCAAAGTAGTCTTTGGTTCCAGCAAAAATACTGGAATATGTCACTCAAGTGATTCATAAGCATCTTGAAGAAAATAAGATTAGTAACAGCTAACATGGATTTGTCAAGAATAAACAGTGTCAAATCACTTTAATGTTAATAGAGAACTATTATATATCTCTCATGTATCTTCTCTTTAGTAAGGTTTTCCTCAGACATATTCTAACAATCTAAATGCATGCCAGATGAAATCTGGCAATAGCGAAAAAACAGCAACAGCAAAAGAATTATTAGAAATTGTCCTTCAGTGTCACCTAGTATTAGTCAGTATTTTTCTTAATGACCCAGCTGAGAGCACGCTTGTTAAAGTCACACAGCAATTCACCAGTACAGACTACAAGAGTGTTACATTCAGTAAACGAGGGAATGATCTTGAAAAACTGAAAAAAACCCCACTCTGCCAAATACAAAAATAAATGAACATTAGGTTCTACACTTAACAGAAAAAAAATAAGATGTTTGTATTCAAAATGAGTAATCACTGAGTAGGTAGCAGTTTTGCAGGAAAGATCAGCAGATTTTAAGGGTTAATAAACCTAACATGAGTCAACAGTGTTCGCCAATATGAAAAAGTATACCAGGTATAAGCACAGCCTGCAAAATATGCAGCACAATCCTTTCCACTCAGCATTGGTAGGACTGCACTGTAGGAAAGTTGAGGGCCAACTGGATTCTAGGGGAGAGCAATAACAAGCAGAAAATGTGATTTGATGGAGTCGTTTTGCCTAGCAAGAGAGGACAGTGCTGAGACATAAGAGCTTTCAAGGAGTAAAAAGCTACTGCAAAATTCTCAATGTCCATGGCAATAGGACAAATAGTAATGAGCTTAACCAGTATTAAAAGAGATTCAGGTGAGACATGATGATAAATTTTCTAATGTTGGGATAATGAAGCCCACTGGAATAGATTGCCTACAGAGGCAGTGGAATCTCCAGCATTAGAGGTTTTAAAGCATACATTAGATAGATATCTATCAGGAATTAGACAGGTATTGGGCAAGGAAAGAGATTAGGTGTCCTCTTGAAGTCCATTCATCTATGTCATTTGTGACTGTGCTACCCAGTTTCAAAAAGGACAACATTACAAACTAAGTATGACTGTAAATGTATTAGACTACTGGGGATCTTAATTGTTCAGTCCAAGACTTTGATGAATTTTGATTTCTGATTAAGCAAACTTTACATTTCTAAGATTCAATAGGAGGAAGGGAATTAAACTCTTTGTGTAGTATATTTCATCTATCAATTTCAACTTCATCATAATGTAAATGGGAATGAAAACACTGAAATTTGAACTGGGCAGTCATTTGCCACCTCCACTGAAAAGATTAATTTGGGTGTATAATGAAGAAAAGGAACAGAACAATGAAGAATAGTCAGATTCTAAATGTTGTTTTAGAGACCTTTAAGACAACACAACAGTTTTTTTGTTACCTAGCTTTGGTATACTAGGTAAAATGTGTGTTTCTTCACAGATGCTAGCTATATAATATAATCATCTTCCTACCAGGCAACTGCGTATCCAGCTCTCTGAACTCTGCTACATAAATTATGGTTTATTATGTCCATGCAAAGCAGCAGACTATGAAGCAGGCTTCCTGCTTCATTAAGTTTATATATGGCAAACAAGAAAGGGAGAGGCAGTCATAGAAACCTTTGAGACATCCCTTATCTGTTGTCCAAGTCTTTAAAGTGGTGCAGGACAAAGATGGTGCTCCACAGGAAACCAGCCAGTGGCTCAGCAATGTTAGAAGAAAGCTTGATGTGGCTATCCTGGGATCTGTCCCTTCCTGTCTCTACTACAGGAAGCTCAGGGAAATTGCATATGTTCTAACTGCACCAGTTCTCCTCCCTCTGGGAGCAGCACTACGTCATCTTCGGACTTGTTAGTGTCAGGGAAGAAAAAAAGTCACCTTTGAAAATTGATCACCAGTTGAGTAAAAGCAGTAGAAGGTGATCTGTGGAGAAAGAATAAAATAGCTAAAGACTTGTCTTCATGTTTTCTAAACTCTTTTCTGTCTGATGGAGCCACAGTTTCGCAGTGTAAAATGGAATTTGTTTTTATTGTTTAAACTCTACAGAGTCTTGCTAACTACGATTCTACCTCTACAAATACATGGCACTAAATTGCTGAATATATACGATGAATTACACAAGAATACTGTAAGTAGACACACTGAGAAAATGACTAATAAGGAAAAGAGAGAAGTTAATGATTTCGAAACACATTTGCAACTCATATTATCAATAACATCCTGAACTCTTGTTTTTAATTGCTTTTTTAGGAATGCAATTATTTTAAAACTATCTCATGGTCATTAGATATTTCAGATACTGAAACACAGTCATGGTCTTTTGGTGTTTCATCAGGTATCACTGCAATTTAATTTAGCATTCAGTGTCATTAGAGAAAGAACAATCTCTCCTTATAAACAAATGTACTTCTGAATTTGAACTCTGGTTATGTTTGCAAAATGCTTTACTTTATGTTTGTCTGCAAACCATTTACTGAAGCCGAATATTTGAAATTCACTATTTTAACTATTTGACTGGTCATCTCATCCATCTGGCTGTTTTTCTTGTGTGATTTTCTGTTCTGTAAAGATAAAATTTTTAGACAGAGGAGGATGAGGGAGAACCATGGAGTTTTGGTTTTCCCAGTAAGAATGCAGTTTAGAAAAGCATTGTTTAGATTAAGCAGATCTAAGTTTCTGTGTGATATGAGAAATTTCTTCATGGATCTGGGTATGTGTGTTGTTCCCAGACTATTTCCTAACATGTCTACAATATCAGATTGATAATGTGTCACTTTGCCATTTCCCAAAATACCACAGTTCGGTCAAACCTACAAATTCAATGCAAAATGAGAAAATGAGGTCTCTTGGTGTATAGCTTCAATTCCAAGGACTGGGAAATGGCTTTAAAAACCTCAGTTCAAGAAGCACTACATCCATCAATCAATTCCTCTCATTTGCTCTGGTAGATGCCAGTACATATGCCCCCAAAAGTAGTGAAGCAACCTGCAGAGACAGAAAATCACTTTGAGAAAATAATTTAGACAGGTTTTTAGGTTTGGTCTCCAGAGACCACCCCCTTTTTTCAGT
>JAOXNG010000001.1:98611503-98623854 GCA_028566535.1 Scolopax minor
CAACCTGTTCCATTGCCTCACCACCCTCACTGTTAAGAATTTCTTTCTAGTTTCTAATCCAACTCTCCCCTCTTCCAATTTAAAACCATTGTCCCTTGTCCTTTCACCACATTTCCTGACAAAGAGTCCCTCTTCAGCTTTCCTGTGGGCACCCTTCAGATATTGAAAGGCTGTTATAAGGTCTCCCCGCAGCCTTCTCTTCTCCAGGCTGAACAACCCCAGTTCCGTCAGCCTGTCCTCATAGGGGAGGTGCTCTGATCATCTTTGTGGCCCTCCGCTGGATATATGATGTATGTCCTTCCTGTGTTGAGTGACTATTACAGTATCATTGCAGGTAATTATTTTGTTAGACTACATGCACAGATAAATTACTCAAATGTTTCTGGAAAATCTTAGAAGAGGAAAAGGAATGAAAAAAATACTTTTTGAGCACAAATTCAAAGAGTAAAAGATGGGAAAGGGGATCCAATTAGAGCTATTGTAGATTTAGAAATCTCCTTTTGCAATTAGGAACATCACTGGCCAGACAAAAATATCCCCAACATGTGATCAGATGAAAGATAAAGTGAAAGCTTACTTACTTAAATAAACTTTATAACCATTGTTTAAACAATGGAACATTTTACAGCTTTTCAGCCTTCTAATTCTGCCTTCATCTTTTTGCATTCCCACATCTTTATCTAAATTCAGGAGGTGGTTACTGTCAGGAGCACATTTACAGTGCAGTTCAGACACCCTGTTTTACTGTTGCAGCACCTGTACTCAGCTTAGGTCAAGGAGCTGAACAGATTGAACAAACTCAGAGATATTTAATGACTCCTGTCTGCTGTTTCCTTCCATAACAAAGTTTCTACCTTTTTGCTGTTAGTAATGATATTAAAAACGAGGTGAGAGATCATACTCACAACTCCAAATTCAGCAAATGTTTAAGAATATAATTTCCTTCCTATCAGCCAGAAAAGCACCTGATCACATTTTTAAAGCCCAGCTTGCAGGCAGTTCCAGTACATTTAGAGTAGCTAAGTGTAGTTTCAAGTAATTCCTATGCCTAAAGCAAACATTTTGCCATACCAATCCTGGACAAAAAACACTTCCCCTTTCAAATGCAGGCCTATAACTCTCAGTATTTCTTTCCCTCTGCTTTGTTCTGAGGCAGAGGGAGAAGCAAATGGGAACCCCTCTGCCCCCATTTCTGAAGAGACTGGTCAGTTCTGTATATTTTACACCTATTTCTGACTATAAGCAAAAGGACACAGTCAAAGCCTGTTCCTTTCTGGGCAGCTAACAATATACACAATTCAGACAGTTTGCCATAATATATGAAACAGAAAGAAGCAGTTTGTTTTCAGATGTGACTTTAAGCATGAAGTGCTGATTGTTGGAAGGAAGGAGTTTTGACATTAATTTGACAGAGAATCAGGGATGACAAATACCCAATGAACAGAAAGATGTTACTTTTCAGCGTGACTTGATCAAAGTTTTGCAAGACTGATCTTCCTTTCATCATACCAAGATTGAATCAGGTAAGATGTACCAATCCCTTCACTAAAGGTAGTAGGATATTGTCTACTTTCACCTAAGGATTCTTACAAAACAAATGTATTTCATTGTGTACAGCAGTGTATTTCAAGCTAGACAAAGATTAGACAGTTTAGTTTTAAGAGCAAACATTTCATTTGTGTGGCCTGATAAGGATCATCACTGACAATATGCTTGTATCTCCACAGACTACAGTATCAGGTTCTTGCTCACTGGCTTAGAAACTATTACAATAAACATGAGGGTATTATTCCTTGAAGTAATCAGAGGAAAGTTTCATTTATTGTATAACAATACACTGGCAAACTTTCATTATCATTGATGCACTGATGTAACACTTACAAAATCACCTTTTACCTTGAAAATGTATGTTAAGCTATGTACATGACCTGAATAGTACTTCATTTGCACAATTTCAAACATACTTTACACCTTGGAAAAGGAGTTGTAAACTATGCAGTATGTTCTTGGATTATCACAAAGATTATTTCATGTTCTTTCTGATGCAGTAATAAAAAAGAAATCTTACTGACTTTATATGGCCTTTGTGAACTTCAAAAAGTGGTACCTCTGAATAAATGGACACAGCTGCCTTTCTGTTCCGCAACACATGGAGAGGCCAACCCGTGGTTCATGAACAGGACCACATGTAAGGACCACAACACCTATAGCTACATTTGCTGATTTTTTGGCCCAGCCTAGCTCCACATTAGAGCTGAGGAATCCCTGAGAAGCATGGCAAGTCTTCTGGAAACTCCTCTCTGTGATCTGCTGTCTGTGTGCCATGGGCGTATGAAGAATGCTACGTGACTTTTAAGATGATAGGAATATTTTCCCACCTTGCTTTATTACTTATCGGCATTGCAGTGAAAAGCTGCAGTGCTCCAAACCAAAAAGCAAGCGTGCAATCAGAAGTAATTAGGACCTCAGGAGGTTGTCTCTTTCCCAGTGGAACTCCACAAGGTTCCCCTGGGAGGTAGCACAATTAATATAGGCTATACTTAACCAACACAATCAATGGTGAAACCCATTTTCTTGTGCTAATGTGAAAAATAGCAAGGGATTTGCATCTTTCATTGACCTTGGTGATAATATAGGTGCATAATATATGGTTAATCATGGAACTGATTAACTGGGGCTGAAAAGACAAAAATTGGCACTATTATAATTTCAAAGCAAGATATATATATATTTTTCTGATTCTTCCTCAACCTTCATTTATGAATGATAGATTATTTCTCAGATTCCATTTAAACTCATTATTAAAATGCAGTTATTTGCACAATGCATGCCACTCAAACTCAGATATTTTCTCCCACATAATACTGCCTGAGACAAGACTGACCTGAACCTAGAGATCAAAGCAGAGAGGGTAATTTTTTTTCTTATGTTTTGCTGATAAGAATGTTCATGCCGACTAAAGAAAAGTCTTTGAGCAAGCTAGGTAAAATTTCCTCCTCAGATGTTTGAAAAAACTGCAATTTCCCTTTATAGTGTTAATCTATTTGGTCCTTGATTAATCCAACTTCACTGAGAATTTCATTGTGGCAAGTCAACATTTCACATTTCTGAATCAGTATATAAATTGACTGACTTCAGGCATTCAAACAAGGAAAGCATGATTATCAAAAGTTGCTGAGACCAGCAAATTCCGAAGGGAGCCACTCTTAGCAGCTTTATGAGGCTGAGTTTGTTTTTGCTTAGGAGCTCAAATATCAATTTAGTTATTCAACTATAGGTGCCTAAATTGGAAAGGGTCGGCGTACATACTAGTAAATAACTTTAAAATGCTGAACTTTGATATGAAACACCAGGCAACGGGTTAAATGTAGATGCATGTATTTTGAGAATAATCTGCTAAAACCCTGAATTAACAGGGATAAAACCAACACTCCATGTTTGTCCTGTTCTAGGAAGATAGTTTATGTTTTAAATCAGTTTTACATGTATCAAATTCTATTTGCATAGAAAGTCATTGTGACAAAATCCAGAAATCTGGTTAAATTTTACAGGTGTCAGTAGTACTAATAAGGTGGTTTTTTTCAGAAGTTTAGCAGTATTTAACAGATATGTAAATAAAGCAGCATATAACCATTTAATAACTGCTTTAGGATATTAGTTTAGGGTGCACAAAGACTGAACAGCCTTGCATTTTATTTCAATAGTGGCTTAGACACTCAGGACAATAAATGACTTATTTTCGGCCATTAAATATTCATGTAATTTTACATTTCACAGAGCAAAAATATGCTACAGACTTTATTAGCAGCATTACTGTCTGGCCATGTCTGGCATCTCAGAAATATATAGGCAGAAGGTTTCACTTCAGGAAGTTAGATATTAAGAGTAATAAATATGTAAAATACAACCAACATTAAGAAGATAATAAATCCTGTAATGCAGCCTTAATTTAATTTAAATCATGTTCAGTCATTTTTATTCATGTGTGTTATGGCTTCATATTTGTTGTCCAGAAAATAAAAACCTAACAAGCCATGAAATGCCCATAATCTGCCTCTACTCCCTGTTTCCAGGTCATTACATACTTCTGAACATGAACCATGCCCCCAGCTGCATGGCCTCTGCTCACCAGTGAAAAGCTCTGCACCAGCTGCATATATACATGTATATGTATATGAGTGTGTGCCCTCATAGAACACTTAGAGGAAAACTTTCCTTTTATCTTACTGGTTTCCTCCAGGGCAACACTGATGTTGCTCTTCGGACACTTTTAGAAAGTGCTACCCATGTAGTGTCCTGGGTAGTATTAGGTACCTGCTGGGACTTTGCATGGGATCAACCTGTTGCTAGTGGCTGAGCCATGTGCCACTGGGAGAGAACCTTGTTCTCACTGAGAATTTTCTTTCATGGCTCCATAAGAGCCACAAGAAAAGCCAGCACAGTGTTAAGAGTCATTCTGTGCACTGACCATACAAAAAGGTTCAATGAATGATGAAATGGTACAGTGCAAGCCAAAGCTTGCTGATACTATGATTGCATTTTGAAGACAGGTTTCCACAGGCCTCGGAGAGCATCCCATAGTGATCTTCAGAAATCAAGCTCTACTTAATTTTGCACACAAGAGACTTTGCAAAGGCAATATCTACTTCTATAAGCACAGAAAGGACTAGGCTGGAAAGACCTGGACAGAAGGGGAAAAGCAAGGTGCATAGAAAGCAATGTCTAGTTCTTTATCAGCTAAAATATCAAGCCCTATTTGGAGAGGCTGTAGCTTTTTTTTTTTTTTTTCATTCCCTGTAGCGTCTCTTGCCTCTTTGCTCATCTGGCTTTAGAAACAGCTCAGGAATAAAGGGTGGAGGGTGGCACCACAATCTTTCAATCTCTTCTCAAGCAAGACTACATGGAGCCCAGCTTTGCAGGGCCATAAGTAGATTACATAGCCAGGGCAGCAATATAGCTTTAGAAAAAGCTGAGGGATATGGTAAGTTACGGAGACTTCAGAGAGGAATAGAGGGGCAGACACAAGAGCCAGAGAAGTGAATGTGCCATGGGTCTAGTGTGAGGTAGGCCATGTCAAAATTCACTAAGTAAAAACAGACTAGGAAACATATTGAAATCATACTGAAGAAAACCTAAGAAATTCTTTATGTACAGAAGTGTCCCACTGCATACAATTACAGTCTCTCTTGACAGACATTTTAAAGACAAATTCCCATTGGAAATAGATGGTAAGAGAAAGATAATTGCATATGGACTTAATAACATAGCATGCATTACAGATAAATGGCAGTCTCATTTTCCAAAGAAAATAATCATATACAGCCTTCAGAATCTTGAACTGTCTTTGAGTAATTAACCATTTCTCCTTATACTATGTTCAATTTGATTTGTGCACCAATTAGCAGAAATAAAGTGCAAAAGTAAAAATAGTCAGGTTTTCTCTTTAATTATTTATTCAGATTGGGAAGATAAATCATCCCAGACTTTAAAAGCTGCTTTCTTCATTCTAGTTATTAATTTCCTGATATTTATTTGTATTTACTGTTGTTCATCCAGAATCACCTTGTGAGTTTACATATTAAGAAAGTCAGCTATAACCATTTTAATGGTTTTTAAATTAGTAAGATAATAAAAACAAAACAAATTTATTCTGCATCAGTGTGTTCTTCATTCATTTTTATGATGCGGACACAAGTTTAGGTTTTAATTGTGATAGTATTTTGTGGTGCATTGGTACCATCACTGGAAAAAATAATAATGAAGTCTTCATAATAGGAGATTTTGCCATGGTGCGTCTTTACTAAGCACTCAGAGAAGAAAGACAGAAAGGACCACTTATATGAGAGCAAGGAAGTATATATTTTAATGCAGTGTAGATTAGCTACATTTTGGTGTAGATTTTTTGTTTTTAAAAAAGGGATTGAGTACCCTCAGTCGAGTACCTTTCACATCAGCTTGAGTTTTGTGTGTCCTTTCCTTTCTCCATAAACTAAATCTATTGTAGATTTGTTTTTTGTGGAAAGTCAACTTTATGAACATAGTCTTCTACTGTCATAAAGTGGAAATTCTACTCAGCAGCAGGAACAGAAACCAATAAAAGTATGCTTTTCTCTATCCTTTCAAGAATTCATTACAAGATTTTTAAATAGAATCACCCCTTTTTGGTTTTTTAGTTCTAGGGGTCCAAACAAGATTGAAAATCCTTTCCAGTTACACTTTTTGCTCATTTTGCATGTTTTCTCAAATTATTGTTGCTTACCAATACTCTTTAGCCTCTACAAAAAGATAGGTGCTTTAAAATCAGGCAGCTGCTGGATATGGATCTGGCAGCTAAGCAAACATAGGCCTCTGACATTCTTGCTCACAAGAGTAGAGCAGATGACAGTTGCAACAGCAAGCTGGCCCTCCATCCCTTGACCACTAACAGATGCTCTGTGAGGATGGAAGAAGCTCTTCTGTATATACTGACATTGTTAATGAGCATCAGCACCAGTCTTGCAGTAACAGCCTTAACGTATTGGTAAAGAAACAACAATAATCTCTTTCAAATTCAGCTCTTCCAGTAGTTTTGCATGTATGTCCTATATATATATATATATATAGGAGGCAGAGTACTACGATTACTCCAAAGATGCTATGCTCTATCTTCAACTGGGCAAATGTTTTGCATTTTGTCTCATATTGGCAAAACACTGGCTTAATAAAACATTTATATAAGTTTTCTTCTACCATGGGCTATCCTTATTTCAGGTGGTCTGAACTGAGGTTATGATGACTGTGTATAATTGTACATATTCTGAGCAGAATTTAAAAAGGCATAACATGGGTGCATTGTGAAATAACCTGAAAAAGCAAGGATGGGAGGGGAAAAAAAACCCAGAGATGGTTTGATCTGAAGCTGACACCACATGGTTCATTTCATGGCCAAAGAAAGTATTGTATAGTGTTGTAACAGCTTAGTGTGCTAAGCTGTCTGCAAAACAAGCCATGAATAAAACATAGAAACAAGGTATGAACCAATGAGAATGTATGCAATTAAACATAAATACAATGCAATTGAATCTCATGCATCTCAAGAGTCATATCCATACATCTTAGCAAATACTCAGTTTCAAAGCTGCACAGCACAAAATTGAAGTTAATTGAACAGGGTCCCTTGACCTCACCTTAGAACTAATTCAATTGACCTAATTCCTTTATTTAATTTTATGAAAGAACTTTATTTATCTTCTAAGGCCTGTTAGTATTACTTTATCACCTTCCTTTTGAACAGGCTTACTATCTGGACAGAAAATTTATCAGTGCTTTGAGTTTTTTCCTGTTCTCTGAAAGCATACAATACTTATGTAAGATCTACTAGCATTGCTTACAGTGACAAATGGCAGAGAGATCACGAAATGTGGAACTAAGATTTCTTACACTCTTCTTAAGATACAGAGTATCTAAAAATATTTCTAGCAATTCAAGGGTTCTATTGTACCCTCAAGCACAGCTCTGAGCAACAGTTAATGTTTGAACCATTCCACCCCTGTCCTTGCATCTTTAAGCCTTTAATCATTTGTCAAATGCTGCTTATAAAATCAAATGTGTTTTTTATGAAGTATGGTGTTCAAAAGAGGGGTTGACATGGTCCTCAGGAATATGGTTTGGTGATTTTTATTTCTTATTTATTTTTTTGTCGGAGTTAGGTTGATGGTTGCACTAGATGATCTTTAAGGTCCCTTCCAACCTAGATGATTCTATAAGCTATGTTTTTTCCTTCCATTCTTTTTTTTTTTTAATGGACTCTACTGTCTTCCCTGATTGGGAAAGATTTTGATTGACAGAAGTTCATTGAGATTATGTAGGTCTAGAGTTGTGATTACTGCCAAAGGTAGGAAGATTCAATCTTAGCAATCTTACAGTAACTCTTCTAAAAGTTACCACACCCAAATGAAGAGGAACCTTGCATTTGTCTTTTTAGAGAAAAAGAGACAAAGGACAGACAAAAATTGGATAATATACCATGCTATTTCCGTATTATAGAGTGCATGTAAGTCTCTTGAGTCTGAATGTAACGGCACCATTAAACAAAATATGCAATAACTGTACTTAAAATGTAATACATGATTGATAAGTACAGGTTTTGCACATTCTAATGGTTTTCCAACAGGTTGTCATAGTGATATCTGAGGGCAGATTTTCCTTGACTAGATTCCACTGAAGTCTTACCAATACCTCCTGTTCTCAAGCACCACCTAACCTCAGAGGCACTTGAAATCAGTTTGCATTCCAAGTTGGAGCACATCTAGGTAGAGGTCCCTGTGTATGCTCGGAAGTCTCCTGCTTTGGAAAGTTAAGTGCTTATTTTGATATGGGTAGGGAGGTGCTTGAACTCTATTCAAGTCCCTGAAGGGTCTGTTTTTATTAGATCATGGCTAACTCATTCAAAAGCCTTGAGTTCACTCCAGAACACTGTTATAAGAGGAGGTAATAGCTAAGTTTGTTTCTTTTGTAACATGCTTTGACCACTTGCCCAGGAAGTTCAAGGCCTTGGTCCTTTCCCTCTCAGTCTCCCTAATTATTCTAGCAGGTTTTTGTTGTTACCTGGAAGTTATGTTGATTTACCTAGAATTATTGCAACAAGTGTTGATATACATAATGCATGAGTTAAGCAAAATGCCACGAAAGAGGAAAAATAAACACATTTTTTAGATGAAAGCCTATCATTCATATCCAAAAAAAAAAAAAAAAGCAATCAGAATACAACTTTTTTTTAGCTATGTTAATTGCCTTTTAGCATTTCTTTTTTCATTATTAAAAAAACCCACCAACAACAATGAACCTACAATGTGGATATTAGCAATAAGGTAGTTACCTATAAGGTTTATAAACATAATTTTGAGAGTGAGCCTTTTGGATCGTTGATCCTTTTGTCATTGCATGTAACCATGTTTTTATAAATTAAACTCTGATCTTTGCTATTCCTAGTGTTCTAGTTGTCATGTTTATATGGAGTTTTAATTTCTGTTCTAAGATTTTTTCCTGGTTTGTAACAATGAGTTCTGATGCCTTAAATATCTCTTGTTTTGCCCTCTTAAAATCTTAGTCGGACTTTATTTTCCTAGACCATAGCTTATCTGACTTCTCATGGGATAGATTCCTTGTTCTCTTGAACATCCAAGTACTATTTCTTTTAATCTTGACCTTCCTTCAACACAGATGACTGGAATTCTGAACAATGTTTCAGATAATTTCCTGCTCTATCTTGTGTGATACCATCATTTCCACTAGATGTACCTTAGTGATTCCTGGAACTGTATGTCTTTTGCATTCTTGGATCATGTTAGCAGTTTAGTTATCCTGATATCATGTAATGAATCTAGATTCTTCTCCTCAGTCTCTTCTGTCTTCTAAGTGTCTGAATGAAAAGAGACACCACCTTAAGTTTTCTAGCCCTGCTTTAATTCTTGCGTTTGTATATACATTTTTATTTATTATTGTGATTATGCTGTTAATATAAGAATCACACCTTCTAGCGTATCAGAGAGGCACATCACTCTGGAAGATGTGCGAGCTTTTTGCTTCAAGTACTTAACATGAGAAAAAACTCACCTAAATGTAGGTGTACTCATCATGGCTACCAAAAAGGAGTTGCAAATGTCTAAGATACAATTATAGGAGGGAAAACTTAGTAAGCACAACAAAGTGAGTGTTGGGGACGGAGATAAGTAATGTTTGTGAAAAGTGCAAATACTTGCAAGTTGATTTCTTGTTTTTATCATTTACCAGTTCAACCTGTCAAGGCATTTTTGTTTCTGTACTAGCTAGTTATGGAAAAGCATAAAACAAATTACACAGGTTTCTCTATAATTCTTGTTCTTGCATAAGTTTTAACTCCACGTTTTATTTAGCAGCTACCAGATTTAATTGTTATGAAAATGGAGATTAATGTTACTTTTTTTTCCTTTAGAAGTAAGTTTTAATCATATTTGTTTTACTAAGTGCTAGTCATATGAATTATCATTCTGTCCTATTAAACAAAAAATGTTTCATCTGTAAGAATGCCTTTTTAATACATTCTGGATTTTAGGAAGATAATAGTAAAAATCATGTTACAGCTCAAACAATAGGCTTTTACTTGCCTGCTACAGTTAAATATTTTACCTGTGTATTATAGTTTGTCTGTGAAATGATTAATGTGTTTAAGCATCACTTCTTAAATTGTCTCTTATTATATTAATATTTATTATTTTTCCATAATAATTACAGTCCCAGCATTTTTTGTACTTGCTTGTTTTGGCCTTCCTACTTCACTTACCACCCTTCAAAATAAATCTTTGTATATTCAAATTGATGCCAAGTGCCAGCAGTACAAATTAAAATACATGATTCACTCTTCAAACTCTTAGAGCGTTTATTGGTGTGTTAGTACATTCCTATGAAATTACAAAGCCAGATAAATCTGTAGATGTAAACATACGATCACTGAAAAAGATGGTCCTTGTTGATTTTGCTTGCGTGCACATTTCATATCACTTTAGTGATCTTTAAATATAGTTAGAAAGTAGTCATTTTCTTACTGCCACAATAATGCTAAAATAGTAAATGAACTATTTGAAACCAATCTTCTGAAATGCTAACCTAAATTTGTTTGAAAATTAGAAACTTGATACATTTTCCAAAGTAAAAAAAATAAGTTTCTGTATCTCTGGAAGGACTATAATGAAGGATGATCTCCTAAAATAAGAAAAAAAAATTTTTAAAGGTAACTGAAATGTGATTGCGCCAAATGAAAAAAAGATTAGTCTTGCCAATATGACACCAGTGCATATAAATGGCCTTCTAGATCTTTGCAAAAATCTGAATTCTAGCCCTACCCACTGAATTGTACTCAAGACCTCTTTCTTTTGCTATTTTTGTCATTTTTTCACATTACAGTTTCAGAAATTTCATCTTTATTGCATGCTAATTGTGATATTAATTTGAGAATTAGTAATACTTATAAATAATGATATTTTGAGAAGGTCTTGAGAAAAAGGTCTTTTCTGAATACAATCCAAAAAACAGCCACACAATTTTACTATGGAAACTCAGTGGCAAAAAAATGGCAGTATAGTTTTTCAATCACGGAGAATGAAAGAAACATATTTAAATAATACTATAGAAATGTTTGTTTTCTCTTCTTAAGTCGTTTGAGTCTTTTTTTTTTTTTCCTTTTTTAATAAGTTCTATTTTGGTTATAATTTTCCTTCTAGTGTATATCTTAATTATTTTCCTCTCTGCAAATTTATGATTATTTTCTGTCTTAATAAGAGTACCAAATACTGCAGTGTGCTGTTTATTTTATTAATCATATTGCATGCAGTATTTGATCATGATCTGAGAGATGCATTGAATTACTTTAAACACATGCTTTGGATTCCTATAGATCCATAGTACAGTTGTTGAACATACTCTGCATTTCTAAAGAAGCAAAAAAAGATTGCTCACATTCATATAAGAGCTTGCTTCCAAGCCAAGAATGACAGATGCTGTTACAGCTGAGAAATGTAGTGTTTCAGGAAAACACTCAAACAGTAGTTAACTTAGGTCAAAGTAGAAAAATAAATTTAAGATGCCTTTATCTAGACTGGTGGTAAAGGTACTTGAGGTGCGGGCGTTGGTTTTACAAACTGACAAAGCTTATGTGCCAATTCAGTAAATCTGCAATATCTCAATGAAAAAAATACTTTTGGTCTCTGCTTTTATTAATTTTGAATGCTAATTCAAAATTTCTTTTATTCCTTGTTTTAAGTAAATATATTTGTGAGAAATCTTTTTTCTTGTTTGTTTTTACACATTGTGTAGAGTATGTGTAAAGGATAGTGTATTAAGGAATGGTCAAGAGGGGAGTTGTCTCTACATAATCCAAACTTTCATGGCCTGGATTTGACTTTACTGTGCCAAAGAAACATATTTGTCCTATTTTAATGTTGACATGCTCAGCTACAGTCTTTAAATTCATTCCATGTGCTCTAGAGAAGACTTCACATGAGAGATTGTCATTTTTAGTAAGAACATAGGATAATAGAGTAAATTGAAATTTGGAAGGTAAAGGAAAAGTATTAATAAGACAGAAGTACAAATTTATATAGCATCATGTATAATAATTCTGCGTATAACATTAATACACATTATTTTAGAAACACAAAAGAGGTAAAAGCACAGACTCAACAGTGTAGCACAATGTACCAAAAATCCTAGCATACAGTATTGTACTGGAGTGATGACAATTTTGATTCCTAAAATTGTAAAAGTATATATGGTTATATAGTTATAGTTATTCTTATTTAAATAGTTATTCTTAATTTAAAAAAAACATCTATGACC
>JAOXNG010000001.1:98623954-98636550 GCA_028566535.1 Scolopax minor
GAGATGAGATCAAGCCCTGCCTCCCTACAGCCTCCTTTCAGGGAGTTGTAGAGGGTGATAAGGTCTCCCCTCAGCCTCCTCTTCCCCAGACACAACAACCCCAGCTCCCTCAGCCTCTCCTCATAAGGCTTGTGCTCCAGAGCCCTCACCAGCTTTGATGCCCTTCTCTGGACACACAATCAACACAATCACACAATCTTGTTGTAACTTCTTCCAATTTTCTACGCTTCTCAGATTTTGGGTGGGTGGAGTGATGCTATTATGAACTGAGATCAGCACTTACAGTTTTGTCTCTTTTTGAAAGCCTGTATCACCTGCCATCAAACTTTTCATCCTGCATTACACAAAGAAACCCACCTCAAAAAAAACAAAACTGAAGAGGCACCAAAGGAAATGGTATTTGTAATAGATCATTTAATTATCTCTGCAAAGAGCACAATGTATGGAACATAAAATGGCCCCAGAAAAAAAAAAAAAGAAGTCAAGTAAGATCCTCTTTCCTCTATGGAAGCAAGAAATAATCTTTCCTCTCTTGTTTTTGAAATTGCACTTGATACATTATTCATTAAATTCATGCAACGTTTCTAGGTATTAATGACAACTTAGTGAAATGCTGCACTTCTTGATTAATTCAAAGTAAGAGAAATTAAAGACATCCTAATGATCCATACTGTTTAAAAAGATCACTTAAGGAAGGTCATGCACTGCATTGCTACCACACCTCACGCTGAGGAGGGCCACTGCAGTAGCTGCCGGAGGAATGGCAACAGAAGGTGAGGCTGCAGCAAGCTGTGAGGTGGCAATGCCTGCAGCCCCATGTCCTGCACCATGGCCAGATCCCTTCACACCTGCCCCTCAACAGCCAGGGGAGTCTCTCACAGAGAAAAGCAAGGCTTTCAAGCAAAGCAGCACATCCTCCCCAGAGCAGAGGTCACAGTTCAGGGAACCTGTCTCACCTGTCCTTAGCCAGTGCTAAATTCTGAAAGTCTGTAGTCCGAGATTGCAGGAGCAATTAGCTTTTCATATTTGTGCATTTGACATGGTCTCTGCCATGTCTTCTTGGTACTTACATAATAAAAAATAGTATCTTCAAGTGCCCACAGAAGTAGGCATGCTGCTTTCTGATGCAGTGTTAACTTTCAGCTGGCATGTTAAAGCAAGAAGTATAAGCAAGTGTAGAAAAACAGTGTAGCATTTTTCAGTGATATGCAAGGTAAGGTAGGAGAAAAGATCCAGCTCTCCTTGATTATTTAGTAAAATCACACCATATAGCTGTAAAATTAATACAGACAGCACAGAGATCAATGAGAAGAAAGTGCCAAAAACTCTTTCAGAAAGTGGTAGGAATAAAAATGAAAGTCAAGGAACTGAATTCTGAATTTTTAGCTATCTTAGCAAGAAAGAAGTCACAGATGGCCCATTGAGCAATCAATTATGGATGTAAGGTCCATGATTCAAAAGCTTTGTGCCAATGAGATGAATCTTAAAGGTGTGATAAAAGATGATGATATTAAGGGGAACATGTAGCACAGGAGAAAAGATGAAGTAAAAATGGCCTGTAGGATGAAGCCCCACTCATTTGTCACAGCTGTTAGAGAAGAGAAAAATTGCCTGGTTTCCCCCCTCCCCATCCCACCTCCTAGCCCCAGTCAAGTTCAGCTGCTTCTGTATTCTGAAACTCTGCCTCAAGCAGCTGTAATTTCAATATGCTTTGGGTAAGAGCTACCATCAGTTTGGGTAGCCTGTACTTCCCAGGGAAACTCATGCAGGCCTAGGTGTGAAGGTGAAGAAATGCACTCTAACACATCTTCTCTTTTCCTGCATTTTAATATAACTGGAACTGGAAAAGTTTCATATTCCAGGTTATTGAACAAGCTTAAAATTATCTTTTTGAAAGAGGTTCTCTGCCATATGAGCTTCTGTTTGAGTGACAACAGTAGTGTAGAAGGTCTGTATTTAGTATTGAGGCAGAAGTTTACAAGAGAGTTAACCCTATCAAAACTCTATTTTCCGATATAGATGGGACACAAATATGTTTACTTTGCATTTTTGGCAGTAACAAAGTTACTCACTCAGTGAGTAACCAAATGCACACTACAGGGACAACTGTGTCTAGGCTGGAGATCTTTTTCTGTAAAATTGGTGTGTTCCTGTAACATTACTCAAATATTATCAGAGAATGATGGCAATTTAAATTACAGAAAAAAATGTATAACAGAAAAGCTACAATTTTATTTTATAAGCAGCCTAGAGTAACTCTGTGAAACAATTTGGAAGTGCTAATATTAGGAAAATACACTTGGAAGTAAGTAGAGTCAACAAGGATGAAACAGTATATAAGTATCTTCTCCAAAATGGAGAAAAATGACATTTAAGAAGGTTATTCTGTTCCGATTCATCCTGTTTCCTTCGTGCATTCAAAAACTTCTACCTAAATACAGATAAATAAATTTCACATCTGTTCCTTTATAAAGCATGGGTTTCCTTAGATTAGATCAACAATTTTATCTTTGCAAAATGCATTTTATTAAAAGGCATTTTAAATTCAAATCTTTATTGCACTCATCTGCAAACTTTCATTTTTAGTTTTAAACAGTATGATAGATAACAGAGTGTTGACTTTTATGACTAGAATGTGTCTGGGAACAGTAACATTGCTTTTAACATAACGGAAAATGTCTTTTTTTTTTCCCCTGTTTATTAATATCAGTTACACATTAACTATTCTCTTACTTCATGGAAACATTTTGGAGTCTTTTGGTACAAAACAAAAAACCAGCAGTTTCTAAAGTAATTGGGACATATTCCAGGAATATATAGAGGACTTTCATTCAAATTCCTCTTCACAAGGCTACTCAATACATACCTGCATAGTCTATGAAGAGAGGAAAAGTATCGTTAGGTAGGAATAAGCACAACCCTTAAGAGTTCTAACATTAACAGAGAGTGAAAAATGAGAGGTAAGAGCACTCACACACTTAGTAATTTCTGTCTCCTTGGCCATTAATTTATATGACCCCAAGGTAAGATTTCAGAAATGCTGGTAATGTTTTTTATGGAAGATTCCAGTTAATTTCAGTCTTTGCTAAATTATTAAGGCACTGTTTACACTTTAAATGCTTGATTTTTATTCCACTTGAAATGTGAAACTTTTCAGTAAATGTAGCCTGAATTGATTCTAAATTCTATCAATTCTAAAACGGCATTTTTCAATAAATGATTTGCTGATTTATATTTTATTTTTGCTGTCCAGTAGTGGGCATGCAGCTTTACCAGTGATGACCGTGAATAGGGAAAAGTGTGGAAGCAGATGAGATTGAAAAATAGCATAAAATAGAACCTTTTTATAGGAAATACTTTTTCTTATACAAAGAAATCTGAGTTGGATTTTCTTCTGGAAAAAATGCCTGAATATCATATTGCTTGTTTTTATCCTCTCTGTCAAAGGTAAGCATGGTTGTTTACACTTTATAAATAGCAACAGACCAACAGAAAATATTTCAAAGTCTGTGTAACTAATTTCTTTTCAACTAAGGACATGATGTACTGTAAAGCCCAACATCTGCTGCAAATCGACATGGGGGCATAGATTATTTCTGTGCTGCTCGGCGAGAAGAAAAAGATGTAATGCTACTGCATTCACAGCCTGGTTTCTTCTACCACAGAAATCCTAACTGCTCTGCAACTGGAAAATCTCCAGTAATTAAGAACTGAGAATATGCAGACAGCACTGAACAGGGACCTTCTGAAAAATCACTTCTCTTTCATTTCTACAAGCCAGGAAATCTTTTAGTGAAAAGGTTTAGGAAGCCTCAGATTAGAGTAAGAGAAAATTAGCCCCTGGAGCTTGTAGGAATCATGCAGGCTGATGGCTGCATTCAAACACTAGCTCCACTTTCTCTTTTGTGCAAAGACTAACTGAATGTCTAAGTCTGGTTCAGAAAGACTGCTATAATTCAGGGAGTGCTGAGACAGTCAGTATAAGCAGGAATACCAGATAACAGCAGGTATGTGGGAAAGCACTGAGATGTTTAGTCTGCCTGTACAGTGGACTGCACCTACACAGAGGGGGTGTAGAAAGGAAGATGGAAATCACAGGCTGCAAGGGCCCAGGCAACACATTTTCCATTGAAAATATCTTGTAAATCAGAGCTGCCTTTGAAGCACAGGTTCAGAGGACAAAATAAGAATAATTCATTTTAAAATGTATTGCAAGTAATGTGGAGGTAGGACTCTTATACATAAGTTTCTGACTGCAACACACATGTTTTTTCACACACACACACCCACATCCCAGTTACATTATGAGAAACAAAATCTCAAAGTCAAAGGGTTCTCCTAAGCTATACATCCTGAATTCAATTTATAGGAACATAATATGAGGCAAGCCCACAGAACTGTGGATGTCAAATTTTAAGCTACATGTAAATAAACCTACAAAGCATCTGAACAGTCTCCAGTGTCAACAATTTGATATAAAAAGCTTTATTCTAGGAAGCTGAATCCTAAAATAGAAATATTTAATGAATATTTGTATAGGATGTAATAGGTAGTAGGTGGTTTCTTGCATTGAATAATGCCAGAGGTATTAGAAAAAGTTAAAAAACAACAATCCAAATACATATTTGGGTTTTTTGTAATTTTAGTTTCAGAAGCTGCCTACTTTCATGTTATCTTTTGAAAAATCCTTAAAAAAATACATATGGGCCAATCTTCTTTTTTTTTTTTTTTTAAACTGCTCAATTTTTGTGTGATTCTTTCAGTTCCATTAGGACGTGTTTTATTATGAACTTCACAAAAATGACTGGAGAGATTGCCATCTCTGTTTTTACTCTTCTTCACTTCTCACGTGCCTGCTCTTACCAAGCACACTTTTGTTCTTCTCAACTTCTAGCACTCCCTGGAGAAAAAATCTACTTCCATTCCTGGAAAGTAGTAAGTCTACAATATCCTAGGACTACTCTTGGCTAGAAAAAGGGAAAATATTTGAAGATAGGAAGATTTGAAATATATCATTATATACATAAAAGGAGGACAAATTAAGTTATACATATTGCAGCCTTATGCTTATCTCATACCAACAGAATAGATGTGAATGGCTCATAACCTTGCTGTTCAGGGGAAGCTCCATTTAGATGAGGGTGCATCCACACAGCATGGGACTTTGCCCAGGTGTCCCCTGGGCCCTCTGTGGTGAGTCCCTGGCCCTATCAATTACTATTTAAATTATTAATTCTTCAATTCAAAGTGTCTGAAAAAATGTGAGGGCTGGGCTTTTGCCCACTGGAACAGTGCTTCTGTTTCATCATGACATGGGGCATGGTGCAGGAGCAATTGGTTTGTCTGGGGGTACAAGGTCCCATGCAAGAGAGCTGGAGGGCTGTGCTGGCGATGGGTGTTGCTTTGGTGTCCTCTCCCCCAGTATGGGTCAAAGTCCATGCTCAGTGATTACACTCCTCCAAATTCTGTCTCAGAGGGACAACACATATCAGTTCAAAAAGACATGTCAAGCATGAAATTACATATATGAAGTGTGGAAAATCAGGGAACAGATGCACTCCTAGACAGCCTTAAATATATTATCTTCTCATTTTTTAGTATCTTCCTGTAGCCTTTTTTCATATTTATAACTATCAGAATACCTATAGCCTGACTTGTTGAGATTGCTGTGATATTTACTTCCCCTTGCAATGGGGATCCGAGTGTTTTAGAATGGGTTGCTTCCTTCCTTGCTCATCTCCAGAATATCCCATTTAATACTGGTCTTCCATAAATTGTCTCTCTTAGCCTGCCAATCTTTTCTGAATCTCATCTCACTGGTGTCCCAGTCAGTGACACTGCCTGAGCATCAGTGCCCAAAAAAGAACAGATTTCAGTGCCAGAATATCACAGCCCAGTAGGGACAGACTGTAAATCCTAAAGCTGACTCCTAAACTTTAATATACTACCTTGTCCCATCCATGGCTCAGAAGGCATGCAAAGAAGCCTTATTCCCCTCCTGCCTGTGGCATGCTGAAGAGGTACCATCCTCATTAAGGGCTTCCACAAAGCTTTCAACATTAGGAGCAGAACTGTTAGTGAATTAATGGAACAAGTTAAAACATAATAAAACAATGTATTGATTTACTTCCACAATTAGCGTTAGTTGTCTTTCACATCCCTGCATTTAGTAGAGTGTCATGGTTTAACCCCAGCTGGCAACTAGAACCATGCAGTCGATGCTTACTTCTCTGTGGTGGGATGGGGAGAGAATCAGAGGAGTAAAAGTAAAGAGAGTCATGAGTTGAGATGAAAACAGTTTAATAAGCAAAACCTGCACACATAAGCAAAGCAAAACAATTAATTAATTCACTGCTTCCCATAGTCAAGCAGTCAAGCAGTCAAGCAGTCATCCATCTCCAGGAAAACAGAGCTCAATCCTGCATAACAGTTATCCAGGAAGACAAACGCCATAACTCTGAACATCCCCTACTTTTTTCCTCTTGCCGCAGCTTTATATGCTGAGCATGATGCCATATGGCATGGAATACTCCTTTGGTCAGTTGGGGTCACCTGTCCCAGCTCTGTCTCCTCACAGCTTTTTGTGCACTTCCAGCCTGCTCTCTGGCTGGGTAGTGTGAGAAGAAAAAAAGACCTTGACCGCTTAACAACAACTGCTAGTAAGACAGTTAACTCTATCCCAACTGAAACCATGACGTAGAGGCAACACATATTTGGTTTTCCTAGGTTTTATACTGGTCATATAGCCCTCCGTGTTCAGTAATACTCTCTTTGAATTAATCTCAAAGTGTTATATCACCACTATTGTGGCCTGACTTGTCCCTCTTAGATACTCTACACAGACTATGCTATTTAATATGTAAGAGTATTTGACAAATCAGTGGCCATAAATATTGATAAATAAGATATATAGCACATACTGAAAATCATTATGATACAGAGCAATAGGGGATTGGCTACATGTAATAGCTACATGAGTTATCGGGAAGCAGGCTAGGCTGTAATTTTGCAGCATGTCAGCTACTCTGTTAAAAGCAGTTTCTGTGTGTGCTTTTTTTCTATGGTGTAGAAGGGTTTGCCTACCCTAATTTCATTGAACTACCTTGCATTTACCATTGGATAAAAGCATGTATCTACATGTATCTACATGCTATAAACTACAGTCCAGTTTAACTGACAGTAATTTTTTTTTTCAGCAATGCTCAAAATAGTTTTCTTGTCTGGAACAATGCCAAGACAGTTGGAGGATGCTTTTCAATAAAATGAAAAGCATCTGGAAAGTCAACAATGCAGTACTGCAATTAGTTTTTGCATGGTGTGATTCTAATAGACTCATAAGGAAATCCCCCACTATCTTCAAGCAGTTCTACATTTGTAACTTCAGAAAAGTATTCTCATCACAGACAAATCAGCTGTTAACCCTTTTTTTTAATACTATGTCTATTGGAAAGTTTACTTTCCATATAATGGGGAGTATCAGTAAAATAACTTTTTCTTTCTCTTTTTTTTTTTTTTAAAATAATATAATTTGCAGGACAAGCTTTGAGTTACAATGCACAAAAGAACAGACTGCTCAAATATTTCATGAGCTATGTATCTTGAATATTGCAGGCTCCAATTGTTGATGGAAAGTACTCCATCACATTCAACCAATGGACAAGTAGCTGTGAGACTACCCATCCCTTGCATGACCTCTGAAACACCTTCCAATGGAAAGGAGTCAGGGTGTCAGGGCAGAGATGGAAGCTAGAAACTGCAGAGACAGTAAAATGCATGGTGGTATACAGCTCCATTACTGGAATGTGTATTGAATAGGTCTATGGTCCAAAACTTGCTTTCTTCAAGCCAAATTCAAAGGTATTAATGGGGATAGGATAAGGTGTAGCTGAGGATAGTTTTGAAGCAAGAATTCTGAAAAACAAAGCTTTGAACTGTGGATTTTGTGCATGATATTAGAAGAAAGAAAATCCAACTCTTGTCAAAGACCTTACAGGACTAGCTTTATTTCAGTTGGAGACCTCAGTCATCCACACTATCAAGAAAGCATATATTCCCACTGATCTTTCATATACTTTTAGTATGAAAGGTACCAGTATGAGAAAAACATTCCATTTGCTTCAGCCAGCTCAGACCAAAGGCAGTTCTGCTGGTGACTAGGCTGACTTTGAAACTGATGTCTATAAGAAGTCTTTAACAGTTTGAATTTTATTGTTTCTTCATTTTACTTAAATTTCTTTCAGGAACTAAAGAAGATATTCTGCATGCCATTGACCTGTCAATCCAATGCATATGCCTTGGAGTTTTTTTTACAGTTGTTCTGACTGCATTTCTTGCTCTTTTTATGCAGCCATTTTATAGCACTGTATAGCAAACTTCTATGTAGGAAGCAATTAAAATTGTCTTTCAATTTCCTTTAAAAAAAACATTATGAATTCAAACCCAAAATGTTCCCATTTCTCAATGAAAACTGTTTTGTAGGACCTATGAAGATTATCAGCTTTTGAATTTGACAAAAATAAATGGGCAATAATAGTGTGTAATATAATAATAATATGTAATGTAAATTGTTTTAAATTTGCTATTGATGAAAAAAATTATTCACATGCTTTTATAAGGTTCAGAGCCACTCTGAACACTTTCAGTCCTGAAAGATAAACTTGTGCTATTCTGATATGTTCATTATGACTTTGTATACTACCAACAAAACTACCTGAGGAGTTCCATTTCCAGTTGTAGAAATACTGATCACAAGACAATTGTTTGAAATACAACTTCCTCTCTCTCCAAAAAACTTTTTAATCCCTTTAAGATCTCATTAGTAGTTCCTTCATGCTACTAAAGCAAAGAGTCCATGGATGCCACATTTCCTACCTAGTATCTGCTGCATATGCTGTCAGCATCTAGATGTAGAACTCTGATCATTGCTAGACAGAAGGGATTTGCACATATATGCTTAAAAGATAAATAAATGTATTGGTCTCAGCAGCACACTGTGTTAAGTTAGAAACATGCTAGTGAGAAGGCCATTGTAATGCAAAACTTACAGATTCTGTTAGAGCTTGAAATAAGCCCCTGAAAAAAGTACCCTTTTTTTTTTTGTCTCCCAGGATATTAAGACTTTATAGGCAGCTGAACCATGACACTTTCAAGTCAGGAAGACTATGTGGCACCGACGGCTGAGCTGGGAGCTGAAATTCCTTCAGTCATTCCCTTGGTCAGCCGATTTCTGAAGTCTTGTAAAAGCTGGGTACTTTTTTTCCCATCTTTTACTTACTGACTGGAATGCAGCAAAACAATAAGCATTAACTTATTTCTTACTTCTTAAAAGAAGAACTATGTACCAGGTACAGAAAAAGTCACAAGGCTGCCCAGGAACACATAATGTACCGTAACTGTGAGAAAATAAGGAAATCCAAGCAAGCGTTAGAGTTATATTAAGCCTAGAAATATTCCCAGGTTTAATGCCAGTTTGTTTCAGTAAACTTGTATTTATGTTTTGTGTGTCTGTTGCAGACCATTTTTTCCCGGTTTGGTAGTCGTGCTTCAATATTGTGTAGACTAATTTAAATCTTTACGCTTTCCTCTGCTATTCAGGAAGGCTATTCTATTTTAGGCCATTGTTAATATAATACATTTCAGGGAGTCGGGTGGGTGGTCTTTGCATATTAGTTATTCTACAAAGAGGAACAAGAGAGATAAAATATCCATGTCAATAATGGATGAGAAATTTAATTATATGTATAAAATTTCTGGAAATCTGAGTTCAGGTATTGTTACATTCCTCTTCAAACTTGTCTGAAAATACATTCCAGTAAAATATGATGCTGGTTTTCTTATATTGGACTCGATGTCCTACTCTTAAGGATGTGGTAGTTCAAATTTTCAGTGACACTCAGATCTATGTTAGCCTCATGCTCTACCTAAGCATGTGAATACTACAACATATATATCTGTTATCCCTCTTCAAGCATGCACAGAACTCTTACAAAAGACACCAACAACTTTTAACAGTTGGATATTCCTGATTTCTTTGCAAGCTGCTGGCATTACAAACAGCAAATTATAAAAGTATTGTATTTTCTATATAATAAATGCGTGAAGTAAGAAAAAAAGGGAGTAAGGCTTAAACTTTCAGATGCATTTATTTGTTTTTAGTTCTTTAGATTTTTGTGGAGACTCAGAGACAGTAAGGCATGCCTAAATTCCTAAATTCCATGATCCTGAATGATGAAATGAATGTTTGAACCTCAAAAAAAGGAAGACATTAATTAAGGTTAATTTTTGGAAGCTGACAGTAACACTGACATGTCTCCACACGATTATAATAACAGGCAAGCCTTCAGATTCTGAGTTTTAACATTCTTTCTTAAGTCTGATTAAATACTGACGTAGCTTTGTTTAGAAGCTTCTGACTGAATAAAGCTTGCCTTTTTGGTCTGTTAATCTACCTTCAGAATACATGTTGCTTATTACCATGTAACACTAGCAATAGACATCTAAAGTGGACCTCCAAAATCTGAGGTATCCAATGTTTTTAAGAATGTGAGCAAAAGGATTTCTAGAAGGTCAAAAACAAACCCTAACTTTCTAGCTATGAACATGCCATAGTTCCATTCTCTAGCCACTCCAAATGATTTCTTGGTTGCCCATTCCTAAAAACAAGGACCAAACTTCAGAGGTCTCAGAAGTGACGGACTCTGAAAACTATGGAAGTTGGAATAATAATACTACCTGGAGGTAGGTAAATGCCAAATCAGACAAATCAATGTTATTAATATTAATTTAAAGGTATTTAATAATTCATTGTTTGGATCCTTCTCTGGGTTCTCTCCTTGCAATCCACAGGACTTAACCCAAAGGTTCTCAGGGAGCTGAGAACCTCCTCCAAGGCTCTCTCCATTATCTATCAACAATCCTGGTCAACAGCAGAAGTGCCAGATGACTGGAGGGTGGCCAATGTGACGCCCATCTACAAGAAGGGCCAGAAGGAGGATCCCGGAAACTACAAGCCTGTCAGCCTGACCTCAGTACCGGGAAAGATCATGGAGAGGATCATCCTGAGTGAGCTCTCGAGGCAAGTGCAGGGCAGTCAAGGGATCAGGGCCAGCCAGCATGGGTTTATGAAAGGGAGGTCCTGCCTGACCAACTTGATCTCTTTCTATGACCATGTGCGGAAGAGGCTGATTAAGCATCCTCTTGAGTGTGAGGTCTGGTTATGTGAAATCACAAGGCACCACAACGCTGCACGTGGGCTTCAGCGCGAGTGTAACTTGTCAGAGTAGCCTGGCTCCACATCAGCCACGTCCTTAAGCAGATTGCCCAGCATAAACAGCTCCAAAAAGTTCCAATAAAAACCCGTGGCTAAACCTAGGCTGTTTCTGATAGCGAATGCCATGTCCTGGCTATCTCTCCCTCCCTCACAATTGCCTTTGGAACCCGCTGCCAGCTGCCTGGTAGCGCACGAAGCCGATGCCACATATTTCCAGGGGTTCCCCCAGCAACGCCAGCAGCCATCCCGCTGTAAAGAGAAATTAAGCTGTGTTTGAGGCTCAGCCTCAGAATGCCCAACTAAGAGAAGACATAAGCAGGATCCGGCTACTAAACTCCCTCAACTGAGACCAAAAATCCATTAAAAAGACCCTCCCGCCAAGTATTGCAGGCCTCGTCTGCACGAGGTGTGATGGATTTTCACGGCTGTGAGTTGCTTTCCAGCTTCGTGGGGAAGGACTATCTTGTCTCCTTCTTCACTGAAGGCACTGCACTTCAGTTAACCTTGAGGTCTGTTGTTTGTTTGTTTTGAAATTACATTTTATGTATCAGCTCATGTTTAAAGAGCACTTTCTGGCAGAAAAATCAAGCAGGTAAGTTAAGAACATCAGTTTGGAACAGCACTGAGCCTCAGCTGGTTCTCTCCACATCTGCCAGCAAACCCTGTGATGCTCTCCCAAGGGACCTCTACTTTGGCTCCAGAGCATAGGAAAGTTACTGGTTTCTCAAGAATAGATCTCCTGCAAACCCTTCACAGCATAAATCCAATGCAGTAGTTACTTTATGACGTTCAAACTCTGCTCTAAAAAAGGAGTTAATGCCCTCATCAGTTTTTTTTATTATTTTAATTGTTATCCTAACGACAGCACTACAAATTCCAATTAATTCTGGGTCCCCTATTTGAAACTATCAGAATCTGATTTTTCAAAATACACAGCATTATGCAGCAGCTTTTGATTTCACTTGCAGCCAGAAGAGCAAAGCCCTCAAGCAAATCACACCTCGGATCTTTCCCATCAGGCACCAGAATGAAGAACCCAATTAATGACCATCTAGGAAAAACAATTTGCTTAACGTCACGTAGCAACTCCGTTCGAGAGGCAGGACCAGAATTCAATTATGCAGCAGAAGCACCCAACTGCTTTAATCACACCACCCCTTCTCTTCTCACAATCCCTCTGGCTCACTGGCTTCTTCCCTTCCAAATTAAGCCTCTATTCAAAAGACAACGGTTCCCTTCGTTACACAATTAACTTCTCTCCCAGAGATCCAACCCACCCTCAGAACGGAGGCAGGGGTTCCTCAGAGACAAATGTTATCTGGTTAAC
>JAOXNG010000001.1:98639568-98662836 GCA_028566535.1 Scolopax minor
ATTGCAAGACAAGTGGGCATAATTAGCTGTAACAGTAGGCATAATAATTATCTGTAACAGTATAAATGTGTGAGCGCCCTGCAATAAAACTGAAGCTTGCTGACCACTCATATTGAGTGTTTCCTTGTCTTCCCTCCGTCGCGATAGTATTCAGTAGCACAAACCTACAAACAAAACACTACACTGAAGGAAATTATTTTTACTGAATTAAAAAATTAAAGGATGTTAGATTACGTAAGACAGGCTTCCTCAGTAAGGCAATGTGATCATTTTAAAATCAACATATGAATGCATTAGTAAGCCCCATAAATTTGTTATTTATTAGCATTCCAGTGCTGCACTTTCCAATCTAAACAATGCTTTTGACCATAGTTCTTTGCACATCAGGTTTTTTTTCCTCTAAAGTAGACTTGATGAGTGATTTTATTACTGTACATTTCATGAGGTATTGTCCAAATACCACACCTTTTATTATATTTCTGCTGTGGACACTGGACTAATTTCAGTAAATAGCAAGGTAGGAAAGAGTGGGTTCTTTCTCTTTCTGCTGCCTCCTAACATCATTAGCAGATGCATCATTGTCTGCTGCTTCGCTGAAGACAGCAGAAAACGTGTTCTTTCAAAGGCACTTCCCCAAACTGAATGGATTCTCTCTGTCCATAATAGCAAAGACTTTTTCCAAACACTGCATGGATTAATATTGTCCAAAGAAAAGGTCACACAAATCCTTTATAATGGGAGAAGAATTAATTGACTTAGCTGCCCCAGTGGATAAACAGCAGCTACCATAATATTAGTCAACATTGGTTTCAGCTTAGTTATTAACAGTACTAAAATATTCAGTGGTATTTTATTGTGTCTTCACCTAGAGCTAAGTAGGCACACTACAATTCCTTACTGGAGGCTGAGCACAGACCCTCACCCTTTTTAAGCCTTACTTAGACCTCAGGGTGTGAGCAATGTGTGCTGGATCCCTAAACATCTCTTCATACCATGTATCTCTCTTAACAGGAAAGCATGAAAGTAACCAAGGACAAAATCTGAATTAGTATGCACTAAACCCCTTAACTTACATCTTGAAAATATGAAAACATGATTGCAGGTTTCTGTCTATAGACCAGCCTCTTTTGTCCTTATAGATAATATAGCAGATGCTAGTGAGGTCTCATTAGTAAGACTTTATTATCTTGACAATAGATTACCAACACCTATTAGCAATAGAATGAAATATTACTATACTATGTATTATTTATATAAAAATAAATTAGATTAAAATTATAACTTTCCTAGTAAAGATACACTATGATGTGGTAATTTTAACTTTCCATTATACCCGTTCATTTATTTGTTATTTTACAAAATTCAATAAAACTCTGCAAGTCTCCAACTGGGTTGAGAATTGGCAAGACTCTGGTGCAAAGTAGTGATAGGATTGTTAGCTGTGTAATTGGGAAAAAATTAATCAAGCAGTACTTTAAATAAATGGTCAAGCCCACTTATCAGCTCACTTAATGAAACAGTCCCCTTGGATTTTTTTTCCATGCACCAAACCATCTTGCATTAGTGTACTGGTTTCTTGCTCCAAAGATCACTTAATGTCCATTATTGCACATGGCACAAATGAATTTTCAAATTCATGCAGACTTTTCAGTTACTGTCTCCAGTCTATCTGGACTGTGCAGATGTGGCAAGAATTATTGTATTTATCCATCTGCATAAAAGTCTTTAAGATACCAAGGGTGTTTATGTTTTTAAGACACTCTTTAAGACTGCATGGCTATTTAAACATACAAAAAGTGAAAATTTCCTCTATGCACTGTACTTTCAGTACAGTTGCCATGAATAAGCTGTGTCAATGCTGACTCCTATCCTCAATTATGTTCCTGCTTCTTCCCTGAAGACCAAATGACAAGAGTACCACTGTGTTGATGGGCCAGCACATCTGAATGGAACCTACATCGATGAAGGAAAAAAGCTAGCAAGTTTTATGATGGCTCTATGTGTCACCAACAAAGCTAGGTGAGCAAAACTATTATCTTGCAAAGTCAGAAAATGCTTAAAGAAAAGGTGGGAAAAATATAAACAGTAAGTGCTACATGTATACAAGGACAGGTATAATTACTGAGAATGCATGATTTGCTCTTAATCTTATAAAAAACAGTAAAAATGGGTTTGAGAACTGAGCCTTAATACAGTATCCATTTATATGTTTATTCCACCCAAATCTCAGTACTGGCTTACCTGGACATCAGCCTCAACTCTTTCCAAACATCTTGATACCCTTACTGTGTAGCAGAAACCTGCAAACTGTCAAACTAAAGAACTTCAGATAGAGTTATATGATCTGTGGTGATGATAAGGGGTTTAGCACATTTGGATAGCAACCCAGTAAATCTGGATAATGTCTCCAAATCTCATAAAACAAACTTCTATTTTATTGGTCCAGGAGTCCATATGAAATTTGCTGTTACTAATTCTCTAATCAAAATTATTCTGTGGAACACTATGATCCTAGAATAATTTCTGTTTTCTGGTGTGTGACGTGTTGTATTCAAATCACTGTGGGTGCAATCCTGGAGTTGACCATATCTCAGTGAGCCATCCCCACTGCCTTTACACAGGGAGAGAAAGAGAAACTTTTGGGGTAACATTCATCTCACTCTAAAGTACGTGTTGAAAATAGGCTGGATGACTGTCCCAGGGTTTCTTCTGTTGTCAGCAGATTAGACCTTCAGGCTTCGGTGTATGTCAGCATTATAAATAATATGAGTGACTGCATTTACAAAGATGTTACACATCCTTTTATTGTTATGAGGATTATACTCTGAATGCACAAAGTATCAGAGATGGCCCTTGTGTTTTAACAGGTGCAGACCACTGAATACTACATCACAGAGATCAACTCAACGTAGTTGCTATTGCAACTATGTAAGACTCAGACCCTGACTTACACTTCATCCTGATTGAAAGAGTTCCTGGAGACAATCTATTGAGAAACAATAATGGATCGCTATAAACTCATCTCACTAGGTCATGCTGAATTTCTTGCCAATGACCAATTATGCATCAAACAATCAACAACTTTACATTCCCAAGGTACGCCCTGTTCTTAAATTATGGTATTTAGATACAGAACCTATTAGTGTCATCTAGCTGAATGATACTTTATAAATCTCATTTTATATAAACCCCCAGTACCAATTTAAAGTTGGGAAAAATATTTATATTTTCTGTACATTTCTTGTACATCACAGTCTTACTTCCCCAGTTTTTGTTATGTTCTGCTGTCTTATTATTCCTGGAAAATAATGGATTTAATTTAAATTTAACATTATTGTGTCAATTTTATCTTCCCAAAGAGCTTTCCACTTGATCTTTAAAGCAGCCTTAGCAAAGCTGTGCTTCTGCCAACAAATCAACTTTGGTGTTGTTTTTACAGTACTATTGTGTTCTCCATGCATGAAACATTAAGTTTATGACAGGCTGCCAGTCTAGAGGCAACAGACTGGTTTAAATGCCTCAGGGGTGTCATGTAAATCAATTCTCTTGTCTCATTCTTACTGACCATAGAAATATGTATTAATGAAGGGTGAATAATTAAAAATAGGGGATGAATTACAAGGGACAAGACAATGTCACAAGAATGGGAATTCAAAAGAAAGGAGTTAAGTGAAAGATTCAGCCTGCTGAAACTAGGTCTCCAAAACACAGTAATATACACAATATGCCTCTCACGAACAGACACTTTTCCTCCTCAACTGCCTCATTTTGGAACTTCTGAGCATCTAGTTGGACTTGAAGATATCAAAAGCTGATGTGAAGGGCTACAGAGAGATGAAAACTATTTCTCGATGCAAGCCCTACAATATTCAGGAGTAACTCTATTTGCTGTTATTGACTTCACAACAGAGTAGCCCTTCCATTTATTTCAGAAGCATTAGAGAAGAACATAATACATCTTCTCCAAATGCTAGACTGAAGTATATAAAGAATGCATATTTCAAGTATGGAAAAGGAGTGTCTCCTCCGCCTGTTAAGTTGCGTTAAGAATCCAGAGTTCCTCACTTGTGCAAGGAATACTGGAGTGACAAGGAAATATTGTAAAGCCGTTTTGTACTTCAGAGAAGACCAACATCTACCTACTCATCAGGTCTCTCTCAAGTTGGCATGTCCAGAAACATGTGGATCCAACTGGAGTATGCATCTGGAAACGATACTCATCTGTCAGCTAGCATCCTCAGTAAATCATCAGTTTTATATATTATTCCTTGTATCTAACCTCTTCTTTCATTAGATCTCTTTACTCCCCTTCTTACCTTCTGAATTGCACAGTGAAAGGCAAAACAAATTCCATAAAGAGTTCTCTGTATTTATCCTCATATTGAGCTCTGTGTTTCTACCACTCTTTCAGGTAATCAGGAAAGCTTATCAGAAACTCTCAGAAAAAGTACTGGATTTTCTTATCTCACTTTGAACATAGAAACATCTGTGTCAAAGTCCACAGTGGCTCAGCATGGTTAGTTTAAGACTATCTTTAAGCACAGCTCCTTTACATATTCTTGGGCCAAATTAGATACTGACTTATATGGAATTGCAAGGTAACGTCTCCAACAGTAAAGTCATCAACAAATAAAGTCAAGGAAAAACAAAATAAGATACAAGGATAATATAATTACAGATGAGGGTCAGATAATAAAAACAGCTTAATAAGCCAAGTTGAAACAGTCTGTAGTCGAAATGAACTCTGTATAAGTTCTGTACACAGAATCTATGAGGTTTTGCACTAGCAATTGTCAAAAGCGAAAACAAAGCTGGACTTGTGTGAAATACTGATTAAAGTAATAATAGAAATGCTTATCCAGTTGAAAGCCAAACTTTTTTTTTCCTTTTCACCCACTATGAAAACAAAACCATGATCTTTTACAGATATCTTATGAAAAATTACATTTTTCGTGTTGTTTATTGTTAAACACACAGATTGGGAACTTCTGAATTTAGTAAGTAAAATGTCTATTTAGACCCTGACACAAGACAGATTTTTTATCTACATAGAGTACAGTGTATGTGGTATATGAAACACGTAACAAGGGATGCCACTTACTAGCTGGTGACTGCATTAGTGGATATTGGGATATGAGATTCAGGAAAAGGTAGAAAATAATTAAAGTATTAAAGATGGTGATTTAAAGTAATATTAGTTTACAGTGAATAGAGGCAATATGCTAAGGTATTGCACTGTGGCAGAATGGAAAACAAACTTTACTTATTTCTAAAAATACTAGCCTTATTTCCAAGAAGATTCTACATTTTAGGCTATTCTTGTATCATTTCACTTGCTAAAAGGCTAGCAGTGTTCTCAACTGCTATCCCAAGACTGCAGTTTTATACAGAAAATCTTACTGTGTCCTAATGTGGATTTAAATGTTCATTTTTAAACAGCAGCTAGTTACAGGAATCTCAGTTAATGGATTATTTAATTCAAACCAGGTAGAGGTCAGTAGTCTTCTTTAGTGGATGCTTATTTCTCTACAGATTGTCTTCCACCATTTGGTTACAATTATATGGGATTGTTAGCAATGATCATTTCCACAGAAAACAGACAACTGAATTTTTCAATAGTTATTGAGAAGTATTAGGGCACCCAAGGGTAGTCAGATGTGGAGTGCAGTACCATTTAACACAGTGAGTGAAATTACCTTTCTTTTGTGGTTAAAGTTTAGCTCATACACAAAACTTCAGAAATTGGAAGTGACATTTCAGTAATTTGGCTTTCAACCTTGATGTATGGGGGTTTCTTTTGCTTCAGTTTCACTTGCATTTGGGGCAGTGGCTCAGTGACAACATTTGGCAGATTAGTTAGCAACACTTTTCATTGCATTCCCCAAAAGATAAGCATCAGCATTCTAATCCTTGTTTGCCAGCACTCTAACTTCTAGTTAGCAGTTTACAGAAGATCTAGTAATTATTTATAAATTACATGTAGCTCCATGATACTTTGTATTCCAAATTAACACATACAAGAATATGTCCAAATTCTAAGTTAAGAAAAAATATAGCATGATAGCAACCTATAGATCATCCCAAGTTTTCTACAAAGTTTTCTCACATTCCGTATCTTTTTTTTTTCTTTGATAGATAGTATGTAAGGTATAGCAGGCTTTCTACAAATGTATTAAATACAGTCAGTAAAAATGCGCAGCACAAAATGGAGCACAAAGACTAAAATCCCATTGCAAGTGCTACCAGGGATTCTGTAAGCATTTATAGATAAAACAGAATTACAACACAATTCTGCTGGAATTACCATACTTGCAGAACTGGATTGCAATCAAATGTAAAGGGTCATTCTTTCTCCCTTCTCATTTACCAAACTTCAGCCTACTTTGGAGGCTCATGGTCAGAAGTACTACCATGAGCAAATACTGGTTTTGGCTCTACCACCTGAAGACTCTGAATTTTGATTACCTTCAGACCTTCCTCTAATCTCCACCTATCTTGTTTTCCTTTGGGTTTCTGAATTTAAAAAAAAAAACAACTTTTGGTATATAATTACTTACAGGCTATCCATTTTCTAGTTCTTTCTGAATTTCCTAGTATTCCACTGTTCATAAATACAAATATCTATATCTATATGGATATAGATTTAATCCCCCAAATGCAATTTAGTACTAAACTATGATTTAATGGTCCATTTTTTATTGCTCTTGTCAATTTTATGCATATAACTTAGAATATCAGTTAAACTTGCAATTAATTTTAATTAGCAACAGGCTATCAGTAGTGTCATTTATAGCTCCTCTTCATGCCTGCAGAAAAATAAATCTAAAATTGACCTATTTAAAAAAGGTTATTACTGATCTGCTTTACTTGATATGATGACATAATTCTGTGGGAACAGTAAAGCTAAAGCAGAGGGCAAATGTACGTGAAAAGTGTAGTTTTATTTCCTCAGTAGGAAAAAAAGACAGCGATGATGTCCTTACATACTGGAAAATTTTGAGAGTATCTGATTTCAGTTTTTTGATTTTACCATTGACTCTAAAATACAAAGGAAAAATGTAAAACCTTTCCAATGCAGCATAAAGCTAATCCTTATAAGGAGGCAATGAAGCTGCTAATGTTGTCTAAGTATCATCCTTAGCTAACACACCGCTACACAGGCATAGAAGAGCAAATGACTTACCTCAGCATCTCACACGAGTGAACATTACAGCAGGGCAGCAAAGGCCAAAGTAAGAATATCAGTCAAATTACTCTTGCAATGGTTGCCACTGCACAAGACACAGTGGAGCAGAAACCCAAAATACTGATTTTAACTAAAAGCAGAGGAGACACCTACACTTATGATGAAATCCTGACAATATGTTTTCTGCCTGCTTGACCTTCTTAACTCTCTACTTAAAGTGATTTTCCTTATTCAGGCTTGATTACTCATCATCCTATGTGTAGCCTTGGCAGTGGAATGAATAAATGTATGTATGTTTCTATTAAGTTCCATCTCAAAACAATCAAAAGAAAAACAAGCTACACATCTCAAAGCAAAACCATACACATTGATTCTTTTTTGATTGCCTTCTGGATCTTGCAGTATTACAAGACAGCAGGGGGCCACATAATGTAACACATCAGGAAAATGTCTTAACTCAAAATGCGTTATAAAAGGTAGTCACAAGAAGAGAACAGTAAAAAATTTGAGGATAAAAATGTGAAACAATGATAGTGGCAAGCAAATAACTTGAAAATCTTTAAAGTCCACCAGTCACGTAAAATTAAATACTATAGCAAAACAAAGTAAGAGACACCACTGTGGAACTATGATTAGGTTATATATGGTAAGAAAAAGCCTTTCAGCTGAGTTCCTGCACAGGTAATGAGGGCAGCTCAAGCAATTTTTTTTTTTGCAAGTTAGCTATTTCCTTTCAGAAATAAATATTTGCTTGTGTCACAGGCTGATTCAAAATGACCACCATTGATAACTGTTTATCATAAATGAGAAATAACAACTATTTGCAAACCTGACAATTTTCTTAAGCTAATAAGGAAACTCTGAATTTGGATGAACTGTAATTGATGAATGCACTCCAGTAATTACCACTGTGAAATCAGCCAATGTAGACATAATTACCATGGTTTCCAAGAGGTTATCTGTTAGAAGCCCTTTCTAAGACAGACCCACTCTGGAATAATAAAAGGTACTATAAAAATTGTACATTTTTCAAGTGTGATTTTTTTAGTATATATGAGGACTCTTAATGAAAAAATTACATCCTCATGTGATCAATCCTTCATCCTATCTCACTCATTTAACAACAATTTTTACAAAAAATGCAAGACCTGAAGAGAATTAATATATATTTCTAAGCCATACTCTACTCTTCCACAATGTGATGCAGACTCTTGTGGCAGGACTGGCATTGCTACAATGGATTTACCTGCTTTTCAGAAAGTGGTTCCAATGCAGTGATTTTCTTAGATGAAGTCAGCAAAACACACACCTAATAATTGTGAATATGTTGACCATTTACTTATTTTAGGAAAAAGAGTAAGGATGTATTTTTTTTAAAAAGTCATTAAACCTAAAAACATTGGCTAAAAATAGGGGGAAAAAAGCCAAACCAAAACTCTATGCAAAGCTCTGATTTATAATAACCTTTCTCGGAATCTTGACAAAGTTAAGAACACACTAAAAAAAAAAAAATCTGAGCAATTACTGTACACTAACATAGAAAAGTCTTCAAGATGAACTGAGCTACAGGGAAAAATAATTGTTGCCTTATGCTGGAGCAATGTAAAAAACATATCTTCTAAGAGAAAGGAGATGTTGCAAATAGTAATGAATAATTTATGTCTTTGATGAAGAAGTATGATATAACCAGAAATAAAAAGGTTCTAAAAATTTGGTTGGCAATGGGTTTCTAAACAAAGAATTGAAAAAGCTTTGGAAAAATCAGATATCCAAAGACTTGGAGCCAGACAGAATACTACTGTTGGTATTTTGATGTGATCCTTATAAAAATGGAAGTAATTTAATGCTCTGCTTACACCCCAAAGGGAGATAACAACACTAAGTTATTAGAAAAAGTGAACAGCAATCATGTTCTGTATTAAGTAGCCCGATAGTCAATGAAATATTTGTGCCTGTAACATTCATGATCAGCAAGCATCTATTGCTATATCTAAACATCTATATCTAAATAGCTTATTTCAGAAAGTTGAAGAAAAAATAAATTTGGCTATCAGTTCCACGCTACTGCAATTGCAAAAGCAATACTTCTTACACTGAAACAGAAAGCATTTGATCTGAAAATGTAGTGGATTAAACATTAATTTTCTTCATAAAATCTTGTTCTGTATCTAATTAGTTTTCTGCTTAATTCTGAAATTTAAAATAAAATTATTACCATTTTATTTATTTTCCTGAAGGTGCAAAAGGTGGGTACACTATTTACAACTATTTAAATGCCTCTTTATAATATTTTTCTAAAATATTTTAAAAATATTTCCAAAGGATTTGCTGACTGTATTTTCACTAGGCAAGTACCAAGTATACAGTACATCAAATTATAGTTCTTCCATGCATTATATTTGTTCACATTTACATAAAGCTTTATAAAGTCATGCCATCTGATTAAATATAAAACATAGCATGAAACTTTGGCAGAAATATTCAAAATACATGAATTTTAACAATCAATTATCATTATAAATAAGTGCGAAATTCTAATGATTCCTTTTTTTTTTTTTCTGCTATGGTTCTATGGTGTTATTGTTACTGCTCTCAGAATATACCAAGACAAAACTCTTTATCCAAGTATCTCCTATGAGAGTTAAAATGTTCTCCTACATAGATGGGGACGCAAAGAAGGAAACCTGAATAGATGTACAGTGCAAGTCAATTTTACAAATATAAATCAGATTTAATTCCAACTATCTTTCCAATTTCTAACCTATACTATCCTTTCAATGGAAAACATTTTCGGACAAAGCTCATTTCATACTTCTGTGTCTGAAGTATGTCTGTGTGTCTGTGGATGAAAATCAATTCTATGGTGATAGATCATCAGAAAGCACAAGCAAGTCCTTTGTTACATAACATTTTTAACTGCTCAGTCTTGACTGAAAAGTGCAACTGGGCTTCAAATTAAAAAGGTCTTCACATACTTCAGTAAGAAATGCAATGAAAGAATAAAGTGAAACATTTAACACAGAGAATTATACAATAGTAAAACGTGACATTAATAGTGGCTAAAAGGGACAGGGAATATGTTTCCTAGAAGTTAAAACAGACTTCCAGTGTTAGAAAGCTAAAACGTAGCAGAGGAGTTATGGTAGTCTGGGAAGCTATGAAGCAAAAACTGAAAAATTTCTCATAAAACTGAAGTGTAAAACCACTTGTGTGAACTGGTATTGTTTTGATCACTGAAATGGCACTATTTTAAATTTCCACTAGATTGCATATTTAATTTGATGAGTGAAAGAAAACAGGTGTCAGAGGAATCTGATTTGATGGCACTGCATCAAAGGCTGTAATTACAGAGTCATATCTGATGACTTTCCCAGTTCTCTGATATGGAAAATATGACTCTGTTTATTATCTTTTTTTGGAGGAGTTGGTATTGTTATAGTTGAATTAAATCCAATCAAGTCCAAACTGAATATATTAAATATTTATTAAGGTAAGAAAGCAAAAACAGTACGCTGGGCGATCGGGGAGTCGCAGCTCCACCAGGACTCACGCCTTTGGGGGGGGGGTTGCTCTGTCCCTTTTATACCAGCAGGGGTCGGCTTTCGAGAACTTTCGGCGTGCGCGTTTCCGTGGTCCCAGCGCCGGTTTCAGGTGGGCTTCGCAAGTCTTGGTGCGACTGGTCGGGGTAATCCCCCGCACACATCCAGTTAGCACAAAGGTAAAACGCTGCCGTAGCAACACAACAGTGTGGACACATTCTGACAGGACGCTCCCACACCAATCACGATCAGCTAGCCCCAAGATTTGATCAGCAACAATTCCTCTTTAACTATTTATTACAATATAACTCAATGAATGTCTTGAATTTCTGCAGAATAGGGAAAGAAGAACCCAAGTGTAAATATTTCACAAAGGATCTTCTATTTTTTCTAAGTGCCAAGCATTGTGTATACCACATCAACATTCAAAAAAGCTTGATGGCTGTGATAATATTTTCACAGCTGAGAGCACAGTGTTTCAACCAATAATGTACATCAACCCAGACTGGGTACTCATTTTTCCTAGTACACTCAAAGGTCCTGTAGTGATTCTGTAGAAGTAAAAGAGGCAGAACTGGATAGATGGGCAAATAAAAATTTTTGTGCTTGCCACAACTACAAAATCAATCAATAAAGGCCAGTTGGAATGATTCACTGAGGCGGTTGATAGAGAAAGAACTGAGAAGTTTTACCCTTTATTAGACATATTTGGATTATTAATAAAATGAATAAAATAACAGAAAATACATAAACGTTACCTGTGATGTGGCAAATCCCTGGCCAAGAAGGTTTCCTTACAAAAACTTATATATGAACTACTCAATATACTATAATTAGATGAGGAATATCAGCTGGTCTACATTTCAATACAGGCATTGCTTTTCTACCTGTGAAGACACAACTATAGGCTTCAAGGAAATTAGAAAGTTCAGATTTTGTCAACAGTAGCTATGAGATCTCAGTAGGGTGTTTCTTCCCACTGTTGTCTTAGGATTTGAAATCACTGTCACAGTACAAAATAACGTAGAAGTGGTTTTAAACTAAAATTTTCTCACTTTCCCAAGAAGCAAGACAACTTTTTCTCAAAATAACAGGGTTTTATTTGATATTGACATTGCAAGACCAATGGGCCATATACAGGAAAATCCCATGATATTAGGAAAAAAACCACCATGAGGATAGAGAAACACAGAAACAGATTGACCAAAGAGGTTTGCCCAAACAGATTGCCCAAATTCTGTGGGAATTTTTAAACTTTAACTTGTCAAAACATCTATTTGATTTAACATCAGAATTGTTCAGGCTTTGAGTGTGGGTTTGGACCAGATGACCTTCAGAGATTTCTTCTGACATAAATTACTATATGATTCTACGAAACTAAAAGATAAAAGAAGTGGGCATTAATGGTTTAGTGAGATAATAAAAAAGCTAACGATTCTGTTCTCCGCATGGAAGGAAATTTTGATTTCAAATGCCAATTTGCTGAGCAATCTCTGTTTCCTTTCAATGTGTTTTACTAAAGTGGTTAATAATGTCAAAGGAGGAAGATATTCAGAAAAATTCACTCCTATTAAAAACATTGTCTTGGTTTAGATTAAATACTGTAGTCTTGGTTTAGATTAAGTAGCACTGACCTAATGAATGAAACACCATCATTTCCTTGTCAAATGTGAATGAAAGATGGTTTCTGATGACTATTTGAGTATGAAGTAAAGGCAAAGAATCTAGGTAGGCCACGAATCCTTGTGGGGTTTTAGGATACCGCAGTAGCTAAATTATCTGAGACAGAAGTGTGCTAACTCATCAACACTCCCAAACAGGCTGACCAGAGTTACTCAATGTATTGTGTGTACCCATTGTTCCACATCTCCAGGGAGGATGATTTTCCTGACAGACATGAGTATTCAAAATCAATGCCAACTTCCAACATTGCCTCTTTAATGTCAGAAACCCAAAATCTTTTCTTTAAAAGAACAGGCTTATCAAAGCCAGACTTTATCAAGACGAAACAAAAGTATATATGTAGGGAAATCAAGAAAAAGGGTTTGGAACATTTACATATTATGGCTGCAAATAAGATAAATACATGAGGATACCACATAAATAAGATTTCTGAAACTGGAATTGATTTTAAACCAAAGTACATCAGGACACAGCCATTTTGTCATGGCTTTTCATGCCCATATATCTGCAGCAATTCCAAAATATAGTATCTTCCCCAAGGTTTAATTAATACATTTTAAAAAATCATTTGTAAATATGCTCAAAACGAAAATGAACTGATGCTAATGGTTATAATTCTAAGTTATTTAATAAATATTTGAAAGTGTATGCACCGCTTCTAGTATTCATACAACATTTGAAAATCCAATCCAACTCTTTAGAAGTTCGCATAAGATATGCACTTTTTAATTACTGAAAATGCTTAAGACATCTATCCAGGCATCAGAAGCACCTTAAACACACAAGGTGCATCAACAGAGTATGTGATATAAAACTTCTGTCATTAGCAGACAGCCTAAATGATTTTAATCCAAATGACTGAATTATAAATAAAAGGCATTGTAAGGAAATCACAGAAGTATCTAGAAAGAACTTCTTATTCAAAAGTGAGGCCAAATTTACAGACTTGATATGTTTTGTACATGCCTTAGGAAGCACTTTCATTTCAAGAAATATTTAGGCAAGTGTGCTTACTGATCAGCTTTTTTTTTTCAACAATTATCTATAAATGAAAATCTACACTGATTATTTGTTGAGAAGATGAATATTTCTGGAATTTTAAGATTTGAAAAGTATCCAAAGAGAAGACATCAAGGAAGCTGAAGACAACCAATTGGTACTTCCATTTTGCTTGTCTTCATTGAGCAAAATTATTTAGGGGCACGGATGGGAAAAACAGGGTGTTGTGTGCCCTTGAAAACTGGTGTTTCAGGGCCTTCCCTTATTTAGTAACATTTCCAGTTTGGGATTCTAATCTTAACTTTAAGTGCAAAGTATGACTAACTGAATGGACTGGAATGGGGATAATCTACAGAAGTGTTCGGGAGAGAGGTTAAAATATCATCTTTGGAGGCCTAGCATCTTCAGTAAGTTCCTGTTTCCCCTCAGAATTGAAACAGCCAAATAATTCATCTCAATCCTAAGGAAGATGCCCAGAATCTCATGCTTCTTTCAGGCCTCTTATAAACAGGCCACTTTAGACCTTCAACTTAGATATGCTTAAATGGTAAATGCTATTTTCCTTCCTATTGCTACTTCTAAAATACATTCGTGAAATAGGAATGTCATGATAATGCCAACACCTTATTTCAAGGTAATAGATGCATGGTGTATGGACACTAGCATTAGTTTACACTCCTATTATGTCATACTGCTAATTATTTTGTATTTGCACTGCTTCTACTCTTCCTGTTCCTGTAATTTGGCTGAGCTTCATTACCTGGCAAGCAAAGTTTAGAAAGAAGACTAACGTGTTCCATGTGTCAAGATTTCATTTGTTAGTATTGTGTCTCTAATGTAAAGGACTTATCCACTGAAATTTTGAAGCTTTTCATCGAAGCAGGCAGTGCTTCTGAGTATCAGTCTTAGATTGTAGAACCCATCCATACAGCTGTTTTGAAGAGAGAAATCTGCTTCTTTGATCTTGTATTTGCTAATAAAATTCTAAGGTACAGCAAATAAAAACAAAACAAATCAATCAAAGTGACACTGCATTTCCACATTGTAATTCACATGCAATTGCTCTGTCATGCACTCTAAGGATTTTTCATAATATCTTGATATTGTATCATGCCTTGATACTAACTCACAATAACAGAGGATGTTTGAATGCTGATTCTTTTATATCACTGTGTCATTTAAGGTAAAATAAAGCTTGTATTCTTCCTGGTTCATCTGCTTGTTTTCCTGAATTAGCAATAAAACTACCATGAGTAGTAAATAACTTAGAATGAAATTTAAGGCACATTAATTTTTAATGATTTTCCCATAGTTCCTTTTAATTTGGCTGTATGCATCATTTGCCTTCTTAATGTTTCTGTTTAGTGAATTTATTACCAAACATATCTATAACGCTTCTTTTATAGGGGAAAGATACTGAGTTGGTCTTTCCTTGCGTGAAAACCATTGATCATTTATTTACAAGTTAAGTAGTAGGCAGTGGAAGAGGATTAACACAGAATGCACCCCGCTACATGCAAATACATGATTATTTTTTGTCTTCTATAACCTCTCTTCTTGTTGAAGGTAATTACTTTTGGGTCTACTATATTAACCATAATTAACAGCTAATGTGTGGGAACATGCATTTAATTTGTAATTAAATGGTATTTACAAGTCAAAGCTATTAGAAGTAAGCATTTAAAGGAAAAGTTCTTCTATGAAAACTGTGATTTTAAGTTTATGGTATTAATCTAATATTGCACTAGTTTTCCAAACTGTTTCTGGTCACAAATTCATGCTAAAGGTTTTGAGGAAAAAACCTCACAAAATAAAGATAAAAATTTCTTAAACGTTCTTTTTCCTCTGTAGTACAAGATAAATAAAAATCAAGTTATCAAGATCATTTATCTAGTTGCAGATGCCTGATTTACAAGAAGACTTCATTCTGTTTGAGCCTATCCTTACAAAATTGCATCTGGCATTCAACTGTCATCTGTGTGACAGTTTTCAGTGTCTTCCAGTTGGGCCTAAGACTAAAATAATTTTGGTTTGGATTGGAGAAACAAGCTTCCTTTTTTTTCCACTCCCAACTAAGGATTCTTTGCCCTAACCCTGCTTTCTATACTTTGAAATGAAATTAAGTAAAATCAGAACTATTCTTAAAAACATCAAAGATCTCTTCCTCATTTCTGTCTTAGAAGACAGGAAAAGAACACAAATCCATTACAGATGTTACACGTGCTCTACTGAATAGTAATTAGATCCAATACTGAACAACTGTGATTAGTTTATGAACTGACATAGAAGAGATTTTACCCAGTGCCAAAAAGGGAATTAAGTATGCTTGATATATCATCAGTAAGCCACATCCCTAGGTAGGTATCCCATTTTCTGTGCCTGATATTTTACCACATTCACTTGAATTTCAAAATGAAATTCTGAGCAGATAATTGTTTTATATTTATTTTAAGGCTGCTATAGTGAGACAAGAGCAGATTGTATACTCTTTGATATATTTTCCTAAAAGGAGAACATTTGTTGAAGCTAACCTTTTCTTGAGAAAGGTTGTGATGTTGATGAACTGGGTATTTTTTCAACAGAAAAGTATCTTATAAAAAAATAATCTGAACCACCTCAAAAATATAAGCTATCACAGACAGCATCTCTCCTGTATGAGTACAGTGCAGTTCTTCAATTGGGCACAGAATGGTAGAACATGTTTCTCACCAGCAGACCTTCATGGAGGTTCAGCTCCACTAAACACTTCAGGGTTATTTCTATCCTACAGATTGATTTTTCATGTTCTGCAGCATCACCTTTGAGATCTGAAGACTGAAAGGAAGGAAAAAATGTAACATTCTCATAAATCTTGAAGGTTACTCCCTTCTTAAAGATTTTTCTACTATGTACTTGAAATTCTCTGAATCAAAATACTGAGGAACACAGTACTGAACTTTACTGATCCAATCTGCTCTGCATGGATAGTAACACAACACTCATTAAAGTGAATTCTCCAAAGTTTTCTTCAAGCATGCAATTTGCAGCTTGGTTGTACATTAAGAATTCAGCTAAGCTTGACTTTCTGACATTTATCCAAATCCAAATTCTAAAAACCTTTAAGGATTTCTTATAAACCACTAGTTTAAACCCTTAAAATTCTACTCTTGGTTATTTTCAAAACCAAATTTGCTGTACAATTTGGCAGAGCCATTGTCAATGTCACTAAGCAATATTTCAAGTAATGGTAATATTTCTAGTAATAGTAATATTTCTAAATTAGATTTTAAAACCAACATTAATAATTGACTTATGGTCAATTAATTGACAAAGGACATAAAAACCATGAAAGTCTTACACCCACTGAAGAAGAAGATGGCGATACGTCACTGAACCTGTTCTACAAGTCATAATAAGTACTATACACTTTAGAATTAACCATATTTATAAAAGTACTCATTAAAATGCAGTCTCAGAAAGATCAGTAAATTATTGATGTATTTTTGAGTGTGTTTGCACAGGTACTCATACATTTTACCCACAGCTGCATATGTGTATGCATGTACGTATGCACGAATGCACATATTTATAAGCACATGTGCACATGTGACATATTATCTTGCAGGATTATTGACTTCTCATTGAACTCATACAGTTACTACATCACACTGTCTAGTGATTTTGACTCCCTTAGAGCCCTGAAAGAAAAATACTCCTGGGCAGCATATTTTTATGATTTTTGTTTGCTCCAAACCTGCATAGGCTTCATGATGTAAGCAGAGACCAAAGACACAATTTAATATTTCTAGAGCCATCATGTTCACAGCAGAAGGTGCTCTTGATATAGAGTGAATGGTCTGGTTATTAATATTGGAAAAATTGGAAGGTATAGGAAAACATTTTTTCATAACACATTTAAAACCTAAATTCGTATTGAATCATACAGTGAAAGACATAACAGTTTATAAATGACCACAAAGTAACTATTACAAAGTCTTCCGTCATTGAGTCCGCTATTAATCTCTCAATAGTGCAGCACAAAATGTGTCAATGAACTATTAAAGAAAAAAACACCAACATAGTTCTACCAGCAACCTCGTGGACTATTTAAACAGCTTCATAAAGTTGGATGTATCAAGGCAGCATCCTGAAAGTTACTAAGGTGCAAGCAGAGTGCAAGCAAGAAAGAAGCAGAGTTATGAACCCTGGTACAATCTGATGTACTTTAGAGGATTTCCACAATGGATTTATATCTGCAGACGCTTAACTCCTATGAGTGTTTAAACTGGTTTCTGTACTGTGCCTGAAATCAAACATCTGAATAAGAGGCAGGCATCTATTCAGCATCCAACTTTTCAGGACAGGTTATTATGCAAGATGTCATTAAACATCCTCATGAATTTTTCTTCAGCTTAGATGCTTAAATTTGGCTCCTACATCCATATAAGTGACCTAATGTTTAAATATACTGAGTGCCTGCAATTCCCAATAATTTATGCTATCAATCATCATTAACTTGTATGATAATACTGATGAAGCCTAAATTGCCCACAGGCATTTATTTCTGCTCATTGTCATTATTAAAGCAATAGCATTTATTCTCAGAAACATTCTTGCAAAACTAAGGAACAGAAACACATATTTACAATGCTGAAAAGTTGCATATCGGTGTTAGCTTTGTTGAGGGAGGGAGGACATATTTTCTTGTTACTTGACTATAGTGTATCACTGAATAATGAAATGGTTCATATTTTCAAAATTTAAAATGTCCCAGGTATTCAGATTACGGAGGGGCATTGTTTTCTATTAATTGCACTGTAATGTACTACTTAGAATAGCGTAACATGCTGAAACACAAAACATTCAAACGAGGTTTGGCTCTAGTCAGTGAAAGATACAGATATGTATTCCAAAACCAAAAATGTGCTGTTTTTACATTTTCATACATGTATGTTTCAATTTATAAAACACAAAACTAAAAGGACTTTTTCAGATTCCTGGGAAAGAAATTCTTCAAAGCATAGTAAGATTACATGAGCTGTGCACAGTTTTAACAGGAAGATCATATGGTTCCTCATTTTGTATAGACCTGATAAAAACCTATTTCCTTGGTGATGAGAGGCTGACACCCTGAGACAGCCTGAGCAGCCAAGTGAATTAGGAGGGTTAATGAGTGGTTCAAATACACTCTATTCAGGTGTCTGAATACCAGCACATTTTGGTCCTTGTGGATATACTCTGAACACAAAAACAAAGTTAATGACATTTATTTACACCTATGCTGACATTTTTCTGTATGCAGAGGAAAATCATCAACATATTTTCTTAAAGGTCAAAAGCCTTTGCATAATATATTTCACTGCATGGAACGGATACCTTCTGATATAATTCAATTGCTGTGTTTATCCCTAAAACCCCAAGTCTATAACCTTTTTTAATATACTGGTGTATTTCCTGTCTTTTATTTTCCATTTTTTAGGACAACAGAGGAATCATATTCTTTATTATCTCCTGCATGTAGCATATATTTACTGTTCAGTTTCAGTTCCCATATTTTAATTTTCATGGTTCCCTTATCCAGTTTCTCCATCATAATTTATTCTACTGTGATAAATAATATAAATAAAGGATATTTGTGCCTTGTATGCCTTCAAAGACAGCAGTATCTTTCTTGCTTCTCTCTACAAATTTCCTTATACATTTGTATTCTTACATATTAAAGCCACTTCCATTTCTTCCCTTCATCTGGATGAAGGCAACACTAAGAATTTTTTAATTCACACAGCATTTTTCTTTAGGGATCTCACTTCTGTGCCTTTGTTTCTGAAAAAGCAGACTGCAGTGAATGTTCTGTAGTAAGCACATCATCAGGGAAAAAGACTTGACTGGGATATAAGGTTGACATTAGATATTTTTATTTTAATCAGTTATATTGTACAGGATGAAATTTCCAAATCTGCTGCTCAATCACAAAGTCTGCCATAATCAACTTTTGCATATAAAACAATGGAGGCAATGTTACTCCAGATAGCTCATAGACAGAATTTAGCTGAGATCAGAATTTAATAGAGAGAAAAAAAAAAAAGGAGTAGAATTTACACCATTTACAATACATATCACCCTCACCAATTTTAATTTAAATTCAGAGGATTAGTTTACAACAGTTTTAAACTCCATGTTTATTCTTTTGTATTATTAGCCTTTGTCCTTTACTTCTGTTTGATTTCATTTAACATTCATTATTTCAGGGGGTTTAAAGCATTTTCATAAGACAGTATTTTATAAGGTATATACATTACATAAAGCTCTTCAAAGCCCGTTTCCCAAGGGGCACCAAGAACCTTGCGATATATATGGCTCTCCTCTCTTAAGTACAATCAGGCTACATTTGTGCATTTTCATGAAAACAAAGCAATATTTTGTTCTTTCTGCCTAAGGCATATTTCCGGAGAGACCATACTGTCTCTCCAAATTAACACCAAATTAACTAGTGACTGAATATCTTATTTAGGCCTGGAAATTAGGTACAGCTCTCAGGCTGGACTGGTCCTCCTGGAATGCTTAGAACGTCTGTGCCTAAAGCCACTGACCTCTCCCTTTTTCAGCCTCAAGGCTTTTGCTGCAAAGAGAATTTTCAATAATTTTCAATTTAAATTTTCAATTTAAAGGCACCTGACTTCAAACAAAGTTTGCTCTTTTCACTAATTCTTCCCTTCTTTAGTGTACATGTGGTAGTTACTGTGGTAATAGCTTTGGCATTAAGTAACAGTGGAAGAACATGCATTAAACTGATACTATTTATAAGTGGCTAAATCATGTGGGCCCAGATTGTGGTTAAACAAGTGATTACATTGGGACAATACTTATACAGTCTTGAATGAATGAATGCATTTAGTATTTTAAGTAATTTCATATCTGACTTCTCATCTAAAGGTGTTCCTTGACACGGAACCCCCTAAGAATCATCTTTTTGCCAGAGGAAGAGAGAAAAGGTTTAAGGGTGCAATAAGATAGTTTTGCTCTGAGATAGAACTTAGAAACATCATACAAATATTGTGTAATCTCCACCAAGCCTGAATAAGCTGAGAAAGAGCTAAGTATTTGAGTTCCTACATGCCAAGGCAGAATTTTACACAGTAGAAGAGGGAATTTCTTTATCTTCCCACTCACAGACATTAGTGGCACTGAAGATACTGAGTTAGAAGGAGACATGTGAAGATGGTAACACAGCTTTTTCTCTTTCAAGTAGAAAGAAAAGGGGATCTAGGCCCTTCAGGTTTCTGAACAGTGGTTTGGATCAACAAAGACATTTATATAAAAAGAGGGATGACAGAGAGGTGTTACACTTAAAATCTTGCTGTGGGCTAAAAGCATCTTATATTTAAAGCCAAGAATTTACTGTTATTATACCTGAAATGTTAATAGTTTAATCAATGAATTATTATTAATTCACACATAATTAGTACAGAACAGAACGGAAAAAAAGTCTTAACAATAGTATTAAAATCGTTATATGCACATGCCTAATACCTATGCTTTTTTTCTGGTGTCCTTCATTGCCCCTCTGGATACTAAAATTAATCAATTTGATATTTGTTGCAGGATGTGTACAGTGACTCCCAGCATTCTGCGTGCCCTTCTCCAGGAGGAGTACGATATTGATGACTTCTTCCTTCTTGCTCTAGGATGTGTTTGGGGTCTTTTTTAGATATGGGTTAACACATTTTTACACCCTTATCTTTCTTCATTGGTGTGCAAGGTGATATTACCACCAAATTTACTATATAAGGCATCTTTTACATATGTTGGATGGTGTTCTTTGTTTTCTTTGTTGTCCTAAAACTGAAACTCAGTTTCATATCTGTATTTCTTTAACTGACTATAGCTAACTGCAGTGCCAGCCTGCTCCCCTTTTCCTTCCATCTCATGTCTGTACTCCTCTACACTGCACCCTATATTCCCACTTGTAAGGAGTTGGCTATAATACAAAGTGTGTGTTCCTCCACACTACATCGTTACAATACAACCATAAATATTTCAGTCTACACAGAATGTCTACTTATTGCTACTATCTATGTAAAAATCATGGGTGTACTACACTAAGATAAACAAAAGAAATGCAAAGTCCTACACCTTGGGAGGAAAAATCCCAAACATCAGTGCACATTGTGGGCAGACTAGCTAGAAAGCAGATCTGCAGAGAAGGACTTGGGGGTGCTGATGGACACCAAGCTTACCAGGAGTCAGCAATGGTGGACAACAGCCTCCTGGGCCACACTAGAAAGAGTATTGCCAGCAGGTTGAGTGAGTAGCTCTGCTCAGCACTGGTGAGCTTTCATCTAGAGTGCTTGATCCAGCTGTCACAGATACCCAGCACAAGGGAGAGATGGACATACTGGAGGGAGTCCAGGCCCAAAATGATGATGAAAGGACTGAAGCATCTGTCATACAAGGAGAAGCTGAGAGAGCTGGAACTCTCCAACCTACAGAAGAGAAAGCTGAGAAGGGGATCTTATCAACATATATAAATACTGAAAGGAGTAAAGACTCAGCACCAGACTCTTCTCAGAGTTATACACTGTACAGACAAGAGGCAATGAGAACAAAATTAAATACAGGATATTCCATTGCTATGTAAGACAATACTTCTTTTTTACTGTAAGAGTGTGAAATACTGAAGCAGGTTGCCCATAGAAACTGTGGAGTTTCCATCCTTAGAGATATTCAAAACTTGGTTGGACATTGTCCTAAGCAAACTACTCTGGCTGACTCTGGGCAGGGATTTGGACCAGATGACCTCCAGAGACCACTTCCAACCTTTATGAGTCTCTGACTTTGTGAAAAGTAAAACAAATTAGCCTCATGATTGTTAGGAAAATTGCTAAGATATCTAAACAAGCCAAGAAAACCTCCAGGCAGTTCCAGACAAGTTCAAAGTGTGCTTGGCAAATTCCATTTTGGAGGGTCTGTGACTTCAGTGCAAAGCCTATGGGTGTTCCTAGTATAGACAATACTGCATGTACTGGGCCACAGAGGTCTTTGCTTTCATGAAAAAACCACAACACAAAAGCAACCAAAAATACCCCAAACAACCAAAAATTGCAGGTGTAGATGAATAACACATGAATGTCACCTCACAATTTAATTTCCTGTGTATTTATCTTCACTGTACCTGTAGCATGCTACACAAAATGACCTTTGCCTCTTTTTAATTAATTCTGTGTAGTGCCACAGGTTTATCATATAACTTACCAATGATCAGGAATTATCTGTTTGCATTGAATAAACTCCCATTGGAACAGTAAGAGAAGTACAAAAGTTTAGCGGTATTTTTTTACTTGTTATTCAGCATTCAGGCATAGCCCTCTTCTAGGGCACGTCCTCCAAATCAAACAAAATTGGACTTCTGAATAAAGAAATGATGGGCTGGCCATCCTGTTTTGCTTTAGGGCAGAGTCTTTTTTTAACAAAAGGGACCTAACACTGAGATATGCTAAAGGTAGAAAAACTACTAGCACTAAACCAAAATTGGAGCAGAATTCTTAATATAAGCACAAAAATACCCTTTTTTTTTGTTTCAGTTACCCTTTGCATAACTTGTATGCTACTGCTGCAGAACTGAGAGGTGTTGTGACAGGTATGTACGGGGCAGACACTTGCTTATGACTATAGTAATGTAGTAATCTTCAAAATAACCAAAAGTTTTTGTCCAGCTGTGTGAAGTCTTCAGCATTGCTTTAAATAACCTTTTTTTTTTTTTTTGCATCACAGAATATCACTGAATATCACTGAATATCACTGAAATTTTTTGGAGTTGGAAGGGACCATAGAGATCATCTAGTCCAACTCCCCTGCCAATGCAGGACCACCCAGAGCATGTCA
>JAOXNG010000001.1:98696071-98706774 GCA_028566535.1 Scolopax minor
CATGCTTTCCTTAGGTTTAATCTTGACAGGCCCAGTTATCTCCCCTTCCCCCCTCATATCTAGTTTAAAGACCGGTTAATGAGCCCTGCTAACTCCTGCCCCAAAATTCTTTTGTCCCTCTGGGACAGCTGCATCCCACCTGATAATGGCATGCCAGGTGTTTCATTTAGCCACCTATGTTCGAAAAACCCAAAGCCCTGCCTGTAACACCAGTCCCAGAGCCACAAGTTGATCTGTTGTCTCTTCCTATCAGTCTTTATTCACAGTCATATGCATATGTTTTAGGTAGTCCTGCAAGAAGCACGGAGTTGGATTTGATGACGCTTAAGGGTCCTTTCCTGCTTGAAATTTTTGTGGTTCAGGGCCACATAGCAGTCAGGTCCAGGGGATATTCAGAGGACACTCTAATGCACAAAGTTACATTGCTAATTTTCTTCTTCACATTCCTGAAGGAACAATTAGATGAAGTACAAAGAATCATATCTGTGATTAAATGCATCTAGGATGCATTTAATTAAGATCAAATTAAAATCAAAAGATAAGTTTGTATAGAGAGGATTCCTGTGCCTTAAGAAAAGGCACTGTAAAGATTCAGTTCCCAGGGTCTAAGATAACCGTAGGTCTACATATCCAGAAACCAGACAGCATCCTTTCTTAGATTATTGCTCTCCAGTGTACGAGCCTTAAGGGATCCAAGGTGCTTTCTCTGCTGTCCTGATGAAGGACTGTGTCTCAGCCCTGGGAGAGGCTTGGGAAATTCTCTGCTGAACAGTTGGAGGGTCTGCAGACAGAGGACAAGTCTTCTTTTGTCCAGGTTTCCAAGACTTGTTATATTTCAACATAAAAAAAAAGAGCCAGGGGGAATCCTTGTCTTTTCTAATCCTCCAGCTCACAAGAGAAGGGTTGACATGAATCACCCCTCTAACCTTTGATATACACTGTAGCAGCCCCTTCAACGGGCTTTTTCACATCCTGGCTGAGTGTTATTAAAAAACTAGCCAGTCACTTTGCTTTCTCTGTTGAAGTCGTCACATTTTGCAAAAGGACACAGATATTAACTATTAAGAAAAGCATGAGGTCAACTCTGCAGCTGGTGAATTGAGTTTTGTGTGTTTGTTTCTGGTGTTTTTCTTCCCCAAAATGATAAACTGTCAATGGATGAGGAACAATTCGCTACTAATGTTTACCTCAAAACTGTCTAAACCTTAATGCCAGATTCAGATAAACAGATAAATGCAGCTATCAATAACATCCAGAATAGACAACTCAAATTACAAGTGTTACATTATTATTAAAACTGAAAGATATCTCTCCCCCTCTATCCAGTTCATTTGCTGATATTAGATATTTTCCCCATACATAGTTCCAGAGGGATTCTGTTTTCCTTCTTGCTCTGTGGCTCAGATTGCATTTTCCGGAAAGAACCCATTCCCAAAGGGGAACCCGTGAGCTTTTATAGCTCAGTTCCTGTCTAGGAGTAACATAGAATTAATTTATCCTTAATTCTTTCCCTGAAAAGGTGGCTTGCTTCTAGGCCTGTCTCTATATAGACCTGCAAGATAGAGACCTGGAACAAATTTAACTGAAGTACTGTGAAAATGAAAACATCAAGTTGCTATTTTCTAGATATAATTTTATAATTAATGATTTGTTGTCTGAATGACAGGTAGAGCTCCTTTGTCACCCACCTCAAGACTCTGTTAGGCCAGTCTGACAGACAAAGTTTATAATCCTGGTTTATCACCTTGCTACTGCTCCCTGCTTCTTCACTCACCTCATCCCTGCCTCCACCTTCCTAACCTTTATTTCTGCCTCTGATACTCAGCCTTCTGCTGAACTGATTCAAATCAGGTAACTGGCAGATAACTATTCCAATAAAAAAAAAGAAAGTAACAGGATTTGTTTTTCTGTCACAGTAGAAAAATAAATTTCTTCAGGGAATGGTCCAAACCTTTCAGGAGAATGAATGTGTTTCCTCATTCCTCATTTCCTCATTCCTCTTCTCTCATTTAAAACTGAAACTTGACATGAGGTAATAAATCACTTCTGAGGAACAATAAGTTGGAATAGCTGATCCTCATGTATATAGGGTTTTTTTTGTTCTTCTAATTATTTTTTTCCCTTTCCTAGGGATACCATTAAAGCCATCCAAACCAGCTCTGGAGCTCTTTTGTAAAAAAGGCAGTCCAGCCTGCAGTTTCAGCGCCCTTCACAGTCTGGACAACTCAAAGCTTCTGACATCTTGTGCTGGACATTAGCCTTAGGGAATCTATTGCACAGTCTCCAGCCAATTATTTTCCACATACCCAATTCCTTTAAAACAAAAAGAACCATCTAAAACTTCCTTATGGGAGAACTTTAAAGTTGATTAAGCCAGATGGCTTGAAAGACGCTTTCTGCAAACTTATTTCTTTTTTAAGAAAGGGAAAAGGAAAGAAGTCCTACATTAATTCTCCAAACCTATTAAGGACACAAAGCTAGCCTTCTTAAATACTCAATGGCAATGATAGTCTCTCAAAACGTCTTCAGTTAAGTAGTTTCATTTCCTGAATCCAGCTATTATCACTATTATCACCCCACACAAATTATCCCCAGCTTTAAGAAAAATTTTTTTCCCCCCCTTTTATAATTAAAAGTACTATTATAAATTAAAACCTATGTTGGGTCAGAAGTTAAAAATGTTATGGTTATGTACTGATTCTGAAGCAGGAAATAAGGTTAATTATTTTCAGCCAACTACAGGCTTTTTATGATCTTCAGCAAATTAATTAAAAAGCAAACAATAAGAACCCTTCAGCTTTTACTTTTAACCCTTTAGTTATTTAAACACATTAAGCTTTTGAAGACAGAAATTGTCACTTCTATTTCTCCATTTAGAGCTTGATAGGGTGGACATTCCATCCACTGCGCTGTACATAATACCTCACATTACTTCAGTATCAACACAATACAGTAGCAATACGACAAAATCTCCTAAAAAGTTGCCTGCAGGACAGGACTAGGGAAATTTAGAAAAGTAAAAATAGAGGATCCTTTAAAAGTACACTTTTTAGTTCATTTATCACTGATCCATATGAAAGTAGCCTATTTAAAATAGAAAATTACAGTAAATACAAAGGTCAGTGGTTCACTTACTGTTTGCAGCAGTTTAATATGAAATCAGTGAACAGTCCCATTTTGTAAAAGGCATAGAAGGATATTAACTAGAGGATTTTGACTTCAGATGAAAGGTAAGCAAAAGAACTACATTCTGGTTGACATGTTCAGCCAGGACAATTTAACATGCAAAAGAACATGTTAGAATAAAGTGCAGATGTGGAAGTGGGAGATGTTTTTCTTGGATATAATATGCAAAGGGTATGCAAAATGATGTGGTGTGTCTGTTAGAGTAATGAATTGTGACTCTGAAAACAATGAACAGTGCTGGAAGGCACCGACTTAGAGATCAGAGTCTGGCTCAGTGACACACTGTTTGGCTAAAAAACTGAAGTACAATAAATGTGTACATAGAAGACAAAAAAAATTTATTCAGAAGCACAATACTTTCTTTCCCGACTGACAGATACACATACACCTTACTCACCATCCTTTCATTTATGTGGAAAAGTGTCCCTTTATTCTCTTAGCCAACATGGGGCTGTGTAGGCATTAGGCTGTTGTTTAAGAATTTCACATTGTTCTGAAGTGAAGCAATGATGAATGTTAGGAAGTGAAGGAGGAATCATGCTAAAGAAACTAGATAAATAATAGAGACATGATAGAACCTGTTCTATGAAACACTGTTTTAGGAGTATAATCTTCATGAGCACATGCGATATGGATCCAACCCAATCTCTTGCCAGAAAATTCTGAAATTAATGTTACAAACATTACCAGAAAAATTATTTGCAAAGAATGAATCTCAACCTCAATTATTCATCAGACCATTTAACAACTGCCATTTGCAAGGCAACCCTATAAAATTCCTAGTTATATCTTCACAGTTCTTGAGTTGAGGCCAAATTGATCTCTTCTGTCTTGCAAGCAGCCCTCTTGAAAAGAAAGAAAATGTACATTTAATTGCTGACTGACTTGACTTGAACTTACTACAGTCCTAACAGTTTCACCATAACAGAAAAAAAAAAACAACCTTTATTTGCTAGAAAGCTTGTAAAAATATATATATTCACCAGCTGTGTAATGCTGACACTTAATTCTCACCTCTGCAGTTGTTTGTTTTACAGTAAAACAACAGAAGATTCTCACAAGGGTATTATATCATATAGCTAATAGCAAAACTTTGGCTTAAAAAGACAGCAGACAAGGTTTGTATTAACTGGATATGTTTGGTACAGATCAATTAATTAGAAATAAGATTCTCATCAGTAACTCCATCTGTCATCTAGAACTCTTTAAAAAAAAGTTGTATAGCCATAGCAGAAGTTGTATTTTGGCCGTTTGGATGGTAAGAAAAAGAAATATAAGAAAATAATAAGAAAATCAAAGTTTTATTCTAATAACGCTCCATGTGTTACTCAGAACAGCACACATACAAACTTCTCATAAAGAAAAACCCTGACCTTACCTGTGGTCTTTTCTCTTCCCCTCCATTTAAAAACAGTGGGACAGACAAAAATGATTACTGAAGAGGCATAACTTTAAAAAACCAGGGAGAACTCACAAAGGAGCGACTGGTTCATTTTTCCTGCCTGGAAGTATGAGAGAACCACTCCTCCATGGGCTGAGAGCATCTTTGTACATTATGTGTTTCTCTCAAGCATAGTTAGCAGCAGTGACTCTTCTCAGTGGGGTCATTATTCTTTTAGAATTGAAACAAAACATACCTGCTGTTCCCATTGCATCAGGGAGACAACAGTACCAACTTGCTGTCACTTTTCATTTTTTTTGGCTGTCTTTGTTTAAAAATGTCTTCTCCTCACCTTCTTGACAGACCAGCATAGCTTCAACTGCAATGAACAGTGGCGTAAATAAAATGAGACACTTGTCTAACATGTACAAGAAATCAGCCATCTTCAGAAGAGTAAAACAGGACAAAAATAGTTTCTCAAAAACAAGTCTATTCACCGGTAGAACAAGAGAGGCAACATCCCCCACTCCCCAAAAAAAGAACAACAAAAATCCACTTCAAGAAATAAATATCTGCCAGATACTTTTGAATTTCTACTAAGCAAACAATTTTGATGAAACAGTATTTGCTTTGACTTTCCTCAATTTTGGCAGTAAAAACATTCCAAAACCACAAGGAAAAAAAAACATTAAAACCCTAGCAAGGATACACCACTGGAATGTTCCTTTCATTTATTCCATTACCTCTAGTCTAAGACAAAAATATTTTCCTTGCAGAATCATTACACATCATATTAAATCCATCTATAATTTTAGTCACAGGTGTAATAAGGAAATAGCCTCATCACCTTAATCAAAGGTAGGTTATTTCCACAATCTAAAGCTAATCGAAAGCAGGCAGATGGCTCTAAGAAATATTGCTTTCATCACATAACAGACAGATGTTTCTGAATTGTCTTTTGTAATTGTCAGACAACCTTGCATGTCTTGAACGCCAGTATGTGAGCTCTCTCTTAGCTTCTAGCTTTAGCTGTTGCCATTTATGCCTCAGAAAAAAAGGGAAGTTGACAGGTTGAAGATAGCAATGTCTTTGCACATTGGAAGCTTCACTGCAGCCGTGGAAAGGAAAAGCGGCTACAAGAAAGGGACTGTGTAGCTGTCTGAAGTCAAGGAGGCAGATCTGGAGCTGAAGGAACCAGCTGGTTTCAGGTAACCCAAAGCAGCTGAAGCATTGTTCCCAGTTTTTAAGTCTGCATACATTCACTGGAAACATATCCCCAAAGGAGCTCTGAACTTTTCAGGATTTTTAATGTTTCTAAGGGAGCCAGAAGTATTATTCCTGTAGTACCAGTCCCAACTTGAGATTTTAAGTACAAATAGAAGATTAAAATTAAAAAGTTAAAAATAAAGTTAGATGCCATAGACCTTTACGAAAAGACAGACACGGATGTGTGTCTTACAGAAATGTGTGTAAACTGGCAGCACACATTCAGATGCTAGAAGTGTGGCCAAAAAATAGTGCATTGGCTCAAGGACCTAAATGTAACTATTTACTTCTAAAGATCATGTAGGCCATGAAACTTATACTGATGAGAAAAAATTGGAAAGGAAAATTGAGATGACTTATTTATAAAAATGCTAGAAGATCCATGAACTGTAAAATCAAGGAAAAGGATACAAACATTCTTTAGATGAATATTTTGAAAGATACACTTAGGTCTAGTCACATATCAGTCTTTGAAACATTCAATAGAACTTTTTTATTATTCATCATAACGTGCTTTTAAATATTTGCTTAGCATACCTCCTGTAGTAGCCTTTTTTCCCTGTATATATTCACCATAATACTGTAAAATTATTTAACTTACTGTACATAGTATATAGGAGTTATTTTTCATAAAGCTGTGAATTTTGAAATTATGGTTGCTGTTAAAAAACAATTTATAACCATGAAAACCAGAGTATCTGAGACATTTCAGTTATTTCACTGTATGATGAAACCATATGCTATTATGGATGCTGGAGGATATTAAACCTAGTAAGTATGTCTTAGATTGTCAGATAGATTCATGGTAAAACTCTGCCTGAAATAGAAATCCTTATACTGTTACAGAAGCATAAAATTAATACATTTTTCCCCTGGTGAGAAAACAGGTACAGGCATTTTTCAGTATTTGAGGGAGGTCTCTGACAACATAAACTGACAGAAATTCAATCTAGAGACATATGCTGAATTTAGTCAACTGAGATTCCAGCCTGTTGACAGCTCTCAAAGACCTTATTTCAGTGATGCTTCTACTTCTTCCTCATGACAGCTACAATTTAAAGAGGAGTTTGAACAACAATTGGACCCCCACTTCCAGTATAGTCACTTTTCCCCTATTTGAAAAGATGAAGTCATAGATGAAAACAGCAAAAGGTGTTTGAACTGACATTTGCCTTACCTTTCTAAAGAAAAGTACACATAAACAGACACATAGATGTATTCTTCTCTTCAAATGTGTCTTCTCAGAACTTCAAAGGCTTTAAATCCAACCCAATATCAGAAGTTCTCTGAACTTATAAGATTTATTTACATTTACAATTGTAGCATGCATTGAACAAAATTCCAATTAGAGACCTTTCGTCTAGCATCCCCTTTAAGTTTTATAAAGTCAGGTGAAAATAGCTTTTATCTCTAAAGGGTTCTGGAGACTATAAAAAAAAATGAGTCAGATTTATGATGTGATGATTTTGCACAGGCACATTAATAGTAGAAGGAACATCAAAGGGCTGCCGTTAGCAGCAGTTGTGCTTTGCAACGTGATGCACAAGGGAGGATGTACAAAGAAAGGTGTCAGAGGCATCCTTCTGGGTCTAGTGCTATTCAATATTCTCAGCAGTGGCCCAGATGATACAGTAGAATCAGTAACTTTATTAAATTTACAAATGATATTGAGCTGGGAATGTTTCTTGAGATGCCTGTCAGCAATATGATACAATAATACTTAAGTGCCAGCATATTCTTGTTCTTGTGCTTCTGACAAACCGAAGCGCCTTGAGCTCATTTGTCGTTATATGCCATGAAAGAGTCTGATTTTGTATTTCCAAGTAGCCACCAATGGCCAGTTTGGATTTTTTCCTTTTAGTGTACTCTATTCCTTAACACACTTGTGCACATTTCAAAAATCACCTACCCTTCTGACTATGGACAACCTTACAACCAACACAAAACTACACTTCTTGACCATAGTCCACACTGCAACTTGCACATCATTCTTCCTCTTTACATGTTTTCAGTTTCACCATCTTTTCCTCTTTATTACAGGGTCATGTATTGCTTTGAACCTCTGGGATCCTCTTGAAATAAATGCTAGTAGTATAATAAATGCTAGTAGTATAAGACAGAGAAGTAGTTCTGATTTCAGAACAGGTTTTGAAGTCCATATTGTAATTAAGAGCTGCTAGTACTAGCATACTGCCCCCAGGATTTTTTTCTTTTTATCTACTCAGTCCAATGGAGATATTTATACTAAAGTCTGTGGATATTTGATCATGTCTGTAATCCACTTGGTGCAATGGCCAAGTAATTAACTATATTTACAAGAAAGAAAATTATATACACAAAACTTTAAGTTTCTTTGTATACATGAATATTTTTTCCAGTATTTCTTACAAACAGAAGCTATTGGAAATACCAGACTATCAGCAATAAGATAATAGCAATCTGGGGGAGGAAAAGGGCATAGTAATTATTTCCTGTGGAGAGCAGTTAACTAAATAGATAGGAGTGCAGTAATTGAGACACAATAAGGCATTTGAAAATTATACTGACTAGCAAGTTCAGAGCTCTTCTGTGGAGAGTCCTTTCTAGACCTATCTATGGCAACATTTCCAAGGGTATTTGCTTAGCTTGGTTACCATTTCAAGCAGAAAGTTTCTTTCCTTTCTTCAAGAGCCAAAAGTCTCAGTCTTGTTAAGGTTTGCAATAACAGCTAAAATTAAAATTTTGAATTAGCCATGGCTGCATTGCTCTGCCGACAAATTATCCAACTTTGAAATACGGAGTGAACTCAAGCCCACCATAGTTTCCAGCTGCTGCACACTGCCCTGCTGCTCCCAACTCAGGAAAGGGTATGATCATGTCATCTCACGGACCTGATGGTACGGCTCTGCCAGGCCAAAACAAGCTGGCCCAAAACATGGCCAGACTAAGCACCATTGCACCACAGCCAGAAAATCAGACCCAGAACACCTCTCTGGGTCAGCGCCTGGCTGTCCCCAGGGACCTCACAGCCAGGAAGGTGCAGAGTCAAGTGCTGCACTGTGCAGATACATATTCACCAGTGTCATTGCCTTGTTAATCAGTTATTTTAAGTAGTACTCCTCAGTGTATCATTAAATAGCTTGTTCATAATATGTGTACTGCAAAAGAAATCCTTTATGAAAATTAAGTGTTGAATGTGAATTAGTTAGCAGGTTAATTAAACCCCTTTTTTAGTTGATTAATGATTAGTTAATTTTCACTGTGTTTTGCCACAGACATACAGCATTTCATATATAAGAGAAAACATATCTTACAAGAGCCTTTACTGTACCATTTTGAACATTTGTCCTCTAGTGAAAATGTAAACACTTTAACCAGCTTTTGAACTACAAAATGTGTACCTTTTAATTCTGCAGCTGAAAGGAAATTATTCTAGGACAAAAAAAAAGCTAGACTAAACAGATCCTCTACACTGACGTAATCTATGCTGACAGAAGAAAATCTAGCCTACTGCTTCTACAGTGTACAAAACTTTTAGAGACATGACACTTAAACTTGCCCAAAAACCTTATTATCTCCACTAAGACAAAGACAGTACGTGCTCACAATGCAGTGTGGCACGAGCTAGTGCACCGAGTGGACCTGCCTGCTTCCCACATGTGTTGCACAGGTTTATCCTGCTCAGAGGATACAGCATTTCAGATGCCAGGCAACAGGCTCCAGGTACAGCCATCTGTCTACTGATGCATTTGCCCCTCACTTGCTCCTTTTCAGGTTTTCAGTCCAGGCCTTGCCTGACATAAAGTTATTCTCACCCTGACTTCCTCTGGGAGGCTTGGCACCAGACACAGAGAAGGAGCACACAGGAACACATGCAGCAGCCTTACTGTGGCTTCATTTTTGGTTCCAGCACGTGGCTGCTGGCTGGATAGTACTTTGTGGGCCACACACTAGGCAAACAGAACGAAGGCAGTCCTTTTACAAGCGTAAAATCAAAGCAATCTCTTTGTAGGAGGACTGCCAACTAACTCCAGCTACCATTCCAGTCAGGTACTTACGGACTGCCTTCAGTGCTCCCCAGCTGCACTCCCTTTCCACAACTTCCACACCTCTCCACAACTTGCATGTTACAGTGCCACAACTGGCACTTCTTCCCCTCTTTCTTTGCCCAAGATTTTTCTTTCAAAGCCAATCAGTGAGTGTTTATGTACAGGACAGCTGGTCCACATGCCTGTTGTCATACTGAGCCAAAACTGCCTTTTTCCTCTAATCTTTCCAAGCAAACAAATGCAAGCAACATTAAATCCACTGGCATTGCTATTCACTAGCACTTTATCCTTAACCTGTGCATCTCATACCTTCTTGAGGTGCAGCACCCAGCACAGTACTATGATTTCTTTCCTTCTCCCAGGTGAGAATTCCTATATAAAACAGGATATAACACTAAATATCCAACCTATGTTAGACTCATAACCTAGAAAAATACATCCCTGTGTGGCTAATTTTCTAACTACTTCAGATACAGCTTCTCTAGCGCAAATCATTTAAAATGGCTTCTGCATAAATTCCTGGGTACATCCTCATAGAGAGACAATAATGGAACTAGAAGAAATTACCTGCAATCAGGCTGTGATGAAATTGAGCATCAGCTGTGACCCTGCAAAGAATGAAATGCGTGTGCCATTAAACACTACAACTCAATTCCAGACTATGTCACCATACAAAGACTGAAACCTTTGCAAGTCTAGGAATTAAATTGTATTGATAAAAATGGAAGGGGTCCTATTTGCTGCCATAGAATCATAGAATCATATGGGGTTGGAAGGGACCTCTGGAGATCATCTAGTCCAGCCCCTCCAACAGAGCAGGTATATCTAGAGCATGTTGCACA
>JAOXNG010000001.1:98711928-98737466 GCA_028566535.1 Scolopax minor
CAGAGCCGTTGCAGCTTGCTGGGATAGCATAATACTTTTTTTTATATTTATGACTTTTCTTAATCAAACTTTTAATGGAGGTGGAGGCGGCTGCAGCTCCCCAGGGGGAGGCAGGGAGTTGCTGGGGGTGTGAGGGAAGGGGCTGTGGTGCCTTCGTGCCTCCCGAGCAGCTCCTTTGTGATAGAAACACCGTGGCTGTAATGAAGCCAGAGACCCGGTGCTCGCAGACAACAACTGCAGCGTGAGCACAGAAAAAGTTAACAGTTGTTAGAAGGACGTGGCGGAGGCGTGTCTGTGTTTCGGAGCGTGGGGTTACAGGCCACGGCGTGAAATCTTTATCTTTTAATTGGTTAATGTCATATTTCATCGCCTTGGCTAGTGCAGGACTTTCACTGTAATTAATACTAATGAAGAAGTCTGATGGAGGATGCGGTGGGAAGCCCTTCATCCTGTGCAGTTTTCTTCCTTTTTATTACTCTTTTGCTTTAGGCAAGACCCCAAAGAGCAGAATCCACCTGTTTCTGTGCTGTGGGAAGGCATGGGGCCCGGTAATCCTGAAATCCTGTCCCCATCTATGGCCCAAACACAGAAACAGGGATTCAGGAGACATTGAACTGCACACTCAATATCTCAAAATCAGCAATTTTTTGATTGTAACCTGAGAAAAGAATCACCACTTAAACAATTCACAATGATAAACATTTTCCCAGGCATTAGAAGACTGAAATCCAATGCCTTTCTCAGCCTGAAGGAGCTGAAACTCTCTAAGCCACCTACAAGAATATTTATCATCAGGCAAGGCACAAAGTTGAAAAACCTACCTACGCTCTTCTCAGTGAAACTACGACATTGCTGAAAAGAACTGAAGATGTGTGAACAAGACACATCTGTGAATCTGTTCCTTGTTCACAAGACTCTTTCTCCACTTTGCATTTAAGGATAAAACACAGTAAACCTCCTTTCTTCTCCTGCTCTAGCAATTTCATACAGAACTGCACAGATGTATGTGCACCCATTCATCCCCTCCCAAAGCTAACACGCAACCATTAGGACTCATCAAGGATCCCTGCAGAGCAGCATATAGCTTCAGAGTTCTCATTGGGCTTAAGTAGGATTTAGGCGCTGAGCTTATCAGATGGAGCAATTACAGCCATAAAAATGTGTAAATGTAGCTGTTTTGAAAACTCTCAGATCAAACAGAAGTGCTAATGATCTGAGACTGATTTAGAGTTCATCAACAACTGATTGGGGCTTTCAGGATTAGAAGCTTCAATTCAAAAGCTTCCCTTTTGTCAAATTGCACAACTAGATCTTAAGCTAAATCCATATGTTACATAGAGAAACCTAGCAGCAGAGTCACTTATTTCCTGGTGGCCACATAACTCCTCAAAGTATTAAAGCCATTAACCATGAAATCAATTAAAGACATTTAACAATGTATTTGACTGCCAGTGTATCCTCACAATGCTTCTTTTAGTGAGATATGCTTTGAAAGCTATTGCAATAATTCCCATAGTCCCCTTTGTCCTGATGCAGCGAAATACATGTCCTCTGTGACAGTGAATCTCGTTAGGTAGTGTTCTGTATGTTGGAGACATTCTCCAGTGAATTAGAAGACATATTCTAAACACAACCGAGCAAAGCTTAAGTCAGTCAACTTTTCTTTAGGTTATAGTGGGCCTTTAAATGTTTATTTGATGTGTAATAGGCCATTCTTCAAAGCCCATTGGAAAAAAATTGAGGGTTTTCTACAGATTGTCTGCATTTCTACTTTGGCCTTGTCTGCATTTTTATTCCATTAATTGCATGTACTTTGACTTATAAACAAGATGTAGCAAACCAAAGAGACGACAGAATTAGTTGTGTAAGACCTTCTACTATCATTTCACCTCAAATCTGTTGAAAGTACATACAGCTTAACCCATCAGAAATGTGACATTTTTCTTCACAGAATCACAAAATTATCTGGGGTTGGAAGGGACCTCTGGAGATCAACTAGTCCAATCCCCTTGCCAAAGCACCTAGAGCAGGTTGCACAGAAGCATATCCAAGCAGGTTTTGAATGTCTCCAGAGGAGACTCCACCTCCTCCTGGGAAGCCTGTTCCGATGTTTTGCCACCCTCAAAGTAAAGAAGTTCCTTCTCTTGTTTAAATGGAACTTATGTTCAAGTTTGCACCTGTTATGGCTTGTCCTTGCTCTTAGACATGATCAAGAAAATTGAACATGTGTCCAACTTTAGAGCCAATAGGACTATAGCTAAGTAGAAAAATATTTTCTATTTTTTAACAAAGATCTGCTTAGATTAAAATATTAACATGAAAAATATATCTACTCTTAAAAAAATACCCTTGCGGCTTCATGACTTAAGATGACACTGAGTGCAATAGTCAGTAAAGGGTTTAAAAACAACTATGCTCTTCACAACAGTCACCATGATATTTGAATTACCTTGAAAAGAAAAAGAAACTTTGCTTTTAACCTATCTTCCTACACTTCATTCATGTGTGTTCTGAAAACAAATTATATTCCCTGTTGTGAATTTCCCTTCCACATCCAACATTTCAAATCTACATAACTTAATCTATACACTAATGGACTCATAATTTTCTGGGGTAGTCAACCACACAAAACACTAACACAGATCATTAAAAGAAGTGGAAAAATCTAAACAAAGACATAATAATTAATTCTACGCAAGTAATAGCTCTAACATAAGCCTATGAAAAAATATTTATAGTGTTGTTTTCCCAAGCAGGGTGTAATTTAAAGAGCTAATTCTTCCACCAGTTTATTTAATGACTGTCACATCTTTAATGTTTTAAAGAAATAGTCTCTAAATCTGTCTGTCCAACTTTCAAATTTTCCTTGGTTCTCTTTCTCTTTTGCAGAATTTCTTTACAGGAAAAAATGAAGTATTGTATTATAGCATTTCAATCCACTCTTTGCTCAAGTGCCATATTAAAGAGCAAATTAAAGCAATCTTTGTGCTTAGTTTTACAGTGCAACCTATCTGCACAGCTATCTTATATATTTATCTATATAGATTTATATGAAAAGCTATTTTAAATGTCAGTAGACACGAGTGGGATTATTAGAAGAAATGCATTCCACAAGCATACTTTTTTCAAGCTAAAACTTTATATTTTTAATATCATAATTTATTAATTCCTGTAAAGAATTAGTTTGATAGTAAAATGAAACATATTTAATTATCCCTGCACAACATCGGAAACTCATAAGACAGTGTTTTAGTTTCTCAGCTTTATATATTCAAATTTGGGGGGAAACCTATTTGGTAATCTCAGAACAGCATGCTGGTTTCTGCTGATGGAGCAATCACCAAAGAGACTCAATGGGTCTATTGCCACAATCTAAAACCAGTTTAACAAACAGCTGAGGATGAACAAAATTCTGGTGGAACTTCTTTTTTCTCCAAAATTCAAAGTCTGCTTCCCAGAAAAGACATCTGTATTATAAATTAACTTCAATGTCAACACAATGCCTATGTTGGAGTAGAGGGGTCAGAGTCAAGAGAAATACAGCAATAGTTTAGGATTGTGTGTTCAGCCATTATTCCAGGGAGAGGATGCTCCTGCCCAGCACACGCACCTGAAGAGCCTTATCAGTCACTCATTTATAAAGTCCTGACAGTGAAGCTGGGAAACCTTGAACCAGTACTGCTTCAAAACTTCCTACGAAGGCTAATTATCTAATTACAGAACAGTCGATTTTGTCTCTAGTGAGAAAACCAGTTGTTTTTATTGATTATTTTCCAGAAAAATCCCTGACATGATACATATGTAGTATGCCATATTCAGCAGAAGAAAGAATTTTTGAAAGTGCTATTAGAAAAACAACTAGGTCAATGGCATCCAGCTCTTACCTCTACCACATTGTGTAGCTTAGGTATTTTTCACCTAAAGGAGAACAAAACCACTAACATGCAAGTGAAACTAAAGGAGGTTTCCTTGATGTATAAGGTACCGTGTTTCCTAGAAATACTGCCAGGGTTGTGTTTGCAACAAGCATGCCTTTAATCTCAGAAGTGTCAATGAAATGTCTTCTAGATTTGCTTTGTGACTTCTGTAAACTGCTAATATTGGCTTCTCTGTTAATAGGAAGCTGTAATTTGTCAGTAACCAATTAGCCCAGGAATAATGTCTCTCTCTTCTTAGCCACCTTCACTCAACTGGACAAACAGAAATAGCATAATAGGAAACTTCTGTGTGAGATCTCCTGTATAACCTGAATGACATTAGTAAGACTTTTTAAATGGAAGAGCATGAAGAAACACAGTTACAATGCCATGTGAGTGAGATTGCTGTCGTTTCCAAGGCTCAATAGGAAGAGGGGAGCTTAAAATCACCTCTAAATCATAGAGCAAAGAATGAACCAGAAGAGTAGCAATACTAATTTTACTTGGAACAGAAAATGTGGTTTTGATTAATTTTAACACTGTAGAATATGCAATAGAAAAATGTCAGTTTTCCATTTACCAGCTAAAATTCCAGGAACTGACGCACTTCCACTTTGTACTTTTTAATAGTTTTTTTACACAAATGTGTTGATTCATCATCTCTGGCCACTCTGTAACATTCACAATGGCTGAAAAATGCTGCATTATCTACCACTGGTAATCAAAGTTCTTTCTTTTTGATAAGCAATTCTATGTACCTCATGAAATGTTAACCCCAGTAAAGAATGAAATATTTTCTTTTTTATTGCACTGCTTTGAGACTGTCATGGTCTGGAATGCACCATTAAGGTATGCATATGATTTAGTACTGAAGAATATGAATTACTTTTTTTTATTATCCTAATTTCAGCGTACATCCTAGATATATGCAAAGGTAGAAAACATTCTTTATGACATACAGGATCAATTTCATCAACAAATTTCCGATACAAGCTGATTGCTCCACTGAATTTTAAATTTGTAAGATAAAGTATGTTTCTTCAAAAAAATTCCAGAAAGTCTTTTTTTTCCCCCTCAAAGGGTTCATTTTATTTAATAATTCAAATTAAAAAAAAATATATATATGGTGCCTTCCAACTATTTTGTACAGCATTACTATCTCCTATCTATGTTTTAAACAATTTGTCAAGTAATTACCAATACTGTCAAAACACATTAATTTAAAAGCACAGAACAGATCTGAGTTGCCTCATGCTTAATGGATGTTTGTGTGTGAATTTCTGTATGGAAAACAACTTTTCCATCCAATTAAAATATTTTAGATTTCAAAGGGAAGTCAAAAAACATTTAAAATTAATTGGAATATTTTTTCATTCTAGTAAACAACATAAACTAAAAAAAAATCTATATACCCTACACCAGAGAAACAGAAATAAAGAAAATATAGAAAATTAAAGAAAAATTTAGAAAATGACAAAATGAAAAATTCCAAATTTTGTATGAAGAAGTATGCCAAAAGGCATTCCAACAGTGAACTTTTTTTTTTGTTAGAAAGTAGAGTTTTTGACAGTTTTTCTCAAAAAAATTCCCTTCTGTTTTGTGAGGTCTGTAGTTTGGCTAACAAGCTGCACCAAGCACAATGTAGGTTTTTTTGCACTGAGTGGTCTCCAGTCCTCGCGTGAGTAATTTGTGTGTCTTGGATGCATTCATGGCTGTGTGACAATCAGAAATATAACCATCACAGTCAGAATTAACAGGCTGGCAGTCTGTCTGTCTGTCTGAAGAGACAACAGAAAGTGAATGAGCCTTGTAGTTAATCAATGATTTTATTCAGGAAAGATTTTTATTCAGGAAAGATTTTGTTGCCACTGCTCTGATACCACTGCTGATTGTCTTCAAATGTGTGTGTGTATTTGTGTGTATTTCAGCACATATATCCTAGACTCTACAAATACAGACATATCTTCTTACACACACACACACACAAAAATTGACTTAAAAAAGCACATAATTGAATTACACAATTACACATTAACATCCAGGTCGTAAATCTATTTGGTCCAAGATTTGGTCTTAAGAATGTATTCTTGCAGGATTTCACCAAAAACATCATTTCCAAACAGTACTGGGAAAAAGAATGTGCTGAAATGTAAAATAAAAGTGTCTCTCGTTCCCTTTGGAGTCCTTTAACTCATCTTCTTTGTTAAAGTTCTTTCAATGCCTGTTAATTAATTGCTGTGATTGAGGTCAAGTTTGAAGATGATATAAGGTTAATTTTAGACTCTCTTGAGTGCAGACTAAGAAACTCATTACTGTTATTGACGCTTGAGTGTTGAGTTAGGTAGACCTATAATATCTCAGCCTCTCAATGATACTGACCTTTCTGTAAAGAAGTATTGCCTTGGCCTGTGTCATAGAGGTCTCCTCTAAGTGCCTTTTAAATTTCTTTGGTTATGTTGCCAGATTATAAATTAAAAGTGAGAACTCAGAGTTTCTAATTAATCTGATGTTCTCCAAGGAGGCTAGCAAATATAGCATAGTAACACATGTAACTAACCACCACCCAAAGTGCTTTTAGCAGAAAATCAATTAAAAAGAAAATGAAAAGAGAAAAATTGTCCTATGCTTACTCCACACTCACTATCAACTGGCTTATTAGAAATTGCATGATTAGTCTGATTGTTGGCCTGCAAGAAGCTCACTAATTCTAAGGTAAGTTTGTTCTTGGTAAGTTTATTATAAGGAAGGCTCATCATTTATAAACTGTGCTTTTATTATAAGCATTTCATAGTGAATCTGAAATTATTACACACTACCCTAGATCCACCACTTATAAAGTGACAAACAGTAAGAGCAACCACTTCTGACGTCTTCCGTACCGGATTCGGAAAGCAAAGAGAAACAATGCAGCAGGGCAATGACCTATTACTATATCTTTTTGATTCCTTTGAAAATCAAAGCCCATTCCTAAGTTGTATTTGTTAAAATCAACAAACAATTGCCTGTATTTCCTCTAGTGGAAATAGAGGAATGAGTTGAATTATAGACAAGGAAGGAAAACGGAAGTATCCAAGAAATTAAAACCACACACAGTCTGAGTAATTACATCAGTACCTTCAGTCATCCAGCATGTAAATGTGGCTTGCACTGATGTGTCTGAACTACCTTTAAACTTGATAGTTTGGCTGGCAACAATGATCTGCAATCACTGACCTCAGCAGAAAGTCCCCAGGTGTGGGAAACTATTCAGCTACCTTCAGCTAAGCTCCACAGTACAATTACACCCCTGTGTATCACACAGTCCCATGGTAGAGTCCTTTTGCATATATCGACATAATGGGCAGTCATACCCCAGAGCTGTAGAGTAGGCAAACCCTAAACAAATTTTAAAAATTGGATTAGCTAGTTAAATCTATCAGGTCTTTTAGGCACTGTTATGGTCTGATCAGAAACAGGAGCCTTATTATCTCTTGGTTGAAAACTTATGTGGACATATAGAGAGACATATTATGCAGTATCAAAAGCCAATTTAATAGAAAATAAACAGTGACAATGCAAACTGCAGTTTATGCTCTGTTCATGATGGGTATTTCAATATAGTGCATTTGTGGTCAAATCCTTTGTGGTTTGTGTAAAGAATGTATCTCTCTTGATATGAATTTTCAGTGAGCACACGAGCCACTAAACAGTCCCTAAAACTGTCAGTGATATTCTCTTTAACCTGGACTTTGTTTCCCTCTAATTTTGTCAGAATTCAAGGTTATACAGGCAGCCTCACTGTATTTTTCCAGAAAGTGATCTGAAACAACAGAACTTTATTCACACTAAATTCTTGTAAAAAGACTCAGCAAAATACACAAAAACATGTGTTCAACACGAAAAACATCTTATTCACACTGAAAAGTCTTTTGACACTAACATCATAGCTGCAGTTAAGGAAACCCTTGAACACTTTGATAAGGAATAGTCAAATTTCCTCAATAAATAAATTTAGGCTCCAGCCATAAACAACATAATGATGGCAATTAATTCAGATTATCCATTCCAAGATAATGAGTTTCTTTAACTCTAGAATATGCATAAAGAAGATTCTATTCTAATCTGGTCAGAAGATCATAAAGAACATTCTAATCTGGCCAGAGGAGATTAGTCTGATTGTTGAGACATTCAAGAGTAAAACTAATCTTGATTCCAGAAAAACTGAGTGCAGACTTTATACATAAAATATCCCAAACTCCTCTTTTAAATTATTTTTTGTTTGATTGGTCAAAAGGAATTTAATTCACAAGATCCACATTTCTACATTTTTTTTGAGACTGTTTTGGAAATTAAGTAAATTAATGATTTCAGCAATGTTATGTACTTGATACTGCCTTCTTCCTCCCATAGATGGTTTGGTTAGACAAGCTTGTCTTAAGGGTATGACTGCCAGGACCAAAACTCTCTTTGAGGCTGCTGGCTTTTAAATTGATCCCTTCTCTGATATATCAGGACATTCAGACATTGCAATGATAATTTTCTTGAGCATTGCTCGTTTGATACCATGACTGGATTAAAAAAAAAAAAATGTTATGGAAAGATATTCATAGAAGTCCTGAAATATTTGATTGAAACCTGTGGCAAGAAAATGTAAATTTTCACGTACATAACTCTGTACATACAACATAACCAACAAAAGCATCAATGAATAAAAAAGTTTAGCCCAAGTTGGAATATCTTTTCTATATTAAGCTTACATAACACTTTGATGACTAGGTTTCTTTCCAACATTTACATTGGCTACAAACAAGGAACTCAAATATTAATAAAACATCAAAAAAAAAAAAGGAATTAGATTTAAGATCCTAATTATTGTTCACTTTCTTTTGCCTTAAATTTTAATCTGTTTAGACAAACCACTGTATATTGGAGGATCTCTTAAATTTTCCTTTGCCAATGTGCATGTGTTAAAAGAGAAAACAGAACTTTTTACAAGGAAGGCAGGCAAGCATGCATGCAGTCCATTCTACAATAGAGCTTCAGCATCACTAACAATCTATTTTACTGCATAAATTCTCTGCATGAAAAAATGGGATCTGGGATGCCTGTGACATTTCATGGACAAAAAGATTCCTGAAATAGCCCTCGTCACTGATAAGAATTTCTTTCTGAAGGGATTAATTTGTTTGTGCAGGACAACAAAAAAAAAGCTTGTGTTGCATTTGGGTTTGGGCTTTTTTGTTTTACAAGATTGTCTTAGACTTCAAATATATATCTTTGTATTTAAGTCAATACATTTTTTCTTAATATTCGTCTCCTTCAATGAGGACTTGCATTAGAGGGATAAATTTTATATTACACAGAAATACTAGAAGTATCATCTGGCTTTACTGCCCTGCAACATTAAGGTAGACAAGGTCTTGTTAATGCATGTTGAAGGACATTACACAACTTTTATACAGAAAGTGATCTTTATCCCTGTGAGTATCAGGAAGGTTGCACAGATGATTCATATGAACAAGGATTACTTACATGAGATAAATATCTTCAGTTTACTATAACTAGCATTCATGAAGATTACTTTTTTATTTAATTATTTTTTAAAATGTTAATTAGCTCCAGTATGCTAAGTCACCAGAGAATGAAAAATTCTCCTACTAGCAGTTTTACAGTCCAAAGAACCAGTCTGGATCACATTGGTTTCCATTTCAAAAGTGATTATTCTGCTGCTTTGCTGCAAAATGCTACTTTGCAACAGCAAAGCTGAATGTTTGCACTTCTTTTTTTTCTGTGAAAACAGAATCCAAGAGAGCCTGTTCACAGCTCCCTAGTATCTTTTTATTTGCTCACCATTTTAAGAGGCAGGTGGAAACAATGGAGGGTGACTGGATGTTGCAAAGTCCTGAGGGATGGGAAGGACGGAACAGGAAGCTCAATCCTGCCTGCCAAAATTTGTCAAAACCCTAAGCTGTACACACATGCTCTTATGGCAGCTACAGTACCCTTCAAGGGCAGGACAGCAACGCCAATTCTGCCTCTGGTGAATAACTTGGCCTTCAGCCCTGCCACTACCTTTCTTAGTGCCTGGCTAGTGCTGTATCAATAGATAAATTTCTGTTATCAAGCAGAGGCACGTCAGCCATCTCAAGGAAGCATTAGACTGTCCAATTTAACAAATCAGTACTTCTTAGGAAAGTGTCCTAGGTTAGATCTTTACAGACATGCTTTCCAGATATCCCTTAGCTCCAGCCAAGCCTTCTCTATGCAAACGGGAAAGCACTTGAGCAACTTCCTTTCCTAATGGATGGCAATACTCTTCGCCATGAGTGCCTGCTTCCCATCTCTAATAAGCAAGACGAGCAAGTCAGGGCTCCTTTATTCCCTAACTCTTTCCCGACTCCTACCCTTCCTCAGAAAGATTTATACACCTCTTCCTGACAACAAAATGTTGCATTCAGTGGACGTACCTGTACGTTGAATTTAAACACATACATAAAACTGCCTCTTCAGGATTCAGATCCAGGATCCTACCTGAAGAAAACCTCAGCATTTCTAGAGAATATGAAGTTGGATCCCGTACACTGATCAATCCACTATTATGAATTGTTCCCAAGAGAAACCATATGCATCCAGGCTCTAATTCTGTAACTGATTCACAGCAACTTTGTTCTGCTTTCATCATCCCTGGCTGTCCTAAAGACATTTCCATGCTGAACAAGCGGTAAGAACAATCCAAAGTATGTCTTTGACCTTTTTTCTTCATTTTTATTATCAATATCAGTGTCCAAAAGTAACACAAGCCAACTTACTTATTTTTCACTGGAGTAATTCAGGAAGCAAACTGGGAACAAATATTTTTTCTTTTAACAGGAGCTCATTCCCAGTCAATATCTTCCTGATATTGTGATCTCTTCCCTATTGCTGGCATTTGCTGAGATTGAATTGATGCTGCTACCAAAATGATTCATCTAGCCCTCAGTATGATCTCTGCCACAGAGGTTGATAAGAAAGGCTGCAAACCAGAAGCACTGTCCTGCCATGCATTCCATAAGATGGACATCTCTGCCTGAGAGCAACTACTGTGCTAAAGAAATTTGAAATGTGGATCTAATTCTTACAAGGCATGACAATAAAAGACTCTTCCATAACACATTAAAATGGTCCCATAACCTGCTTCTGTAAGGGGAAGGCACTTCAGCATTTCATACGTAAATAATTTCATATTTTTTGTGAACTATTTGGTAAATTGCCTCAAATATGTTATGATTGGTAGCACATGTACACAATGTAATTTTTTTTTTTTGGAGAAGATCCTTAACCAACCTGAACCTTAATCCAAAGATATAATCTCAAATAGAAAATTCTATATTCTATATCTCAACTGTGAAAGCCTATAAAGCGATTTTTGTATACCTGTAATTTGTAGAAACTCGAAAGGGCTCTGCTTCAATATAATTAAGGTCTAAATGAGGATGTGAGGCACTGAGGATTGCAACAAAAATAGCAGATGTGTAAGGATAAGAATAGGAAGAATTTACACTGGCCCGAAACCAAACATGCAGAAATACAACATAAGGACAATCCTGCCATGTGAGACTTTCTTCTAAAAATCAATGTTCAGTATCTAAGAAGATCATACCTGCATGGTATAGGTTGCCTGGAGAGGCTGTGGAGTCTCCATCCTTGGAGAGGCTCACAAAAGCCATCTGGACACAGTCCTGGGCAACCAGCTCTAGGTGACACTGCTTGAGCAGGGAGGTTAGACCAAGTGACCTCCAGACGTGCCTTCCAACCTCAACCATGTTGTGGAATGTGTAGATGGTGGAGGCCTTAGTTTTGACATATATACGTACGCAGATTACATACTATAATTAAAAATTACATCCATTGACTTTATAATTTCCAGTCTCCTTGGAAAACTTCACTTTTTTAATTTGTTGAACTTTTAAAACAGAAATTCAAGACAAGAAAATATATTAGAAACAGGAACTAACAGCACATCCTGTGTTTAGAATTAAAAATGTATAGAGAGTGGTGGTGAAAACTGGATGTAGTAGAAAAACAGAATTTTAGCACGTTCAAAAGTAATAGCTGCCCAACTATAATATTTGCCTTGAGTAGAGGAAAATCATTCTACATTCTATTATCTATTATCACAGATAAGAGTCTATGATAATAGTTCCCTAACTATGATAGTATTTTGCCATCAGTTGAGAAATAAAGGCTACAGAAAGCAGAGGCTCTCACTGCATAAAAAGAATTAACTGTACTAGAAAATACAGGTAATTTTGAGCATTATTTTCTGTCAGAGCAGCAGAATCTCCCACTCTTACTTTCAGATCCTGCTGTAAAATTAACGGTAACAATTTCAGAGTGCTGCAGAATGGCTATCATGGTCTGTTTTTATATTTAGCTACTGATAATGCTTTCCAAAAGGAAAGGGTTCATAACCAAAAATGTGAAAAGAGAAAAGCATTTTCCTAAAATGGCAGCATTTGGGGAGATGTAGTGAATGCAATCATTAATCTGCAATTTTCCTAATGAACATATATGCTCTTTTGAATCGTTTTACTATGTTGCTTTTATATGTAAGTTTTTAAGTGCAGAAATATCCTCTTTGTTTTTAGTGTAAGCCAGAGGGTAGAAACATGTTTCTAATACTGCTATACTAAATGCTGTTACGCTGTACAGCCTCTCCTTGGAATCATTACGTTCTGGTCACCCTCTCTCTGTTACTTTCCTTCTAGGATAAAAAGGGTTCACCGATGGATGACAAAAACGATTAGAGGCAACATTTCCACTATATGAAATGAGCATTCTAAGACTGAGATGTTTATAGATGAGACAAATAAGAGGGGATATACTAGAACTTTACAGAGTAATGAATGCTATAAAAAAGACAAATGGTGTAGAGATGCTCCTATTTGTATTGTCTCATAACAGAGAAAGAACGGTTACCTCAAAGGCACTGAAAGGCAACAAAACTGAACAGCAAAAGAAATTTAAAATCTGGCTTCCATTCCCATTTTTATTTATCAAAAAGAAAGCAGAATTTTAAAACTGAATTAATTTCCAAGAAAAAAATAGAAATGTTTCACTCAGAAGAAATAGAAGCATTTTCATGAAAGAACTTTTTAGCTGTTTTTTCCTAAATAAAACTTAAACTCTTAATCACCAAATATATAAAATTTGATGCAACAATTTTTTTCCTGGGGAAAATAGTTACAAATTGTTTTTTAATTTTAGTTAGGCAAAACTATTTCCACTATGGACTATTATAATCAAAAGAATAAATGTAAATAAGAGTGAGATAGTTTTTTGGATTAGTTATGAAAACAGTGGCTTTAGGTAAGAAAACAACAAGGTTTCTTAAATATTTCTTAGAACAGTTTGGTAATCAGATTATTTAGAATAATGAACTAATACTACTATATGTTATTTTAGTTTATGCATATCTGAATTCACAGCTCCTATGTGTTGTATTATTGTGAATTTTTTTCCCCAGAGAATTATAATTCATTTTATAGTAAGGAAAAAAAGTTCAAGACAGTGCACAAAACACTACCTGGTAAGAAAAAGGTTCGGGTATCTTAAGGGTTATTAAAATTCAAGTTATATAACTCATTCACTAAATGTACCTTTTCATTCTTATATCAAGTTTACTATTTATTTAAGAAAGTAACCTTAAAGAGAGAAAATGCAAAATGAGCTATGGCATTATGCAGATTCACGGTGTTTAGACTTCCTGAAAATTTTATCTGTTAAAAATGCAGAATAAATAAAAATCTACACATTCACATCTATTTCTCTTCTTTTGTGGAAAAAATAAACTTATTTTAAGCTATCCAAGTGAAATGCCTTGTTTATTCAGCCTGAACTATTCACAAATTTTTCACTAAAGATTATTTTTAGATGGTCAAAATAAACTGGAAATGTTTTATTTTGTGTAAAAGCAAAAACATTCCCTTGGAAGATAAATGACTTACCAATTGTTTCAACTAACAACCAAACACAGAAATAGGCACTGTGTACCCAAGGCTAAAATATTCTTCTACAACAAATTTCTAATGCTGTCTAGCCCCTGTTTAATAGTGTCATTAACAGCATGTTATGCCTTTGACTAAGAGTGGCTCCACTTTGTTTTGACTATCCTGTCATTATTAATTCATTTGGAACCTGCTGTAATACTACTGATCATAATGAATTCATTTTATATTAATGTGCATGTCATACTCATTATCATGGGGATTTCCATTATAATTTTGCCTCAATGAAAACAAAACTAATTGCAAAAACAATAACCTGCCTCTGTTTTCTTGCAGCACTAAGTGGCACAGGTAGTGTGTCCTTCTACAGATTCCTTCTAAAGTGTTTTTCTTAATCACGTTTGTACTACTCTGGCAATCTACATATTAAAGCTTGCTTCTTCAGAAAGACTAAGCACAAGTACCCAGTTCCTTATGTAGTTCTCTTGACTTCAGTGGGGTAACTCATGCATAAAATTCCAGTACACCTGGTTTCCTTACCTAGGCCACATTGATTTTTTTTCTACAGACAGAATCATGGACTCCTAATTGCTAGTACTCAAAAGAGCGTGGGCTTGCCTACAACTTCTTTTGTGCTTCCTAATTTGACATCACTGACATCAATAAAAGAAGAAACAAACTTTACTAAAATCATGGTACATATTACAGAGAAGTTAACCTCACACCTGGCAAAGCCGTGCTGCCACACCTAAGTATGGAACACACAGGTACCCAGTAACTTACATTGCCTTTGTACCCTCTCTCCTTCACACAGAAACCTAAAAAGTTTTTCATTAGGATGAATGTCTAGAGATGTCCAGATCCTGACTTTGTCTGATATGTGGAGGTGAGTTCAAAAACTTGCAAGAACAGCATTTTGCATAAAGGGTTTTGCACAGGGGAAAGAGAGATCTCCCATTTATCCTACCTTGACAATATACAATGAAGAAGTGAGAAAAAATAAATGCTACAAAAATTAAGCCTTTTTCCCCCACTGGTTTATTATTTTAATTTCAAACCAGCTTGATTTTTAGCCAAGCAGAAGATGTTTCTCTATATTGCTGAGCATTCTTTATTTAAACCAAATCGAACACACAATGGAAATGCTGTTAAAGTAAAACTGTGGGGTAACTACTGCTCAAACCAAGACAGAATTCTCAAAAAAACCCAAACTAAAACAAAACCAAATATGACTTAGTGAACTATTATCCATATTAAAATGCATTTTTGCAGCTGCCTTACAATGTGTAGATCCCAAAACATGGTATGTGACATTTTAAGACTGCACAGATCTTTGTAATCTGGTTGTGTTAGACCATTTAAGGCCTGTCCTTCACTTAAACCATTTTTTTCCTATCAACTTTTTACTTACAGACATGAACAGAGCTACTTGTGTTTGCCTCTAACATCAATTTGCATTTTGCACTTCAGGGGACAAGTGATTCGAATCTTTCCCTGGGAAAAATCTTGGTTTTCATCATTGCCTTATGTTTTTCTGCACATGTGACTTCTTTGATTCAAATTGCCATGTTTTCAGCTGCAGTGTATATCCCTTGTATTGTGTATATATGCAGTAACAGAGGATACATATGTCATGTTAAAAAGACTTTTCCAAAAACTGAAGGTCTTTCAGATGGTCAGTGCTTCAGCTGCTTACTGCAAAGGATTTCTTTGAAGTGACTAACCACATTGTGAACATGTTTAAGGTCCCAGTACCACAAATGTATCTGCTTTTTAACTGAAGTGATTCCACTGAAGCCATGGGTGGCTTCCCTGGGAAGCTCGTGGGGAGTTCCCAAGAACTGTGCTTGGGAACACACAGGATTAACACGTTTTCAAATGAGAAGGTAACAACTTGAGTCTTTGTGAAGATTTTTGGATCTTAGATTCATGAAAAATTGCAGTTTTAAACAACAGACACTCAGAAGTGCTTGGACTTGTAAAAGAAAGTAAAAGTAAAAGTAAACATTTCAGCCCCACTTTATTTTAGCAACAGCTGTTGTTTGTAACAAATTATTTTTGTGCCAGCTATTTTTGTCATCATTTAATAATTATTTGTATTGCTGCAGTTATTGATCCCCCACAGAGTGACCTCTTCTATATAGAGTCGTTATAACACATAAGCATTGGGAGATGCTGTTAACACTAAAAATTTTCCTACAAGATAAAAGGCTCACACATTGTAATGCAAATTTTAACCATTAACCAGTAGAGAATTAAAGTGCATTTTAGAATCAAATCCATGTCCAAAATCACTGGAGAGGTCGTAGACATTTTCTATCACACCCAGTTTAAAAATGATAGCAGCGGTGGCCTAACACCTGAGAAACCTAGGTCCTGATGTCCTGAACATAAACAAGTGGAGGAGCACACACTCTTTGAATCCAAGAGTTCTGAAATCAGTAAACCTTAATGTACACCAAAAAAAAAATCACCAGGAAATCTGAATTGAACTTTAGCAGAGAAAAGACAAGTGTATTTATAATTGAAATGTAAAAGAAAAAAAATCAAGGGCTTTATGGTAAAAATCTTAAGATTATCTTTTCTTTATCCACTATGTTAGTTTGGGCACATTTCTACACAGTAATTTCACCAAGAATGAAAACCACCTCTTCCTCTTACTGCAAGATGATACTTCTATGTAAGACTGATTCTTATTTAACGTCTGGCTACCAAGCCTATTTACTATCAATGTAATCCCCCAAAATAAAATGAAAATAATCAAGGAGATGAATAAGTCAGTACCCACTCCCAGCCATATCCAATGATGCATTTCACTTACAGCCTAACATATTGTTGACATGCTCTCAGTCTCCTTGATTCTACAGCAAAGTTATTTTTAATCCCAACACAAAGCAGCCTGTACTACATACAAGCAATTACTCACATTCAAAGGCCTGACCTCTAACCGTGTCAGAGTATGCACCTTTGACTGCAATTTTCTTAACTGCTTTAGAGGAACCTTGGTATTCAGAAAGCACAAACTAGGATTGTGTGGCTAAAGACAATTCTACTTCACAGAGGGTTTTGGTGAGCTTTTTAGGTGGAAAGCTGAGCCCAAGCCTGGTCCCATCCAGATTTCTTGTTCACAGCAGACAGTGTGATTATTCATGCAACTCAAAAAAAGGTGAAAGATTATAAATATTAAACACTTCTATTAAAAAAAAAAATAAAAATCTTAACTCTTCCACAGGACAGATTGCAAGATGTTGCATCCACACAGTAAAGGAACAGGTTTGGGCTATTCTTTGTTTGCTGGTGTTACCCAAAATCCTCCAGCTGAGACTGTGTAAGTTGATCTATTTCTCATGACAAAGAGAGTGGCCCTACAGAGAGTTCAGTGACAGGTCTGTTTCTTCAACACAGCTCCTTGGTACTCTTTGCTAATTTAATTATTCCCTTCAAACTTGCAATTTTTGCATAGCTTAGAGACAGTCCATGCGCCACCCACATCAGTAATGGGCAGCTTGTACTCACTCTGGAAGGCAGTTGTCTCCCAGCCTTGGGCTGCCAGTAGGTTTCAGAAGGCGGCCAAGAACATGGATAGCATATGACTACAAAGCCCAGGTTTTGGAATGGGCACTCAAATGAATACTTACTAGTTCAAAGTACTAATATATGACATTGAAAATATTTACTATCCCAGAATAAGATTTCCTTCAATTTCAGAACAAAATATGAATGCTTCAGAGTACCACAGTAAAAGAGAAGCTTTGCAGTTTCAGATGCCTCTCCTGAGCTATGGCTTCTGCAAGTCTGCAGTCATTCACTTACACATCTGTCTCATGTGGCTGAGGACAGGCACTAGGGGGAAATCAGTCAAGGTTATGACAGTGTCTCATGCTACTGGTGTGCTCTATCCAGGTCTATCTGTGTGCTTTCATATTGTGAGAAACAAAAAGCCTTTTAAAGACTGACATTTCAATGTGTAAACAAACTCAGGTTAAACAATTGCCTCTATTCTTTTCCTAGCAAGTACTGAAGAGACTACTGGTGTGTTAGACCCAGAAGACTCTTCCTAAAGCAGGACCCTAATTATGTCCAGCTAACTGCAGAAAGTTTCACAATAGGGTTTGGTACAGCTTTTCAAATATTAAGCATAATTAAGTCATTAGACCAGTTTATCAAAGGAACTATTATGTTAATCAGTACCTGGATTTTTTTTTTCTGTTTTGCTTTTCAAAACAATGAATGGATGTGTTTTTAAGGGATAAACCAAAGTTTTACCACAAGTATCTGGGTCGAACAGAAAAGATGGTTGCTCAATTCACAAAGCAAAATTATATGACTTACATTATGCAGAAGGTCAGACCAAATCTTCAAAGAGGTTTCTTTTTCTCTAAAATATCAATAATTTTACTGGCCTCTGAGGCAAAAAATAAAAGTACATGAGAAAGGCAAACACCTCTTTAACTTTTGATTTATTTATTTAAAAATAATTATATCTTCAAGTGAATGCCTTTGTGAAGAATTTAATGTACAATTTCTGAAGATGTTTATTAGAAGAGGGAAAAGAATGAAAAGGAAGTTGGCGAAAACAGAAATTTGGAGATCTTTGACAAGAAAATCCCTAAGAAAAAAAAATTAAAGCAAGCTGTGAAAGTGCTTGCAAAGCTGTTTTCAAGGAGCTAAGAACCTTAGTCCCCCACCCAAATTTTTAATATAACCCTCAGTGCTGATATCATAACATGCTGTAACAGCAACACAAAAGTCTGAGTTGTATTAATACCAACAGAATCATAGAATTGTTTAGTTTGTAAGGGACCTTTAAGATCATTTAATCCGACCTTGAACCTAACTCCGATTAAAAAACATCCCTAAACCATGTCACTAAGCATTATGTCAACCTGTCTTTTAAATACCTCCAGAGATGGTGCCTCATCCACTTCTTGGGCAGCCCATTGTAATACTTAATAAACCTTATATAAGGGGTAATGTTGGATTAAATGATAAAATCAACAGAGAAATATTTCTACTGCATGTTGAAAGTACTTTTGTTTAGACAGCATACTCAATGTCTTCCTTTTCCCCTAACAGAAAATATTACAGAATTTTCTTCAGTACTTTACAACTGGCAGTTCAATTTCGATCCAGCTTGTTAAGGAAAGCATAAAGGCATAATTACACTGTATTATTCACTATTGCTTTTTGTCTTTTAAGTGAAGTTTCATGGATAAATTCATGTCACACAATCTGTAGCAAACCCAATTAACACTCAAAAGACAGAAAAAGAATGTTTAGTCAACAAATACATTCAAAACCAGTCCAGACTAGCTGTGTATTTTTAATGTTAAAATTCCTTTGTTGCATTCTCTTGTTCTCCTCTCTTATCACTGTGTGTACCAAGCCTGTAAGGAAAATTCTAAAACATAAAATATTAAAAATTACTTTTGTCAGCTATATTATATTTCTTAAGTCTTACATGGAAAAAAATGAACACCGCCCCACAGGAATACTTTCTGAAGCTGCAGTGATGAGCACACAGCATGTCTTGCACTCAACAATTCTTTCAGCAGTTGTAAATGATATAACTGTGATCCATTTTTCTGTGATGTTTTGAAGACAAGGTACTAAAGAAAGCTTGTCATGGATAACACTCAGAAACTCCAGCAGAATCCCAGTCTGATCTCAGCCTGACCTCACTCTCATATCAAGACCTTGAATACTAAGCTTCTGGCCCTTTACAAATACCCTAGGGCTTCTCTCAAGAGAAAGAATTTAGTGGAATTAGTTTAAAATGTTGGGATTTTATTTATTTGTTAATGATTTAAAGACTCACTAAGAATACCAACTCTAGATCAGTAAAAATATCATTTAAATTTACACAATAATGGTGAGATTTTTTTTGAAAACACAATGTATGTGTAGTTGAACCTTACTCCAGTCAGGGACTTGTGTTTTGACTTTTAATGTCTTCAGCAAATCCATTTTTCTATCTGCAGGCAGCCTTCCCTTAATTTCATATCCTCCATGGTGATTTATGATGTATGCTAACAAGATCAAGAAAATAAACGCTGGGGAGCTTGAATCCAGATGTTATCTCAGCTCAACCTCATAATGCTCTGCTGTCTTCAGAATACTACTCTACTGCTCTTTAATTTTTGCTGGTATGACGGCATGTTCAGATTTACACAATGTGCTTGGCTGTTCTCTTTATTTCCTGATATTGACCAAAGAAAAAAAAAAAGGAGGGAAAACCAAAACAAGTCCTCTAACTCACTAAAATGTACGCTGGTGGACACCTCTGCTGAATACAGATAATGTACTCTCAACATTGGGTTAGGGAATTCCTGCATTCAGCAGTGCAAAACTGCGGAAGGATCTTAGCAATAGGTCTGATAGCGCTAAGTTTTGTACAAACCAGTTTGTAAAAGCAACTGGAAACTGAGTAGTGTTGTGTGGCCAAAAAAAAAAAAAAAAGAAAAAAAAAATCAAATTCCCTCCCTTGGTGCTGCATAATACTTTCATAAATGAGAATTTCAATAGAAGTTACTTACCTAAAACTGAAAAAACCCAACCCAAACAATTCAAAGCAAGCTATGGGTGATTTCTACAATGCAGCCAGAATAAAATCTTTATGTAATTGGTCAAAACTCAGGACCAAACAATATAATCATTATTCACTAATGCTGGCTAAATCACTGCAGTTCTCTGTTGAAGTAAATTCCATCTTCAGTCATCTTGATTATTCGAATGGGTAGGCAGAGCTCAGAAAGTAATGCAAATCAGTTTCCACAGATCAAGAATGGTCTTCAGAACAAAACTACAAACAGATATATAGCAGGGATAAGAAACCACTGAAGGGAAACAGAGGGGTGAACTTAAAAAATCAAGAATCATGAAACGGAGATCATGAGAGCTTCCTTGGCTCCAATGAGATAGCTGAAGCATTCAGAAGTGTTCTTTTCACCTGAACAATGAATGCTCATGCAAGTCTGAAGTTCTTGGTAGTACACTACTCATCATCAAGAAGATGCTGGTGGTAGAATCCTCCATTTTTGAAATTAAATAATAAATTTTCTACCTTATAGAATCTGAGTTTTTAGTGTACAGACTGTCAGAGACTCCCTGATTTTGCACATTTCACATGTAGCAAATTTTAAATGCAAATATGTGAATATCACAATGTGAATGTATGTCATGATAAACAAACACAGATTCTGAGTGGCTTGTATTATGGAGAAGCTGGATTGCACAGGTATTATTATAAGAGCCTTTTAAATCCACTCTGAATTATTTATTCTATCACATGCATTTTCATGTTCTTTTAATTAACAATATTTGGGTATTCCATGCCATGGTAAGGGAAGCTATAGAAGCACTAAAAGCAGATGAGCATTTGGGTCTAAATATGCTGAGTGTGTTCAAATCTCTTAAAATAGACAGTGTTTGAAGTGTTTGAGAACTGACCAGTTTTTGTGCCAAATTGTTGATCCAAAAATTGAAATATGCAGAATAAAAATGCATTTTAGAGGAGAGACATGTTCAGCCTAAAATGAGCCCAGATAAATCAATCACTCTTAACTCATACTTGATGATGGTATCTTTTGGTTCAAAATTTCAGCCTGTGTTTTTAAATTAAAAAAATATATATTAGGGCTGTGGAAAAAATAATCTCAAAACACATGAAGTTATAAAAGCAATGTGTACATGGGGCTGCAGACAGCTTCTGCAGTCAATTTAAGAGAGCTGGGATGAAATCCAGTACTTCCTGGACCATTTTATTTCAGACCATTTCTTGTTTGTTATGCATCCGGGCTAGGCTACATCAAAAGCATGGACACATATTCTTTAATACAGGCTTGCCTTCTTTACAGTTAAACAATCTGTTGTTTTATACTTCCCCAAAAATCTCATGATGGGTGTCCTGCACTGCAAACTGCCCTTTTCCTACAATACTTGAAAATAACAACATATCTTGTCACTCTAGGTCAAGGGAAGATAATGGTCTTACACCTAAACTCATCAGGGAAGGACATATCCTTCAATGCCATTCATAGTTCCTGTTTGGGAAAGGACTACTGCTTTTTCCACCTTCTGACTGCAGTGGCCACTACGGTGTAAGCTAGACCAAAAAGATGGAATATCAGCACATTGCAAATTGAATTGCAAACCATCTTGAGTCCCCACCAATAGCCAAGTTCACTGCAGCAGTGAGACTTATTTTGTGGCTTAGACAGATGGTACTACAGTGATAAGATTCAGAGTGTAACTTCAAGTTTTGTTTCCAGGGAAGGAAATTTTGATTTTATATTTAGGACTAGAAAAAAGAGCATTTTGATGTGATTGTATGTCTCAGGGATCTATGGCCCTAAACACATGTACACAGATCTTCTATTTTAACCCAGTCCTAGAAGTTCATCTGAATCCAGCTGCCTCAAAGCTAAACCTCAAGAACTGGTTTGAGCTTGTATGGTAGAACTATTCATCTCCTCAAAATCTTCAAGAAGTAGCCACTCTTTTTAGGATTTAAGGTTCATACAGTTCAGCCTCTTATTTCCTATAATGAAAAGTTTTCCTAAAACCATGATCTGGTGACTAAGGAACTGAAGTCATATACAAAAAAAGCGACAACTTTTACAATTTTTTGTTTTGACAAATAATTTTTCACTATCTTCTTTTTCAGTCCACAGATGATTGGTTCATTGTTTCACTTGGTAGTAGTTTTGTGGGTTTTTTTGTGGCTTAAGAACATAGTTAACCAAAGCCTTACAGTAATCCCAGGGCTGATTAGTTTTTCAGTCCTTTTCCAAATCATTTGTCAACTTCTAATAAGATTAAGCCAGGCTTTTTTCATTCTCATCATATTGACTATTCACCTCTCTAACACTGTAATACACAGTGACTTTAAATGAGTCATGGAACCATCTTTAGAAAAATCTCACCAACAATGTCTGATCCACGTAGAGGCAGTGAATTATTGCAAACTACATGAATGGTCATATTAGCAACACTTGTTAGGACCCTGTTCTAATCTCCCACCAATGTGAACTCACCACTTGCCTAATTCATGACTGAACACAGTTATCCTTATTAATGAGAACTGGTATTTTAAATATGTAAAAGTCAAACATTACCATTTCCTCTCCCTTAACCCTGTTACACCAAAATTACCATCGCTTATTTCCCACCAACTCAAATACAGCATGTTAGATGTCAGTGACAAAAATGCAGACAGTTTGCCCAGCTGAAAATTATCCAGGCTCTGTGGCTCTTGGTCCCTATGATGAAGGCAACTCTGCAGAATGTGAGCTTTCACAACTCAGTGACTGGCATTTCTACAAATGTCCCTCTAAATAATCTTGGGTTGGTCACTTCAATTAATTGATGTCCATGCCCTTTTTCTACTGAGACCTGTTGGTGGAACACATATGTTTTTTCTTTTCTTAAAAAAAAAAAGAAAAAAAAGAACTCCAACTGTACCTCAGTTGGACTGAAATCATTCGAAGCTCACTTTTTGATTTCTATTTCTCCTTTTTCTTAATAGCAATACATAGACTGCTATTAACTAGTCTAGCCATCTGGGGTCTTGGAAAGCAAGATATGACTCCCAAAATTAAAATTATAAGATTAATTGAATGAAGCTTATGAACGAGACTGCATCACAACCTCTGTGAAGGCAAACCTATAAGGGAGCAACAGCATCTTGTCAAGGACTCTAACACAGCAAACGTTATAGTCTTCAGATACTGTGGGGAACAATGTTGGAAAAGAAGGTGCATGTAGGACACCATCCATGAGCAGTTTAAGTCAATAAAAGAGCTGTCTGTAGTTTATTCTGTAGCCATTGTCTCTAGACAACTGAGGAAAGGCCCCATTCACTGCACAGTCTGTGGCGTCATTGGAACTGCTCACATGTACTAAGTACCCATGCACCAACATCTTTATAGGACAAAGCCTGGCTCTGCTGAATGTTACCAAACCAAGCTTAAAAAACACTTGCAAAAACACCTGAAGTGTAAGAGAGAATCCCAAACATACACATATCAAACCCGTCCCAGAAGCAGTCATGTAAGTAAAAATCAACTACATCTGTACTATAATTGCAGAGTTTTACCAGAAAGTATGCAATAATGATTTTAATCATTATAATATATTGAGAATTAACCTTTTTCACATTAGTTTAATTACCTTTAAAGAAAATGAAGATTCTTTCAGAGCTTTGATCACAATCAAAACCTCTACCTCTGCATTTGCCTAAAACAACAGAGCAGCAACTGAACATCCACAGAAAAACAAACAAACAAACAAAGCAAAACATACCAAAAAAACCCCACACAACAATCTCAAACCAGAGCCTCCACAGGATATCAGACTCATTAATCCTTGAAAAACAACTAAAGCTTTCAGGGGAGATGATGAACAGCTGTATCAAGCAAGCAGTTGGACCTCTGTATATCAACTAAGAGGAATTTCATGTCTTCTCTTAATCTTGCCAAGCTATTGTCAGATAAGCAGAGGGTGTTAGATTCACCTGTTTCTGTAATTCATGATGTTATCAAAATTTTTTTTCCCCTAGGAAAGCACCTGCATGAGACAGTTTTATATCCCATTTCTACAGGATTTTTTGTTGTTTTATTTTAATTTTTTGCCTTGAACATCTGCTTATGTTATCATTCACTCTCACAAAGCAGGTCTCTTGCTTGCTGTTTCAATACCATCCTTAAGAACAAAAAAAGCAATTTATAATCTCATTTTATCTGATATTACTATTCTTACTATATGCCACACTGGGCACAAAAGAGAAATTAATTTAGTTTAACACAAATCTATCCTTTGACCTGATGATGACCATTTCCATTTGATAAGCTGAAAAGGGACAAGTAACACTGAATATACATACAGGCAGCATTACTGCTACCTACTTTGTTGTGGTGGACATCAACTAACTCCTCTTTTGACAGCACCAATGAGCAATCCTATTCCCAGAAAAAAAAAAAGGGGGGGAAAACAAAACTACAACAACAAAAATCCAAACAGATTTGGATTTTTTTACAAAGTTTCATTATAATGGATCAACAGGTCATATAATATGATAACTTAATTCCCAGATTTGTTAGTGATGGCATACATAATACACATACTGGAAATCATATGGCAGCAGAATCTTCTGTGGAAACTCATTCATGGCTTGTTCTCAGATTTCTATAACTGACAACTTTTGTGTGAAAGCTGCTCCTTGACTCTATAGAGTGTTTTGATCCTGTTAGTTAAAGAAGTTTAGGTAAGGGATAGACTAGCAGAAAGCTAGTAAAAAGAATCTGCTTTTCTTTCTTTAATCTGCTTGCCTAAAGGGCAGGTGTCAAGAGGATGTGGTCCTTCTCAGTCGTGCCTGCTGACAGGATGGGGCAATGAACACAATCTGGAATGCGGGAAGTTCTGTATGAACATGTGAAAAAAATTCTTTACTTTGAGAGTGACAGAGCACTAGAACAGCCTGCCCAGAGAGGCTGTGGAGTCTCCTTAATCTGGAGATATCCAAAACCCACCTGGATGCACTCAAAACCCACATGGACAAGTTCCTGTGCAACCTGCTGTAGGTGGACCTGCTTTGGCAAGGGGGGTTGGACTAGATGATCTTGTCCAAGAGATGAAGACCAAAGGGTCTCTTTCAACC
>JAOXNG010000001.1:98800976-98820386 GCA_028566535.1 Scolopax minor
AGAGGGAGTAGTGGGGACAATAAATTTTACCAGTTTTCGGCTGGCACTTGAGAATATTTCACAAGGGATTATGAGACGGTACCAGTAAGAGATCACACTTGGTCACGAGGAGCCTCCTTCTCATTTCTGCTCCCACCAAAGAGATCATCCATCTTCCCGTGGCCCAAAGCCAGCGCTAAATGCCTCAGGGACAGATGCAGGGAAACCTGCAGGAGACAGGGCAAAGCCTTGAGTGCTGTGTCTGGAGCGGGTCCAGAGAAGGGCAACGAAGCTGGTGAGGGGTCTGGAGAACAAGCCTTATGAGGAGAGGCTGAGGAAGAAATGGTTGTTCAGTCTGAGGAAGAGGAGGTTGAGGGGATACCTTATTGATCTCTACAACTACCTGAAAGGAAGCTGTAGAGAGGTGCAAGTCAGCCTCTTCTCCCAGGTCACAGGACAAGGGGTAATGGCTTCAAGTTACGCCAAGGGAGGTTCAGGTTAGATATTAGGAAATATTTCTTTTTACTGAAAGGGTTATCAGACATTGGAATGGGCTGCCAATGGAGGTGGTTGAGGCACCATCCCTGGAGGCATTGAAGAGACGAGTTGACATGTTGACATGGTGCTCGAGGATATGGATTACTGTTGGATGGTGTTTTTTGTGGTGTAGGTTGTATTGTGGGTTTTTTTTTGTTGTTGTTTTTTGCTTTTTTTTATTGATTGAACTAAATGATCTTAAAAGGTCCCTTCCAACCTAGGTGATTCTGTGATTCTATGAATGATGAAAAATTCCAGAGAAGACACAGATTTTCTGCCCACTTTTATCTGGCCATTTCTGTGAGCAACACTGGCTGAAAAGAATTTTCTAATCTGAGCAGAGAAAGCTAAGTTATATTACCTAATATTTCAATGTATTAAAGTAAAGACCAAAAGGAATGAAAATTAACAAAACTGTAATGGTTTTATTTTTCCCCCAAATGCAGTAGAGGTCTATGCTACAGAACATTTTTCCATAGCTGTTCTTGCAACAACACTCATAAATCACAAACAGGAAATATAATGGATTCAGAGATGTATGGAACAATCCTGTAAAAGTTGGTACACGTTTGAAAACTTTTTGCTCCTAGAGACATGTTGTAATTAAGAATCAGCAATGAAATCCTAAACAATATAAAGAATTATAGCAGCAATTAATGAGATCACTTTCAAGCTGAAAAAACCCAATTTGCTAATGAAAATCACTACTGCTTAACAGTAGTTGTTAACAGCAAAAAAATTTTACAATAAATCACTCTTCATAAACAGTAGTTGTTATCAGCAAAAAAATGTTACAATAAATCACTCTTCATAAACATGTATTTATATTGGCAGTCTTCCTAATCCCCATGTTACACTTCATAAATTAGCCAATATGTTCAATCATTCAATCTCTAGTATTCACGTGCAAAAACCTTCCTCATGTAACATAAACACAAGCAACTGCTTAGAGACCTGTGGTTAGGAGATGCTGTGGCACAACACCACACCTTCTAGAGGATGGCATGTACCTTGTTATTACCTGAGTTAAAGCAATTTTACAGCGGCAAAGAGAGGCTGGATAAGAGCTAGGAATGACTTTATGCAGAAGGTAAATTCAACTGCAAAAGTAAGAAGCAGAGTATCCAGAAACAAGCAAACTATAGAGAGGTCTTTCTGTAAAAACCTAAGGCTGTTCCTGCATATATATATGAGAAAGTTACTAGTCCACTAGGTGCTCTCCTGGCTGTTGAAGAGACTATCCTACAGAATACATCTAGATAAAACCTCAACTTTTTACAAAACATATTTCATCTTTATCAGCCAGTGGATTATACAAGGAAGTTATGTGGTAGATTAAAGATACCTTCTTTTCATCATACTCTTTTCTTTATGTACTAGCCATATCGTTAGTCACGGTATTCATGGAACTTTACATGTCACTTTAGTTCACACAATTCCACTGAGAATCATCCAGGGGTTTCCCATGTAACCTAAGTATAGAGTCACAGTACTACCCCATTAGAATAGGAAAAATTCAGAAGAGAGCAGACATATGTGGCAGGCAAAAGCCAGGATACAGCCAGGACAACACTTAGTATCTCGCCAAAACAGAGGAGAAGTTTTTCAAAAGGATACTTCTTTCTTTGATCCAAGAAAACATGAACCATTCTTATGTGGGGATAAATGGCTTTACAGCCAAATGTCAAAGCAGTTCCTGAAATGGTAAAAGAACATCTACCAAGTTTCACACATTTAAACCCGAAGCACCCTTTAACATCTTTGTCAGTGCCATGGACAAAGGGATAGAGTATACCTTCAGCAAGTTTGCCAAAACACCAAGCTGTGTGGTGCAGTCAAGGAGCTGGAGGGAAAGGATGCAATCCAGAGCAACCTGAACAGGTTGAGAAGTAAGCCATGAGAACCTCATGAAGTTCAAAAAGGGCAAGTGCAAGGTCCTGCACATGAGTTGGGGCAATCTCAAGCACAAATGCAGGTTGGGCAGAGAATGGACTGTGAGCAGCCCTGAGGAGAAGTATTTGGACATGTTACTTGATGAGAAGCTCAACATGAGCCGGAAATGTGTGCTATAGCAGCCCACAAAGCCAGCTGCATCCTGGCTGCATAGAAAGAAGCATGCCAGCAGGTTGCAGAAGGTAATTATCTGCTTCTACTATGCTCTCATGAGACCCCACCTGGAGTATTGCTTACAGCTCTGTAATTTCCAACATAAGAAGGACATGGATATTTTGGAGCAATTGCAGAGGAGGGTTACAAATATGATCAGAATGCTGGAGCACCTCTCCTATGAGGACAGGCTGAGAGAGTTCGCTTTGTTCAGCCTGGAGAAGAGGCAGCTTCGGGAACACCCTACAATACCTAAAGGGTGCCTACAGGAAAAAAAGACCTTCCAATACCTAAAGGATGCCTACAGGAAAGATGGAGAGGGACTCTTTATCAGGGAGTGAAGTGATAGGATGAGGGGTAATAATTTTAAGCTGAAAATTAGATTGGAGGAAATTCTTTACTGTGAGGTGGTGAGACAGTAGAACAGATTGCCCAGAAAAACTGTTTAATGCAAGTTTTTGGAAGTGTTTAAAGCAAAGTTGGATGGGGCTTTGAGTAATCTGGTCTAATGGAAGATGTTCCCATCCATTGCAGGGGTGTTGGAACAAGATGATCTTTAGGGTCCCCTCCAACTCTAACCATTCTATGATTCTATAAACACAAAAAATCAGTTTATTTTTTCACTATGCTGTGTAAAGCAGACAACAGAGATAGGATATAGGGATTTCCAATTCTGGAAAATGTCAGTCTAGTCACTGAAAACATCAACATTTATACATGATGACCTGAACCTTCTGGACATTGGCTAAAGACGACATGTTAACTGGTCTAATAATTTCCCATGAAGCACAATACACAGAAAGTAAACAAAAAAACCATCAAGTAAAACACAAACAGCTGCAAGGAAAGAGATGGATCAACTGCATGATTTTGTTTAGTGGATAGACATTTTGCTGTAAATAACTGCATTCACCCCTTCTGTACTTATTGTAATTTTAGCACTACCTTTTGTCTTCTCTTTCAAAAGCAAACATAAAAATTTCTAAAGGTCTAACTCTTCTTTTCAACCACATACTTTTACACATACGTGCACTTACACGTACATAATTTCATGTACAATAAAGTACCAGAAAATAACTGAAATTCCTGTTCCTACAGCTTTGTGAGATTTTTATAAAGTAAAAAAACATTATTGAAGACTGTCACACTGTTTTCATCAGCCATTTATTTTGTTCTCCATTAAGAAATTAATCTGGTTGTCTTGAAACTTTATCAATTGTTACTCCCTCAAAAGCATATGCTGCAGATCTCAAAGACAAGATTCATGATACAGATTAGAGCATATTGTTTACAGTCCATAAACACTTTTGATGATGCTTTCATCATAAGGTAATTCCATTCTATGAGTGTAATTAACATATCTTCCAAGGCTCATTAATCTTCATTTCTGCATTCAGTGAACATGAACCATATCCATTAAAAGGAAAATCAAGACGTGAACTTTAATTTAAGCCACTATTTTACTAATTATGATTAACTTTGTTTAACCCTAATGTTCCTAACTTTAGAAAACCCTAATATTTAACCCTAAAACTATTTTTCCTCTTTATATTTGGTGTACAAAAACTCCTCTTAATATAAACCATTCTCTAAAAGCCCTGTTCTCCTTACTTTGATTGCTGTCGGTACCAGTGTATTTGTACAAGTCAAAGACGGCTTGCCCTATGTCCTACAAGTTTATCTTATGCAACAGCCACATCAGAAAACAGGGCTTTTTATATTCTCAAAGTACCCTGGCCATAAACAGGGCTCCATTGTATAAGTTTCTCATACTATTATAGTCTAATCCCAGTAAGATGTTCCAGAAGACCAAAAGAAGGACAACAGGAACATGCAGATTGATACAGAGGAAGCACTAGAGAGTGACATGTTAATAGAGTTCACCAGAACAGCAGAAAAATGTCACAACCACTGCCAAGATTTTTTCAGGCATCAAGAAGGAGGCTTAAAAGGAAGGAGCACAGGAGAGGAAGAGGAGGAATGGGAAGAGTAACCTAAGAAGTGACCTGAAGAACAGTACCTGAAGAGCTGAACTCCCAGACGTTATCTCTTGCTTACAAAGCCGCAAATTCCTCACTCTTGCCTTTTCTTCAGGCACTGGGACAAAATGATAACAATTTTTAAATTAGATGCCCCCAAAACCTGAACAATGTAATTCCCTTTCTAATTTAAAGAGAAAACAGAAAGGTTCAAATGTACAAGCTTGCCAGAGGCTCACATGCCACCTTCCATGAGCTTTGCCCAACCTTCTCCTACCACAGTTCCCCTTTAAACCCCTTTCCACACTTAGAAGTTGAAATTTAACAAGAAAGAATAAAGCGTCAAAAAAGAAGTACAAGCAGTACTATGAAACCTGTACGGAGTAATACCAAAGAAATAACAAATATTCAGGGACAGGAGACAAAATGTTTCCAGCATTTCCCAAGGTACATAAAACCATTCTTGAGATCTGAACGAGAGCACAGGTAACTTGAGATCTTACTTTATTTCAATTGTAAAGCTTTTTTTTATATTTGGAAAACACAGGATGGAAATGGAAGAGATTGAAAAAGATGCTCCTGTGTTTTCCAGCTGCCTGATCAAAGGGCTGTCAGCTGTCTCATTCATTTCAAGCAACATCATTTTAATGGCCAGTGTTGATACTTCAGATGTCACAAAAATATTTATAAAGAAATAGAAAGTGCATTACATGAATGCTACAAAGAGCTGCTTATTTTGATAATTTTGTGACCTCTCTATCACACCACAGTTGCTCAGATATGTGACTGGTTTCATTTTAAAACAAAAAGGAATCATTAACATCCAGAAATCTGGGATTACAGGTCAGTTAAGAAGCTGCATGTGTGAAGTAATTAAATAACCGCTAATTACTAAACATATAAACAAAAGAAAAGTCACAAATTGCTTGTGGACAGCAAAAAAAAAAAAAAGAAAGTGTAAATTAAATTGGTTCTCATACACACACAAAAATGTTCTAGTATTTAAAGTTTATGTGCTATTAAGAACACCATACAGAATGAGTGAATTCAGTCATTCTCTTCTAGCCAGCAGCAAAAATAAATATCTACCAAATAATAAATTAAATGAGGTCTAAAGCGGGATCTATAATTAATGACTTTTCTGACCATTTAAATGACAGTATTATTAACCTTTAAATGATACTTTCACAGAATGTCAGCCTCTAATATAAGATACATTAAGTATGAAGTTAATTGCATGAGTATATAAATCAACAGGTGTTTTTTGCTCACAATAAGTAAGCACTGACAAGACAGAAATTACCAAAATGCCATCAATAGAAAGTGAACATTTTTCTTCCCCGTGACAGAAAGGAATGGTTTGCAACCATTGTTTTACAAGTCTATCAGATTATTATTTTTTTAATTTAAAATTAGACCTCTCTCTTGCAGTGTTTACGAGCAACATATCGTCTTCTATCTAAGGAAATTAAAGATCTCAAGGTACTAGGTACCCTCAGATAAAATGCATTTTCCCATCCAGAGAAACAAGTTTAAAATATAACACTGAATATACCAAACTACTAGGCTGAAATCTGAAAAAATGAATTAATCAGTGTTTCTAGTGAAACAGTAATTGGTTTCAGAGGAAGGAGTGGAGAGGAGAGGAGAGGATACAGAAAAATGTACATCTGAGGCTGGACACAGTCTTTTCTGATCTTTGGGCTTGACGCAAACTTTACAATTTTCTTCAAAATATGTGTCTTAAAAAATAAATTAAAAAATCTAAGTAGAAGCATTGTTCTTAAAGAAATAATATCTATTTGTACAACATCAGTTTATTAAACTCAGAACAAATTTATAAAATAGTTGCATTGTCTAAATTTGTATTTTATTTTACTTATCATTTTGGCCAAAGAATTTTGCTCCATACACATTAATTCATTTTCTGTACATATGGAAAATACTACCAACTTATAGTTTTGATGGGGGGTTGTTTTGGTTTGCCCTTAAATAGTTCTCAATTTTATCAACTATCATTCGAATACTCTTTTTCAAAATGGGAGTTTTATCCCCGATTTACCACAGGTATCACCATGATGGATCAAGTACAAAACCAGAAAATGTTCACAAATTTACATGAAGGCTGCAAAGCAGCAGATTGCCACAAAACTTAGAAGACAAGAATTCTGGTTATGAAAAGGTGATGATGCCTCTTTAACTTGATTCAATCACTCATTCTCTCTACAGTGTAAATTAGCAGACACAGGAATTCACCGGCTAATCGCATTTCAAAATAATGATTTGGATGTTTTCATTTTCTGCATTTTGCTTCACTGAGTTACCACAGGTGAGCTACTTCAGAGAACTACTTTTCTCTTAGCACGCATTTTTGCATTACCTAAAGGGTCAGGCATACTTTGTCAGGCAGAGATAAGCTTCCAAATTTTCTTTCATCATGACCCAACTTAAAGTCCAATGAAATTAATCCAATAGATGACACTCAGCACCTCACAGGTGTTATTCAGCACTTCACCACGTAACACAGTATGAAGAAAACTTATTTTGGATACCTCAGGAGAACAAAAAAACACATTGGGAAAATAATCTTAAAAAATGCTAACTATTTTAGCTAGACAGGCAATGAAACAATAAAAACATAGGCAGAAGCTTCCAAGTGATCAGAATAGCTGAACTGTAATGCAGTATGCTAATAGATATACGGGCAAGCGCACTGCTCTGATCTTTAAGGAGCAAAGGCATAATAAGACCTATAGGATACAGCTTTCAGACTCTTACTATGTGCTGTATTGCTTAAACTTGAACAGTTAAGTATCAGAGGTTTATCTATTCACCACAGCAAGTAATCATTAAGACATTAAAGCTGTCAGGGCATACTCAGCTGTCACTACTTTACTTCAGTAATATAAACCAGTAGTGTGAGCTGGAAATATGGGGAAAACATACTGGTTACTAACATGCAATGCCTTTGGAACATAAAAGCCCAAATTAATGCTTAATGCTATGTATTATGGAATGTGTCTAAAAAAGTATGTTGCAAGAGAGACTGAGAAACCACTGAGGGGTTTCTCATTCAGTGGGCAGTGACAAAGCCTAGAAAGATATTTTTTTCTGTCTATGTTTATGAACTTTTTTCTTCATTATATTTGCCATTTTTGTGCCTATTTATTTTCAAATAATTACTTTCTTAAATAAGCTGAACCAGTAAGAAAGCTACAGATTTGACAGTGAACAAAAACATCTAAGGAGAAAGACAAAAGATTCTTACATGTCAGAAAAAAAATACTCAATAAAAATAATTGTTCAGTATTCCTATGCTTCACAGACAATAAGCAAAACACAAAAAACAAAAAAATCCCTTACCAATTTTTTTTTTGAGTTCACCTTCAGTACTGATTTTTCATTCCTCATATTTTTTCCAGAGTCCCTCTTTGTGGTTCTTTCCTGTTAAACAGAGCTAGACATGGAAAATTCTTCCAGGTTTTTGTGAAGGGTTCCAGCAAAAATAAAAAAAATCAACCTGGACTCCTAGTGAGAATGTTAAAGGCATAAGACTGGTGCTTCACAGGTTTCTAGCTTCAAGACAAATACAGATCAAACAAGAATAAATCCTGAAAGAGCAGAAGCTACCTGTAGATCAGAAGCCCTGTCTTCTGGCCAATAGTACTGTTAAGTTGATTGTGCCTTCAAAAATATGCTGCACGTGTATAACACTGAAAATAAGTTAGAAATGCATGGAGACAGGAAAAACTACAGAAAAACTTCTAGAAAAGAAGTAGAGATCAAAACAGGGAGTTGAATACCAAGCTGGATTTAAGAGAGGCTGCTTAAATATTTTTTTGGAATAAAAATGATAAACATACAGTTTGGTAAGTACCAACTGCTACAGACCATCCTCAATAAATATAAATTCTCAGGTTTTATCTGCTAAAACCTAAGTTTTAAACCATTGAGACAAAAATTAGTCTGAATTAGATATCCAACATTAAAATTTTAGTTCATTGGGTAAAGCATTGTGAAGTTATGACCAATAACAAAGGAACTTCCTAATCTGAGAAATATCAAGAAAATTTACTGATAGCTACCACTGCACATGTGTATATATATTCAGAGATGGTTTAAGAAAATTGAGACAAAGAGACTGGTAAAATTTATACGTGGAATTTCAACTAATAAGAAGCTATTTTCATATTCATTATGTCCTATTCATTTTCTGAAATAATTTTCTCAAATATCACAAAGCTATACTGTTCAGATGGTATTATATCACAGCTACACCCGTTCCCAGATACACACAAGAATACATCCTTCCTACCAAAATATTCAGCCACTAACATTGGCATCTCTCTGCCTCACAATGGGGTGTGCATAAAAAAAAAGTACAACTCTCCATTAATTCCTCCCAATAGCACTAATCTGTTTTTGCTCTCTGTATGTAACTATTATTAGTGACAGATGAAAACTACAAATTCTGCATTAATCCACTTGTTCAACAACCGCTCTTTCATGTTGTCATGGTTTAGGCCAGACTGACCACTGAAAAAAATGACAGATACTCTCCCCTACCTCACTCCCCAAGGAGAGAGAGAGAAAGAGAGAATTTGGAGGTTTTTTTCCCAAAAGTTATAACTAATTTAATGAAATATTGATTAATATTTATATTATATTAATTAATATACAAAACCTTGTCAAGTTCATGAGATGACAATCACAACACCTGCAGGCATTGAGGAAGTCTGAGACTGGACTCAGCAATGGATGAGGACTGGATTCTGGATCTGGATTCAGGAATGCATGGATCAGGATCAAAGGCAGATAAAAAAACAGACTCCTCCTTGGACACTGGCCAGTGAAGAAAGAGAGTTGACATTTTGATCCTTGAAGCTTTACACTGAGTGTGATGCAGATGGGACAGAATACCCTGTTGGTCAGTTTTGGGCCACCTCTCCTGTCTGCTCCTCCTTACAGGTATGACCCTCTATGCTTTTCCACTTCCAACCCTCCAACAGGGCAAGTGGGCCGATTTTGGATATTATAGTAATTAGTATAAGTAAGAGCTCCTTGCCATAAAGTAGAAACAATCAGTTCTTCTCTCTCTGGGAGGGAAGAGTGTCTGGACAAAATGCTGTTAATTTAAGACACACCAGTTAGTTTGAAGAGGCTTAACTGAAAAGTCAGGTTACTGAACAGAAAACTGTTTCTGTTTTACCTCAAACCAGGACATATACTACTGAAGTTCTAGAAAGCAAATATTTAATTTAAAGAGTAGAATACTCTTTATTCTCACTATGAGAAAAACAATTACTAGTTAACCAAAACTGAGGACAGTCATTTCATTAAAAAATTAAATGGAGAAATGACTTGAAAATTTTCAAAGTACTTTGCCTATTTATATCAGTTTAAAGTCTTGCAAAAAAGTTCTAAATTGGAGAAAACCTAAAAAGAATAAAAAAATAAATAGGAAAAACAAATGCACTGGAGAAATCAGAAAAATGAAAGGCATCATCAAAACAGATACAATTACCTAGAAATAAGTGAGGCTTATTGTTTTCTATCAAAATTCAGCATTCTGAAATCATTTTGTGCAGATTCTGAAAGTAAGCAAACAAAGCCATTATGAATTTTTTTTCTGCAGTGTAAAAAGCACAATACCTCTATAATTGCAGCAATTTAATTTTTTTGTTCTGTTTTAGATTGTAAACCAACGTTCAGACTAAGTGAGAAATTGACACCACTTTTATTTGAAACTTATTAGATCATCATTTCAGAAACGATCAAATTGCAAAAAGCTTCTAAAAGCAGAGTCCCAAGATATTACTTTGGATATTATACAAAGGAAAGCCAGTTCTTGTCTCAACAGATTTAGGTTATAAACAACAATTAAACAGTCATTGCTCATACCCTGCCAATTCCTCAAGTTAGTTACCACTTACTGTGCTAAAAAATGAGCTGTACACGTCTTTCACCACCTATAAATTTCCCTCTATGCACCTGCATGTCTCAAACACAGTGACGCCTTGCAGAAATGACACAAAGAAAAAAATTGTCACCCATTTTCCCCTGACTCAAAAAAGAAAAAAATCATTATAGACAAGACAGATGTATTCACAAAATGTCCTTCCTTTTACAAATAAATTTGAACACAAAGTTGCCCTCCATCCTGGTATGCATCTTTGTTTGTTCCCCAGTTAGTATTCACATCCTTTTCAATGCCTTGTATTCTGTATCAGTTAACAACAAGAACACAGAGCTACTTCACTGCCTCCCTCCTTTTGAATCAATGTTTCCTGAACAAACTCATTCTTCATATTTGCAACTTCCTTCTTGTCCTTCCTTCAGTTTTCCCAGGCTTTTGAAAAATCAGCGCATTAGTCCCAGATAAGAAACCCCTCTGAATTCCTGTTGTAGGAAAAAGTCCAGGTTGTTCCTAGGCATCAGGCAATCAGATACCCTAAACGCATTCCTACCCAGCCAGGAGTAACCTAAAGGTCTTCATGCTGAGCTGGTAGTTTGTACCAAGTACTGTAGAAATTGAAGTATCATGATCACTTCCACTAAAATGGACACTAAAATGCACACATCTTAACGTGTGAACTATGACAATAATATGTCTGTGTTTCTGTATGACACAAAATTAATAACTCAGTTATTAAATAATGAGTACAGTATTTAATAGCAAATAATTCTGTAGTAGTGACAAAGAGTGTTAACCTGGGATGAGAGGAAAAGACATCAACAATGTCTTTACAGGAGTTACAGGAATCTTATAGGTATCTGAACTGTCCTGTGCATGCCAGGAATCTTTTGGCAAATGTTAGCCACAGGAAAACACTTCAGCACATCTGCTACCACCACCTGCATTGCCTATGCATGACTTTACTGCTTAGGTATCCTAAAGTCAGGGACTGACCAAATATTAAATACTTGGTAAGAAGCCTACCACCCTGGATAACAGAATGGATCACTGCTTATCAGACGTGCCTTTATTGCTAGAAAAAAAGATGGGAAAAAAGTTCCATGGTTTTTAATGAATAATAGAGGAAAACGTTCTTTCAAGTAGCAAAAACAACAAAATGATATAATATTAACATATTCAGCCATTTTTCTTTAGCTAGCAATAAGTAAAAACTAAAAAAATATTTACAATTGCCACATATATGAAAACTGGATGCTCAGGTTGTCTTATTTCCTAAAACACACCCCCTTTTGCGATATTTTTTGATTTCTAGTCCTATACCTACCATGAAAATGTCTTTATTTAGACTCTTCATTGCATAGACAAGCATGAGCAAGTGAGAGCTCATAGAAAATTGTTTTACTGGTTGCACAGCAAAACCTATGATACAAACAGTTTCAAAATTTATCTTAACCCACACTTTCATTTGTTCAACTGAAAACTTGCAGATACGAGTGATGTGCAGAGGCAAAGAATCCTTCTATAAAGGCTCATATAAAACTCTAAGAAAACACATGCACAGTTACACGGTGCATTTGATTTTTGCTAGTATGCCCACTGAAATATCTTTCACATGCAAAGCACAATAATGAGTACTGGTCCAACCCAAAGTGAATGGGGAAAAGGAAGATGGAAGTAGAGAAAATGCAGCACCGCAAAGTAACCTACACCTGAGCCCAAGCATGGGCTGGTTCTAAAGTCCTTTTATGCACATAACATCTAAAGCTCAGGTTTATGCAAAATAGACATCTTAAAGTATAAAATGAATAAATATCTGTTATGAATGACAGATATTTTTTTCTGTATAGTTGCTTTAGCAACTCTCTGCAATATGACTGCTCAATATATATTCATTTATTTTTTAACTTGGCGTGTATTACAACAAAGAACTTCTGCTGAGCTGAATAATATTTTGTACATTACACAGTACAAAATAGTTTTTCTTGTAATCAGATTTCATTCTTTCCAATTTGCAAATTTTAAGAGAAAAGCTGTCAGGGTAGATCATAGTTGGCATTTCACTTCCCAAGTATCATTTACTTTATTCTTTTTACATACATCTTTAATAGTCAATTTCCTTTTTTCTATACATATTTTAGTGTGAAAATGTTTGCCATCAATATTAAAATATGAATTATCTGCATAGTCATTGTACATAGCTTACAGTATTACTTTAAGTCCCATCCATTATACTTATATTTGATAACCAATATCCTTTTGTTTTCATATTTTAAGTTGCTTGTTTAGCTGTGCACAGAAAAAAAAAATCTCTGTGCCTTTTTATTTATATATATCCCAAAAATAAAAGTGAAAAGAGGTTTTAGTAAGTTTTGATATGTTTAAGTATTTATAAAATTAAAACTCAAAACCAGTCCAAAACACAAATTTAGCATCATTAAAGTTTCTCATATTCCAAATTCAAGTGCCTGTAATTTACCTTTGAAATTCCCCTTAAGTCTGTAACATAATGGTAGTGAGACCCACTCAGAAGTGGGCAACCAACTTTAAATTCACTATATACAGGATTTCAACTTCTTATCCTGACAGTACACTAGAAAATCCTTGCGTGTTGATCCAAATTATTGTTATTGATTGTGACTGTATATTCTCATGGCTGAATTTGAGATGATGCAGAACACAGGGATAAATTTGAAGTTAGTCTGTTGACCAAATTGTCCATGGAAAATGGTCCCTTCAAAAATGAATACACAGGAACTGTCTAGGCGGGTTTTAAATGTCTCCAGAGAAGGAGAGTCTACCACCTCTCTGGGCAGATGTCTCTTCTCCCTAACTATCCTACCAATACATGTTCCAAAAAGTGTTCTTCTCTTCTGATTTTATCTTACAATGAAATGATACTAAATTTTACATGCTAGTGACTAAAACCAATTTATTTGCGTCTTCCCACCCACAGCCCAAGCCAGGAGTTATCACCCATATTCAGGAACTCATACAGAGACTCAGATCTGACAAATTTAAAAGACAAACCACTGCTTCAATATCTTACTTTTTAAAACAAAAGTATATGTTAGACTTGAACCTACTTCACTGGTAAAGGTGGGCAGAGGAAGGCTAAAAATAGTCTCCATATCCAAGTATTACACCTAAAATTACTAAGCCTTAAAGGATCCTATCATTTGAGACATACAAGCTGGAGCTTGACCTAAAGATGGATAACATATCCTTTAAAAAAATAATTAAATAATTCAGTGAAATAGCACGGGTTGCATTTTCAAACACAGCTAGTGATAGCAATGCTGCTGCTTCTGTACTTGGTCTGTTGAGGTTTTTTTTTTAATATTCAGAAGCTCACTCGTTAGGCTTAGGAAGTTTTACCCATTTCATAACCCAGCACAAACCTAGGTCACTGCCTACAACTAGTGTTCCATCTCATCTCTCAGATGAAAGGGCTGGAGCACCTCATCTGTGAACACAGGCGGAAAGAGTTAGGGTTGTTCAGCCTGGGCAAGAGAAGGCTCCAGGGAGACCTTATAGTGGCCTTCCAGTGGGCTTACAGGAAAGACAGGGAGGGACTCTTTAATCAGAGAGGGTAGATTTCAGTTACATATCAGGAAGATTTTGCTGTAAGAGTGGTGAGAGAGTGGAGTAGGTTCCCCAAAGAAGCTGTGGATGCCCCATTCCTGGAGGTTTTCAAGGCCAGGCTGGATGTGGCTTTGAGCAACCTCATCTTTTGTGAGGTGTCCCTGCCCAAGGCAGGGTGGTTGGAATTAGATGATCATTGAGATCCCTTTCAACTTTAACCATTCTAAGATTCTGTGATAGTTTTGAAGCTTTCTGGAATTCAGTGTTATGCCCACTGCAGTTTCTTGTAGGGCCTGGTGGATCTTTTTAAAAAAAAACATACACTGTCTTGAAGAAGAGAGAGAGCAAGCATCTCAAGATGCAACAAGGTAATTATTTTATTCTTACCAAAGTTGAGAAGTGGATTTGAATTTCTGAATCAAGAGGATGGAGGATCATCTTGGGCCCTCCTCACCTAAGAAGAAACCCTAACCTCCCGACTGCAAGAAAAAAACCCCAAACACATCCACACTGCTCATTCAGCCGTACAAGACTGAAGCATGAAGTACTCTCAATGATACGGATGCTCCAAAATGTATTACACGCCTTGCAGGGGACCACAGAGAAGTAAGCTAGATACAATACTGCTGAGCCTTTGTCAGTGCTGAGGTTCTCTGGGTTTACAGAAAAGCCCAAAGACCCAAGCTTTTGGCAGTCAGGGAACTTAGGCATCAAATGCTGAGCCACCTACGTATACCTCTGATGTCTGCAAGGTTATGAGAGAGTTTATGGAGGGTTCACACCATAAACCTGTGCAACAGACACGCAGTTCTTTTAATAAAATTATTCATTCTATCCAGTAATGCATCCTTTTAGTCATCGTTACTAAAAAATTAAGAAAGGACAAATGGCAGACTGAGGGATAAGTGGGGCACACTGGAGGCACACTGCAGAAAATGAAAATGCAATATAGTAGATGGGATAATCTGAATAGCAATTTCAATTCTATGCAGCCTGGAAAACAGTCTGCATCTTCACTACTTTGGCATTATTGGAACACGGCAAGATAATACTGGACAGAACCACTTAAACCCATTGAGATCAACTCCCAGAATCCAAAATTACCTGTAACGGTTGTTGATTCCAATAAAGTTATCAGGAATAACAACAAGGTTGTCTGCAGGGTTACACATTTTTCCCCATCTCCACAAGTTAAAACATTTTCCCCCAACTTTTGTAGGAACCTCAACACTAGTGAAAGAAGAGACCAAAATCCTCCAAAAGCCCTGGAGAGGAATTAAACACACCCCTGGGAGAGAGCAGTATGAAACTAAAAGTACAACTGTCTATCATGATAAAGGTGAGATAACTATCAAGATAAAGGTGATAATGATATACTTTTCATATTACTAAGTGATTCTGACTATATGTCTAGTTTCATACTTTTGGCAAACTTCCAATGCTGATCTTGATATTTTTTCTGGTCAAGTGCTTGATTCAGCCAATGGTATCTCGACAGTCTACCCAGTGCAAGACACAAAAGCCATCTGGTCAAACTGGTTTTATGCACTGGCTCACCCAATGCATATGTAGCATGTACTCTCATATGACAAAGGAAACAAAGGAGGAAAAGTCGGGGTGAAGAGAACCAGTTATTATGAAGGCGGATTTTATTAGTTGTGCTGTGCACAAAACCAATTGCTAAGCATCAGTCTTGACAAAGATTTTAAATTGAAACTTTCAAAGCCCACAAAAGAGCGGGGACCATAAAAATGAGACTGTAAATCTTATCTTTGTTCAAAAGCTTTTAAAAGGCCTAATTTTTCACAAACCAATCTGAATATTAATAGATGATTTAAAGGCCCAAGGACATACAGAAAATATATCAGGAAGTACATTATAAAGACTGAAGAATTTGCATGAAGAAACAGAAGAGAAAACATACAAGACCTACAACAGAGTGGGAGAAAGACACTAGCAGAAAAAAAAGTTAGGGAAGATATATATTCTTCAACATTCATTCTTTTTCGGTATTTATACATATGATCAAATACTAGATTGGAAAAACTCTAACTTCTTTGGCAAAGTGGCTCTTAAAACAGTAGGTGGTTTATGGTCCACTAGGCAGAATGAGGGTCAATGCTGTCCTTGATTTCCCTCTATTGAGACTCTGCTTCCTGATTAAGTACATGTTCAGTCTTCAAGCAGGAAGAATTCCTCACACTTCAAAAATCTTGGATTCGCTGGCGGAACTCGGGGGGGCTTTATCATTAAAATTAGAAAACTCACAACAAAGCTGTCAGCAATATTGCAGACCACCAAAATACTTCTTATTATAAAACAGGTAAGAGAAATGTAGAGGCATGACCGTCTGGTAGTAATTCTGAGCTGTGACTTTAAATTGCTCATTTCATTTCATACAGCTGAAAATTGTACCGACTAGAGGATACCTCAAAAAACTCCCATAGAACATGCAATAAAAAATGGACCATGGAAGTCTCATCAACAACTACCCAGTTATTTTCAATTCAGAGGAACGTTTGTGTGTATATACATGTGTGTAGATATATAAAGATTTATAAAAACATCTATATATGCATCTATATTTTATAATAGACTTTTATAATTTAGACTACTTAGCTTCAACAATTATCTCGTTAGTGTATGCATGGCTCTGCTAACTGCATTCAGTTCTCATATTCATAGCTAACCACCTAGCAGGTTGTTACAGTACAACACAGTACAGTAAGAAAGACAGTCTATTGAAATATGGGAGAATAGCAGTCTCTTTCATGAAACATATGGAGGGTCTTTTCATATCAAATTTTTTTCCTCTAAGTATTTTCAACAAACTACAGATATATACTCATACACGCACAGATCCTCTTGATACAAAACTGAGAGAAGAGGCAAAATCAGGACAAAAGGCCCTGCAGCATTAAACACAGGAAAGTAATCCAGAACCTGCAAAATGGCAGAAAACAAAACATTTAATCCACAATGAGAGCGATACAGAAGGAAAACCAAAGATGGCATGGTATTTATGCAGAGACAGAAAAATCTATATCAAATAGGAAAAAGTCAACAAAAGACAGCTGACCTCATGTGAAACATTCAAGCAAGGCAGATAATTTGATACCCTACTGTTTTTTTAGATGATTTACCATTAACACCTAGAAAACTGTATTATTAAAGATGGAGACATCATGGTTCGTCTGTATTGTGAAAGGTTCTGCTATAAAATAGCCTACTAACAAAAAGGTAATATCACAGGATGCATGAATATGAACGTCAAAAGAGGTAGTGCTGCATCATGTAGTCTAAATGGATGTGAACAGGCACCAAACAGGCATGGGGTAGCACTGAGAATCCTAACACTGCAAAATTCATCAAGAAAAAAAGAGGTCAGGGTTCAGAGAGTAGCTACCAAATGAAGAACCACAAAACCCAAAGAAAATGAACTGCAAAAATTTGCTATGACCAGCAGAAAGCTTAGTGTGACAGAGAATCAGCAAGAAATATCTGGAGTGTAGAACAAGACATGACACACTGTCACAAATGAAAAGCAATGAACCTATTAATTTTATGTAGGAGATACCTGCAAGCCTGAATGCAGATATGAGAAGACACAAGAAATTGTTCAACAGCAAAAAAGGAAGTGCAGCAGTTTGTGATTTTTCAAACCTGGAACAAAATACTTAGAGGATGAGAGGCTGTAGAACACTGTATCTTTGTTCATTTTTAAACATTCATGACTTGTAGATTTTGGGAAGTTTCCACACAAAACTTATTTTTATATAATGTTTAGAGCAATGCAGGGAACAAGATAAATTATAAATTTTAAGTCATAAAAATGCAAAAAGTTGGAAAATACAGAAACAAGATTGTTCTCTTTTGGTAGTCTTTCCCTTGGCTTTTTTCTCCCAATGGCACAACTCTCTCACTCACACTAGGTGAGACAAAAAAATTCCCTCCATTTACTGATGAAATTCCCTTTGCCCATATTTTGACAGCAGGAAAAATTGTAAAAAAGATTATTTTCTAGTAAAGTTTTTTTATCCATCACAAAATAATGAAAGATAATCAGCCCATGAATCTTCTTAGGGATTCTTTAACAAGAGAAATCAAGACAAAAAAAAAAATTTAAGAACTTTCTGTGGATGCCATAAATACAAGAATGTGGTGAATAATAGGCAGAAAAGATGACGGGCTGTTCTCTCATACACATGTGAAATCAGGTAAGAAGTATTTCTTCACCATAACCACTCTCCTTTCTCCCATTTTCAAGCACCTCTAGAAAAAACAAATTTGTATTCTAGTAGTGACCAGTCATGAAGATCAGTGACTATCTCATCTGTGTGGTCAACTGAGTCTCTGACATAAAAAGCTTTGTATATAAAAGGTCAAGGCAAACTATGGCTGATGAAAGAACAGATGATTTTAACTTCATGGGTGATCCATTGAGAGTGAGCATTAGCATTTCAGACTAAAAAGGACCACTAGAATTACATTATCCGTTCTGCTGAGTAATGTGTCTCAAAAATCCAGTTTTCCACACACCATTTTACAAGTAATTATGACTGTCATAAATGTAAAGCAATGAAGTTCTTAGTTTTACTTGGGAGATACCTGCAAATATTACAATAGATTTAAGAGGACAAAATATGACACATCAAAAGACAGATTGCTCTCAGTCACCTCAAGCATGGCAACTTGCATTAGAACTATCTATTAAGAGCCCAGCTTTAGGAAAGGGACGACTTTGCTCTTCTTTTATACATGACATGAAATCAAGATTAAATTACTTGACTCAATTCACTAAGACAACTGGGGCCCCAGAAAATATCTGAAACTCTTTAAAGATAAGAATTAGACATGCTGATCAGAAGTTCCCTTCATACACTCTAGAGATTCAGTTGTAGCCTGTACCAAAAAAGAAAGCCAACCACTGGCCCTTGGGAAAGGGGAAGTATAGTCTCCTCACTAATACCACAGACCCCTTAGGCTTTCAATGGCTGAAAAATAAAGGCTGATGATGTTTCTGGAATTGAATGTTGTGCAACTTTACCCATATTTTAAAAGCAAGTAGAAATGTGTTTAATTAGATCGTCTACCCACTCAGTGCAAAACTCTACAAGAATCACAAAATTTTCAAATACATGGTGCTGTCATATGGGCTTTGCCCATTTTATAAAGTACATCACTTTAAACTGGCTAGAGTACACATATTCAAACCCCTGTAGGAATTACTTAAATCTTGTCCACAGTGGCTGAGCATGGGTCCTCTAAATCAAGGTCAGCATTCAAGATAAAAATCTCAGTGTTCCATAT
>JAOXNG010000001.1:98820468-98830762 GCA_028566535.1 Scolopax minor
GCAGCCGAACCATCCCCAATCATGCCGTGTTTACATGAAGTTTGGGCAACTGCCTGTATTGTTTCGCAAATTACGTGTTTTGAAACTTTTATTTTTCATGCGAATATAAGCTCCTCATTAATGTTTCTGGTTGTTTTTTTTTTTTTTTTTACTTTTAAAAACACTTTATATACTTGCAAAAAACTGAAAGTTAGGATTGGGAGAACTTGCCAAGAGTTCAGTAGGAAGATAAAAGGCAAACTGCAGAAGTGGATTGATAGCACTGAAAAATCATTTGCTACCTTTATGAACTCAAATGAACAGTAAATACTTCAGACACAAATTCATGATGCTTATTGCTGTGCAGTTATAATTGCTTTAGTATCAGGGTGGTAAGTTGAGGTAAAGTAAAACTGCAAACATTAAAACTATGTAAGGAATATCAGTTAGTTTATGCAGTATAATATCAGAATAACAGTTAATTTATGAAGTATTGGAAACACAGAATTTTCTTAGAACAGAAAAGAGGCTAAAATACCCGCAGTTACACCTTTTTACTGAAACAAAGCTTTTCTTTTGGAAGCAGGGAATAACAACACAATCTTCCTCTACATTTTTTGCAAGAATTTTGCAAGTCTGAGAAATTAAAAAAAAATAAAAAGCAGAAATTTATTTTTATTCTCTGGTATGTTTTGTCATAAAAAGAACTAATGTAAAAGATCCCTAACAAATGGAATCTCTTTCCTCTAGATATCAATGCTTCAAACTGAATCAAAAAGACTTTAACAGAAATCTTTACCAGTCTCACTCTGGCGAGAATGATCTTATCATTGGTTTTAGTTATGCAGATAAATGATGGACACTGGCTCTGGAATTGAAAGGCTGATGACAAAATTGCCTTTGTTATAACAATGTAAAGGATGGTTACAAAACTCAGAAAAACCTTTGTTCTAATGTTAATTTCAATGGATTACTGCGTTCACCACAACAGTTTGAAAACAACAAGGGAGTACAGGGAAAGACAAGTGATACATCTTCAAGCTCTTTAAGGTACATAAAAACACTTCCAACACACCTGTGACACAGGGGTCTTCAGTTTTGTATACACACATACAATGTCAATACTCGTACAAGAATTTTTACATTTAAATAGTCCCACTTCTCCTTTATCAGACAATGCAGAATCATTCAAAAGAAAACAATGTATATTTAGTTGAGACACTTCAGCAAAAAACTAAATCCCTAATGAATTCTATGCATTTACTCATCAACATGCAACAGAAACGGTGTTTCAATTCAGTAATACCAGCCTAAAGGTCAGTACTGTTCTTCCAGCAAAGAATAGAGAAGAGAAACGCCTGTAGAAAAGGAGGCTCAAGGGACGTGTTTTCATTTTCTACAGCTAGCCAAAAGAAGGTTGTAGCGATATGGGGATGGGTCTCTTCTCCCAAGTAACAAGCAATAGGACAAGAGGAAACACACTCAAGTTGCACCAGGGGAGATTTAGATTGGGTATTAGGAAAAATTCCTTCACTGAAAGGGTTGTCAAGCATGAGAACAGGCTTCCAAGGGAAGTGGTTGAGTTAACCTCCCTGAGGTATTGAAAAGATATGTAGATGTGGTGCTGAGGTCTATGGTAAACTTGGCAGTCCTAGGTGGGCTTGATGATCTTAAAGATTTTTTTCGACCTAAATGATTGTATGATTATACGTGGCAGAAGCCATTTCCTTTACAAAGCTAATCCTTTCCTACAATGCCATCCCTACCTTATCTTATTTTTCCATTAATAAACACTTTTCACGGAAAACTATTACTACCTGGCACATAGAAGGGATCCTTCTCTCTAGGCCTGATGCTTTGACATCCTTAATTGGAAACACATAATTTTCTGCTGTAGAGAAACCTCCTTGCCTTGGAGGAATTTGCTTATGGAAGAAACTGGTTTATTTTCATTCAGCTCCATCTTTTTCAACACATGAATTCAAATTAGTAAGAAGTCTGAGACAATCAGTAAGAAGTTGAGACAGTAATAATGAAGCGACACAAGAAAACAAGACACTGGAAAAATAAAATCATCATCATCTTCTCTAGAAATCTGAAGTTTTAAACTAATATTACTATTCATCTACGTAATGAGGGCAGCACCGATCACATTTCAATCATTATCTCCCAGCTTCTTTATCCTCCATTACAATCACTTAGTAACTTAATGTGAAGTGGTGGTTGTTTATTTATATTTGAGCAGGAGACTTTCTAAAAATATCAGGAAGCAGAGTAATGTGCTTGCACAGATTTTCCTCCATAATTTTTCATTGTATCTAAAGTAGCACGGACTATATTTCCTTCTGTAAAACTTATAGAAAAAAATTGTTCGTATCTCCGTGAAGATACACTCAATACTTTGGTATTCTACTGTAAAATAACAGGGAAGATTTATTTCAGCATTAGCGAATAATTTAGAATTTCCTATTTTTTTTTTTTGACGACATAAGCCTCCTCGCTTTTCCTCTGTTGTAGAAAATAAAAATTGAAAGACGAAACAAAGAATTAATCATCTGGATACACGCATGTATACACCAACTGCACATAATATATATGTCTATATATACAATTGTGTATTCATCTGCTGTTTTCTTACCACTGAATACAAGACAAAAAGCCTCTATGATACCTTGCTGCAACTTTGCAGTTTATGGGGAGATAAATGTAGCTCAACAGCCAAATACTATCAGCTCAGACATTAAAGATCTGCCATACCTCTATCCCCCCTCCTGATATCATAACTCTCACTAAATCATATCACCTTCTCCATACTACAATCCCCTAAAAAACAATTTTGAAAAAAAAATTAAAATCAAAACTTAGAATATTTTTTTCTCCAACAAATTATATATTTTCAAGCCTATAAATATAACCAAGGATGCTGTAATATTATTTTTAAAGGTCTTACACAGGGTCTCCTAGTAATCTACCTATCTAGAAGCAATATCAAGCTCTCCTTTGCTTAATTTAAAAAAAAAAAATAAAACCAAACCACAAATATTTAGGGAAAGTATGCAAAATGTTTACCATATTTCTGGGTATAAGTACAACATTCAAATAGTTTTAAAAACAATGGGGAAATAAATGAGTAACAAAGTCTCCTTATAAGCACATGAGCACATTTGCCCGAGATCTACCATAAATAAAGGCATCCCATGGAAAACTCTGCAAAAAAACCCATTTATTTCTCTTACACGTGTTTCATGGAAATCTCTATGAGCACAGAAATATGAGGACTGTAACTAGATCAGGTAGCCAGCTACACGTCTATGCAAGAGTTCACAAGTAAAGTGACCAGCGATAAAAGAGCAAAGTGCATTCCTGGAAAAGCACTGGTGCCCAGTCCATTCTCATGACAGAAATCTGCACACAGTCCAAGATGTTACTTATTACCTCCATACTCATTTCTCTCTTCAAAAAAGGAAAAAAACCCAACAAAATCCCCCCACCCACTCACTCTACCCCAAAAAAACCCCAAACAAACAAAAGGAGATACAGAAAGGATAAGGTTAACTATAAAGTAAGCAAAAATAAGCATTTCACAGTCAGATCTCCATAAGGAAGTTTCAAATATGAGTCAAAAGTTTGAAAGTCAATGAGCTCAAAATTCTTAATTACGGTATTAAGATAGTAAGGTAGTAACAATTTATTAATTCTTCTAGGTAAGAAAGGCAGAGGGAGGCACTTCCCCAGTTCAAGTTTTTCTGCAGCTGTAACTTTGCATTCCAATTAGATCAATGGAGAATCTTAAACAAGATATAGTATAGATAAATCTAATAACATATTATAACATCTTATGCAGAAAGACTTATAAAAACATGTCTATTTAAACTACTCTATGGTACTTTAAGAATATGAATGTGCAAGATATTGATTTATAAGAACCCAAGATATGAATTTAATGAGTCAAAAGCAGGTTGGACCATATGCATATCATGTTATTTTCTGCTTGTATCATACAAATACTTTCAGCTATTTTATATCAACTGTTTTCAATTATAACACACATGGAGCTATTCTGAAATCTTGAATTGAGCTCTTCTGAAAGCAATATGTCAATTTGAAGTTTAAACTCCAAGCACTCTCTAAGCACTGCAACTGAAGTAACACCAGCTAACACCTGGAAAGACATTTTTACGAAGTGCTAACTTTCACTTATTACCAGTAATAAGTAAGTCACTAGTATTTCATTACTGAACATATGAATCCTTCCAAAGCAAAAGTTTGCTTGTAATATGTGGGCAATAGCCTTAAGCTTAGCATCACAAATGATCCAATTGTAGTGGAAAAACTTCAGTGCATACAAGCTCTCAGGATTGTAATATGGTTGTGAGCAGATACGTGAAATTCAAACTAGCTGAGGTAGCATTAGCAGTGAAATGTATGCCTGCAATTTCAGCTTTATTTTGCTTTGCAGAATGGCCAATTTATTGCAAAAGGAGAACAGTAAAGCAAATGTTGAATACTTCCAACAAAAGCCTTCATATCCATCAATCTCTGCAGTTAGTCACTGCAGAATGACTGAGGTGATTATTAAACATTTAACTGTAAAATATGTAAAGAAATAACAGCTTATTCTGGAGACTGAAAACACAAAAAAAATACTGAAATTAGTAAATAAGTGTAACTGACAAAAATACATATATTCCCACTGCATCTGTGATCAGCTAGTTAAAAGGTTAATTGATTTAATCTAAAATTATTTAAGACGATGCTCAAGGTATTAGGTGTTGTTGAGATGAATGATCTCTATTGCGAAGATGTCACATACAGAGAATTGACACACAGGTTAATGAAGGGTTTAGTTTATGAATCGTATGTTTCACGGTGTCTAGCTAAATAAAAGTTTTTAAAATAATTTAAATATTACCTAATTTATGGAAAATGAACCGCACATCTAGCTACACATCAGAAGAACAAGAATTTTTGCATATGACACAGGAATACAGGTCATTCCACAAAGCCAAGATGGTCTTGTGAAAATCTGTAGCAGTCCAACGTAAAGACTGATTTGTATATCAAGATTCAAGTATAAAAAAATCCCTAAAAAATTTTTTTAAACTTGGTGCTTCTCTGGAAAATTACTTTTCAGTGACTTTCCTAGAGCTATTAATTACTTATCTGTAACATTAATCATTATTCTTAAATATTTTGCAATACATTGCTGAGATAGTGTCATGTGTCCTTTGCAACCTGTGCAATGTTTCGTGTTACTTGTCAAAAAGCAACATAAAAACCAAATTATGATCACAAATAGCACCTAAGAAAATTTTTGTTTTGATTTGATTGTTCTCAACAGCAGTTCATGTCCCAAAGACTGCTTTAAGGAGATAAATACATCTTTAAGGATTAACAATTTATATATATATTTACATATGTCCATCCCACTAAAAAAGCTCAAATTATCTCAGTTTAAAGAAATACAACTGGATTTTTAGAGTGGAATAAAACACACAACCTTTTGTTTTCTTAAACAATAATAACACAAGGTTGACAGTTACAATGTGCAATTTAGAAGAGAAGAATATAGCACAATTATAACTCATTCAAGTTTGGCTGTTCAGACAAAAACTGAAGTAAAATTAGCATTTAGTAAAACAAATGGACTATAAATATATTTAAAAATGCTATCCTTAAGAAGAAATATCTGCAATTGATATAGTAGAACACAGGGTTTTTACTAGTTTACAGCTGGCAAACATATTTGGTATCCAAACATATGGCAGCAATTTCTTTACAATATTTGAACCGCAGTTTTTCATTGAGAACTCTGCATGAAAGGACTTGAGCATTATTGTTTACATTCTACACCATTCAGAGAAGTCACCACCATATTTCCACATCTGAAAACTTTACCATGATAAAGGAAATAGGCAATTAACTGAGATATTTTGCCATTGTCATCTCCATTTTGTGAAGACAAACCGCGGCTTGGAAAGTGTAGTGAGCAGATAAGTTATGTGTTAAACTGCTCTGTAATTATCAATATAGTAAAACATTTCAATCATTTTTAAGGATGCTTTTGATAAAAAATTTTGACTTTTTTTATTCAGTTTGCAGAAAAATAATAAAATATCATATATAAATAAGTCTTGAGTAGTAGATCTTACTTACACAGATGGCTTAAATAGTTGATGCTCTAGATGCAAGAAAAAACAAAAATCAAGCCTGCTATCAATTTCAGGAAAACTCAAATCATTCTCCCCCTGCTCTTGTCTCAGGAAAAAAGAAGACTATATAAAGGATCTCAGCATTCAGTTCAGTGAATTGCATTGCTTTGTGGATGTGTATTACTCTTACTGGATGAAACACACCAGAACTTTCAGGTGTTCAGCTCCTATTTTAATGCTGAAACAACTGGTCAAATATTTAAAGCAATCAACGCACCGTACACACCCCAAAGCAGAGTTCTTGAAATTCAGAAATTCAGACAAGGATTATTTCTCCCCGAAAAAGATGTAAGTCATTAGCTTCTCTGGAATTTTGTCTACTAAGAATATAAGCCTAACAACAACAAGGCAAGATCATGTTACTCTAGTCAGACGCAAAAACGTGGAAGCTGAGAATGTCCAGATCCATTTTCCAAAAATGTAGGGTAATATGCCCTTGTTTTCTGAGAGGAAGATCAGGAGATATCATCAGAGAGTTTGGTCATTTAAGATAGTCTGGGACACTTTGCATCACCATCATTCAATCTATCAATAAATGAAGAAATTTAATTTGAATGGCTGCTCATTGATGGTATTTTGTTCTTGTGGTAATTGCGGTAATCACCCCAGTCTTTCTAACAGGGGAGAAATGGTAAGCAGCATCAGACCTTATCAAATTTTTTTTTCTCTATCAGAATTACTAGGGAGTCAACTTATGTCAATAGATAGCTAGCTAAAAGTATGCATATATTTTTTTTAATATGTGTGTTAAAATGTATATTATATTTATAGTACGCGTGGTAGAATAAGAGAATTTCACAGTCTGAGATTTTTCCTATGCATTTTCTCTTTTTTCTGTTTGTTTTTATTATAAAATTTCCACATATGTAGAATTTCTTTCTTCTGCATTTTGCAGTTTACACCACAGTGTAATCTGAAATGTATTGGGGTATCTGTACTACAAACAAGCAATGCAATCTGGCATCTGAGCTATATTATGATGCATCCTGAGAAGATGTCCTTTCCCTTACTGTCTTTGGATTCCTGCTGCCTTTGCTTTCTCTCACTGAATGGATTGTGAAAAGTTGCTTTTCCTGCAACGCAAGCAGCCTGTAGAGCTGCTTTTAACTGATGTTTAGTTCCAGGCCAGTGGGCTGAGTTTCCCAGTTAGCTACGGGAAAATGACAACTGATCATGAGAAGAGACTCAGCTCAGCAGAATAAATTACATTTGGTTGCAATGGAAAGGGCTTTGCAGTTGCCTGTGTGTAAACCTTAGCTGTGAACAGTTTTTAAAGATGTTTCCCTTTCATTCTTCCTAAACCATGCAAGCTCATTGGCCAGCAGCTTCTTGGAGCCCTCTGCTTTTCTGCGACCTGACATTTGTTTTCCTCTGGTGTACAGGAGGAAAAACTTTTTGCCAGTTTTTCCTATATTGGAAAGTAGAGTATAATGTGACGTCAGGGAAAAAACAGAGCCTGTTCTTTCATGGGAGATTCATTGCAGCTATCTGTGCCTGGGCCCTGTGAACAGTGTGGCAGAGCTCTGAGCAATGCAATACAGTAGGTCAAATGTTTCTGTAACTTGTCTTTCTGTATAAAGCTTCCTTTATAGGGAAGTTTTGGAGAAAATACCTTTGCAATTTCTTGTGTTCCAGAGAGAGGTTGCTACGTCTAGTGTACTTTTCTGCAACTAACAGGTACCATGACACCAGCTACCTGCAGGAAAACAGAGCACTCTGACTTCTGTGCTCTTATGTGAAATTGGTCAGAATCCAGCAAATTTATTAGAGTGATTTATCATTATGAATAACCCTTAGGTCAAGCCTTAATTTATGCCTGTGGTCCTGTGCTTTTAGCTAGTCAATGAAGTATTTCTTCCTGTACATCTGTTGAATTAGAATCATAGAATTATATGGAAGGGACCTCTGGAAATCATCTAGTCCAGCCCCCCCAACAGAGCGGGTATATCTAGAGCATGTTGCACAGGAACTTGTCCAAGTGAGTTTTGAATGTCTCCAGAGAAGGAGACTCCACCACCTCTCTGGGCAGCCTGTTCCAGTGCTCTACCACTGTCACAGTAATACTCAAGTTTGTGCTTGAATAAAAAAACTCAAGTTTTTATATTCAAGGTTCTGCCCATTTCCTCTTGTCCTGTCACTGCACAAGAGAAGACCTGCCCCATCCTCCTGACAACTTCCCTTTAAGTAAAGTATTTGTAAGCATTGATCAGAATTCACAGATTCATGTTAACAACTTTCAAAGAGTACTAACAGTATTAAAAAATACACAGAATCTTTTAAAGAGTTTGATAAGTGTCAGCTGAAACTTTAGTTGTTGTGAATACAGGGCTTAAACACAGCAAGACTTGGCTTTACAATTGTAGAATAGTTTAGTATCCCTTAAATTGTGTATTACTATTTGAATTTGGATTACTTGGCTTGTTGAAAATGAGGCATTCAAATCTTGCATAAATACAGTGTCTTTCTGTCCTTAATACAGTTTTAGGTCTGTCAGTGTTGCTATCTTAGAGTAAAATTTGACAACTTTTAATCTTTCCAAAGCTTTGGCTGGTTGAAGACCACTGTGATTCCTCTTGCCACTCTTACAGCTGCCTAGATACAAACGGTTTATATGCACATTTTTTTCCTGTCTTTTATAAAAAATAAAATAAATTGTTATTAATCTAAATGTTATGGGGAGAATAGCTGAAGGGTGACATAGAAAAGCCCGAAAGAAGATTGTATCAAATACATTTCTATTCACTCTCTACTAGCAGATAATGCCTGCTGCACTAATCCTTAGCCATGTTCTGTAAGTTGTCTTTGCCTTTTGATTTATATCGTAACTGACCATGGCTGAACCTTGTCAGCGGCAGTTCAGAGGGCCTCTCACAAAGGACAGGCCTCTGATCCGACAAATCAATTTGCTGCGAAGGAGAGTTTAATGGAGAAACGATCCCCCCTAACGAGGGCTAGAAGTCCTTCTTCTGAAAATATTTAGAATAATACAGTGTAGACGCCTGTTTTCTGTGAAATTCATTTCTCAAGTAATTAACCTTTTGGATTATACTCTAGGTGTTTTTACTGTGTAGAATCAGGCTACCTTGAGTCTACTGCTTCAGCAAAATGGATAAAACAGTGCTGTGCAAAGCGAAGATTTAGAATAATATTTTTCAGGATAATAATTAGCACTGTCTAAACTATAGAAGTCCTATAGACAGCTTTTTGCCAAGCGGTTTTAGTCACTGGTAACAGTTGTAAAATAGCACAAATTTCTCTCCTAGAAGCTAGCAGAAGATTAAAGTAGTTTGCTATATTTCTAACAAAACAATCTCAGAAAAGTCAACTAACTATTCTAACCAAAAAGTTATGTGTAGCAGACAGTAATATCATGCTTCTGGTATTGTCTATGGGGTATAAATTCTCACTTATTACCACCAAAAACACAATTTGGGACTTTTTATGTTTATGTCTTCCATAAAGTGAATGTATATATCTGCAGTTCCTTCGTTATTTTTTTTGAAAAAAATAATCAAAAATACACCCTAATTCACCTGTGTCTTACAGTCACAGATCTAAAGAATTTTATGGCATCCAGTTTTCTATAAGCATCTTCTGATCTAGCAGTTAATGAGAAAGGAAATAAATGCAAACTATTTTTTAGTGTATATCTGTTTGTTTGGACACAAAAGATAACTGATGGCACCGATAGACTAGTGACTTTTGCACATACTGGGATAAGGCAAATCAAATTGTCTCCTCCTGTCTCACAGTTGGTAAACTGTAGTGTTTTGATGCCTCCTGAGGAAATTATGCAGCCAGGATTTGCTGCATCTCACTCGCCTGAGGATACCATTGTCTGATGGCAATGGACATGCTACAGCTTTTCCTGGAATTGGAACATTGCAGAGTTGCCTTTTTAGCAGAACATCGAGATGTGCGATCAAGTGGTTAATACTCATTTGTTAAAAGTAGATTATTAGTAGAAGAGGTGTTTCCAGCTTTTAAGACAATGCACAACAAAAGAGGTTCATTTTGTATTTGGCCAGATCAAAACATACTGAAGATAGTGGGTATTTTTGGAGCCAGCAGGCTTTTTATTAAGCCACATACACCCACAAGCC
>JAOXNG010000001.1:98833500-98848055 GCA_028566535.1 Scolopax minor
GCACTGAAAAAATACAAAAGCATACAAGATTTTCCCCTCTGTCTTATGGACAAAAGAGGGAGATATATCCAAAATCTAACAGCAATGATTCAAGCCACATCACCTAGTACACTCTGTGAATGCTGCCTGCTACTGTTGCATAACCACATGGCTCACAGAACAACAGCAAACCCATTAGAAAAATGAATGCGCCAAAGGCAGATCATCGCAAACCTATGGAAAGAAGCAGAATGTCTCACAAGAAGTCATTTCCAAATGAGTTCTCTGCTTACAACCTGTATCTGGAGCCCCATGCACTTCATTCTGCATTCACTTCAACTCAAGAGTTTCCTGCTTCAGTTTGAGGGTGGTGGAAATAGCAAAGTAAATTAACTTCTACTTAGCTAAAAATATGATATGATCTCATTTTGTTTCATATCTAATCTGATGATTACTTAAATGGTTTTAATGTGGTTTTCTGTGCTAATTTTGTCACAGAGTCTGAGCACTACTGAGATCACTTAAATACTCAAATACTCAAATACTCAAACACTTAAATACTCAAATAAATAAATAAAATAAATATTTAATTACACCAAAAATTAACTCTGGTTTGTTTACCAAGGCTGGTGTCCATGTTGAAAGTGCATGATGCTATGTAGCCCTAAAAGCCAATACCTGCAGGGTGGTATATCTAACTATCTCAATTTTAATTGCTAGGAGACTTTTATTACTTATCCCAACTTAACAAAACTCAAGGTTTTTCAGTTACACTTTGAATTAAGTGATTCAGATAAGAAATTTATTGCAATATAATTAGATACTTATAGCCAGTTAAATACTAATTGAAGGTCTTACTTGAAACTAAGTGCTACTGATTTTTCTAATGAAAAGGCATTCAAAAGACAAAGAAAGACAAATATTAGGCACTTTTTTTATTTTAGCAGCCACTTTGTACGTTGCTCTGTGATCTTCTTGCTAAAAAGAACATCATAATATTTTCTCACAGAAGATGTCTACTCAAAGAGCACAGTGGATTAAAAGTAATGGGTATCTTAAAGTTACAAAATTTACCTCTAAGGGAACTAATTGCCCTGAAGAACTTTATGGAAATCAAGCAGTATTATGATTATGAGCTGTGCGAAGAAAAAAGTGCCATGAAGATCTTCCAATAAGCAACCATATAGCATGTAATTTTCTCAATGGAAAATATTTTCTTAAACTTTCTTAACCAAACAGATATAAAGAAGCAAATGTAGTATTTTAATGGCACTGTACGTGCTACCAACACAAAGACTGAAAATGAGTCATTTAACTTCCTTCAATTTTGCATTTATACAAACTCACTTTTTACTAAAGACTTATTCCCAAAACACACTGGCATAGGAGAAAACAGAATCTGAGTCTAGAATATTTAGTAATTTAAAAAGGTATTATTATGCCTTTCCTTGAATGTTTCAATTATTTGAATGGCCATAAACCAGCTCAAAACGGAGTGACAAATCTGTCTTCTGACAACTATTCCTTTAATTACCAAATATCATAAATAATCCTTGATGTTCTCAATAGCAGTGTAACTGAACAGTAAATTTCTCACATTGTTAAAATGAGACCAGGAGGAAAAGGGACAGTATTACCGCTTGCAATATCTACGCATTCCTTTTACAGAAAAAAAAAGGGGAAAAAAATAGGCAAAATAAATTACTGTATTAAAGAGTTAAGATTATTTCCTTTGGCATCACTGATGAAGTTATTCAAGTTAATGACATTATGCACCAAGTGTACCTCTGACAGCATTTGTCTTTTTCATCAACGATAAATAATATAAATTGTGTCTCTTTGCCTTTGTATGTCAACCTAACAAGAAAGAATTATTATAAATAATAAAGAAAAAAAAAACATCTGATTTCCTGAATAGATATGAGTATATTTTTAAAAATAGATATAAAGATATTGTTGCCATAATGACAGACACAAAACCCAAGACAATGAAGTGAAACAACTTAAATGTTACTCAACAAACCAAGGATATATTCACCCAGATCTGAAGTATTCTGAGAATTAATCTAGCATACAACTCACCAATTAATCACATCTGAGTGAAAGGACACTCTGGATTTATTGGTGCATTGTGGCTCATAAAGCAAAAATATTTGTAGGCTCATAAGCTCTTTCTATTTCTCTAAAATCTACTTTTAAACTGAAAACTATTATTCACATTAAGATTACAGAATACAGACCTACATCACTGTAGAATCTCATCTGTTCAAAGTAATGAAGTACACTGCACCTCTACAGATTTAATTGCCTGTTACATCTGGTATTTCTGATCTAATAAAAAGGCAAAAAAAATTCCAAGACAAGTGTGCCAGTTTTCCCCTTTCAGCAGTCTCTTTCAGTCAGCTTTGACTTTGTGCACATTATTAAAGAAAAGACTCCAACAAAAGGCACCTACATTGGCTCTAAGTTTTCTTTAGAGCTTCTTTCAGAGATGACATAAATCCATAAGCTTTCATCAGAACAGGGCACGCACATACATAAGATGGAGTATGAATCTGGATAAACAAGCAACAGTGGCATCCAGGAAACACCCAGCTACTTACCTGTCCACACCAGCAATATGCAGTGGAATGTCAGGGTTTCCAAAAGCACAACTTAATTATCAAAGAGAAAAAGGACAGGAAGCCTACACTATGTCAACATCAAAGGCCTCCTACTGTTAAGGCAACACTGAATTTTCCCATGCCAAAGATGAAGATGATCTGAGGCAGAGTGTGTTATGCAGGAAGAAGCACTGGGATGAGTGCTTGACAGTATTCAGCACATGTCTAGAAAGGAGCTACAAAAACCACCAAGTATGCTAGGCTATTTGGGGGGGGGGGGGAGAGATGAGAAGCTGCACACTATCATGGTAGAGAACTTCAAGAAGATGTAAGCTTTTCTCAAAGATAACTCTACATCCCTTTCTAGATACTTTTTGCTATCAGACTACAATGGAATTCTAAAGTCTTATTCTATTCGTCCACTCATAAAAGATGTAGACATATCTTTTATCTCAAAAAAATAACATTCTTCTTCCATGTCAGCAATTTTCAAGTATTAAAAAAATATTCTGACTGTAAGGAAGTGAATTTTCTTCCAGATATGTCCAATATCAAATGACTAAAATTTCTATTAGCATATTTTCCTAGCATATTTCCCATCATATAAAGACAAGAGACAAAAAGTGTAATGGAGCAAACATAATGCAAAATTCTTCACAGCACACTGCTTTCCATGAAACAGTATTTAAATGGTTTTATAAATAGAAGATTTAGAATAATGAAATTGTCTTTTGCCCTCTTGTCTCCCACAATGCACTCCAGAAATAACACAAATTAGAGATACTTGAAATTGTATAAAGCCAAATGGAGACAGGAAAAAAAAAACAAAGACCACAAAAAAACCCCTGTATTAAATGTCTTCCTAGTCTTATATTCTGAGAATCATAGTTGTTGGGTGTTGCCTAGATACATCTCCAGTGCCATTTAAAAACCAGTGCCAAGTAAGGCACTGGCAAAAACCACTGTCTTGACTTTTCCATGCTCCTGACAAATGACATTGCCCACAGGACACTTTTGTTCCAGGCTGCTACATCTATATAGACACACAGAAAGAAGCACAAACTGACTGAAAAACTTCATCCTGGGCTCAGCTTCTGTCATTGTTCAATCAAGACTTCAACATCCTCTAAGAAATAAAATTTATGTGTTTAGGATCTGGTTCTGCTCAGCACCTAACTTTAAATCATGAAATAAGCAGGACCACAGTTAACTCAGGAAAGAGAAAAATTCTGCTTTCTTCATCTCTTGTCCCTGCTCCTGGGTTTAGGGATCCCTGTAAAGGATTCAAAGAACACCCTACTCTTTTTTTAAACCCTAAACAGGTACCAAAACTATAAAAATTAATCTCAGCTTTCCCTTAAGTTGCTCTTCTCCTCCCTTACAATAGGAAATTGGAGAAAACCATAGATTGTGTTATGCCAAAATTCTTTGTCCTTTGTTCTATCAAATCCCTTTGAGCATTTATGTGAATGTCTGGTCTCAAAATGGTGGAGGAACCAGAACCAAAGCAGCAGACAAAGTCATAGGGAGTTTAAAACTGTGCCAAGTATTGCCAGCAATGTACAAAATAACTTTTAAAAACTCAGTTAATTAGTATTAGAATAATAGACCTTTGTATTCATGTAACTCAATAATATTTTTATTTAAAATATTTATTGCATTCAAAGATTTCAAAGAAAATGCCAACTGTAATGTTTTGTCTAAATGATACTCAACTGGTATGACTTATTTTAGCCTCTCTTTCGTGCACATGATTATAATAAGGCCAATTCCTGGGAAGGTAATAAAAGAAATGGTAAGGGTCTTACTCTCATTCTCTTCTGATATTTCTTCTCTCCAGACTATAAAACAAAGACTTCAGAAAAATGCATCACGCTGCTCATATTTATGTGGTGACTATCATAGTCATTTTAATGCAATCACATTATTTACCATCAGTTCTTTGTTTAGCCAAAATAGATTTTCTACATAGTTCATTTGGACACTTGAGACAAATAAGCTATTTATTCCCATCAGTTTAATGTTTCAGTTGTAGTCAGTCCTTTCTATTACTGCTGTTTTCATTTGTATTTATTATCTGAAATATTTTAATATCTGAAAATATTTTTGCTGGATTTATTTTAAGATATTTCTATCTCTGGACACTAGATAATTTGGAACTTATATTAAAAGAGTAATATTATTTTCCAACGTGATTAATTATTCAACAGAACTATTTATACATACCTTTATTAAAATTTATGTCATATAACAGATGTACCATTTTACAGCACACAAAGACGCTGATTAACATCATATATGGAATCTTAAGTCTTGGACTTTCATCTTGGAAAAGCAATTTCCCTTTTGCACATTTAGGTTTTGTCACAGCCAAACAAGTGTGCTACAATTTGAGTACGCCTGAAGCTCAGATTGCTGCAATCCCTTATCTCGTAACATTCAATCACCTCACTTGTCTAAAGAAGCAGATGATACAATACAATTCATACATACAAAATGGTTTGGTATCACTCACGTTAACTATTACATACTAAAATGGAATTAAAATGCAAGTTATCATCATTTTAAAACTTGTATCAAGTATTGAGTTTGTTCAGGCAAAGCCTAGCATTGAGTAAGCAAGAGTCCAACAGACAAGCCCATATGCATTTAAGGACAAAAAAGTCCCAGTTTCTCTGAAGTGACTCAAGTGCTCCCACACTCTGCAGTTTGCACCATACTGTCATTGCCCAGTAGTGCATTACATTAGATAAGTTTCAGAGCTTTTTTGTTTTCTAAATCAGAGACACTGAGTGACACAGGGCAGGCTCTGGGAGTGAGCCTTTGAGAAAGTCTGCAGAGACCTGATACTTGGCCTTATGTGAGTGATTCAGTTCCCCATACCATTTTATTAGTATTGAAAAAATGCAAAGACAATATAAAATGTCTTGATTTATTAATCTCCTAATTATTATGAGTAATATCACTCAATATGAGTAATATCACTAATTTTTAAGTTTCAGCTCTATAGGTTTTGACATTTTTTCTTGTTTTACTTGCTTGAGCTAGTGTTGTAACTAGAAGACGTTCACTTTCCTTCAAAGCCATTTAAGTTGTTTTGTTAAAACAATTAAGATGGATATTTACCAATTATAGTATGAAACTAGTTTATAGCAATAGAGCTTCATTATAGCAGACACAGCGAATAGACAAACAAATCCCACTTTCAATTATACCTTTATTAGTTTCTTAAACAAATTGCACAGAACGTTAAGGTTTTCATTAAATTGTTTATCCCAGATATTTAAAATTATGGAACTAAGCTTAGGTAAATTAACCTGAAAAAGAAAATAATTTACATAAACTGTTCCCACATCTCTGTCCTGTATACTTGCCTACACGTAGAAAGCTTAATGACGGGATTTACCATATTTTGTTATTGAAAAATGACAAAACCTAATCAATAAGTTATAAACTTAAGGCTTGGGGTACTGAAAACTTTCTGAAGCACCACATCTAGAACTCACCCTCTGGATCACTGAGGTCTACTCCTTGTAGATAGATACTGAACCCAGAAAATGAACTCAAACACATCTTGCATGCACCGTAACCCTCAAAAGACCTCACAGCATGCTTAAATATTAAGGCACTCAACAAAAAGTAAATCAAGAAAAATAAAACATCACAATCTAATTTTAATTTGGGTGAGGTTATGAGAATGCACTCTACCCTTCTCTTCTTGTTACAAAATATAAACTGAAAGTTGTGCAGATGACCACACTCTGCAGAAGGAAAGTCAAAAAAAGAGAGTCTCAGGCCAAGAAGACAAACATAGTGTGACAACAGTGCAAAATGCTGTACAGCACTTCACTCTGCAGGTCATCTGAAGCTCTGAACCTTCTTCAGAGTTTCAAAGGAGCTAAAGAAAACTACCAAGAAATCAAAGTAGTCCTCAAAAGCAAATCTTCTGGATTTTGCAAGATGCTATAGACACCTAGAGTGCATGGCCAGTTTAGCACAGATGACGATGAAACAGATAACATAGAAAAAGAAAAAGCAAACAGAATAAAACTGATTTATGATCTGACTTAAGTTGCACATTCAACTTGCAGCGGTTGACTGTTTTAGAGATGGATCTTTTACAACAGAAGACTCTGACATTAACTGCACTTTGAAAATCTACTTGCACAAAAATATTTCAGGTATCTCTTTATGTTCAATTAAATCAAGTAAGAAGCATCAAGAATCAGTGTTTCTGAAAATCTTGTTCCCCTTGAGATCTATTTTGAAGGAAATTTAAAGCCTGAAGTTTGCACTAAATTAAACTAAGAACATGTCAGAACCTCCCATTAACTTGAAATTCAGCTAGCTCATCTCAGTCTCTATTTACACATCTAAACTGAAATCTGGAGTTGCAGGGGCAAGGACAGGAAGGAACAAGTGCCGTTGCCTCTTTCCACTCCAGGTTTGACCTAAGAAGGGTGGGGTCGCCGTGTGGAACACACCAAAAAAAACCTAACAGGACAATTGTGAATAAGAAGTCTGGTCTTCCTCAAGTTGGTCTTACTTCTCTGTCCTTCATACAAATTTCTGAGAAAATGCTTATATTCTTAGCTTAGACACAGCAAACAACACAAGTTAACTAACTACACAGTACAGTTTCAGGCATTTAAAAGACCATAACTTATATCCCTGCTACAAGGAACTGCACTCACTGAGCTGTTCTGACTTTGGTGAAATATCCCAAAAAGTACATTTGACTGTTCACTACTCCCTTTCAGAATCAGGACTGAACTTCTGTTCTAGTTTAACACCTGCAGGTAGCTCAACCCCATCCAGCCACCCACAGACTCCTGCCAGAGGCATGGGAAAGAGAATCAGAAGGGTAAAAGTGAGAAAACTCATGAGTTGAGATAAAGAAAATTTAATAGGTAATTTAATAGGTAATTGATGTGCACGCAAGCAAAGTAAAACAAGGAATTAATTCACTGCTTCCCATGGGCAGTGTCCCGGTTTGAGGTAAAACCGAACCAGTTTTGTGTTCTGGAATTTTACATTTTAGTTAGGCCTCCTCTAACTCTCTGAAATTAACAGCATATTTGGAGCAAACTACTCGTTCTCAGGATGATAAGGCCAATGTTTGTGCTAAGCGCCAAGGAATGGTATGTGGAGAAGCCTTTGCTTATACTTATTGCTATAACAACCAAGGTCAGGCAATTTTCGTTATTTGCCCCTTGGAGGGTCGGAAATGGAAAAGCGTAGAGGGGTCACACCTGTGGGGAGGATCGGACAAGACAGGTGACCCAAACCTGACCAACTGGGATATTCCATCCCATCTGCCCCATGCTCAGTATAAAAGCTGAGGGATCAAAGGGTCAGCTCTCTTTTCCTTCTCTTCCTGCGATGGTTGATGTCTGAAGAAGACCCTGTCTGCTCATCTGCCTTTGATCCTGATCAGTGTGTTCTGGAATCCGGTTCCCATCTGTTGCTGAGTTCAGTCTGTAACTTCCCTAGTGCCTGCTGGTGACATGTTCATAGGAACTCGATATGGTTTTATATATAGAGAGTATCTATTTCATTATTTCCTTCTTATTTTATTATTAATGTTTTATTGAAGTAGTTTAGTTTTTCTCTAAACTCATAAATCTCTTTCTCTCTTCTTCTTCCTCTTCTTGGAATGAGAGGAGTGGGAGAGCATCTGTTGTCTTGTCATTGATCAACCCGGCCCAAACCACGACACATGCAGGAAACCATTTCCAGTCCTCAGACTTGAGGTGCATGAAAAAGAGCATTTCATATGCAGAATGGGTCCACGCTACAGAGAGAGGCCTTATCCCAGGTTCCCAGCTCCATGGAATATACTTTCAGTTGAGAACAGCTGGCTCTATCATAGTGTGAATTAGTCAGTGCCTAGTTATTTCAGCAAGGGGTCTGCCAGAGCTATGCTATTATCAGTACATGAACTTCCTCACCTAAAGCTGGGTCACATCTCTTTAAAATAGTGGGGCCAACCCTGTTACATCCAATCCCGTACAGCCGATCAACACCAGCATGCTTTGCCTACAGGAAGATGGAAGCATCCAGGTTTTATAAAACAAAGCACTAGATTACCAACTGAACAGACAGTTAACAAGCACCAACAAGCCCTTATTAGGTTTAACCTGTTGCCCATCGAAAGACATATTTTCTAAGAAACCGGACTTTAAAAGGAAACCACACAAAGAGTACAGATTTCTAACAGGATTTATACATCACAGCTATCCCAGTGAATACAGTGACAAGAAACACAGTTTCTCAGTCTTTTGTTATCCCCTGGCTCACAAGACAGTGAGATGGGGGTGAACAGTACCACAGGGTACTATTCCAGAGATCTTAACAGCAGGACAGCTTCCAGGTCTACACTTCCAGCTCCTTGTGCCATCCCCAGAGGTGTGACTGTAACCTAGTACTGCTGCCATGGAAAAGGTACTTCCACCCATGCCCACAATGCAGCATACATTCAAAGCTCAATTTGAGAGAACTCACACATGTAGGCTGAATTAATGTAAAACTGGGTTATAAAAGATAACTCCATCTAATTTTACCCTTTATGCAAGTGAATCCAGCTACAGCACTGTTTCACAAATGATGCCTGGACCACTCTCACTGCAAACTCTTCCAGTAACTCGTATGAAAACCAAGACAGACTTTATATAAAAGTGTGATCCAGACACCACTACAGAAGTTTCTACGTCCTGTAGCATCAGCACACAGTTTCACAGCACAAAACAGACAGTACAATTTGATGACAGCTGCACCAGCACAAATGCGCCTGCACAGAAATACGATGGTTCCCAGCACAGCTGTGCAGTCAAAACAGGATGCTCAAGCAGCACTGAGTACACAAGTCACTTGCAAAAGGTGACTCCAGAAATCCAGTTAGTGAAACACATCAGGATAAATAGCAATGCCTCTTTAAACTCTACCCAAAACCAGCAGGAACAAAGTCATGCCCTGTGACAGGGTTGGAGCTCTCTCCCGCTGCAGGAAGAGCTTGGAAACAAGAATTGTCAGAAAGAGGCCACCTTGTGTCAGAATGTTTGATTTCTCCAGTACTGGCACACAGGACTTGTTATGTGTGATCAGTGGTCAGTAGTATTTGGACATGAAAGAAATTAAATACATCAAGACACCCCTAAGACACGATTTCCTTCTTCAGATGCCCAACCCATTCAGAAAGGAGAGTCCCTTCCAACAACTTTACTACTGCTGTACTTCAGGCCTCACTGCATCAACACCCGCAGGTCAGAGCTTCTTGGTCTTTTGTATTACTTATCTACTTACCTTAATGCCTATTGAGTAATCTTCCACCATTGCCAATACTTCTGCATCATGCATTACTTGCATATTTATATTTATTTATTGGCAAGTACAGACTTGAAATTCTACCAAATTCTTGGAGAGAAAGAGCTGTAGTTTAGCTTGTTATTACTTCAAACTATAGGCTCATGGAGGTGTTTCACACTCTTGACACGGGAATGAAGTTAGATGAGAAATCGCATCCACTGAGATATTTTAGGAAGTGCAAAGTCCTAACATGTCTCCCCAGAGGCCGAGATCTGAAGGCTACAAGAGCTTCCAAAAATATCCGAGTTCCCAGAGTTGTGTTACTTGGGTCATACAGAGCAGTGGTCTGCCACAAACATACACCATAGAAATATGAATTATGCTTAGAGAAGGAAAAGGATAACAACATTGCCTGCCTTAAAATCCAGTGTTAAAAAAAAAAAGACAGTAGCTACTATTCTGTCACCTGTAATAAATGAAGTTATTAATAACTTCATTAACTGAATGTTATTAAATGTGACAGAATGGTCACCTTTATATAAACCAGCTATGCATTACTTCTGCCCTAGCTGATAATACACAACAATCCTTTATCACCTGGGTTGGTGATGTTCCCCACCAGAAGCAGGTAACAGCCTTCAAGTAGTAGCTATGGAGTGAGCACGTTGTAAAAAAGGCATCCATCTGAAGCCAGAGCCTGAGAGAATTCACACCCTGTACTCTGCTATCCTCACCTTCATCTGCAATTGTCATCAACACAGTCCTTATTTTTACCTTACACTATCTCCTTTTTTAAAAATAGTTGAAAATTCTTGAGTAAAGAGCATTTTACCACCGTAAATTCTGAGATGCTAATTCTGACTTTTCATACTGTTGCTCTCAAAACAAGTAAGAACGATTTCGTGCACAGGCACCTGTATGAACTACCAAAATGATCCACTTTGCTCGCTTTTGTGGAGGCAATTAATGATTCAACTTGAGAACAAATGTTTTTTCCTTTTGCAAGCAGTCCAACACAGCCTCCATCTTCCCCAGGAGACTCTGAAGCCCAGTTCATTTTATACAGGGAGGAAAACTGCTTCTTGAAGTCTAAGAGGGAAGGACTGGAGCTATCAGCCATTAGGTACAAGCACAGACGCTATCATACCACAAAGCTAAAAGGACTGGAAACATGAGTTTTTCTTCTTCATACACAGTCCAGTAAGGAAGGGGACAGTCTAGCAGCAGTTAAGAAGACTATACTGCCATTATGTCAAGAATCCTTACACACACTAGCCAAAGAACGCCCCTCAGAAACTGGATAATAAGATTTTGAAGAGTTGCTAGCTTGTTTTTAACACTTCTACTCCCTGGTAAGTTGTTCTATTATTTAAATTAGCCTAAATGACTAAGAATTTTTATCTTCTTTTAAAGTTAATTGTGTTAAATCTCAGCTTCCAACTGGAAAATCTTATTATGATTGTATACGAGACCTAAAACTCTTATTAGTAGGTATCATCCATGTATAAGCACCTGTACAGAACAGACTTGTCATCTTCCAACCTCTCTTTGATGAGTAAATCCTTCACTCAACACCTTACAGTTAAAAAGCCACTCATCTTCGAAGCCCTAGATTTTTTTGGAGTCCTAAACTGATCTCAGAACTGAACAAAATCATGCAGTCACAGTCTTTTCAACTTTGAACATAAGTAAGATCGCATCCCTCCTTCAACCTGCTTCAACCTGAAGCAACTATATTCAGTGATCACTGGTTCTCTCCCAAATCAGTGTTTTTCCAAAGAAAGCTTTCCATCTTAGAAGCACAACTCAGTTCCCACATATTTGGTACTCTGCACTAAGCTGCATCAAACATATTTTTGTTGGATTTGTTGTCAGTTAACAAGCATTTCAAGTCATTCTTTAACAGTAGCCTTATCTTTCTCTTTCCTCCTCCTCAAATAGTTTTCTAATCACCAATCTCACTGGCAATGTTTTAATAGTATCCACGAGTTGAGACAGATATTGAACAGGACTCTGACTGACACAGACCCCTGGGGAAATTGACACAATAGTCTTAATCACTGATGTTTCCCTAATAACTACTTTTTCATTATCTATCTTTAAAGAGGATTTTAATCTCTTTAATGTGTGTTGTGTTTATTTGAGATAAGTATTCTTTTACTTAAAGATGAAAATTGGTCACTTGGATGGATTCAATTGGTTGAGCAAATGATACATCAATTCAGCTGTATCAGTATAGCTTTGTACATTCTTGTCAAAATAGATATTTGTCTGAAAAGTTGTACATTATCTTATACAAAGTCACACTGAATAGACATTAAACCATTTCTTCACATTCTAATATTTTTTAAAACATTCCAAAATTATTTTTATCTTGGATCAACATACAGATAATCAACATATAGCTACAGTTTGTAGCTCTTTGGGTCATCCCTTTCAATCTTTTCAATAGTGAATCCTGGTGGGCAGCGTTCCAGCCTCGTGCAACTCCCCTAGCTTACAAGAACTGGCTAAAAATTAACATTAATGAATAAAAGAGCTCCTTGATGTGGCTATTATCTTTTGACATACCTTATTTAGATTAGCTGCCTTTAAAATATTAGCTAGCACTGTCTCATCCTCTTTTGTTATAAATTTTATACAAAACCAGATAAGGTACAAATACCTCCTGTTACATCGTAAATACTGCAAGACAGGCTTTTTTGTTGCTTTGGTTTTTTTCTGTTGTTTTGTTTTGGTTTTTTTTCCCCAAAGCACACAACTATTTCCTAATTTTATACTGAACCTACACCTCTTTACACAGAGATCTTTTCTCTTTGCGTGTAAAAAAACTGGCGCCTTCTCTGAACCTGCATCACCAATATCTTCACAATTAGCACATTTCCTTTTTCACCTGCTGCTTTGTTTAAGTTTGCAATTATATTCACTGCCATTTACTTCCTTCTCCTCTTCATCCTCCCTGCCTAATGTGCAGAATGCTTTGTGTTTTATTAACACAGTTCCACTGACTGTGGAATCCTGCCTTTTTAGACATCAGTATGATTTGGTTGAATACTTTATAGCTTCCATTAACACTTCCCTTTTAAAGGTACCTTCCCGAGCAGTTATCCTGCCAATTGTTTAAACTCGAAAAAACAGACTCTTCTAAAGCTCCTTACATTACTGCCTGATGCCATATTCTGTTTGCACAAAGTAAACACACACAAATAACAATCACTGGTACCTAGGCAACCATGAGATTTCAGGTCAGCTATTAACTCTTCTTTATCTGCTAGAACAAGGTCAACTATTGATTTATTGCACAGTGGGTGCAGAACTGTGTGCATTAAAAAAAAATTACCTACTCCTTCTAGGAGCTTTCTGGAAGTCTTTTTATTAGCATCATGAAGTGTCAAGTAAATATTACCTGTTTTAAGCAGACTATTTTATTTGCCTCCCTATAAGAAGCATATACATAAGGAAACGTTTCTTCCATTCCTGAGGATATCTCACAGATCTGTTAAAAACACATAATAGGTGAGAGATGGTTGGAAACCCAAATAACTTAAATTTGTCGGGAAATCCTTATGTTTGCAGCTCTCACAAATCATGAGGGTTTACAAAGTGTTACGTAATAACCATTTAATCACACATGGGACAACATGTCTGAAGTCCACCTCTACTCAAGTTTGGACAAATGCATTAGCTAATGTTCTGCGCCCCAGGACTGGGCTGACCTCTCACATGCTGTTCCATCCTCAGGGGACTTCTTTACTCCCTCCCTACCATCACATTCACTCTTCCTCCACGGCTTTGCTGTCTACCCAATTCCTCTCTTTGTACAGTAGCTTGGGAAAAATCACTCCAGGCAAGGATTTTGAGTCTCTCAAATATGACAATGAGGAGATGTGACCTGACACACAGAAGGGAAAGGGAGAAGATGGGGGTTACAAGCTAGCCACAGCTGAAGATTCAGACAACCCTGTAGGAGAAAGGGTAGGTTTCAGTGAGTCACCCAAGGGAAAGCATCCTGATTCTGAAAAAGAAATAGGAATGAGGAGGATTCAGAGAGAAATGCTCTCCTGCTTGAGGCTCTGAGCATGTCGAGATAAACAGCAGTGAAAGAAGAAGGGAGATCTGTGAGAACCATTGATTATTTCCTTGGCAAAGCAGCAAAGTTCCCTATTACAGGAAAATGGCATGTGCGGTGTTTTATGTCCCATAACATAGATGCTTTTCTGGTGGGCATATGTCTCAGCAAAGACAGAGCCAGGAAGACTAACAAAAGGTTTTATAGGAAATACACCACTTAGCCCAGTTAATTGTGCACTTAACTGTGCTGCAACTCAAGATGATGTTTAGAACAAAAATAGACCAACAAATAACTTGGGGAACAATATAAACCAGCTCATATAGCGTATTTCCCCACCCCCTACTATGGGCAACCATTTGGTTCCAAAAAATTATTAGAAACCTTAATGCAAGCAGTTAGGCTACATTTTCTACAAGTCACTTTTCAGGACAACAATTCATTCACACTGCCTGGGTGTCCTCATCTGCAAAGCAGAGGGAAGAAGAACATCCCAGACAGGGATGTTCTTGTAATTTCCATTTCATCCACACCCCCCACACCAGGAGCACAGGGAGGAACAACATCAAGGTGAACAAGCATGAAAAGGGCCAGACATC
>JAOXNG010000001.1:98854813-98870999 GCA_028566535.1 Scolopax minor
TCAAGCTTCTAGTGATAAATGCTTCTTTTGGAGGGAGGAAGGGTTGGAAGGAGAAGAAGAGTGAGAGTCCTATTTCTTCCTTTCCATCTTTTTTAATTGCTTTCACATAGAAACTAAACTGCAGCCCCCTGAGCACCTTGAAGGATTAAATGCTGATCAAAGGCAGGTTTAACCATATCCCCAGGACAAGCTGCTTAGACACCAAGCAGCACAAGCTGTGGGTTAGCACAGCAACCAGAAAAGCAGAATAAATTAACAATTATCATTTCGACATGAACAGAGCAGAGTTTTGGAAAAGGAGGCACTTGGAGTGTTGGGGGGAGCAGAGTATGGGGGATGCAGATGGAAATGAAGTCAACATTTATCTCATATGTATAGCCGGGAGACAAGCTCTGCTTCTGATCTTGGCTGATTGCTGGCATCTGCTGCCACAAAATGCCTTTTCCCTCCTCAGGTTTGGGCTTTCCAGCATAATAGCATTAGCGGCATTAGATAGGAGTTTGTGTTATTAGTTACAACCTAAGGGAGGAGGAAATCTTTGGGGGATAAATTAGCAGACCCCTCAGCTATACTGATTGGCATTCAGCCCTTTGGTTCCTGCCCACTCTGTTCCAGCCCAGCTTTTTATAGGCTTGTAAAATGTTGAGTATCTTATTCATCTGTTTATTTGCAGTGATTTCCCCTAATGAATTCTGCACTTGCAGTTTCTGGCTTGGACATAATCAAAGCACACCCTTCTGCCTCGGGTTTTCCTAGCTTTGGGAAAATCTGGGGAAAAAAGATGCACTGACTTACTTAGCTTTGAGGACAGACGACACAGAGAAAACTACTTAACTGTTAGTGCAAGGGCTATGAAGGATCAGACAGCAAGTGCATCTCATTCTCAGAGTCTCCAGTAATATGGGACTGAATGACCATCCAGTAACACAGAGAAGAGATCTGAAAAGAAGTATCATTTTGCACTGTGAACAAAACCTACATCTTTATACCCTCTATTGCTGCTGAGCAGCAGGACCCAGTTCATGTATTCGCTCAAAATAGTAACGAGTTCCTGGTCTAAGACCCTGGATTGTGCACAGCCTTCTTCACAGAGCAGGAGGAGAGATGCAATAACTCTTGCCTTCTTTCTTGAAGCCCAGCTCCAAACCTTGTGGGGGCTGTGAGCATGACAGCAAGCTAGTGCTGCTATAAGAGGGGAGCAGGGATGGGCAGAGGGAGGGTGTATATGTATGGGATCTCTACTTCTTCCCTCTTAATCTGAGGTACAATTAAAGTAGAGAGGGTCAGAAATCCTGTTTACAGTCCCAGTTTACTCCCTACCCTCATGGATGGTGACTCAGAGGCACATTCAGTCTCCAACAGAGGGATAATCAAATCGCATGCTTTGAGTCATTATCTAATCACTGTAGAGGTCAGGAAGGAGTCTGTCCTGGTGCCTGGCTTCACTGGATGAGCCAAGCATACTGCAAGCTCTTTGCACTCCCTCGGTGGAGTTCAGAGTCAGAAGGCAAGATTTGATGGACCATCAATCCATCAGCATGGAAATCCAACATTCTTCTGAAAAATCAGTGGTCTCACAAGAGAACCCCTCTTGCACGCTGCTGTGAAACAGGCAAAAGGCTCTAGCTCCCTGTTCAGCTATCAAATATGAATGTGAGCAGCATGAGCAGCAGAAACCTTTCATGAAGGTATATCTTTATTTGTACTAAATAATGAAAGGAATTCCTTATGAGTGAATAAACCTGCCAAAAGGATTCAACTTGCTCACTAAGACTTCTCCTTTGCGGTGAGGCTGCAGTGCTGCGTAGATCAGAAGCCATCATTTGCTATAATATTAGCAGTTCTTTACAAAGAGAACCTAAATAAAATCACTATGTTATCTGGCTTGTCCTTCCTGAAGAAAAACCACACGCTTCTTTGGTTTTGACCCCCTGGATAGTTTTCTTTGAATGAAGAATTTGGAATAGGAACCTGAAAGTCTCAATGTGTTTGGAGTGAAGAGGGATTTACTGGTCCATCAAAGGCTTGGAAAACAAAGGGGCCAAGCTCAGAGGCTAAGAAGAGGTCAGTTGGCCTTAGTTCCTGATGCTTATTCTACTTCTGAATTATTTGATCTATACTTAGGGCGTTGAACACATTCTATCCACAGAGAGTCATCTAAACCTTGGATTCTGGGATGAAAGGAAGAGGCTGAGCTGTGTACGCCTTGGGGAAGTATAGTGAAATGATGGCTTTGTTGAACTGGCATTAGTAAAGTAGACAAGAGTATTCACTCAAACTGAAGTGTTTGATTGTGTTAGGACAACTGGTAGAGGAAAAAAGAGAGGTCAAAAGAGCTTGTGGAAGGAAGGGAAGGGGTTTCCCATCACTGTTAAATATATTCAGGAGGTTTTATGGCTTTAAGATGCTTTTGTTCCGTTTGGGAAGCAATCAGTTGTCCATGAGTGTGTCTTCTGTAAGCTAAGCAAAACTTTGCCATGGCTTCCGTAGATCTTTTGTGACTCAGTGAATTGTGTTCTTGTGCTAAGATGTGCCTCAAGAATTTTAATGTTTATTCTCAACACTCATGATGAATTAGGGAAGTGTGATTATCTCTGTTTGCAAGCAGGCAAGCAAGACTGTCAGGCCTTAGCTAAATTTACCTCTGCATGTATGCTGTATTGCCCCATGAAGTCTTGGTCTCCCAGTCATCTAAATTTTTTACCAGGTTGAGATCGTGTGGCACCTCCCCACCCTCTCATTTTTCCAGATTTTCCATTCATGAAAACTAGGGTGTTAAGTGGGAGGGATGACATGTATCTAGTTCGTGCCCTAGTTTGGATTTGGGACAGAGTTAAGGTACAAACATGGACTTTGGATCATGGAAGCTCCCCAGGGCCTACCGCATGCTCTTTCCTCTTGGGCTGGGGGCGAACAGCGAGCCTGACAAAAATTGCCTTTCCCATCTGCCAGGAGTGGATGGTGCAGGAGCAGAAGCAGTTGTGACTGACAGCACAAAGCTAGTGGTGCTGGAGGTGCTTGGGAAAGATGGTATAACAGGAGAGTGCCTGCAGTGTCTGCTGTCGGGACACACTGACGCCAAGGACACAGGGACAGGCAGGGAGGGGGGGACACAGGCAAGAATGAGACTTCCTAATCAGCTGAGAGAAACAAGATGGACTTTGAAGCAGCGATGAGATGAGAAGGCTTTGTGGAGGTACAGAGACATGGAGGAGACAAACCTCATAAAAAATGCAAGGTGCCTGTCATTTTAGTACCTCTTTCCTTGCTTGGCCGGGGCGGTGCTCCTTTGATGGTGTGGCTGCAGGGCTTGAAGGGTCACAATTCTCAGCAAACACAGATTGTTGAGGGTGTGCATCTGCATGTATACACACAGAGAATCACACGCACGTTCGCATGCTCTCATGTCATATATCACCAACTGATGTCAGACTTCACATTGTTGATCCTTTTTCTAGTATCTGGCATGAGGCTTTAAAGCCTGATTGCTGTGGGAAGAGAATAAAAGGCTGGCACTGAGGAGCTGATCTGCCACAGAGGCATCCAGCCACCAGGAGCTTGTGCATCAGGAAACCTCAGGACACTTAAAGAGAGGAGTGGTTTGGATGGCTCCCCATCTGGCACCTCGGATTTCCAGCAGGAGCTGGGCCTTGGGGGCCTTTACTGTGTCCATGTCTTAATACCCAGGGCAATTATATGATCTGAAAGGGCATTAAGTATTCTTACAATATTTCAGAAGCGTGTCAATATTTTGTCTCTTTTTTTACCCTTTGTACTGTGCGTAGCTGCTGCCTGCCACACGAGGAAGGCTGTGATCAGTGGTGCTGTATATATCCTGATGTACTTTGAATTGAAAGTTCTTGAGGCTAGAGACTCTATTGCACCCAACAGAGCATGTTTTAGGAAATGATACTCTGTAACACCTAGATAATTTCTTGGCCATTTTTGTTGGGATTGGGACAAACCTCACAAAATGCTCTTGAGATGTTCCTGTAGGAGGTGTGCTCCTGGCTGTGCTTTGCAACATGCCAATGGAAAAGAAGTTATATTAGAATAAGTGGGTTTATTGCAGCATTTGATTTTAAAATTACTTTTGGCATTTGGCTTTACTGAGAACTGGGATTTCCTACCCTGAGTAAAAGACTCTGGGAAATGTTGATGCAACACCTCCAAATCAATGGGGTAAGATGGAATGAGGCACAGGACTGGCTGCTTTCAATCTTTCTTAAGCCTGAGGGTGAATTTGACATTAGTTCATGTTCCTTTTGTTCCTCTGTCACTCTTCTTCCTCTGGGGCATGTGGTGTGCAGGCCGATCCAGTCAGTCCACATTCAGGCCAAACAATGCATAGAAGTCAAAGGAATTTGTTTGGTGTCAACACTGCATGACTTGGTGCCACAAAGAACAAGTATAGTTTTGGGGGCTATTTATATAATGTTGGTTATTTGGCATGTTGCTTTCTTGTCTGTGCAAATTTCCATGGTCACAGCTCAAACGGAAGACTAAAGGTAACACAGTAAGGCCAAGTACAGTGCAGACTAGCCTGCATTAGACTAAAATAAGGAGAAGATGGCAGATTCATGGGCAATTTAATGTGGTCATTGGAGTTGGATGAGATCTTGGTATAGGGAGGTCCAGAGATTTGTGCCCATCCTGTGCAATGGGCTCCCTGGTCCCCCAGGTTCTGCCTTAGGAGAGGGCTGCAGCTCTTAGCAGTTTGTCTACTCTTGGTTCTTGTGTTGCTTTCTTTCTCAGTCATTCCTCCTGCATATTTATCAGTTCTGTTAAAAGTTCTGTGTGCAACTGGTAGATGTAAATAAGGCAACGTGTACCCCAAAATATAGCCACAATGCCTGTAGCCAAGGCACATTATGTATAACGAATTCAAACATGTAAAATAGCCTGGACATTCATTTACCAATGGATCCAGCCTGCGTAAAGCAGGCCAAAGCCCTACATGGCATGTTTTCAAGTCTTCTGGCAGGCGTGGAGCCAAATTCAAGCCCAGCACATACAGATGGCAGCTCTGAGGTTCCCGGTACAAGAAAGATACACATTTACTGGACCCAGTGCAGCCCAGGGCCATAAAGTTGACAGGACTGAGGCATCTGTCACATATAGAAAGGCTAAGAGAGCTGGGACTGTTCATCCTGAAGAAGAGAAAACTTGGGGAGAATGTGGTAAATGAGCGTAGGAAATGAAGAGGGAAACAAGCCTAGGGCTCAACAGCAAGGATGCAATGGACACAAATTAAAACACTTGAAGTTTCATCTCAGCACAAAAGCCCACACTTTTTTTTATTATTAAGTTAGCCAAATACTGGAACAGGTTGCTCAGAGACTATGCAGAGTCTCTGTCCAGGAGATTAAATGATACTGAGCAACCTGCTCTAGCTGATCCTGCTTGAGGAGGGGGTTTAGACTAGATGATCGCAAGAGGTCCTTTCAAACCTTCATGATTCTGTGTGTCTGTGATACTAGTATACTGTGGCTATTATGAAACTTACAGACTCTGGTCTCTGTGTTTAGTTCTTGGCAGATTCATTTTGATTCACAACAGAGCTGCCAGATGTTTTGCTATTAATCTTGTATATGAACACTTTTATTCTTTTTTAAAATATTTCCAGCTATGCTAAGTATTATACTAATAATTATACTAATTATTTTATAGCTGATTATAAGTAAATGATCTTCCAAAATACACAGTTAAACAAAAACAGTTTTCCACTGATCCAAAATATCGCTTCTGCTTTCTCACACCTAGACCCTGGTCCCAGTAACCTTTTTTCAGACATAGATTAACCAAGACCTAGAAGTACATCTTGTAATAATAGCTTCAGAAGCTGTGTAATAATTTTTAATTCAAGCAGAACTACTTATTTTTTTCCTCATGTTTTGTATTTTATTTTTTCATGCCTTTTCTCAGTAGGGACAAGGCAGCTAACAAAATAATTAACTTAGGCTCAAGTCTGAGGAAAAGAGATTCTCCTCACAGAAGACATCACACACAAAGTTTTTATAGATTTAAAGCATACAGACTGAAAATTTTTCCTCTCCAAAATGTGCAGAGACCCAGAGGCCAGAAAGCTTAGATCCTTCCCCTTTAAGTTCTAGGGCCATCTTTTAGCTTCCAGAAGGGAAGAGGAACCCAGGCACAAAGTCATTTAGAATCCAACCAACACTTAACTTCAGCTGCAGAACACTACTTTACATTGTCACTTAATATTTAGGCCTTCCCCACCACCACCCCTTGATTACCCTCTTCACTAGGCTCTTTACTCATGTTAGAATTCCTACAATTCCTCCAAGCTCATTCCTTGTTTCTTCTGAACATCTTTCCTACTTATTCTTCGGTTTTCTGGGATGATTAATAGAAGATAGGAAGGGAGAAGGAAAAAAGAAAAACAAACAACAAAACCCAACTCCCAAACACGTCTAACCATCTTGTTAGTTACAGAAAGGGACACTACCCATCACCCTTCTTAACTCTTTCCTGACTGCAGTCATCTGAGAATTGAAGACACCCTATACAAAGATTCCAATTACAATTGGATATCATTATCCAATACAATTATGATATCATTAAATATCAAAGTGCTATTTCTGAGCTTCAAAACCAGCAAAAATTGTAAAGCATCTATTTTGTATACCTGAGTTAAGAGTCACAGTGGCAATATAAAGAAAACACCAATGTATTTCAGAAGCAGAGAGCTAGCATTAAAATCTGCTGGGTTACTGACAGTGTATAGAGTACTGCATAAAACAAAAGTTATGCCAATGTTGCAAAGCCAAATGCTCATGAAATAAGAAACATCATTTGTTTCATTTGTAGTCATTTCAGTGCCTCTAATTTAGACTTCAGACATAAAAGCATATAGATACATAGAAAAACACATACTACCTAATCACATAATTACATTTTTTCCCTACAGGCCATTTTTCATTCTCCACATAGGACAGGTGTGCCCTGCAGGTCATCTGGCACTGAGCAATTTGGTAAATTAATGATCTATTCCAGAAAACTAAAAATGGCCATGTAATTGCTCCTGAGCATTTCAAATTTATTCCTACCATTACCACAAAATAAGAAACATAGAATAATGCACTGCCTTCAGCACCTGTTTGGTTATTCAACATGAGGCATGTTCACTTAACTTTTTGCCAATATATGTGAATTTCACATGCATTATTCAGGAAATGAATAATCCAGAATGCTCAGAATTTAGCATCTAACACATGAGTAGATGCATGGCACACAATGTTGGTCTGATTATTAGTTCTAGGCACTTTTTATGTTAAAAACATATTGTCAAGCTGAATAAATCTAGCAGACTCCTCCTCCTGTTCTTCCTGTCATTGTCACTGTCAAGAAACACATATCATCTCTGTCACTGTCAGAAGTGACATCTGGTTTTGTAGCAGCAGATTTAGATTTTAAAGGATGTCACTGAATTGGCATGAAGTGCTTCAGTGTTCACCTCACTCTCTGTGAACTGTGCTGGCTCTTCTATGGGCACAGTCTATCACTGCCTTGCACACAGTGAGAAGTGTGAGATCATCTGATCTTGTGTGCCAAATACATCCCTAACCAATTGGGATATTGGTTAGATATCCCAATGCAATTACAACAGAACTAGGCTAAAAACTGAAGTTTTGACATCAGAAAAGAGAGGTCTTGTTGGATGGTGGCACAGACTTCTGGTGTGTCAGCCACTCCTCTCAGTTGAGGAGGGTACACTGCATCCCTTCATCCAGGTCATTGATGGACATATTTCTTTTATTCTCTAGACTCCAGAACAGAAGTTGGAAACATACTAAATTTGAAGACAAATAAAATACGGCAACACTGGCAGGAAAATGAAACTGGCAGTGCACAGTGCAATAGAAAACAGGAATACAGAAAACACCTTTCTCATGTTCCTGAAGTATTTAAGTTTTCCATGTACTAAAGCAAATTGCTTCTTGGTTAGCAAAATGAGAACATAATTGGCACTTTTGCAAAAGATATGCAATCTGTATGTAGTAATGGTTAAGAAAAAGGAAATGTAAAAATCTCTCTCTTACAAATGTAGTTCTATAATTTCAAGATACAGAAGTGTAACACCACTGGTTTTATTTGCATAAAATATCTGAATCCTGGATGTATCAAGTGGATAGTAAGGAAAGCATTCAGTATTTTTGAAATTCCAACAATGGTCCTTCACCTATTTTGAGTTCTCAGTTTCGTGTTACTTATCTACTCAAAACCACCATTACTGTATTTAGATTTCTAAAAGTTACATTTATTCAGAACTCAATGAGTGGTTTTATGTTTACTCCTTATACAGTCTACTTTCACTTGATGAAAACAAATGCGTAGGGAAACAAATATATATGTTCTAGAATAATAAATGCACAAGTAGTAAAGTCACCATTGGAATTTTTTAGTTGCAATATTTTTTATATATATATATATGTCATATGTATGTTGAGATTTCAAACTTGTCTTCAGAAGGTCTTAGGACAACAAGAAATTCTTTTGTTTTCCCACAGTGAATTTTCCAAAATAGTTCCTATATTACCTAAAAGCAGTTGAGGCTATAGTCACATGTATGTTACGGCAAGTGAAAACATGCTTTCTGATTTCCATTACTTCAGTTAGTCCTTTTTAAGAGGAACCTTCTGCATCGCCGTCAGCACTTATTTATGCAAAAGTCTGTACTGATGCTTAGGAAATCAAAAGATTTGGGCATCAGTGGGGGGAAAAAAATCAAACATGAAGTCCCTTACCAAAAGCCTACCTTCCAACCTTAGGGAGTGCAAATAAGTGCAGGTGTGTTAACTTCCACACACTGTGTAAATGTGGCAGATCACAGAATGTGCTTTGAACATGCTGGTAGAACTGGTACCATTATTTTACACATGATGCTCATCTACTGAATGTTGGCTCATTTGTTTCTTTCATGAATAACGTTTCTGGCAATATTTTATATTTGACCAAATAAGAGATACTTCTTTTATCATGCTTTTCTTCCTGCATTCTACGAACACAAGCAACTGGATTCCCTGTATCTGCTGGAATGCAGGTCAGGGAACACTTAGATACTGAGCAGTCTACCATGTGGTGGCAACTGCTCACAGTCACTTTTCCAAGAAGAAATCTAATAGCAGTATCAAGATTATTAAAAAAAAAAGAATCCCACTAGGAAATAAGGTATCTTGATACTCTGCACTAGAGACTCTATCAGTTAGTGCACTTAAATAGACAGCTATTTTATAATGATTTGTCTTCAGCAAGAACTCTTCCAAGTTCAGATCACAGAAATGAGAAAAGGGTATGGTGAAAACTGAACATAAATTTACTGTCAGATTGAAAGAGGATGAGGACAGAGAAGTACAAGAACAAATCTTTGTCTTACTTTTGTCCCAACCATTTTATCTTCAAAAAAGATTCAAAAAATCACAAAAAAAACCTAACACCACAGCAAATTACACAAATGTAAAATAACATGCTAAAGATGTTTCTGTCACTAGGAAGTGAAAGAATGTTTTAAATATATAAGCCCATACTCTTGCATTGCCTGAGTCTCATGATTATACCATAGCTCATAAGTAATCACATATTTAGCCAACTTGAAAGCAGTTTTAAGAGACATTCCAAAAATAAAGAGTATAATTTTATTCATAGTAAATATTGGAACATACAAGAATGAAATCAAGGTTTTCAACCTTTCCCAAAGTCTAACAGAACTGTGAGAACGGAGTCCTATAATCCCCAATCACCAGTAACAGATGAACTGATCATCTGACACAAGACTCCCCTCAATAATCATTTGAGTGATTATGATAATCCTTACCAAGATCTTACATTTACAAGTGGAAAGATGGCCTGTAATCTAGCATCTCTTGAAGCCAGAAGAATCATATCAGACATGAGTAACAGAAGAGATATTTCATGCAACAGCTTTTCAACTTTCTTGCACACCAAAGGTCTCCATCTACAGCATTTCAAATTATTCTGCTATAAGAAAACTACCTAGGGCTTTGCTACACTTGTTCCCACAGTGAAGATCTGGCTTTAGTCAGCCTAGGAATGTGTAACGTCTCCTATAGAGCTCAAAAGGCTCCTATAGAGCTCCTATAAAGCATATATGATGCATAATGGGGAAATTACAGGATCTTAACACTGAATACCAGAATTCAAGTACTGAATTCTCTGGCTTAACAATTAAACATTTTCCAGCCCTAAATTTAAGTCAACTGAAGAAAAATGTCAGAGAAAAAAAAAATTAATGAACAGGTGGTACTGTCAGGCAGAAATTGTGGCATTGGAACTACGGAACTGTGGGGAGGAGATAATTTTATTTCATCAGGAGAGCTCTTTGATGTGACACAGGATAGGGAGTACTTGTACACTGACTGTAATTGTTTTTACTTCATTTAATGTGAGGGTGAAAAAAATGAAGTCATTGAGATTCAACACTACACACTACACCTGATAATTTACAGACTTGATAAGGTTATTGACAGCATCCAGGCCTTTCCTATTTCATAATGTTATTACCGCTACGCTTGCATTAACTGGATGTTAGAAAGCTCGATTAGTTAGAAAGCAAACTCAGGGGAACAGAAGCAAAGACTATCTTAAATAATTACTTTCTCAAGCATACTAAAAATACTTAAGACTAAGTAAAAAATTTGCAAAAAAAAATTTGCAAAAAGAGCAAATTATTGTACTAACCACAATCCAAGACTGCAGCCCATAACAAAAAAAAAAAAACAGAAATAACATTCCATGTGTTTTTTAGAATCAAATTTTAAGTAGAATTAACATCATTTTAACCCCTTTCCAACCTACCTTTCTCATAGCAATCAGACCTAGCGTTACCCAGATCCTGTCCACTCTGCTGAGTCTTCTCTGTGAACTCTATTTAAAGCCTGGAGGAGTCAAAAATATCTCTGTCTTTGGACCAGGTCCTTATTTTTGCTACATATGATTGACATTTGTTTTCATGCAGGAGCTCAGTTACCTCCTCCCATCTATTTGCCTAGTGATGTTTTGCAAGCAGCAAGCATGTTTGTTTACTTAATTGCAAAATTGTTAAAACATTTTTAAGTAGGAACAGTTGTTGAGAGTTTAGTTTCACTTAAAACACAGGGCAGTGCAGTCTGCACTGCAGTTCTCTACACTAGCTTCCCCGCACCCATAGCTACCTTTAGAGAACAGCAGAATTCTTTCAGGTGCAAGGCCATCCCATGGATAGAACCTTCCAGATTACTTCAGAGGAACCAATACATCACTTCCCAAATAGAATTAATTTGGCTACTGAACAAGAAATGTTACATCAGCTAACAAGTCAATTCTGGAATATTTTATGAAATAATTAATATCAATGATAATTAACTAAATATACATTATTATATACATTAAGTATAACAAACATATTTAACCGTGCAAAATGAGAACTTTGGAGTCCATCTCCTAACCCTCCAAAGACCTTATCCATTTGATATAGATCACTATCAAGTAAAACCTACACAGCATGAAGCTACCCTTTTGCCTTGTGCTTCCTTTCTCTCTCCTTCTCTCACACACCAAGGAAGATAAGGTAGGGGCAGCATCAGCACTTCCTCATTTATTTGCTGAACTCTGAAACAACTCCTCCTCCTTGTGCAGTGTCTACAAGTTCTAATAGCATTGCTACAAGTAGGCCTACAAGTATCAAGGACCTCTTAACTGAGTTAATTGGACAACTTACAGCCTTTCCATATGAGGTCACATTGGTGTAGCCCAGTAAAATATGAGATTCTTGCAGAAAACCTTGGGTTTCCCTTGTCAAATAAAACAAAACAAATAAGGGGAAGAAAAAAAGCTACACTGACACTTTGCCCAAAATGTAAAAAAAAATAAAGAGGGTTGAAGGGAGAAAGGGCAGCAGGAGAGAAAAGTAAAATGAACTTATTTCCAAGACCTAAAGCCATTCTGTACCATGTACTACCAATATATTTAACTGACACTTTCATTAGTCTGTGACATATATTAACTAACGATGAACAGCAGAACATGACATGATTAAATACTAGCAGTGAAGTATTAAACTCATTAGGTTGTACTGCTAATACCACCCTCTGCAAGAACAAACTTGACTGGAATTTACATATTTTTATGCACTTATGAATTCGTCAGACCTGGGCCTTAACTCACATCTTCAGATTCAATGGAGCAAGATCACCTAACATCAGATATGGGTACCAATGTAAGGCAATGTTGATCTGCAGCATAAAAATCAAGATTCATTCCTCAGAAAGCCATATGCAAATATTAATCTGAATTCTCTAATATGAAGATTAGAAGATTTCCATATTGAAGGCATAACAGAAATATTAACAGATTAAGGAAAGACTTAGCAGATAGGCTTCCAGGGAATACCACCATCACATGCTATGTTCCTAACATTTTCAAACCATGATTCTTCTATTGTTTTCTGTTGCACGAGGAGATACTAAGTTCTGAAAGCCTCAAGAAGGTGAAACATGACATTTTCTGCCATAGCATCAAATCAACTATAACACATCTCAGAGTCCCTCCCTTATCGTCAGCCAAAAGCAAAAGGAGGTAGGTAAAGCATCAGCTCTTCCCAATTTACTTGTTTCTACTCTAATAGAAATCTCCTCCTGTGTGCAGCACCTATAGGTACCATTAACCATTTCTTATTTATTTGGAGAAGAATTAGGTCTAACAGTCTGGCAACAGTAAGATACCTTCTTTACAGCCCAAAGAAAGCTGGAGGACTTAATACTACAAAATATAATGACCTGAGGACACATTTAAGAATACTTATTGTCTCTTTGTCAGTCACTCTTCTACTTCATTTCACTTTTATGCCTTTCATGCTTCTTTTGGCCTTTATGTGAATGTTGTCTGCAAAAGAGCTACCTTTAAAAAAACCTGAAGAAAAAATTCAAAGTTTTCTTTTCTTAACTTTGCTACTTCAAAAACACTCCTCTAATGGTTTCTCCAGGGAAACTATGCATCTCCTTTATTTCTTTAAAGTTCACATCTGCTAATTCATAGTTAAACTTGACATTTGACTTTGGTAAAGTCATGTTTCTAGGTGTCTTGGTCATAGCAATAAAAACTAAGTTTTGTTTATGTTTTTTAAGAGGTGTGGTAGAAGGGAAGAAGAAGGAAGAAATGTTTGGAGATATTGAATATGCATTATTATTTTTTTTAATATATAAATTCTTTACTTTTCAATAACTGCGTGCTTTGATTCTGATTATATTCCTTCTTCCTCCTGCACATGATGTCATTCTAAAATATGTAAGTAAAACTTCATTCATTCTTTATCATAATATGCTTGCTTTATGTATGCCAGCTAACTATTGAGCTGGCACATTAGTCAAATGCAATCAAGGTAATAACCTAATTCAGGTTTAAAATATTATCAAGATGTTTTATAAACTGGCTCAGTATTTTACTATTCAACATACATTTATAAAGTACCTTTCATGATGAGAATCGCAAGGCATTGTACAAAGAGGGGAAAAAATAATAAACAACCAGCAAAAATAATAAACAACCAGCAAAAAATAATAAACAACAACAGAAGAACAGACTTCACAGTTCTGCCAAGCTACCTGAAATACCTGAGATACTGTTTGATTACTCATCTAGTTTTTCAACACAGCCACAGAACTTCTGATCCAATACCCTGGACAGAGAATTTCAAGCCCTAGAGAATAGATGACAAGGGCTCCAGCACCTGACATCTTCAATTAGCATTTGGCAATGATTAATAAATCACAATCTATTAAATACATGGCACAAGATGACATGTGGAGGAAATTAAAGTTTAGCTCAGCAGGACTGAGGTCATGAAAGATCTTAAAGATTAAAAGTGAAATGTGAAGTGAAAATTTTAGCAGAAGGCAATATATTTATGGAATGACCAAAACTTACTCCTCAACTGGGAATTAACCAGGAGCACTAACATATTCAGTCCTCAAACTATTAAAAAACCTGTTGACTACTAAGAGAAATCATTTTGTCCTTTTGTGTATACTGATTAAATCCCTTTAACCTAGGTAACAGCAGTTCCCTGTCTGTGAAATCAACTGCTGTTCCCCTTCAGTCTTATAGGAGAAAGTGCAAAAAAGAGTAGAAAAGCTCTACTGTTAATATCACCAGCTACCACTCTTGTTAGCAGCTGAAAGTTTATGAAGAGAAAGCTCCTCTTTCACCATCAGAAATGGCCCAACGGGTGGAGTCTGATGCAGATGCAGACCAACAACTGCATCTGTTGGTCCGGTTGCAGTGATTTCAGCTGAAACCATGACATCAATAAACATTCAATTTAACAGTCACAGATTCATACATGAGCCTAAGTGCTAGAAATGAGCCTCAAAAAGACTCTTTGAAGGAATCAACTCCTTGAAGAAAATCTTGCATTCTTTTATTCTTCCTTTTAATTATATACTGCACTTGAACACCCCTTGAAGACACTGGCTGAGAGTTGCTGAACCCCACAAAATAAAGTTTAAGTCATATGTGGCTTTCGCAGTGACCTTCTTCTTAGGAGTTAGCATAATCTCTAATAGTTCAGTGCCAGCTTAACAGTCCGCTCAGTCCACTATTAACTGCAATATTCCATGTGTGTAATTAAGAAAACAGCTAATTCTTATACACAGAATGACTGAGCTGTCAATGTAACTTAGTAACCTCTATAAACTAACCTGCTTTAAACTTTTAGTCACTTTCCAAGATGAGCATTATCTGACTTAAATTTGGATAAGGAACACACTGTGCAGTTTTGTATGTTGCATAATCATATTACATAGCTTAAAACATAAACACCAAGTAATGTGCCATTTGAAGGGTGTACTGCATAATCCCTTATTTTTAAGTAACAGTACTGCTTGCCTAATAACTATGAAACCTGCCTAAATTATCACCTTCCAAGTTGCTGTTGTTCTGGTTGCGGTTAATCATTTATGTTCCCTTTTCATACCTTGTTCTTACATGAGTAACGCATAACTCTAGCCCATAAATCCATGTTACTGCCTCTTTGTCATTGCAGTATCTGTTCTTTTTTGGAGCCAGGGCTCTAGCTATATGTAAACAGTAAGCAACATATAATTTCTACACACATAGAAATTCATAGGGGTTCATATTCAGGAGTGCAATGAAACATTGGTTTTCATTCCTTTTCCCTTTTCTCTGGTGATCACCTAACCCATGAAGTAATATTTAAGTCAGAGCTGTAAAGCATTCTTATTTCTACACTGTAAAATTATAAGCAGATTTTATTCAAACTATTTTTCCTCACATATTCCACAATGTCTGCCAAAAAGAAAATACTTTTTTTTTGTCATATGGCAACTCCTCCTTCATCTACCTATGTGTTCCAACACAATTCCTTACTCCAACAAACTCTGCCTGTACCAATTTCTTGTGAAGCAGAACAAAAAATAAACTTTGTCCTCTTTTTAAAATACTGATTAATCAGTGTGATCCATCACTAGCCACTTACTTACTACCCCTCTTCTTAATAGCTCCACTCCAAACAACTTACATTATGGCCAAAGACTTGAGCACAAGACACAAAAATCTTTACTCCACCTTTCCCTTTGACAGAAGTTACATATGTTCAGGTTCCAAGAACCTTGGACATACACATATGAATCTTTGCTCCATTCTGCAAAGTTGTTTCATGCATTGAATAGCCTGTGTTATAGCACAAGCTGTGTAATACCTACATCTGTTTTTGAGAATTAGCTACCCCCTGGCATGACTAGGGACAAAACTGCAGGTCTGAGAGAGCTGAGAGTTGAAACTCATCACTGTCTAAAACTCACTGACCCTAAAGTAATATTCCAGTATTTTCTGCACACCCGAATACAAAAGGCCTGAGCCCAAGACAAATGTGTGTGCAAGTTTAACTCGCTGACAGAGCAACTCAGAAAGTCTCCAAGACTAGTGAATTCTGAGTGCCACCACAGCCCCAGCTTTAGAGCAAGAAATTTTACTAACTCCATAAGACTTAATCTGATTCCCTAATTGAAGGAACATGTCAGGGCTATGCTATCATGCAGTACAACTCATGATGAATTTTCTTCTAACATGGTTGGAGAACTTTGATCTGAAAACAGAAGATGAACTCAAGTGGAACTTAACAAAGGAGGTTGGTTTGCCTTTAGAAATAATG
>JAOXNG010000001.1:98911027-98925069 GCA_028566535.1 Scolopax minor
TACTTAAGGAAATTAAATTAATGCTGCTGCTTTAAATGCTCCCTAGGAATTCAGCTATCATAACTCTTAAACTATGGGGCCAAACTAAACGCACTACAAGAATGAACATACATAACTTACACTAGTGTTGTTTGTTCCAGATCCCATATTTTTCTCTCTAACAAGATATGAAATATACCAATTCAGTTTTCATTTTGGATGTGTATTATACAAATTAAGAAATAGCTAAGAATGCTGGACTGCAAAAGTTTATGAAACTAAGTGAAGGTAGCCTATGCTGAACTACACAGACAAAAGCTGATAAAAAGCACTGATGTGATTATCATTTAAAAGCAATAGGCATGCTGAAAATGCAAGGTGGTAGACAGTGTATCTTTTCCCATATGAATGCTATTTCTAGACCATACTAATTTTCCAGTTTGCATTGGTGTTTTCTTTTACAAAGTAATCTTAAAAAGGCTGGTCAAGAAAGTAGCCCTCAGGAAAAATGGTTTTATTTTGGGTTCTACTTATTTAAGCTGAGTATTTTATCAGATTGGAATAAACTAAAAAGGATTTTAAAATTCTATGTCTGTAAATTGTGAGATCACAGGATAACAAAAACTCAGGCTCCAAAAACTCTTTAGCAAAAGGTGTTCTAATTCATTAAACCTCTGAAGCTCACTACTAACTTCTCTCAGAAAATCAAGATTAAAACATTCATAGGTTTTAAAGTATAGAAGTCCAAATCTGCCTGGTTACAAAGTAGCTAATTTTAAAGCAGGTCAGCTAGGGCTGCTGTCAGTCTATACATACCTGCTATTACTGTATTTTTTTCCAGAAATGAGGGAGAGGGCACATTTCCTGGCACTGAGAACAGCCCCCACCCCTCCATCTTCCATCCTTCAGCCAGTGCTCGCAGCGTAGTGCTACTGTATCTCGTGTTATATGGATACAGCGGAGGTACATTTGGTTCAAAAAACAGTCTATAAAAGAATGCTTAAAAGGCATATTTCAACTTCCCTGTATAAGATCAACTTTATTTACTTTCAAGAAGAGGGCAAAAGGCATCCGCTTAGGAAAAAAGGTGGTTAATAGAGAATACACAAATTTATGTTCACCTTTTCTTATAACAAAAGGACAAAAAAAAAAAAAAAGGAAGTTTTTAATCATGTTTGTGCATTACTGGCATTTGGATACTCTTGTATGTATGTTCATAAATCATAATCTCAAGGGTAATGCACAACAGCCTTGCTACATTTCAGTTCTTTGGATTCAACAGTTTGCCACTTTGTGCACACTAGTTTTGATCCCCAGAGTAATTTCTCCCCAGAAGTAAATTAATTGTGTCTCTGGCAGTCTAAGGCGTGAGTAGTTTCTGGATGAATTTTATTGATCTTTCTAGCATCTATATGCTTTTACAGCCTCCACCAGAAAAGCCCAAGAAGTTGAGGCTCAGCACCCCAGCACTAACATAAGCACATTTATTGTACTAATGAAATAAATTGGAGCAGAGACAGCTAGTTTGAGTTGGCTGATTACCTAACGCAAACCAACATAACTCTATCAAAACCATAGAACCACACTGATTCTCAAAGGGCAAGACTGTGGATCTTTTTCTTAAGACATAATACACTACCTTCTTTATGTGCTTCAGAACAAATACAATCTCTATCAATATCTAGACAGATATTTGCATATCTATAAAGCTTTTTGGCTTCATGATATAAATTGAGAGGCTTTGGTGAATATGGCAGTATACCCAGCCTAAAAATATTACAATGGAAAAGCAATAAGTGCACAAGTTTGTTTCAGAATCCAAAACTTCTGGAAGGAAAACCTGACCACATTTTAAGTATCATATTTCAAAGAAACTAAACTGTAGAACTAAATACTTCAGTAAGGAAAATACCATAATCAACTCAGTGCAAAAGTAGCTCTACAAAATGCAAATCCTACCTAGAGAAAAGCAAAAGCAATAACTGATTACTGAGACTCTTGTACCTGTACCATGTGCACCTTCAACCTGAACATGTGCCATTCAAGAGAGCTCAAAATTTCCAGTGTTACCTAGTACTATATACATGCCTGAGCAGAGAAGCTCATAATTGGAGACAGATATAAATGTCATCTTTAATTGCCAAAAGTTTCCATGAAATTCTTTTTTACAATGCAACAAGAATACCAGATGAATAACTGTAACTGGGGGATTCCCTGGTAACACTGGCACCATTATTTTGTGAATGCAAGCAAATCTTCCCTCTTTTGTGGTGGAGATTAAGTCAGTGACTGCACTTCACAAATGGACTTTCTTGTACTGTTGAATAAGATATCAAACACACACAAGTTACTTTCACAAACTTTCACAAAACAGACAACATGAAAGAAAATTTTCCTCTCCATTTTTATTTCCCCAAAACCTGTATCCCTCCAGGCATTATATACAATAAAACAGTGTTTCACATGATCTCCATTTGGGGCTGCTGACGTTTACATGGTTAGTACCACTGAAAACAATGTACAAACTTATTTCATTTTGGACAACAAGGAGGTATTCATCTTCAATGTGCCAGTCCCCATTTACAAAGCAGCTGGCAATGAAGAATGGCTAAGAGTGATTAATAGCTACCTGTCAGCAATGTGTTCCACCTACACAGGCTGTAATTCTGAGTTCGTAAATATACCAGATAAACCCACATTTGAACCACTTAGCAATTATGCTATCACTGTATCAACCACATAGATGGCAAAAAGGATTTCTAAGTTGACTGCCAACAGACTGCTGAAAGTGCACCAACAGTGGTGGAAAAATCCTAATAACTCTACATAGATTGGCATGAGACTGACAACTTTGCAGACTTGGTCCACAAAACAGTGAGGGCAACATCTGTGCCATCTTCTCCATACTGCCCTATTGCTGTATTTCACTGCTGACCTGGAGAGACCACCACTAGAAGCAAAGGAACATTTCCGTTATCTTTGCATCTCTGATGAGGCTGCTAGCAAGGGTGCCAATTAGTGCCAGGTTTCATCATATTTGTAAAGTGGGAATGTGCTTATTCAGAACTGGGCTGAGACTACCAAATTAATTTTGCATGGAATGCTTACAGGGTGGTAACAACTTGCATATACTAATGATTTGGCTGGATTTGAATCCTAGAGGTGAAAAGCACAACACTGTCTGTCCCATTGCTGGTCCCTTGACATACTCTGACCTCTACTAAAATTTTATAATGAGGAAGGAAAGATGTACAGCTTTTAGGCACACCGGGACATGAGAAACACACCTGCTCTTATGTTACTCATCTTTTCAAACCAACTCAGGACAGTGTACAATACCACATTTAAGAGTAAGAACTTTACAATCTAAGAGCCGAAGTAAAATCCCTTGGTTTGTGTAGACCACAAAGACAGTCTTCTGCCAGGCACTAATGACTTTTAATGCTGTAAGATGCAGTATGCATGATACACTTTCAGTATTAGGAAAGTCTGCTGGACTAATACTTCCTACCCAAAGCCATGAGAAGCCCATCAGGTTTTATTACACAATACTAATAGTTCCAAATGTCTCTTACCACAAATGTGCAAATAGCAGAGTGACACACTGAAAGAAATAGTTATTGATCTTACAGTTGAGTGTTCTACCCAAATTTTGTTTAAGGGAACAACTACCACTACAACTATTCTTATGTCTGTAGTATAAGTATCAGTAATTTGAAAAAGTAAAGCATTATAAAATCTGTGGATAAAACCAAGCCAAATTCCTTATAACCACTGCAGTTAAGAGACTCCCTTTTCGTGCAAGAAAACAATCTAACTTCTCATAAATAACTCCAGCAACACTGTATCTAGTGGCCTTTGAAATATTAGGCCACTAGAAATATGTATTAGGCACTTCAAAATTGTATGATAATCTATCTAACAAGGCATCCTTCCTTTCTTCACAGTCCATCCATCCATCCATCTTCACAGTCAGCCTTTTTGTGTGGTATTGATTTTTTTTTTACAAGGCTGCTCAAATTGCTTTTAATACAACTGTGAACCAAGGTAAAGTATTTCAGCTCATATTAGAAGAGGGATTAGTATAGCAATTTGTTCAGCTGAAGTGTAATGAACTACATTTTGGGATCTGAAACTTGTACACTCACTCTTCCTGAAAATATGCACTGCGAAGCTCCACAGGCAGATAGTATCCTCCGATTTTCATAAGGTTAAAAAAGATTAATAGTGGTCCTGTGCTTCATTTCAAGTAACTACCCAGAAACATTGCAAACATGCTTAAACTTTAGCTCAGCTGCTTGGGCTAGGGCCAGGCCACATAAAGATGGTAGTCTTTCCATATTTTTTAGCTTGTGGTAGAATATTTGACACTGAAAAAATAATAATAATAAAAAAAGATATCCACAATGTCCTCTATCTTCTAGAATTAATTTCAGAATCAGTTTGAGTTTGGAGAGAAGTTCAGGGTTTCTACTCTCTTCCCTCAGCCTTCTGAGTGGGTCCCTACAGGAGGGTTTTCTGGAATCTAATAATGTTCAGAGACTGAGTCAAACTCTTCGCTCTCCCAGGCAGGACATTCATGACAGCTTTAACTTCATGCAGATCCTCTAGTATCAATCAAGTCTTGGGCTCACCCTGCAGCTCCTCCATCAGCTGTCAGTGATCCTCTATCAGAGCACCTGGGGTCTAACTGAGAGACCTCTACCTCTCTACCTGCCTGGGTTAAGGGGCTGATGCAGGCAGGAAGGACATAAAACATACTTGAATTGTGCAATAACCTCAAAAAACATCTCAAGAATCACAAAGTTCTAAGATTGGGTTTTTTTACTTTTTGCTTCATAAAACACTGGCTGAACAGTGGTTTATTTTTACAAAGCACAAACTTTATAAACATGCCATACGGAAGAGGAGATGAATTTATTTGGTCCACTGAGATCAGATCATTTTCAGTCATTTAGTGCTGTTTTCTTTAGAGCAGGAGAATGCTTGTTTTCCCTTTTGACTTCTTTCCTCATCCCTCACCACTCCAAAGAGTTTATATACATGCTTTATCCATGGAGGGAACCAAGAAAAGAAGATTTATGAGTACTCTACACTTAATGAGTGAGAGTACCTCTCACTCTTATTGACCTCTCACTCTTTAACACATCTGATAAAAACTTATCAAAGGGCAGATTATGCTTACTGAATTATGCCTAATTGATGTTATTTGGTCTACAAAGCAATTCAAAACAATTATAGTTCCTAAAGCTACTGCTTATTAGATTGTATGGAGGATAAAGTTCTCTGTCCTACCATCATAGCTTCTTTTCTTTGATACTGGGATCAGGACTCTGGCATTCTCTGTACTGATGTATTTCTAAGTGTTATAATCCTTTTTACATTTTTGTTTCTTTACAGTGCTATAACCAGATGTGAACACAGTCGTCCAAATGGGCTATGGTTGGCACAGTCTGTAATAACAGCATGATTTCCTTCGATTTGTACTCATCAGCTCCTGCTTTCATTTCACATCTGGGCATTGTGATCACTTTCTGTGTATTACATTTTTTTGTTTTGGAAACACTTTTGAAATGTTCTCAACAGTAACTCCATACTCATCTAAACCAAAACAAAACTTGAGAGCAATATTGGCATTATGTTCCTTTATTTCCTGCAGTATTAATTTTTAAAAGGAGCTTAAAAACTATGCCCTTAAGTGTAAAATTTCAATCAGCGTGCAAGTCATCCAGATTCCAAAAACTACCTTAGTATTTGCAAAGCATATAAAACAGGAAACATGCTTCTTGACTAAATATTATTTGCTTACTCTTCTGTTTTGTACTATTATTAAGAAAGTTTTAAACATAAAATGACCTTTAAGTCCTCTCATAAAAACATCACTATGGTCCAGATGAGCTATAACAAGACCATAGCACAGCCAGTTTGGAACAAAGCCTCTGTTTCCAGAAGAGTCCTGGATTTTTCTGTCAGGAAAGGCTGATGTGATCTGTATATCACAACAGCTCACCTGGCTCCCAGGGCATGGCAGGGAGGCTCTGCCACCTGGTCCACCAATGGACCATCACTCCCAAACGCGTTTCACAGGCAAAAATGCCTAAATGATAACGCTGGCAAATCCAGTGAAGCGAGTAGCCATTACATTATTGGTTTTCACTCTTCTACAGAAACAAAAATGGGGGGGTTCAGATGTGTTCCCGTGCTACAACTAAAGCACTTCTAGTTTAATTAGAGATGCTTTTATTATTCTTTTCATTCACAAAACATTTTAGATAACTTACTAAAACATAGTTTTTTACCTGTCCTCTCATCTTTGCCACATCTTCAAATGTTAATCATGCTACACAAAGATTTAATGCCCTTCTAATCCATTTTCAGCACTGAAACACTTGTATCACTGCTAATCTTCCCTCTTAAGGGAACCCATGTGCCTTTCTCTCAGTAATTGTGTATGTTTATATAAGTAATTGCACACTGGCACAGCACAGAACATCCCTGTGTACTATGCTGTTCTATTTCTTCTTAATCATTCTGAAGCAAGTATTTAAGGTAAGACAATATCTAGAATCTAAAGCTTACTAGATAGCATGAGGAGTCATTCCTCCAACAACAAGGCCCTTCTTCTTAATGTCTTCTGGTCATCTAACATGTCATGTAACAGGAGTTGTCTGACAAAATCTAAACCTTTTAAATAATGTTAAGACTCTCTTATATCCCAGAGTATGTAGTATACACATCAGTATACTTCTACTATTAAACAACATCAAGATACAGTATCATTCCAAAATTCTAGTGTCTTAATTATTTATAAACCATTAAACAGGAGTCAAAAATTTTCCATGGAAATCAACTGTTCCAAAATAATATCTTTTTCACATTTCAATAACGTCCTGACTGTTGATGGGTTTCTTTTTTTTTTTTTTTCCTTTCCTGCCTTTCCTCCCACTTTTTTGGAGAATCCCTCAGTTTGTGTTGTGAGGCATCTATACTTACAGGATAGGAAATACTAAACATTTATATCGTATTTTTCTTTACAAACTGTCTTTGAATATCAGAGGAAAGAAATGTTATATAACATCAGCAAGATAGCAAATGTTTGGTGAATTGGACAAAATGTACATTTTTATTCATCCTGAAAACCAGAACTGCATCTGGATTATTGAGAGCATATACCACTACTTAAAATGAGTCCCCTCAGAAGACATGATAAAATACTGGCCAAGTGAACTGGAGAGTATTATTACTTAGACCTGAGAGTAGTTATATGGCTTTGGTGTTACAAGGGATAAAGTACATAACCAACTGAGCACACTGGGCTGCCTTGTAACTCCTGTTTAATCACAAAACTGTATCATATTCCGTAATACAGCTTGCCGAGTGCCATGGAGTTTCAAAACATACACAGGTGTACTCTCAACAGCTCTAAGTCCCCATTAGATCAGTCTCTTCAGGTGCCAATAGTAGAAGGGAAGAGCAGGAGATTAAAGGTAATTGTGAATGTATTTTTTTTAAACTGTCAGCTAACAATGTGCCAGGGTGCTAATTTTGTTATTCACAGAGTACATACTAAATTCATGACAGCTAAATTGAAGGGCTCTTTTGTGCCTATGGGTTGAGACTCAGTAGGCATATAATACAAATCATAGGTCACTTGTGGAATTTGAATAAATTTCCAATAGTAGGTTGGTGTTAGACATTGTAGAAGTAGCTAGAAATACAGAAACATGTTCTGATATTTACTTAGAACCTTCTAAATATAGTAAGAATGTAGCTGAAATAAAAAATTGAGCCATATCACCCACATATTCTATGATAACTATATGAGAATACAAAATACAGAAATTCTCTCATGGAAAATTTCCACCGATCTAGTTCAATGTCATAGCATGAATTCTCTTCCACATTCCTTCTGGCTGCCTCCTGCTGGCTAGAACAGAATTTAAACCTACAATTACTAAGATTTCAGTAAACAAAAGACATCCCCTTCACAACTGAAGAGGCTGGCAACCTTTCCTTACCTGGAAAACTAACAAACGGTCAACACTTCACAGAGCAGTAAAAACCATCAATCTTTAGGGCAATGAAGCTGGTGAGGGGTCTGGAGAATAAGTCTTATGAGGAGAGGCTGAGGGAGCTGGGGTTGTTCAGTCTAGAGAAAAGGAGGCTGAGGGGAGACCTTATCACTCTCTACAACTACCTGAAAGGAGGTTTTAGAGAGTTGGGGGTCAGTCTCTTCTCCCAAATCATAGGCTGATAGGATAAGAGAAAATGGTCTCAAGTTGCACCATGCACCAGGGGAGGTTCAGGCTAGATATTAGGAAAAATTTCTTCTCTGAAAGGGTTATCAAGTATTCGAATGGGCTGCCCAGGGAAGTGACTGAGGCCATCACCATCCCTGGAGATATTTAAAAGACAAGTTGATATGGTGCTTGGGAACATGGTTTAGTGTTGGAGGTTTTTTCTGGGCTTTTTGGGTTGTTTTTTTGTTTGTTTGGTTTTTTGTCAGAGTTAGGTTGATGGTTGGACTGAATGATCTTAAAGGTCTCTTCCAACCTAGGCGATTCTGTGATTCTCCTGAAACAAAGCACAGATTATCATAGCATTTGTGAGTCAAGCCACATAAAAGCTTTTAAAAATATTATTTAGAATAACTGTAGTAAAATAAAACATGTCCAAGTATATTTCTCTAGAGCTTAGACGTTAAGTTCTTTGACAGAATTTGCTGAATAATGAAAAATGAAAATGCAAACTACTAACTTGAGTAAGAGTCCAAACCTCTGCGAAGTATTTTGCCACTTCTCAAAATAATTCTCAGATATTTTTTTTAAAAGTAAATAACTAAAAGAACAAAATATTTAGGATAAATTTCTTCCTGAAGTACAATTTTGCCAGCTTCCAAATTTTTTACTGTCCTTCAAAATTCTGCAGATCTATGTACTGACATTTGGAATACTGGAGCAAGTTTACCAATGCAGAACCTAGGCTCCTTTTTCAATGAGTTTTTTTGCTGGTTTGCTGAGATTACACCTTGTAATCTCACACTTTGTACATCAACACCTTGTACATGATGCACAGTAAATTTCAAGGATGAAATAAACAGTTGGCTATAAATTCAACATTGTGTAAATTCTAATGTTTTTCTTATAAACTGCCATTTCATCTTTTTTAGAATAGTACATACAATCAAGTCAATATGTTAACACTAATGAAATGTCTGTTTATACCAAACCTACAGTTAAAATGCTGATGTATTTATATGGTTGGGTTATGGTGGTAACATGAAAATATACTAAGGTGCCATTTTGACCTAGTCAGAACCTTCAGACCCAGTCAGGGACAAAGTAGGTATGTCTCTGGTTTTTTTGAGTTTTTCACTTACTACTCTAGTTTCATCCTAGTTTCAGTAGTTTCATTCTACTTGTTGAAATGTCAGATGTTAGAAGACACTGGCTGATTCAGCAGACTAACTAGGTTTACAGCCTTAGAGCGGGCAAGTAAATTCCTATACACAATAAGACTTCACAAGAAATTCATAGGTATCTCATTACTAGTTAATAAAATAATGTACCTGAATCCTATTTTTAACTGAACAACTTCTAACAGGTTGTTTAAAAAAATTAATTGATCAGGGTTGTTCGCATTTTGGTTTGACAGACATTAAGCTTATAGCATTATGTATTCGCACAACAAAGTTTTCTTTCAAAAACACATATATTCAGCTTTTGTAAGCTTCTAACAAAATGGCATATTTTGTGGCCTGACTGATGAAATGATCCTCTGTACTTGAAAATATGGAATCTTTCATCTATATTTCTAAGCTACTGAGAGTATGCAGTACTGTATTCTCCAACCTAAAAATCAAAATCAAAATTCATTGACAAAACAAATAAACACCTTGGGGAGAAAAAAATTAATCACACTGTATGGGTTTATGACAGCAAATGAAAGGACAGTGTGGAACCCTGACAATAAGCTTCTGCTCTCAACTGCTGTTTGGGGGAATCCCATTTCTTTATTAACTACACAGAGATCTCTGCCTTTCTAATTAAAGTCTTGGAAAGTAGATGAAATCTTTTTTGTGCTCATTCAAACTAAGAAGGAAAGGTTAACACTCCTCAGCAAGGGACCCCACACTACTAAGACATCACAGGTTTGGCAGATACAAATTTTATCATCCCTAGAAAGAAATACTATGAAAAAAAGCCACCACAACCTCAAAATATTTTTAGGATTTCCTCCCTTTCTCCCTTTAGTAATCGCAGAAATAAGATGACTTTCACTGGAAGGGGACAATTAGCTTCCAATAAGACTTATGAAACAAATTTTTGGAATCTCAAGAATTGCAAATATAGTATTTATGGTTTCTGCTATACACGGTTACTCTACATATTCTCATCTTCTACCACTATGAACAGCTTTACAGAGATCTTTTCTCTCTTTTTCAGATGAAGAAAAACTAATTCAGTCTACACTTCTTGCAGACTGACACTATATTAAACATAGCCATAATGTCAAGCAAAGAATACCCATCAAAACTCTAAGCACCCTAAACACATTTTTTAAGCCCCATATTTGGGATTAATCAAGAGCCTTTTGCAGTCAATAGTCCAAAATACGTATCATTTTTCTTTGGCAGTAGGTCAGGCCTCTCAATTGGTAAGAAATATTATGGAATATCTTACCTGTGTCCTTGGCAGGAGAGATTTAATAATCAATAGTTTTAAGGTTAAGGAAGTATTCAGAAACCAAAAAAGAGAAAAGTAACATCAGAGTAATTTCTGTCCGACTGTATGTTGTCTATTTGGAATGCATTGACTCCAAAGTATCCACCTGGTGAAGAATCCACAATATAGCTAATTTGCAGCATCTATTAGTTTTGTTAGCTAAAAACTCAGGACCAAGTAAAATGATTTTGGTATAATACCATATTGTTTTCTTCCAGTAGGAGAAATGAAAAGAAAACAAGGAAATATGACCTTAAAGCAGGTTTTTACCTGAAATCCTGGACAACCAGCAAGGAAGTTTGATGCTCTAGTTTCCTAAGATGATAGCACAATAATACAAAAACCACATGCTAGGGAAAAAAAAAGAAAACCATGAAAAAAAAATCCCAACTCACCATTGTAAAGCTATCCTTTTGTCTCAAGAAGATAAACCAAACTAATATATGTTCTAATACATATTTCTAAAGAACTGTAACATATATTGATATAGCACTTTTGTAGTTTAAATTCTCCAGCCAGTTTACCTTTCTTTCATCACAACTTTAAGGTGTTTTTAATTCTTGCAGAGTACCTTTGTTCTACAAATGGAAAACAAGTTCTAACATATCTGAATAGTCAAACCAGACAAATTTTGCTTTTTCATAATTTACGTTGTAATCTGATAATAATTTAGCATGAACATGGCTGCCCCAAAACATGGGGGAAACAAAAAACCACCTTTTATTGTTTGCACAGCTTGCATTACTTGACACTATCTCTTCTTCATGTAGAAGCTTTAATTTGAGGGTTTGTGAATCAATTGTCTGAATTAATAATGTCTCCCTACTACTTCGTATGTAGTGCAGTTTCCTTTGATTTTGTCTCTGTATATAGAGATAATATAGTTAACTACAAAATGCTTTATAAAAACACCCCTACAGAGATACATTCAGAGTTCTGTATTTCTTTGCCTTTTAAGTTACAATCCTCTTCAAACACTGGGGATTTACAGAAACAGCAGCTTAAGTTCCAATGACTTGTGAAGGCAATACTAATAGCAAAGCAGTAAAATACATTTCTACAATACATTGCAGTTTTTAAAAAAGTCCCCAAATGCTATACAAACTTTACATCCATCAATGACTTTTTTTTTTTTTTTTAAATACGGTAAATTGGCCATGGAAAGTCAAGGGACATTTCTCAAGTGCCTCCAATAAAACTGAACTGATGAGCAAATTTATGAAAACTTTGGTTGCAAATACTTGAATCACAGCTAAACTATTTTCCCCAGATTGTAAAGCCTATTGCAGAAAGTTACTTGTATATTTAGCATTCCCATTGATTGCTAAGAGCAAGACATAACTACCAATAATTAAATTAATGCTAAATCCCAGACTCCCATTTTCACAGCCCAAAAACTTCAGCCTGAAGAAAGCAACAACTTATATTAGACATCCTTACTACTGAATTAAATAAGGATTAATACTTTCTTCCCAAAGCAACATCTTATTTTCAAATAAAAAATACTGAAAATCAAGTGACACCAGAGTCAGAGACACATGAAGAATGAGATAGAGACAAGTAGAACAATATACACGCTCTCATTAATGTTGTGCTAAGCACTACGAACCTCAAAACTTACTCGTCACCTACAGAATAAATCTCCCAATAGGATGCCCCAAAGGCAGCCTGGGTTTCCCCAAAACATCAGCAGCTAAGGAAAGGTAGAATTAGCAGGCAGTCCTATTTATTTCTACAAAAATTCACCTGGGGGTCATCAATGCTCATCAGGAGACTGACCAACTTGGAGTTTATCAGACTAAGCCAGAAACCTCTTTCTGTACCATTGTGCAGCTTGTGTAAAAACCTACAACTAGACCTCAGTCATTGATGAGAGACAAGACCAATGCCCAGAAGGAGTTCTCTCATATCTTGTTATAGATGTGGACCATGTATGCCCCAGAAGCACAGACAGCACAGGATTCACTTTCTTAAAAGTTCCAAGAAGAGTCACCCAATACTCTTCTTTAACGGGTAAACTGAAAAGAAACAAAAAAGACTTTCTTGAGGGAGGTAGCAAAGACATTTTCTGAATCCCAGTTTTCTTCTGTATATACCAGGCTATATTTCCTTAATGTCAGTTGAGTTCAATCTTTCTGTTCTACTTTCTTTTTTACAATCTGGTTATTACAGAATGTCTTTACCATACGAGTGAAATACTACAGTTCAGAGAAACAGCTTTGAAACAGTATTATTGTTCATTTCCTATATTTCTAGTACTAAAGCAGTACTTAAATGAAAGCTAAAAGGTGACATTTTATGCAGCTTATAAAAATGCAATTAAAACTTTCACTTATAATGACCAGAATAGACATCAAAGAAATGAAAAATATGCAGAATGAATCCAAAATGCTTTTATCTATTCTTAATATCACTATAGCAAATTCTTTCGTCTCTAGTTTCTATTTCAAGATAAACTGCAAATATAGAAATCAAACAACTGAAACAGACTATCTAGTACACTTTTGAAAAAAAAAAAGAGAAAAAACCAGCTATAATAGACACAAAGCAGTTAATTTTTCACTGTAAGAAAGTGTATGACAAATAACCCAAATTATTACATTTTTTCACACAGATTTATTTTGGATGTGAGCATGAATCACCTATCAGTTCTACCATTATACCAAAGCATCAGCCTGGCCCTGTGCAGCTTTTTCAAGTTCTGAAATGAAAATATGGCTACAAGACACTTAATTTAGGAGGAACAGTATTCTGTTAACGAATACACTGAAAAGTACAGAAGAGCCACTTTATTCAGGGTTTTGGAGGGTGGTGGTGGTGGTGTGTGGTTTGGTTTTGTTTGGCTGGGGTTTTTTTGTAGGGAGCTCTAGATCCATAAGGAAATCTCTCTCTCCTGGCACAGAAGACTGTATCTTTTGGGATTCTTAAGAAGAGGTATGTGGGTTGGTTTCGTGGTTTGGCCCATCTCCAAAGCAGCACCCATGCAGAGGCACAGAAGTAGGGGCACAGGCACCGCAGAGTTCTGTCCATGCTAGAGGATCAACAAACCTATTCTTTTCACCTGTTTATCAAGAATTCACTCAAGCATACTTTACCACTGTGCTTTGGTCTTTCCCCAGCAGGGCATGAATCTCAGGCATGTTCAATTGGATATCTCTAGGTCTATCACAGGCCTATGTTGTCTAGATGCATGTACTGGGTCTGGTGGGGAAAGGGTTAATTGTCCCCAGGACCAAGCAGGGACAGAGATATTCCATCCCATTTGAGCCACGCCCAGGGGGATGGCCCGAGCTAGCCGGGGAAGGGGAAGGACAGGAAGTGAAATAAAAGGAGGAAGTC
>JAOXNG010000001.1:98926604-98945416 GCA_028566535.1 Scolopax minor
CGGGGCGGGCGGGCAGGTGGCGAGCGCTCTGTCCGGCCTCGCCTGAGGTGCGAGGAGGTTCCTGCTTCCCCCCCGCTTGGGCCGCGTCTCTCCTCCCTCTACGGTCTCAAGTATCTATCGTACGTGCGAGTGCAGGGCTGCAGGACGGGTGCTCGTTCTTCCTCCTCTGTGATCCGCAGGGCTTGAGCCGTATTTCTTTCTCCTCAGGCATTCACTTTTTTTTATGAGCGCGTTAAGAAGATTTATTGATTTCCTTCTTTTCTTAGTTCCTGCTACTTTTCCCCAAAGGTACCCATCGGCAGGAAGGAAGGTGAAGACCCCGTTCACTCTGAAAGCACGTTTCTGAACGCAGTGATTTTGCCAATTTCTAGCTTGCCCTGAAGGCTCAGCTTTCAGATGTAGGAGTGACCTGTAGTTCTGAAGGCTGCTGTGCTTGATCTTATCTCTGGACATCTATGCTGTGACACAGCGTGATATGTTTAGATCTTGCACTCCATAAGATTAGCTGAGTAGCATGTGAAATGGGTGTCACTTGTCATTCTTAGCTAACTTAAATATATAGCTATTTGGTGGCTAAGAGATTGCGCTGTACATAGCAATGCTTAAATAGGCCTTGGCAGCTTGATGTGAAGTTTTTTCTTCTAATGTTATTGGAAGAGCATAAGGAGGAGGGCAATGTCAGTTCTGCTTGTCAACTTTCACTCAGCAAAGCTGGGACTAGAATGTTTCAAACTCGATATTGTCATAGGTGCTCACGTCCAACAGGGTTGTTGTAGTCGTGCTGGGATGCTGTACAGATGAAACTGAGAACTATGTGGTTAGATACTCTGGTAACTGGTAAAGACTCCAAAGTATGCAACAGATTAATATTCTGCCTTCCTACTTCTATGTAAGAAAGTTTACTTTAAACTTTGTTTCATGAATTTTGAGTAAGTGCTGAATAGGAAACTTTTCCAAGTGTTTCTTTTATTTCTTGGATACCAGCATCCAGCTGTGCCATGACAATTTGACTGTTACATTGTGTGCTGCCATATTCCTGAAACATCTCTTTATATGAATTTAAATTCTCTTATTTTGGTACTAAAATTAATGTGTGTTCTGTGTGGATTTTGATCTTGTATCACTTTTTTCTTTAGCTAGGAATAGGGATCTTTACTTGCAGTACTTAATATAGATGTGAAAAACTTGGCTTTAGTTTCTTTTTTTGGGTCTTTTGCTTCACTGTATTCTACAGGAAACTTTCCTTGAGTAACAATTACAGATCTGTAGTGTATGTAACTGTCGGGTTGCATAAGGCTCACCTTTCCATTTTTTTTTCTGGAGATTCATGCCTTTGCTCTCATCCCACAATACCCTTGAAAGTTGAGTGGAGGTCAGAGCTGTGTTAAACTACTGTTGCTTTAATGTATATTTCCAGATTTAGAAGGATGGGTGTAAAATGTCTGTCAGTTTACTTTTTTTTTTTTTTTCTCCTGGTTAAAGCGGTGTTCCTGTTTATCTTATCTCAAAAGTAATCAAAAAAGAAATGAGAATCACCTGATGACAGTACTTGTTAAAGGGGGAGTTGTATCCCAGAACTTGTATTATTGGAGCAGCCGGTATAACTGGAAAAACTAAAACCTTTTCTTCTGTGTGCAAACCTTATCTTGGTATGTTGTCTTCCAAATTGTATATGAAATAATCTTGAGTAAATACAAGGAAGAATTTCAAGTTGACTTGCTCATACCATGGTTTGTGACTGTACAGCTGTTGGAGTCTCTTTTTATTAGTACTTTTTTTGGGTGGGGGTGTGTGTGTTGTTTTTTATAGAACAGCTAGAAGCAACACTCCTGTTTTGCAATGAGTTTGGCAGTTTTTTTTATTTATAATGTTCTCTTTCCTAATTGTCAGTACCCTAAAAGCTATTTCATATTTTGTGAACTTCGTATGAATTTAATTTTAGGGTAGAACTTTCAGTATGAAAAAAGTGATAGTCTGCATAAAGCAACATTTAGTGCCATAGAAATAAGATTGCACATTAAATATCAATGGTGGAGTTATACGTCCTGTCTTCAGAAGTCACTTAACGGCATGTTTGGAACAGTGGAGTTGGACAGGTTGTTAGCCTGTTAGCTTAAGCATATACAGCTATGTGAACATATGTTGTAGACTTACATAGGCCATTTTTTTTTACTTTTTTGTGTGTATCATAAATCAAAGTGATAACAGCTTAAGTGATCTTGGACTTGGAAAATTTTAAAAACAAAATACAGTATCATAATGAGGAAAGTTGAGTAATTTTTTGTGTTTTTTTTACAGAAGATTTTCATGTAACTGGCTGAAAAATGGTTCTGCAAGATGACAGCACCAAACCTAACACAGTTAAAATGGTAAATAAAATTTAAAAAAAAGATCTCCCTGCTATTGCCAAGAACTATAATGATATTAAGAAATGCCTTTTAAATGAATATTCCTTCAAATGTTAAATTTCAACTGGTATGTTTAAAGTTACATCATGTGAAAATGGTATTTGCTTCCTAATAATGGAAGCTAAAGGCAAACATATGCTGAAGTTTTACTGTATTTAATAGAGTAGAATATTATATTTACTTTTAAACCATTGTTTCTACTTCAGCCTAGAGGTCCCCTTGTGGCTTAAAATTACAACTCTGAGCACTTGATGAATTAAACGTTTTGTGAGGGTAAAGCCATGCTCTTAGAGAGAAGAGGCTTGTACAGTTCTTGTTTTAGGTGTCAGATGTTATAGTAACATGCTGGACTCTTACCCTTATGCTGAAATGAGTTAGTTGTTGGTAATAAGCATCAAACAGGGTTCTGCGTGATCAGGTCCAGTCTGGACTACAGCCTGCAGCAGATCTTGCTTGCTGATGGAGGGTAGGATATAAGTCTTGCATAATAACTGAATTTAGGTGAAAGTTCTGTGTTTAGTTAGTTGAGTTATAGCTAATATGGATTAAGTAGGATTCAAAAGTAAGCAACTGAATAGCATCTTTCTTTTAGAGATACTTGGGTCGCTGTGCATGGAAGGAAGAATGGGAATTTTTAAGCATCCTTTTTGCTTTCTATTTGGTTTTGTTATTGTTATATTCAGTTCTTTTTGGGTGCATAAATTAGGCACGCACAAACTGTTGGGCTTTGTGTGGATAATATGGATAAAAGTTTTCCAGTTTAAGTGTTGGTTATCTGAGATACTGATCCAAATCTCTAACGATAGAGTTACAGTGTAAGAGAAGTGTGACCAGCAGCTACTGATTGTATGTGAGGGCACTGAACTAAATAGGAGTTTAGGATTTATAGTGAGTTTAGGCTTTGTATTATAGAAGATGGATAACCACATGCCTGTGTCTTAAAACTACATCTGCAATTTATTTACCTTTTTTTTTTTTTTTTTTTTTTTCTCAGCCAACTACAGTAATTTGGTGAACTGTTTGGTAAAGGGCTTGAACTTGCTGGATGCTGAGCAGTGTGTAAATCATGATGAGTTTGGTGGAGGCTGAACCGTAGGCTTGTGTGGTCCATCTTTATAGTCTACCTCTTTCACTTATTGCAAGTTGACTAAAGCATCAGTTTAACTTTAGCCTCCTATTCACAATTTTTAAACTTCTAGCCATGCTTGACAGGTAGTCAAAAGCAAAATTTAGGATAAATTTTAGTTTAGTTCAGTTTTGCCCTTATTTCTACCCAGTCAATTGTGACATGAATATTGGGTATGACTCCTGTTGGTGCAGGGTATTCCTAAAACAGAGTTTTGCAAGGTTTCATGTGAATTCGAAAAGAAAGAAATTCCAGCACTTCTGGGCAATAAAACTTGCAGCTTTGTTATTCTTGCTTGTCAGTTCCAGTTTTGTTGTGCCTTCTTTTGAAACACCATATACTTACCAATTGCAAATATATGCAAATAGTGGATTTGCAAATAGTTGCAGATTAGATGGGCTTCTGGCTGGTCTAGTATAACATTTTTTTCCAAAGTCCCTTATGTGTTTCTTTTCCTATATAACGATTTTAAAGTGGGTTTTGTTAAATGTCTTTATAGGATCTGAGTTTAAAATTACAAAAACAGTTTTATCTGTTTTTTAATTTCGGATACAATAATAATACTGTATCAAATTAAAGAAAGAATTCCAAATGAAATAATGTGGAAGTATTATATCTTTCTAGGTTATTTTATGATCAACAAGCCTGTATGTTCTGCTACTTTCTTAATTCTAACATTTAAATTCTTTTCTTAAGAGTGCAGGGTTAAGAAATACAGCCTTACTCTGCATAGCTTAAAAACTTAGAATTGAACATTGTCAGCATCTTCTTTCTCAATTGAGCCTCTTATATTTAATTAATAAGGAAGGGATCATGGTTTTTTAAGTATTAAAAACAGTAAATCACAGTGTTTGCTTGCAGTTCAGTACTGTCCTGCTGGCACTTTTGATGTGGACCAATTTCTAAGGTTCTATATCTGTATGACCCAAACACTTAAGACCTAAGCTGTGTCAGACACTTGTTGAACTTGAGATTTTAGAAAATGTTTTACAATGCTAAGTGATTAATAAACACATGCACGCTAATTTTCAAACTTTGATTATTTTTTTCTTCTTCTTCTAGGAGACTATCTTCACTTTGACATGATGTGTGAAGTTTGTTAGTGTTTTTTGTTGTTTTTGTTTTTTTTTTTTTTACAGTTACAGTGTGAAGGTATGTATGAGAAAAGTAAATCTTGTTATCTTGTTCTTTCTATGTTCATTTTTGTCAGAGCATATTGTTGTCAATGGTCAGAAGCCAAATGTAAAGAAATATGTGGAACTGTATTTTTTTACAAGTTCAGGCATACTAGCACCTTGTTAGTAAGTGGGATAATATGTCTGTCTAAAACTTCTCAAAATAGTAGTTTCTATCTGTCTTTGCATTTTGTGAAGTTTTACAGGTTTTAATTCTGTCCTAAAACTTAGTATCTAAGTTTCAGTAGGATTCTATTTTTCTGCTGAATGCTGTAAGTATTTTAGTATTGCTACTTTGTAACTTTTTTGTCAACTACTACTTTGAAGTTGCATTTTGCTGCCTGATGAAGACTTTGTAGTCGTGCTTTCTTGTTAAGCTTTTTTCCTTGTTATGGAAGAATCAGACTAAATGCTATGTTAGGCACACAGGAATGGTGAAGGGGCACTTTCAGATGAGAAGGTAATAGCAACTCTACTGAAACATATTAAAAACTTCAAGACATAATGTTACCTGGTCTAGTGGGAGGTGTCCCCACCCATGGCAAGGGGTGGGAACTAGGTGGTCTTTAATGTTCCTTCCAAACCATTCTATGATAAGTATGGGCTCTTTAATTAGAATTTTAAAATCTGCTTATAGGTAGAAAATAAATAGTACAATGTGTACTTTTAATAACTTCATATGTAACCTCTTGCCTAAGAAGTACTGGGTATTCTAGCATCCTTTACTTTTCCTCCTCATGTGAAAGCATGGGATTTGTACACACCTAATGTAGACAAGCTGAGTACAATCCATGGTCTCTACATACAGCGTATATGTGCTATATGCTTTGAATCAGTGTGTGGTGAGAACAGAAGATTTGAGCACAGGATGTGGCAATATCCAATTGGTCAGGCTACTGCAATTCCTTCCTGTCTCCAGCTACTTCTCCCCCTCCTTCCTACCATCAGCACATAACTGGTGCCAGGCTGGAGTGGTTTCCATTTCTGGTGTATCTTACCACTGTTCATGGGTTGTGCTGTGGCTTGACAAGGAACGAGATTTCTTCCTTCTCTCTCTTTTACGCCCAGCTTCCATTTTTGCTGTGTTTAAAAAACACTTGAGCGCTTTGTAGGCTAGATGTAATATAACTTAATATAATGGCTTGTAGGCTATTAGTCATAATAAAATGAAGCCAAAGTTTGTAGAATATAATACATAGATAGTATCTATTAGACCAACTCATAAAAACTGAAAATACCCTTACAAGCTTTCAAGCATGAAACTCTTTCTGTTAGGTTATTCAGGTTTAAGATAATATCTCTATTTATTCCCTTTCATTAAAACAAATGTTTTCTCCTTTTTCCTTATCAGATAAAAACTGCTTTTCCTTGCTGAGTTTTTCATAACTTTGCCCTTCCCTGCTTACAGACTTAAGCTTTCATTTGTCAATCCCAGCATTTTATCAGAAAAACAGAATAATTGCCCAGAGCTGATGCCCACACATGGAATATATCAGCATAGATATAGTGGAATAATTATGCTTCAGGAACTCTGCCTGTTGATTTTTTTCTTTGGAAGGAAGCCCTTTGAGAAATGGAGGAAAAAGTGGCAAGATTTGATCATTGCAGAGACTATTGGAAAGGAGAAGCATCAGTCAAAGGTGGAAAAAATGTAGTGATCTCAAATGCACTTGTGCATATCTGGGCATATAAGTCATTAGTCTGAGGAATAGGCTGAGTTCCTATTCAAGTCCATGAAAAACCTTTCAGTAGTATATAAAATACAATAACACAGAAAATTTAACTCTTATTCAGTGACAATTCAGGAAATTCAACAGTCCAGGCATTTGCTGTTTGTAGCAGTGCATGAGCAAAGACCTAACTTCTTATGCAACACGATTTTAAAATACCCCACCCAAATATGCCCAACCCAAATTAGTTTTTGGAATATCAGACTGAATCCATTACTATGGGTAGAGAGGCATTATTTGGAATTAGCATTAAAAAAAAAAAAAATTACTACACAGTTGCAATCTCTGTACCTTTACAGTGACAATTCCAGTAAAAGGAGTCCGGTTTCTCAGCCTCATAACAATACCAAAATTCACAAAGCAAATCAAATTTCTGCTCTAACTCCAGATTATTTCAGTCAAACAATTATCTGTCTACATCTTAGTCTGATAAATTTAGTGCCTCTGTAAAAGCACCACTTTAAAACGTGTTTCCTCTATATGGAAAAGACCTTACATGTCATAAACTGACATTTTGTAAATGATAAAAGAAAACGTGTTTTCACTCAACATATAGTTCAAACTCCCTGATACAGAAACAAGAACTTACCATTATTTTAAAGGGAATGAGACACAGAAGAAATAACTAAAATATCCAGTTACAACTGATGCTAAACATATTTTGCAGACGGAACAGTAAACGCAATCCACATCACATGACAAAACCACACCTACTTATTAGAGATCCAAGTGTGACATAACCACAGAGGTAATTTTATCTTACATCTTTGTGATTTTTTTAAAAAATCTTTCTTTAGAAATGTAGTACTAGTCACTACCAGAGACAGAGCACCCAACTAAACTAACTTGGTATTCAAATCATCATGATCTGAAGTTCAGGGATATCCTCAAAGTATTTGCAATATGCAAATCAGATAATAAAAGTGATAAAAGTGAGATAAAAAGTGAGAAGGTTGTTCAGAAAGCGGTTGGCAGCACTGCCCACTTCTGCAACTGTCTCATACTTAATGTTAGAGTAACTTCACGAAAGGAACATGGCACTAGAGCAAACTCCAAAAGAAAGAATCTGCAGTGAAGTAATTAGTTTTACTGATCAGATTAAGTTATCTAAAGTGTTCGCATAAAAATACTTTACAATAGAGCAAGTACGTCAGTATTTTATGAGCAACAACCAATGAAGTTGCAACCATAATTACAGTACACACTTCTCTAAGGTAAGCACAGTCATCATTTGTGGGCTGAATAAGCAAGCCATTACTCAGGATCAGCTCAAGTCTTCTCAATACTGCAGAGACAATGGAGTCTTTCCAATCTAATCCTTGAGGAGGTAAGATTCAGCTTTGGGAAAGGCAGCAGAGAAAGGGGAAGAGACAATGTTCACTGGCCACTGTGGAAATGGAAGTAGCTGGGGCCAGGGTAGAAAGGGTTTAAGACCGGACACAAAAAATCAGACAATAGCTGCAAAATACAAGATAGCTGCTCAAGATATGCAAAAAAGTAGGGGGATAGTGACTACTGCTCCACACACTGGGTAACCCGGTAGCAGCCAAGGTCCTGCCAGCATGAGAGACTGGCATTCTGAGCTGTGACGCTGTTGAAGGTAACACTAGAGGAACTATAAGGTTTACATGCAACTCTGGCACTGGCCTTTCCCTCCTTTTAAGCAATAATGTAGTAGCTATTTCCCTGCCCTCTCTTCTCAGTTGGGGATTATACTCAGGTGCAAATAAGATCTAAATTTTATACAGGTCTTCAAAAGTACTTGGCGGGGGAGGGGGAGTGGGAGAAAAGAGAGAAAAAAAAATCAAGCAGGCACATCGAGACCTTGTAATCTTCCAAGTAATTACTTTGTTTCTGTCTCAGACACAAAGCACAAGCAGTGCTGAGCCACAGTGTCTGAAACACCCAAGCCTAAAAAAGCTGAGGGATTTTGATCTACCTCTTTGTTACGTAATTGTCACCTTTGATTTTGGCTCTAACTTCCAGTTTAGGATCTGGGTGATCTTGCTACTCATTCAAAATATATCTCTCACTTGACACAAGCAACTTTTGAAAAACATTGGAAAGCACTACCTGGAATACCATTACAAATACAGGCAGAACTATTTCCACCAACACAAAAGGCTGAAAATATCCTTGAGGTTACAGTTTCCGTAACTAACTGAATCACATCAGCAGTCTTATTTATAAACTGGTAAAGGATTTAGAAATGCTTGACCTTCAGGAGTCAAAGAAAGATGCAGCTGTCCTCGTTACCATTTGAAACTTCACTGCCACTTGCTGAGGCAGATTTAATGCATCCTCCCAGCTTATCAGCAGAAATGGTAAATAGTCCACATTAATCAGAACATACCCATCTCATCTCAGTCTTTTGGAGATGAAGTTCCATTAGGGAATCAAAAACAGATAAAGCAGAACTTCAATTATTTGAAGCTTCTACTCTGATTCTGACTGAATTATCCTTGTGTTCCTCATAGAAAAAGGGAGGAAGAAGTGATTTATTTTCTGAGCTATTCCCATTAAAAAACAAAGAAACAAATTAAAAAAAAAAAAAAAACACACACAAAAAAAAAAAAACCCACATGAAAAACCAAGAGCAGCACAATACATTCCCATTTCTTTATCTAAATTTTAAAGCACATAAGGACAGGCATACATCAATTGGACTGACAACTCAGTGTTTTCTGGATTTTCAGCAAGCAAACACTACTCTTTACTCTGCATGTTTAAGATCAGAACAGGTGACAGTGCTTTCAGGTAAATTAAGCAAGAGCAAAAAAATACAAGAGTTTCCACCTTTTCCTCCATTTATTTTTGAAACAATTTGACAATCATTGTAAATCCAAATTCTCAAAATTCAAAGTTTAAGTTTAAAATGCAAGCAGCCTCACTCTGAAGATCAGGGCAAACACTTTGAATGCAAATACATTATGGTGGGGTTTTTTCTGATTAGAAGACTTTAGGTATACATAAGATTTCATCAATACACATTTCTCAAGAAACTGTAACTATATTATTTCAGAAAACTCAGTGCAGGCATACAATACTGTTTTAGGCAGCCAGAAAACAGTTGGAAAACCATGGACTGAAGTTCCTTTACTTGAAAAACTGAAGTACAATAAGGAATACAGAACACTCATTTTCACATTTAAAAAACCTTTAATAAATATTGATAGTTTGGCTTCTTCTCCTGTACCTCGTAACATTCTGCAATTCTTACTCATATCCCTGCTATCTTCCTCAAGAAAAAGTCCTATAAAGCTCAGCTGACACCCTCCAGGCTAAGATACATATATGACCCACAATGAAGCTGCAGAACCTGGAAGAAAAAGCATGGAAATATAACAACTAATTTTGCATGATACTGTCTATAGAATCATATTTTTACTTTCACCACCATTCGCTGCTTCCCAGGTACTAAGCAAACAGTAAGGAGCTAAATTCTAAAGAAAATTTTATTAAGTGACTCTATGGAACTCTCAAAATGCTGTTCAGAAATATCAAACAAAACTAAGCAAGGAGAACAGAGGTTTACATATAAAAATTAAATAATAAAATCCCCAGTTCTTCTCAGATTCAATATAGTTTGAAGAGGCTGACATCGTGTAAATCCATCCAGGACACATGGTAAAGCCTCATCAAGTAACACTGTGGTCTTTTGATAAAATATAGGCTGTGAGTATACACGTATAATTACACATTGAGAAAAAGTACTTCTTTACAAATGTCCTTTTCCTTACAATGGGAAACAATCATGATCACTTCTTGCAAAATATTGTGCTTAAAACAGAAAGCATTTATTGAAAAGACAAACACTGGACTGTGAGTTCTATCATTCAGAAATCAGTTTTTCCTAGGGAAAAAAAAAATGCTATCTGCATCTCCAGCTTGTGATGTGCACTTCAGATTTCCAGAGCTAGACTCTTTGTGAAATGATAAACCTCAGGACTGACCATACCTAGGAAGGACAATATCAACAGTTTTACCCTCCCACCCTACCACTATGGATCCAGAAACTGAAAGTTAAAACTCAAGTACTTAAGCCTGGCGCAAGTAGCATTGATGGTGCTGTATGCAAAAACAGATTGTATGCTTAAAGGCAGAAATTAGGAGTGTGACATATTTAGCCATTTACATCAGAAAGTAAATCTTTTCTTCTTGGAAGAAAGCTAAGTTGCTTTCAGCGCTTGCTTTGTATATTTGCAGGGATATTCTTCAGTTTTGTTTGTTTATAGTTTGGTGTTCTTTTTTAGGCGGTGACAGTTTTACTTGAAAAGGGTTAATCAGGTGTCCTCATCCTATATGGAAACAGTTATGGCCACTAACAGCAATTGTAGATGTTTCTGTTTATTACTTATCTGGCCACTGGAGGTAAAACAGGGTGCACAGAGCATAAAACAGTTTTGGTTTTATTTATTTGGTTTTATCTTCTGTATTTAACACAGATACAGTCTCAACACCCAAGAGTCTGTAGATTCTTAAATGGGAAGCAACTACAGTGTTCCTTCCTGCCTTCCATAGAGCAGAACTGTACAGCAGAACATACAAGTGAAATGGGGAAGAAGCTGTGTGTTGCCTGCCTTGTGAGAAATTCTGCCCGTCTTCAGAGAGTGTCTCTGGAAGCATCCCCACACACAGTGCTTCTGTGCTCCTTACAGTCTTTCCTTTAGAGCCATAATAAAAAGTCTCCTGACGGATGATTAGAGCCTGGAAAAACTATTTATTGGAAGCAATTTATCTAACAAATATTGACATGTGCTTCAAAATCCTTTCAGCGGTTAATTATTTGACCAGCTCCACAGACTGTCCAAATTTAGCAAATAACTCTTCCAACACATTCTTTTTACAATTCCTGAACTCCCATTTAGGAATAACTTTTCTTATTTGACAAGCAGACCTATCAAGCAAGTATTTTGTCCCCAGCTTTGGTGTAGTAGTACTTCAAAAGCAGACAGAAGAGGACACAACTGCAGCTCTACAGGACATCTCCATTCATTTCATATTCAGGAAAGGCTATAAACCTTGTAAAGCTGTAAGCAAGCACCTGAAAGAATGACATAGAATTACTCTTGTTAGAATGAAGACCATAGAGTAAGTTTGACATAGGATCCAGTAGCCAAAACCAACCTCTGCCATCACTCACACAGAGGCACATCACAGAAAGGAACAGTTACTATTTCCATTCAAGACATGCTTGCATTGCAAACGTAGAGCCTGCTTTCAACCTGGAAGCAGATTCCATCACACACATCAACCTACACAATTTCGGTTGTACGGACCTAGGGCCTGAAATAAACAGGTCAGTCCTTACCTCTACTGGGAGAAACATAATAAATCTGATTCTACAGTCTTACCCCTTGTGTCACCTCTCTACCACGGTACCAAATATGAGCAACATGCAAGCAACAAAATAGAACAGCTGCTTTAAACAGTGACATGAGATCAAACAATTGCAAAAGCAGCAGCCAGGTAGAGCACTTGCACCACTGTTTTTAACAGAGAGATTTTCCTTATGTCACAAGGAGATACTATCAGGGTAAGCAAGAAGTAAGCACAGTTTTCACTACAGATACTCCAAGATTTACTATTGTATATTGTATAAAAAAAAATTAAAAGGCTAAATATAAAATCTGAAAAAAAAATCTGAAAACTTACTGTTTTTTATTGCTCTTTTGGCACTCCACTACAACAACTCTAATCTAAAGAATTACTGTAAAGGCAGAGACGCACATTCTTCTGGTTTGTTACTTCCTCCACTCATTCTTGTAACAAGTCAGCAAAAACAAACTGGTGTACCAGCGTACAAAGTAAAGCACTCTTTTCTTGTACTTCAACCCTTTTTGCCTGAGGAATTCTCTTGGCTCGCGGGTTTGATGTCAGCCCTTGATTGTGTTTTGATGTTTCTGCATATCTATGATTGAGTTCAATTCTCAGCAGCCAAAACAGACATTTGTCATCCTGTGTGCATCAAATTTCCTGTGGCACACTGACCATTCAATCATGCAGGCAAAGGGAGCTTTGACATAGCAAGGGGCTGTTTGCAAGCCACTGTGACCTAGCATGTGTGGAGTCACATGTAATTACCATTAGTTATAAGGATCATTCAAGGCTCCCTGGTGTTGCTGCACACCAGTTCAACCACACCAGAGTGTTTGAGTAAATATTTGCACGCAACAAGGAGCTGTTAGAGGGTTTTCTCTACAGCCACAGCCCCCAGTACATGAATTATTCAGCACATGAAATGTCTCCAGTGATGCAGAGTGGTGTGTTTTCACTCTGATTTGATTAGCAGTGATGATTCTTTCATGAGGTAGGACTGTCCTTCTAGATTAGCATCAGTCCAGATTTCATGCAGCAGTCACGGAAAAATGGAGATGGGAAAAGAACAGTCTAACATATTACAAGGGTTACTATGCAGAGTCTCTATTGATTATGACATTTCTTGTTTAAAGGAAAATGGTGGGGCTAAATCTTAAGTTAAAAAAAGGCGTTACTATGTAGAACTCTAAATTTAAACACAAATGCAAACCTCAACTCTCAATACTAGTAAGAGTTAACCAGGAATTAAAAAAAAACAATACAGGTTTAAATATCTTAACATGCCACAAAAGAGATATCAATTTTTTACCCATAAAAAGCTTGAAACATTACAAAGGGAGATGTGCCTCCATATTAAGAATAATTACTATCTCCTAATGAACACTGTAGAACTTGCTATTAGTACTGAATCAACATTTAGTTGCATTGCTTCTAAAACTTTTTAGCCTAAGTGTATTTCCTCACAATGCAAACAACTAGCAATTTTCAATAATGATAATGTGGGTTTGGTGGCATATTTTTAATACCAGCAATTTAAACTGTTCAACCATGGTAAAATTCCCATATTACATCTATACTGTGGCAGTGAAGTTCTGAGCCTGAATCTAATGGAAGCACGAAAATTCTGAAGGAAAAGGAAAATTGGACCAAATGTAAAGTCTCTACACAATTTCACAAGGCACATAACAGGGAAATTTTGAAGGCTCTCAGATACAGAATTTTCACATTGTGTCAACAGCAGTTATTTAGCAGAAGATGTTTCTGTAATTGTCACTGAATGGGAAAGCTCTCAGTACTCAATAAGCTTTTGTTCTCTGCTTCCTTTGTCTGTATTAAAAAATTAAACATCAGGCTTCTGAACACCAACTACCTTCCACTTGAAACAGGTTTAGAAACTTAATGTCTTGGAATCTACTCCAAACAATTAAAAAAAGTTTTTTAAAAGTTTTAAAAATATCAAAAGCTGCTTTTGAATTTCCAAAAGTTCCTGGGTTTTCATGGGCAAGCTCATTAACATGGTGCTACAAAAGCAGAAATCAAGAGAGTAAGGGGTAGAGCAGAGTGCCCTGTCATGCTACTTGACATGTACATGCTACATGTATTGAACTTCTTTACACTGCAGACCCTAGACATGATTTCACTTTTACATGTGTCTCCCACTTGAACAGAGGTGACAGGATGCTGGGACGTTACACCTATGAGAGATACTGGGTCTATCTAGTACTGCAACTAGTAATTTTATTTTCCTAATTAGACAAGCAATTAAATGTGGAAAATAGAATTACACAGAGCTAAAAATAAGACACCAAAGATGGAAGACAACAAGTGTTATGCTTAAAAGCTCTGTAAAACACTATGATTATCACTAGTGATGATTGTTACATAGTAAACTCCAAGAACAATAAACCCTAATATTTCCTGTGCTATCCCAACTTTCAGTATTATGGTTTATACTTACTGCTTTACATACAGCAAGGTTACCTACATACAGACAACTGATGAGATTCCTACTATGCCTTGTGGCCAAAGACCACAGAAAGAAAGAATAAAGCTGCGTGCATTGGCTCTCAACCACACACAGATTTTACGTGTGTGTGTGTGATTTACTTCTCTATTTCCAGCCAGACCTTTCAGCAGAGATAAAGCACCAGGAGCTGTTGTTCACCCTTTCCTTAGCCTTCAAAAAAATGAAAATTGGGTTAAGTGTATATTCTTTTAATTACACCAAATGAAGTTTGCTGGCCACAGTGGCAGTGTTCATGGAAACATCATGAAATTTTCTATGCCAGCGCAGAATCTTGACCCTTAATTACCCAAAGCACAATCTGAGGAAAAGCTCTGTTTTAGTCCTTGAAGTAAGGAGTGATAAAACCAAAATCCTGAATCATTTTTTTTCTGCCAAGATGAAATCTATGTGTATAAAGCCCACTTTTCTCTGACTTAGCACCTGAAATCTGTGGTAGTCTTCAGAGCACCTGTTTCAGCCATTCTCAGTGCTCTCATTAGTAGATACCATTGGTGTAGAGATATTAACTACCTGTGAACAGATAATATCCACAGCTACTCCATACAAATTAACAGAAGAGTGAGCACTTGGATATATTGCCATACATACAAGAAGCTTCTCACACCACAGAAGAGCATGCAGTTTGCTTTGTAGAAATAACTATAGGAGTGCCATCTGCAGCCCCAGAAATTATCAATGATGACGAATGTCCAGCCTGGGAATTCTACAAGAAGTCAAAAACTTTTGAATCTCTACTCTCTAATAAACATGGCCTCTTGAGCTGTCTCCAAAAAAGCAATATGCATAGCTGAAGATCCTTAAAATTGCTAAAGTGGGGAACAGAGTAAATAGAAGCTTGAGTTACTGGAGTAGAAAAAGACAACATTCTGTTTGGCAGAATGAATCAAGAAATAAAAGTAAACTGAGTGAATCACCCGGGAAAAGTTCCCAAAGATTTCATGCTCTGAAACATACTGATCTCTCAAAAAAATTGTGTAAGCATTATTGATGGTTTTATAAAATTTGTAACAATATTTTGAATTTTTTGTAAACAACTATTTCTAACAAACTTGTACAGTTTTGTAGCTTGCTTAAGAAGCTGCTCTCAGCCTCCTTGCCAAGTATATAAAAAAAGATAATCTCTTTGCCTCTTTCTGAAATTTCTTCTATAAATATTTAAAAACCCCTTAAATTTAACTTATTATGTTGGCATTTTAGGATGGTGTCATTTACAGATTTTAAAAATCAATTTTAAAAAATCTTTTTAAATTTGTTAAACTAAGTCTTTTAAAACAGTATAACTATCAATATAATACAAATACAAAAAAAAAGTGTTTCCACTGATGTAAACCCAAGCACAAAAATCCAAGACAGAAAAGGTCATTTTGCCTGTACTCTATCAGAGCAAAATTTTTTTCCATAGTGTGTTTACAAACACTCTGTAGTTTCTCTCTAACAACAAGCAATGTAGTTCATTCTCCATCAGGAAGGTTATTCTGCAGATTATGCATACATTAAAATAACCTCTAGAAAAAACTGTACATACCCTTTGGAAAATGAGTATTTAGAAAGAGAACAATAAATTAATGATTAAAAATAAGATGGGAAAAATACATTTAGTTTGATGATATTAGTGTCTGGGAGTTTCTCTGAGATTCTTCCTCTGTATTGTCCAATTTGGATCTTAACTCAGGCACAAACCTATAAATTAAATTATTGGCTAGCCAAGGCTAGAAACTACTGAGTCAGAAAAAAGAATGGGGACTTTTGAAAAGAGGAAGAATGTGTCCTGAGCAAGTGCAGGTAACAGCATGCAGACTGATTCAGTCACTTAACCTGGTCTGTCAGGCTTCAAGATGTAATTTGATCTCTTGAATTGATTTCTTAACAACATTGTGGTTTTTGACAGCAGAGGTGAATCAAAATTTTCCTTTTTTGTTGAAAAGGTTGTTGAAACATCTTGATCACTGTAAACTCAGAAGTTCATCTTCCAATTTGACTCTATTTTCATCTTTCAATTTGACTAAAAAAAAAATACTAAAAAAACCCAAAAAAGACCCCACAAAAAACCCACAAAAAAGTGAATGCTAAGAAGCCGAGTAGGGCAGAGAAACTTGAAAGTCAAAAATCAAGATCAGAAGCCAGAGGAACAAGACAAAACAAAAAAAACCCATTAAATCCACCAATCTGAACTGTACTAATGCCATATAGCAGGAACATCTCTGTTGGGCCAGACTAACTTTTGAGGTTTTCTAAACATTCATAATTAGGCCTTAAAAGAGCTAATATAATTTAACTTTATTTTGCATTGAGTGTTCAAGGGGAAACTTTGCAAATGGCAAAGTATAAAAGCAGTTAAAAAAACCCCACCAAAACCATTTGGTTTTAAACCTTGTGAACAATAAAGGATGAAAACTCACAAAATTCTTGGAACCTTCTGATGTTTGGAAGATACAGAAGACCACAGGGCTAACCTGTTTCTCCAGACATTTCCAGGAAATTTAACCTTATCAGTATTCAGAAGCAACTCTAGTATGGAGAAGAAAAACAATACCTTAGAAATATAAGAAGGGGAGATAAAAGTAGATCAGTGAGAAAGAAAAGCATATCATGTCTTAATTGAACTGAGGATAAGATAGGGAAGGATGATACAGACTGCATCTATGGGAAAATACTTCTGATGATCCAGCATGCATGCTGAGTGAGGATATGTCACTTTTAGGGGATGTCACTGAAGAACAGGTTTAGCAGCATGCAATGTACAGCAGGTGCTGTATGCTTGTTAAAGTTGAATTAGTAATTTGCCACAAATAATGTTTGACAAACTTAGCCTCTCTCTTTTCATCATGTTCCTAGAATACTGTGAATGGAATTGCATTATTCAAATGTCTCCAAATCTCTTTGCAGCATTTCCCTACGTAGGGCTCAGCTGCCAATATTCAGAGAGTTGATGAGCTGTGTTCAAAAAAAAAGATAATCTCAATTTTTTTCTGTATTTTTCCATTGGCTGAGTGGGTGAACAACCATAACCTACTTTTGAGAACAGATGTGCACAGGTATTTAAAAATTGAATTCCATGAGTATCCGGCTATGTGACAAATTCAGTGAGGGGAAAAAAAAAGAGATCATAAACATGAGTAGAGCTGCCTTGCACACCGATAATTTACTGACATAAAGTTTACTATAAAAACTTAACTACACCCAAATCAACACATATTACCATATGCTGAAGGCAGATCTTTCTAGTAAAATTCCCATTTCCTGGCCATTCATGAAATCCAAAAATGAATAAATGTTTAAGCAAGTAAATTTAAATATTGAGTTAAGGTTGGTTGCATTCATTCAACTCTATAATACTAATCCAGATTCCACTAACATTCCCGGGATTAAGTATTACATTGTATTATCTTTCTTGGTACAACACTTAGTCATTTTACCCACCTAAAAAATATAAAAAATAAAATAAAAAAATGTTTCCCTCTCAGTATCACCAGGATCCATTTCTTGTATAGTACAGCAAACACTGAAAGCACAATTATTGAAATAAAGATGTTGGCAGCCATCCAGATGTCAGGAAGCATACAACGGGTTTTACTCACAAGTTTCTTGTGTGCTGTTCTGGGCTGTAATCTGTGAGTTCTAAAAACAGTGAGCTCCCAGCAGTGCTTGTTCCCTCCTTTTGATGCCAGATTCTTTTGTAAAACACTGTCATATTAGATTAGCAGGAACATTATTTATTTTTTAATTCCCTGTTGGTATTTATTTTTCCTAGTCTCTAACGCATACCTTTGAGATGCTGTTCTATCACAAGAGCCTAGAGTATAGCATATGCACAAAATGACTAACTAGAATTGCTGCCACTTTGAATTTAGCTTAGTGAAAACAGGGCCTAAGAGACAATTTTTGGCATTTTTTGACCTGCCTGGAAAGTGGCAGCCTTTTGAAACCAAGTCTGAGCAATCGGAATTTAAGAAAAACATTCTAGGCCTTAGGAAGAACACTATTGATTTTGGTAATAATTTGATTGTAGGTATCAGTTTTGTACTCCCCAAGGCAAGAATAGTGAGGCAAAATGCAGGGGTTTTTTTGAGAAACTGCCAGACACCAGCCAAAGGTAAGTCAATCGGAGAAAAGAAAATGGAACAAACATTCTGGTTTTAATTTTATATGGCTATTTACATAAAGGAAGCTCAGTTCAGTTCCTGAACACAAGGCCAGAAGCTGAAACACTGCTGTTGCCTTGTTGCTTCTCTTCTATACAGACATGCCTCGTCACCTACACCTGTTCTGAATTCTGAAGTCAATACTGCTAACTAGGCCATTTTTTAGGGTGTTGAATACTCTGTTTCCAATGCAATAAGATCTTCTAATACTTAAGTGTTAAATCTAGAAAACATGGGGTCATATTAGGAACAGGCTTTTCTGCATGCACAGTTTCATCTGCTAGGACTCTGCTAGATCAACTCTCTGATTTAATGAGTCCACAAGGCTGGTAATACTGCAGCCTTGGAGGCTTTGGAGGCTGCAGTAACACCCCTATGCTTTCAG
>JAOXNG010000001.1:98991539-99004824 GCA_028566535.1 Scolopax minor
AGGGGGATGGCCAGAGCTAGTCAGGGAAATGGAGGTACAGGAAGTGACATAAGAGGAGGAACTCCTGCCCCCCGAGGGAGAAGGAGGAGGGAGAGCAGCGCGGTCGGGTGTGTTCCGGGTGCGTCGGCAAGTGTCGGTATCATAATCGTGGTTGTATACTCCTCTGTCAGTGTTATTGTTGTTGTTTTTTGCTCCCTTTGCTGTACTGTTAAATTGCCTTTGTCTCAACCCATGATTTTTTCTTTCGATTTTCCCCTCCCGGCTGCAGCGCTGGTGGGGACTCTGGTCTGTGCAAGCGGCTGCCACGTAGTCCTTTGTTGCCATCTGAGGCCAAACCGTGACATTAGGAGAGGAGGAGAAAATTGTTGTAAGATTCTTACAGCTACCCGTTTCTGTCTTTAAACTTGTCCTTCAGCAAAATCGTTTTTTTCAATTACTATTATTTTAATTCCCAACCTTCTTGTGGGATCCTCCCCAAAATAAATCTTTGTAGTCCAAGGCTTGTGCTCGTACTCTGCTCTCTGGAGACTCTGTTTCCTAGTAACCAGCATCCCTGTACTGGGAGTTCTTGCACATTTTTCACTGTATCTTGAGAAGGGAAAAAAATCATTTTTATTCAATAAATAGATTCTGACAGCAAAAGTGACCTAGGCATCAAGCAAGAAAGCTAGGAAAAAGTGTGCATACTGGTTTTATAAAGACAAAACAAGGAGGATGACACAGGCATAGTTTGTTGAGAAAAAGCTAAAAGAAATGTCAAGTATTTGGAAGTAAATATTTAACACAGCAGTTTTCCAAAAGGACCCTGGCTTACAACTGGAACCCTATTATGGTATTAGTAGAAACACATTGTTAAAGGCTGTTTCACTGTTAAACAGAATAATGAAATGTACTTCAGAGTCAGATGCAAACAATTTCCCAAGGTCTGAGAGTTTTTAAGGCAGACATTCCAACTATATTCTTCTTTTCTCCTCTCTACCTTATAAATATTTCTGGAAGACCAAAAATACAAATTTCAAAATCCATTTCATAACTGAGACAAGACATTGGCTGATAGCTTTGCTTTTTCATTTCTTGGCTATTATCCCTGTTTTGATAAGTAGCTAGATATTCTTCTAAGAAGCAAAGATCATCTCTGCATCCCTCCTGGTGGAAACAGAAGGACTCTGGGTCTAGGTTTTCATGTTGGGACAAGATCTAAGACAATCATGCAATATTAAACCACTAAATTTACTCTAGCTTAAAAGATTAACCAAGTAATTTTGAGGTGTCCCAAATCTTTAACTAGTTGGTCCATCAGAGAAAACCACTGAAGGGAAAAAAGTATCTCCATTATTTGTTTGTATAGTATCCAGTGGAACAGCATTGTAGACACAACTTGAGCTCTTACATGCTATTGAAACTTACATACTCTGATAATAGCAATGTTATAGATGTTTATAATTCTTTTGACAATCTACTTTAAAAGCTTTGTTATAAAGGTTATTTTTGAAGACATTTTTTTCATTCTTAAATGGAAGTGTGTCTCTGCAATAAATCTGTGTTTCTTTTCTTCAGTTGAATCAATCTCTATTATTGCTTGCACTTGGTGGGTGATGCCGAAGGATGGGGAAGTTCAGTGTGTACCACACGGAAACCTGATTTTGGGCGAGAATAGCCAATGAATGAAACCACCGACGAAATGGACTCTGATGAAGACTCGGGTAAAGGTGCAGCAGTGAAGGGATCAGAATTGACCTCAGCAACTTCATTGAGAGTGACATCTCCAACGCATTGAACATGGACATGAGCTGCACTGGATACATCAGCCACAAGCCCCAGAGAATACAGCATGCGACAGTCTATCCCCCAACACACACATCGTCTTGCATGCCCTGAGAGACTGTTCTAACAGGAGCTCAAAGTCATGGGTTAAAGGAACTCGACAGACATTTTAATGTGATGACCCATAGACTAAGGACATTATACCTGTATGGATGTGTATATATGTGTATATATATATATTTGTATGTCTGGGGAAACTGATAGTATTTAACTGGAAACTGTAGACCTGGGCGTGGCATGAAATGATATGGAATAAGGGGTGGATGATGTACTGGGTCTGGTGGGGAAAGGGTTAATTGCTCCCAGGACGATTATATTTCCCTATTTTATATGTAAGAATGTAATCTGAGACAACCTTAGCAGGTTTCTGACATCTATTTCTTCTCCCTTCTCCCCTTTTCAATGAGTTATGATTCTGTCCTAGAAGGAAATTAAGTTGGTTTCTAGTGACTCTTTCCTTGATAAATGAATATGAGCTGTTATCTTCTTGTCTTCTGGATACCAACAAATATTTTCTTGAACCATGAATTTCAGTATATTTCTGTGAAAGATAGGTCAATCAGTTTAACCTTTCTGCCTTAACTCAGTCATCTTCTCTTATATGAAAAATAGCTACATTTTCCTTTTTTAGTTTTTCACTTTCTTCAAGGGAAGAATTGCCTGTAAATCCCAATTCTATTTTTTAAATAGTTATTTCAAGTTTTAAGTTGTTATCTTAAAGTTGCCAGTATTTTACTTGCATTCATTTTTCTAGGAAAAAAAAAAAGATAATTATTGATCTGGATTGATATAAGTACCATGAAATTCTATACATTATTTTTGAAAACTTAAATAAGTGAATAATTTTTTTTTTTAAAAAAAAGCACTTTTGTTATTTATTTGAGTTGTTCTTTGTGAAATAATCACATGAGAGGTAATAGCATACAAATACCAGGAATATAAGTGCTTTGTTTCCTTTGATTGAAGTTTGGTGACATGTAGAAATGAGCTCATGACCCCATCACGGTTGTTAACTTGGGTATAACCGCATCATAACTTCATCAACACAGATCGTGCATTTTACAGCTCTCAGGAATACCACAAGGAGAATTGTGTTAAGGAGGATGTCAGTCATTCACTGTTCAAGGAGTTACTTTGAGGACAGCAACATAGATGCAGGGAGATGCTGCTGCTATCCATGCTGTGCTGTGTTTCTGTCTGTCTTGTAAATGTGACTTGGTAAATTTGCAAGTGCTGAAAATCCAGGTAAGAAAAGATCCCACCTTAGAGTAGGCCACAGTTGTGCCAAAATGTAAAATAACTGTGACATTCTCTTATGAGTTAGTCCTCACTAAAACCAGACAAGTGTGAGGATACACTTTAGTCAATTAGAACCAGTTACAGTAAAAAAAATGTTTAGGAAAGACAATACTTGATAGGTTTTATGTTTTCCACTGAAAATAATAATCCTAGGACATTTAGAGAACTGACTGAAGGAATCTCAAAACTATTAATGGTTATCATAAATAGGTTGTGGAAACGGAGTCTTTTGTATCTTAAATTCTTATGTCACAAGAAGTTTCTGTAGGAAGGATCCAAATATTTTATCCCACCATCAGAAGGGAACCTAGCAGAAAAGGGAGCTCAGACTACTGAAAAATGTCCTAGCTTTTAAACTGTTGACCCTGAAGTCTGGATCGGCTCCTGTGGGGTAATGAAGCCCTGTGGAGTTGCATCCACACAAAGATCCAACCAGAAAAATTCTTATTATAAAAGTAACCTGAAATGCTTCTAAGGACTAGAGACCTGTGGATGAGATGATCATAAAAACTTTCTCCTACAATCTGGGATTCAAAGAGCTCTCCATCTTGTGAGACAGAAGAAAAAAGAGTTTCATTAAATAGACACCCAATTTTATTAGATTAATATAATGTTATGTATGTTATGTACCTTCTCCAGTCCTAGATCTCCATAATTAAAATATCTCTTTCAAAGAGACTGATACGTTCAGTTTATTTTTGTCCTCAATCTCTCCATCCATGGAATGTTTTTTGATTTAACCTTCTGTACTCCCAGCTGCCTTTATATGATTATTCCAACTGAAAAATTCAATTCTCTGAGCTGTCCATAAATAAATATTTTGTCGGCTGTATTTTGCAGCTGCCACAAACTAGTAAGCAACAGAAATTAATCTTGTATCTGTAATAATTCTATCTTCAACTATCTTGCAATTAATTTGTTCAGTTTTAACTACTGGAAGGAATTCCCCAAACTTTGTAATTTAAAGCTAAATATACACTATATCTAAAGTTTTGTTTCAGCCATATATTCTTCCACACTGTTTTCTTACAATTCTAGTGTTTGCTTAGTTTGTTGGCGAGTGGTGTCTGACCTTGCCACTTCAGGTTCATGTCCAAAATTGTAGTAATTCCCACAGTATCCAGTCTTTTTTTTCCCCATGAATCCTTCTAGTTATATCAGAGATTCCCAGTACTGTGAAAAACGAATGAATAATTTAAGATTCAATTTCTTAATCTGTTGCATTCATTCATTTTACAATTACTTTGATGAGAAATGAAGGCACTAACTGTCTTGCAGGAATGAACATATCAGCTGTGATTTTTTAAAAGACTGGTTCTCTGAAAAAAACCTAGATAGAATTCAAAGTAGTAATTGAAAATGAAAGCTATGGGCATACAGATATTAATTAAAACCTTTTTCTTCCTAACCCCAGCAGATTAAGCTGGGAGTTAAAACTGTAGCTGCAGTTTAACACAAAATCCCCTGAGTTTCACAGTGATAAATTTCATTTTCACCATCTCAACAGTAAAACACAAAGGTATGCAAGGACAGTATATGCCATGTAAACATTTTTCCACTCATTTTCAATCCTTGAGAAAATATATTACAAATTTTTTTTTAAAATCTCTTGTATATCTCTTAGAGTTGTCTAGCTTTATTCAAAAGAATCACCTGTATATATTCCAATAGAGGGACTTTTTTGTTCTATTGTCATGATCATTAAAGTAATTTCTAATGGAAAGCATAGGATTTTTCAATATATCATTAATAATTAGTGTTTCAAGGATAAAATCTCTTAGAAATTCTTGTTTTCATACTGTTCTTTGGAATTTCACATGAAAGAGGCCAATTTACCGCAGTTAATATGCATAAATGCTGGAAGTGAGACTTATTGGAATCCAACTTCAATTAAAACAGTGTTTTTATATTAACAACAATTTTATTTTATTTCTTACCTTTGTCTATACAGGTCTGAATTTAACTAAGTTAGAGAGGTTAAAATAATTTTTGCAAGGGAAAAAAAAACATACAACATAAATTTAAAAAATAAAGGACCAGGCAATTCTACCCCATAATATACAGATATAGCAAGTTCAGTTTCATTAGCTTATAAATGTAAACTCTTTTCTAAAAAAGTAATATGATGTTTCAAATCCCCTCATACACACACAAATAATAGATATCTAATAGTCAATGTCAATATATCAATAGTCTAATAGTCACACAATCTCTTCATGTATTTGCAAGGTGAAAAAAGATGAGGACCAGCAGTTACTTATTTAAGAACCTTGCCAACAGCAAATATTTGAAGTAGCTATGAATAAGACAAAAATAAGCAGCTATGGTTCCATGAAAGCAACCTGTTTCTTTTCCATGTAACAGCATTTAATCATGCTAGTGATAAGTAGGAAAGCCAAAGAGCAGCTGGAACTTCAGAAAGAAGGGGTGAGGTTTCCACTCCCAGCCCTACTGGGGGAAAAAAAAGTGCTAAGTGCTGGTGGAAGGACTGGTGCATAATTCTGGCCGTGACAGGACAGGATCTATGCTGGGAAACAACTCAAGGGTACGTTTAGGCTACCCAAATAATTGTCCCCAAGAGATTTCATGTTCAGTGTTGATTTTATTAATGTCTCTCATTTATTTGCCGTCATGAGGGCCAGCAGATTTCAAAAGTTCCTTACTTTGGCATATGAACTGTTTAATCAGCAATGATTGTAGGTACTGAATTAAGTGTGCTTGCACAACAGAGTTTGTGTGGTTACACTTTATTAGTTAAGGAAGCTTTCTTGCCTGGAGTACTAACATTTAAGAAAAGAAAGACAACAATAATAAAGTGAACATAGAGCTAAAGATAGTCATTGATGATAAAATTGTACTCTGACACAGAAAATTAAACACTGAGCCTCCTCTCACACAGGACAATAAAGACAACAACCCAGTATTTACCAATGCTGTTGGAGTGATTTCACAGATAATTGGTGACTGTCTTTAGCTCTCCTAAACTTTTCTTGGATTTAGAAAATATGTGCAGTATTTTAATCTACTTAATGACGCTGTGGTATCTGTCTCTAGTGATATTCTGGATATACTCTGCTTCCAACTGTCCAAAAATCTTTGTCCCTTTTTTTTTTTTTTTCCCATTTTTAACTTCCCCAAAATGTCCTTTCTGCTACAGGTAACATTATCCAAAGTTAATAGATCATTTCTTGTACTAAATAGGAAACTATTCTGATGGGTAAGAAGAAGACAGCATTTAGCAACTGATACTAAAATTAAGTAGAATCACTTAAGCAAGAAAAATATAGCGATTGTGTTCTCCTTGTCCACAGAAGTAAAGAATTGCCCATACATAGCGTAAAAGTCTCAGAGACTTTTCCATTATCTGTGTTCCTCCAGACATCTTCTATGAGTAACATATGAGCAATGTGAGTGTTATCCAGCTCATAAGTGAAGCAGATTTTTATCTGCTAGTAAAGTAATTTGCAGTTTCTTACTCAGGCACTTTTGGATAAACATGAAGTACTATCTGGTCTCTTGAAAGTAACCAGGAGAACAAGGCCTGCTGTCAGATTTCAATTCCTTATATGTGGTTCCTTACAGGCACTGCAAAAAAAAAAAAAAGGGAACCTATAGACTGAAAAAAGGTTGAATGCTGCTGCTCTATGATGTCCTTCTCTTCCTCCAAGCAGCAGACCTTGAGCTTTGATGAACAAAGTTCTGAGTAACTTTCTTGTCACAGTGATTTACCTCACAGTTTAGAGAGAGCAAACATTCATCATTGCATAAGTTTCACCTAAGTAGCCAATTACACAGGTCATTTTCTAAACTAGCCTTCCAAAAAATTAAAAGGTTTACAACTTAGTCTTGACATTTGTGTCCAAATAAGATCCACCCCCTTGAAGACCTTTCTTTAAGCTATAAGGAAGGCATTCTTCTTACTAGAACCACAGACCTAGTGATTTAGTTCCTTCCCACATATTAAAAAAATGCCGCTTAATTTGCATGTACATTTTACACTGATAATCCAGAGTTCTCTACAGTTGTATTGAAACATCATCTTAAGAAAAAAACTGTGAACTTTTATGAACATGTGATCCTTGTTTACTAATTGACCCTAATTAGTATGATAGTCACACAAGATTTTTTTGGTTGACTGTTGCTAAAAATGCCTCAGATTTCAAGTGGAATAATTCATGTTTCCTGTTTAGGGAATCAGGTGTCTGCATATACAGAGTTTGAACATTGTAGCCAGCTTCCAGTCCTCAGTGTGACTTTTCCAGCTTTTAGATAGTCAGAAAAGACATTTTTTGTTAAAAAAAAAAAAAATGTATTTTCTTCATTTACAATAAATTCCTCCTGAATTTTGCCCAGTTTGCAAAGAAAAACATCAGCAAAGATGATGATGAACACCTACAAAGAACATAAAGTACAAAGACTTTGCAAAATTGAAACCAACATGACTTATAACTTCTACTAGGATGCTAAACATCAAAACCATATTCAATTAACTTTGATTCAAATCAACTATAATTCCAGTTTCATCATAATAATTTCCTTGAAGATTCCTGAAATCTGCCTTTCCCATTCCATTACTACAACCAAAACCCTCACAATGATTCTTGACGTGTTGAAAAAGATAATATTTTCCTTTGTAGCACAGTTGCAAATCTGCATTCAACATACGCCGCGCATTAAATGATTTTACTTTTAATGTTCCTCATGGACTACTAAAAGCTACCACCTCTCTCACACATCAACCTATCATCTCTCTCTGTTGCTCTTTTGCAAAAAACAAGCCTTTCACTAACGTGGGATATGACATCATGAAAGAATATGTCTGCGCTTTTTTAATGCAGCTAATCTCTAGGCTACATTATTTAAAATAACAAAAAAGAAAAATGTTCAACTGAAAAAAAATATATTTATGTGTTACTTTGTATTCAAGTGTACTTTGTATTGTAATACATATTTATGTATTACTTTGTACTGTTTAAAGAAATATCAACATCAGAAACTCACCCTGTGAAGTTACAGGCTTTTTTCGTAAAACATAAATAAACTTTTCACTTTGGTAACACTATGCCTGATACACTTACCTAAAATAAAGTATTTGCAAGAAAAAGCATGCCACATTTCAAAAAGCTTAACCAAACTTTGAAACTGTTTGGGAGAAGAAATTCTTGAAAGATTGTTTATTGTTATTTATTTCCACTTTTTCCATGTTCTCCTCACTCCTAACTACTTTGACAGTGAAATAAATGAGGCACGGACAGTAATGGACATGCTGTTATACACAGCAAAAAGGATGAAAAATATGTACTTGTACCTAATCCTAACACACATGCTCAAAGCAGAAAAAACAGCAAATGTAGTGGTGACAGAGTGGCACCACAGTACCTCTTTTAGTGTCCATTTCTCTTGAACAATTGATAGGTAGCATAGATTTCAGACCAAAGAATTATCTCACAGTAGTTGCTTTCCAGGAAAAAATTAAAATATTGAACTTGCTTTAACCCTACCTTAAATGTTTCCTCACAGATATATATTTTTAAAAGCAGGAAGGAGAGGAATTTCTATAATAAGGATAATAATAGTCTCACATATTTTTATTACCTTCATATTTTTCAGTTGAATGAAATTTTTCAGAATGAAAAATAACAGCACTTTCAAAGATTTAGCCGGAGTGATACTTTCAATTATATATAAAGTGTGTATCCATTCCTTCCAAAATTTGCAAGGATGCACTGTTAAAAAAGGCCTACCAGTATTTGGAGTAAGCTAACTCGTCACTCTCTGAGCACAAAGCATTGTAAAGTTAATGTGTTTTCTAGTTCAATTTAAGATGTCCCAAGTGATAAGACTTTCCCCATTTCTCCTTGAGAGTTTATTCTAACAAGTCTTGCTGCTGCAACATCATGTTTTGCAATCAAACTATACTCTAACTTTCCAAATTATGCAAATATGTATTTGCTCAGCTAATGCATAGTTATAGAAAGTACAGACACTTATTTGCATTTCAGAGCTAATAAAATATCATAAGGTTCCAATTTTAATTAATTTAACTTAGTCCCTATGGTAATCCCAAAGGAAACAAGAGGGGAAACAGAGTGTTTTGTTCTTATTAAAAATAAATAATGAAGGATAGACAGAGATGACAGAGATGACAGAGATGATGTATCACTAGAGAAAAATCAGAATCCACTATTATAGTGACTATACTGTTAAAAGCAATAGTTTCAATCATGAGATAAACTGCTGTGAGAAAAGCAGATGCATTGTCAATATATCTTTAAAAGCCTTCCTAGCAGTTTTTCCATCAGTGTTTCATATTGTCCTACTTGGATCGATTTCCACCACCTGCAGAACTCTCTCACTGATAGATTTCATTACTTAAATTCAACAAAGGGGTAACTATTTGTCTATTTTGAGCAGATGGATTTACCAGCATGTATATGTTCATCATGAGAGGAAACAGAAACACTGAAAAGGCAGGTACCAGGCACATATTGTTTTTGCATAATAAATTCTGGCTTTATTTTTCTAGATGTTTTGGATACTTCGGAAAATGAATATAATTCTCAAGTCCAGTGAAAAAGCTAGAATAAACCTACCTGTTCAGGACTAAATGGTATTCAAGTTTATAATTATTGACTTTGTTGAATAGATCTATTCTGTTTATTTTGCTTTATTAGTACTGTCACTCCTTTTAAATTTTAACACTGTGTTTAAATCAACCTGTCTTTAGTAATTTACATGAGTTACACAATTACACAGGTATTTAGAGTAGCTTGTGCATCAAATGCAACTCATGATACAACTGTGGATTTGTACATTAACTTCATTAGGTTATTATCATTGTTAGAGTAATGATAAACAGACATATTATTTAAGGATTTATTTTCTATATAATGACTGCTATTTCAAAAAGTGTATTTTAAATAAGACCGATACCCATTTAGGTCTACTTTAATAATCGAAAGAACTATATGGAAAAAATAGTTCAGTTAAGTCACTTATAGGTTTGTCAAATTTTCTGATCCTTATGTGAATTACTCAGACAATATATATTCAGTTTTGTACACAGCACATACATTTTCCTCCACCACTTCATTATATGGGATTGTATTTTTTCAATGTGAAACGTAGTTGACTGTCTAAAAGTATATATATAAAGCAAAGACTTTCAAGCTCTTGTTTTCCATAAATACTTCTGGAACCACTAGCACAGCATACATTAGCATATAGCATCTAGCAGACCAAGAAAACAAACATATTCAGCTTGTTTCAAGAGAGCAAAAGCTGAGAGCTCCCAGCTCTGCCCTCCTGCTGCCTCAGTATCCCCCTCAAATCTGCAAAAGGAAACCCCGCATCTAAGACAATGGACACAATGTGCACAGGTTACTCCTGTGGTTAAAGCATTGTTGATGTGGCACACAGTCCATCCTGCCAGGCTATCAATAAGATAAGTATATGTGACGGGAAGAACATAGCTATAATTTTTTTTTTCAAAGACATGTTGCAAACCCAGATCTAATTAATGACATGAAAAGTGCTGATTCATAGTACGATCCATACAATTCTGAAGGCTACATTTGAACTCTGGAATAGCCTTAACCAGCAACATGTCCACATGTACCATGACTGAGATGTACCTCTTCTTTCCCTCCTGATTGTTGATCTCCTGAGGAGAAATTTTTTTTTTTCCCTTGGCCTTCACAGAAAGCAATCTTGTACAGGATCAAACATGTATCTCAATGGGCAGGGCCCAGGAAGGGTGCAGGGCTGGCAGCAGCTGTGCTGTGGATAGAGGGGTTTGCACAGGTCAGTAGATATCCTTGAGTCAGGTGACTTGAAATCCACACCCCACAGGTGCCTGTGTACAGGATAAAATACTCTGGAAAATGTATGTCTCTGGAATATTCAAGTATTTCCTGGTTTTCCTATCATATTTCCCACTGTATTGTACCTATACATGCAAGGAAGATGACTACACATAACTACTTTTTGGGCTCTCTAGAAAACAAGTCCTTAAGCTTTAACACCACTTGCCTCTTAGATTATAGACCTTGCAGGAGAATACGTAGTACGAAGCATGGGATTCAGCTCATTTGATTTTACATATTCGTAATTGAATGCATTCACATGTGGGTTTTATAATTAATATATAGTTTCTTCCAGAGTGACATGCATCTGACTTATTTCTGTTATTTTAGATGCCAAAGGTGTTTGCTGTGTGTTTTGATGAATCCCACAAGTGCTCAGAGTAGAAGAGTATGGGCCAATATGCAGGATGCCCAAGGCCAAACACATCTCCTACTTCCTTGGCAGTCACCAAGGACAAATACTGAAACAGAAGTGCTTTAAAAGAAAGAGGCAGGCATCACTGCTTTTTATGCCCTTCAAGGACAAGAAATATCTTCCTGATATGGCAAGTAGGGCTTAGATGTGAATTTAGATGCCAAACTACTCAGCTCTATGAATATGAAAGTCCTTTCATGTAGGTACACGAGATGAAGAGAATAACGGGATTAGACTAGTGACTTTCTTTTTCTTTTTCCTAATTTTAGCTGAAGACAAATTACTCTTCATTTAGCAATTGAAATAAGCAATGGCAGAAGTGTGTTGCAGCAGGAAAGATTACGCAGTCAATCACCTGAGGTATTTATCCACAGGTTTTGCAGTCCTCAGTGAACCGTAGCTGGCTCAGCAATGCCCAGTTACATACCCCAGTTACACTGTGAGCCTATGTACAGCTAATTATGACTAGCTTGTGGGTACCCTTGTGGGTACAGCTTTCACTCTCTCACAATAACATATTCTGGCCCCACAGTTTAACATCTGATTTTAAAATTATCTATCTTGCAAAGAATACGATGAAAATAAATTAATGTCTTACTGAGACTAGCTCATGTTCTTTCCCGAAACAAACATAAATAGCCGTATTCAGGCATTCTAATTTAAGAGACAGGAATATAAATTAATCCCCAAAAATATACGTTTGCTTGCTTATTTGAGTCTCATGTACCTATGAGGTCCCCCAGTTGTTTACTTAATTCACTATATCCAGCAGCTTTGGTCTGTTCTAAATATTTACAAAGAGCAGAGCTCCCCTTGCCTCGACTGAGGGTGTAGCTTGCACTTAGCCTGGGCCCAGCGGGACAGCAGAGCTGCAAATTTGGAACACTTTTCCATGTACTTCAGATTGTAGTTGAATAGCACTTTTTTTTTTCCCCCTGAAGTTGGTAATTTTTTGCAAAGTAAGAATTAAAAAGTAAGTCTGAGCTTTGAAACCCAAAGTTACAGTAACACTCACTTGTGCAATTCCAATATAACCCATACAAAACCTCACCTCCAACCATAAAAAGGCTCATAACCATATGTTTATCAAACAAGTGAAATCTATCTGTGTTTTCACAATTTGGATGTATTTTATATGGTGTTTTCCAAAACTAGCTTGATTTAAATTAACCAGCTACTCTTACGTTATAAAATGGTTTGTATTATATGGAAGATCTATAGAATTTTCATGTTGATAGATCAATAATTGCTGACTAGAAAATGGTATAAAAGACAAAATGATATGACAGATTCATTTGCAGACAAAGCATACTGTTTTAAATTTGTAATAAACATTTTCACACTGAGGGTAGTATTAATGAGAATTTTATTGATTTATTCAAACCTTAGGTTTTTCGTAATCCATATTGAACTGGATTTGAAAATCACTGGCTTGTTTATAGATATTTTGCATAGGAAGAACAATATGAACCAGAATCTTAAAGATCCACAGTCTTGGAGCACGTTGAACATACAGCAATTGCATACTGAACAGGACATAGCCTATATTCCGTATGTATTTAAAATGAGAAGGAACATCTTGAATTCTTCAAAGATGGGAGCATCGAGCCTGCAAGGAAATTCAGGCTGGTCCTTGAGAGGTTGGAGGACCTCTGCTATGAGGACAGGCTGAGGGAGCTGTGGTTATTCATCCTGGAGAAGAGGAGGCTCTGGGGAGACTTAAGAGTGGCCTCGCAGTACCTGAGGGGGGCCTACAGTAAGGCTAGAGACAGTCTGTTCACAAAGACAGAACAAGAGCTAATGGGTTTAAACTGGAGAAGAGCAGATTTAGATTAGACATTAGGAATAAGTTCTTTCCAATGAGGGTGGTGGAGCACTGGAA
>JAOXNG010000001.1:99048440-99060014 GCA_028566535.1 Scolopax minor
AATATGCTGTTAATTTCAGAGTTTCGTTAGTTAGAAGAGGCCCAGTTGAAAAAGTAAAATTACTGAACAGAAAATTAATTCTGTTTTACCTCAAACCAGGACAACACTATTTGGATTATGGAATCCAAAAAAGAAGGGGAAGAGAAGATGAAACTCTCACACACACAAAATGAAAAATTTCTTTCAAGGGCCAAGTTCCAGCACAATCTTGTTTATGGTAGGCAGCAAGACTGTAATATTAGCAAGGCAGAGGAAAGGAAGACAATAAACAAAAATCCACACCTGGTATCACACGAATTTTGAGAAAAGGGTAAAGGTCTGGTCAGGCAGAATGATACATGGGTCCAACAATACTGGGTATTCAGTCAAGCTACTTCATTGAAATAAAAAATAGTTTGAAGTTAGTTAGTTAGTTAGAATAGTTAGAAGTTCAAGTAGTTATAAAGACAAACTCCTGGCATTATGCAGCTTTGGGTATTTATTTGGTTTTGTCAGTGTATACAGTATGGGGCACGGGTGGTGGTGTGTGTTTTGTTTTTGAAGAAGAGTTTCAGAAGCATCTGTTTCTACTAGACAATGGATGTGTATGTAAGAGCTGAAACCATAGAATAATAAAAAGAACAGGCTTCAAAAAGAAAAAGTAGTTTTGCTCTACTTAAACAAAGCAACTTGGGGAAAGGAAATATAATGTACCTCAGGCTAAGATGATTTTCTGATTTACAATATTATAATAGCAGCTTTCTATAATCAGAGCAAGTATGACAGCAACAGCAGGATTAACTAATAACTATAGAGCTAGCCTCTGTTCTAAAATTGAAAATAATTCTCTGCTTCAGACATTAGAGTTTATAAGACTGGTTTATTCTCTGTTCTGCTAAACACTTGGTCATTTTGCTTGCTATAGGTGAATAAAAAAAAGCACATAGAAAAGCAGGCAGCATGGATCTGTCTGATAGAAGTATTTGTTCCATACATCCATACAACTTCTCTCTCATGAGCAATATTAGGTGCCTTTCAGGCATGAACATGCTGAAGAGAAGTGATCAGTGCTTTGTGATACACCACTGATGCAGTGAAACTAGAATTTGTTGTTCTAGAAACAAGCTCAGGAAGACTTGAGCAGCAAGTCAACACTAGTCTGTGGAGAAAATTTATCAGAATGGGTAGCTTCAGGAAGTGAACAAGGACAGATTATCAAGAGACATTTTTGTTTGCATTTAAACATATTTTAAGAGCCCAAGTCATCTGAGGTATCAATCAAAAAGGACAAGTGGCTGTTTCAAATATAAAAGCAGCCCTGTAGCTTGATTTTGAGTTGACAGCAGCAAAAGCTAGAGGAAGTGAGAGACACTTCTTCCACTAGACCAGGAGCTGCCTAATGTGACTGACATCAGGTGGCTGCAGATAGTACTTAAGAAAATACCTGTTATTCTTGAGTAACTCATAGTAATTCCCAGAAACTCATTATTATGCTCTCCTTAGAAAGCCAGCGAGTCCCAAACAATCATTCAGCTAAACCTCAAAAAGTGTCTGGAAGTGAACTTCCTAGAGCCTGAAGCCTGACCCCAGATCTAACTGGATATGCCCAAGACGTCATCTTTCTCGCAGGATCACCCTAAACTAATCAGAGTCCCAAATAAACTTGCAATTCTCCTCCCTTGGGGTTATTTCACATTATTCTACAAGAGAATTTTAACACACTACTTATTCTCTGTATTGTTTTATTGTCAACCACAGCCTTGTCATGGGCCTTGAAGAGGTTTCACAAGCCATCATTAGTTCTCTACCATGAGAGCATAGCCCTTATGTCATTGCCTAGAGTTGTCAGACACATTAAATATTAAGCATCTTTATCAGGCCTGCGTTTTCAACAAGAAAAAAGCACCACCATCTTCAGAAAATAATTTATTAAAACACTTCCTCACAGCAGGGAAACAAACAAAAGCACTAAAGAAAACTCTTAATTAGTTATATTGGAACATATATTTCCATGGAAAGGAAAAAAAAGAAAAGAAAACCTCCACAGCCTTATAAATTAAAAAAGAAAAAATTAAGATTGCCAGTATAAAAGATTCTACAGCGGGAAAACTATAAGAGGTACAAAGAGTAGGAAACAAGTTATTAACTGAAAAAAACAGCTGCTTAAAAACCATTAAGTCATGAATAAACAAATGCAAAGTTTCAGTTGCATCTGTTTGTGTCTGTCTTTTGAATTTGAACGGGTGCTCTAACTGAATGGGCAAGTTTAGAGTCACATCTCTAAGTGCAGAAGGCTGCAGTGACAAGCTCATGCTAGCACATGTAACAAAATGCTCTTCTGAGAAACTTAACTGCTATGAAACATAATTTGTAGATCTTCATCTGTAAAAGGGATTCATTTGACACTTCCATACAAACAGCATGAGAAAAACATATATTCTCTGCTATAGACACCAACATACTGAAGACAGTTTTTAAATCAGATGAGAGCCATAAAGAAGATGAGAAACCTGAGAAGATGCCTTATAATATCACTATGGTCTTTCCATTAGTAGAGTCCCATACAGCCCATGCACTTTTACACTGCATAGTATAGCTGGACAACACGGCATGGATAGCCTCTGCCCTCATTCCCATTCCCACACCAGCTTCACAACATAACAGCACAGCAGCACCATATAACAGAGCCTTTGGCTACATGTCTTACAAAACACCATTTGTGCTGTGGGGTTATCTAGACCTGAACAGGGTCCTAAGGTTCCAGGGCACTATGAAGAAAATGCCAGCCTGAGAGATCAGCCACTGAGTATCTGCTGGCCAAAGTACCCGGAGGTCAGTCAGAAATAAGCTGTTAAGGTGGTTTTCATTCACAGACATCTCAAATGTCAGGAAGTATATGAAAAACATTTCCAGCTTCATGGAAAATGCAGCACAAGTCATTTGGACATCTTCAGTCAGTTTCTTGGTACATGAATGCATAAAAAAACAGTCAGCAGTTACATATGGGTGTAAGAAGTTTAGAACTTGTTTGTACTTTACCTGAAATAGAAAGGTTACCCTAATCCACAGTTACACTTCACAGAAGACATCCTGTCTGCTAATACTGAGAAAAATTGAAAGCAAGTTTAAATTTTAAAGTTATCAGGAAGCTTACTGCAACACCAAGATCGGCTCAAGCTGGATTTTGTGTGTCAAAGCCAATTGTGGTCAACAAAATAAAAAAAAAAACACAAAAAGGTTTATGTGGCTAATCCTTTTCTTTCTCTTTAGATTAACAGTATTGCATTTCCCTGTAAAGATTCAGATTTCATGATCTGATCTTTCATCTTGAAAGGCAAGAGCTGACAGTCCTATTGAGATCTCAGGGGTGTGTTGGTGGCAGAATTATGCACAATCTACTCCTGCTGCAAGAAAGTGGACAAAAAGTGCTGGCATACTGTATGGTATTAACAACAGGGGGGGGAGGGAGCAGGGAAGTACATCTAGTTTACTGATCAGTACTTCACATTCAGATATTTCCAGTAGAAGACAGAATTTTCAAGTGTCTACTCAGCAGATTTGTATTCTAATACCACACTCAAATTTAAAACCTGAGATTCAAGCAACCAAAAGAAAGAAAGAAAAAATAAAGAAGTCAAACATTTGTAGTGTAAACTAAATGGCCCCAAAGCATGTACAAGTTTATCAAACCTGACAAGTATTAGCCAAGACAGATCTGACTATATTCACTTTCAACAGAAAAAAATTTATGCATAGCAAGGCATTTGCATGTTACATAACTAGGGGCTTTAATCAGAACATCGGGGGAAAAAAACACTCAATTTCCACTAAAAACCAATAACATCCTAACAGAATTTAGCAACAAAATCAGCAGCACAGTGTTCATGCATTCCTTTCCAGAATAACTATGTGAAAATGAAAGTCATGTGAAGTTGGAATGCATTTTTTGACAATTCCATTTCAGGGAAACAAGTGTCACTGATTCACCACAGGGATATTCCAGAATGCACACCATGATAGCTCATACATTTCCACAGTTTTTGCAGTTCTGTTGCACGAGAATTATACTTGAGGGGAGGGGGAATGTAACTATTCAATTTATAATAATTTTTAGCATGAACATATTAGCAGTTGTCTTCAGTCAAGAAATTAGCTTCATTATCCTCGTATGAGTCCAGGATAATGACTGAGGGAAACAATGGAAACCTCTGAAGTCCGTCTTGAAATCATCAGTAGATTTGGTGTTTCTTCCCACAATCTAACCCCTTTCATCTAGTGAATCTCTCCAGTAATTTTAGCTTTTTGACATATTATTGCACAAAATCAGAATGAGGCAGAAAATGGTTAATATCATTTTACAGGAAAAAAAAACCACTTTTGAATCAGAGCCAAAACTTAAAAAAAATATTATTGTCTAACAGACTTTGGATGGTAAGACTGCTTAGTTTAAGAAGTTTCCACATGATTCTACTCATTAGTTTTAGTAGTTTTAAGTCAAGAACATGACATTTAAAATACGAGGTATACTGATATTCTCTAATTTATTTCAAATCTTTAACATGTTTTGCATGAAAATCCTACGACAAAATTACTTGGCTCAGTGCCCAAGGTAATTACACTCCTTATACTGCTGTCTTGACTTGCTGCCAAAACTGGTAAAGTAGGCATTTCCCTCAGACAACGCTGTTAATGAAAACTGTCAAACTCCTTTCAACACTCCTTATTTTGTTATACTTAAGTTGTCATCTCACTTGGGTGGCTTGCTAGACTTTTGTTCTCAACAATGTATTTCTTAGCAGTATGTTCACGCCTTAACAATAACACACTGAATTGCTTCCCATTCATTGAAAACAGTACTCTGAATAAAAGAAGCTTTCCCTTTGGTTTTGAGGGGGAAAAATACAAAAAAACCCAAAACCACCACACACACAAAAACCCAAGACAATGTACACCACAAACACACACACCCTGTACCCACCACCAAGACAAATAATGATGACCAATTCCTAGCAGAGCTTTAACCTCAGCCTTGGAATCTGGAGACAGATGAACTATCATCTCTCCCTCACCGAGCAAAGTTCAGGACAGGAAGGCTGCATCAAGGGAGTTTTAAAACTTCTCATATCAGAGGTTTTAATACATCATAGCTGGTCTTTTGCTACTGGATCTTGTGCTGTATGGAGATTAAAATATCCCCTTTTCACTTCCTTACCAGAAATGGAGAGTCACGGATGTCTACAATGTCAACTAGACAGAAAGCAGAAAATAAAAATAGAAATTTTTTTAAAAATCAAGCTCACTAGCACACAGGTGTGTTTTTCTGAAGTATCAATACAAAAATTGAACACATTGATGAAGAAGCACACCTTTCCGCAGCCATGCAGAATCACAGTGGCACGGGAATTCTTATTAACCTGCTTGTGGAAATCAAACTTAATAGACAGCACAGCTCTCCCTTTACAGGAAAGAAGGTAGATTCTTTCACACTACATGGGTGTGCTAATAACTTTTACGTGTTTTATTTCACAGTAAGTACTGTATTTCACAGTAAGTAACAGTAAGAGTTACAATATGAGGCCCTGGCATGGAACCCCTGGAAATGAATCTGCCAGATGATGATGAGAATTTGTCAGCAAATGCAAGGGATGGTTACTCAGACAATCCAAGAGCTTTTTTTTGATTGCCTGTAAAATCTTCAGCTCTGCCTCATTTAAAAGCTTGAGCTCTTGCATTCCTGTCTGTCCTACTACAGAGCTGTGTGCCTGAAAATGCCTTCCCTCGGGTGGGAGCATTTCCTGACAACTCCACAAAGGGAATACTATAAAGTTCTCTGATTGAGGGCGGCTCTCTACCGCATTTCCATGACAAGAAAGCTTTTGGCCTTAGCCTGACTGCAAACATTTCTGAATCATCTAGAAGAAATATCAGATGGCATCTGTAGCCTCTAGTTCCCTGGAGGAATGAGATATAGTACAATGCAGGTGCACTGTGAGGAAGTCATCTCTTCCACTGATATCTGGTTTAAAAGACGACTCTATTTACTAGAGCAATCAAGTGCGCAATTCACACAAAGAACGTTTGTCAGAGCATTGCTGTGCTCATATTCAATCAAATTGGAGACATGAAAGCCACAGGAGAATGGTGGCTAGAGGCTGAGCATCTGTCTCACACATAATCTGTGTGTCACATTAAAAAAGAAAAAGCGTGGGTGAGAAGGAAAAAAGAAAAACAACCCACTGACACGAGAACTATATAAGAAACAAGAAGTACTACAATCATTTCTTCCCAATCCGTCATGTCACTATCATACATTATCATTCTTCTTTTTGCCATGATTGCAGAAAGAATCAAGTACAGCTATATCATACCTCTCTTCTGTACTCAGGTTTTCCTGCATGCTCACATTTGCTAATATACATTAACAAGAGAGGTACACACAAATCCAGGACACAATACACAGGGGAGTCCCTTCAACTTGCCAGTGTTCCTTGTCTATTCACTGCCTGTCTTCTAGACAGGGATTCTGACTGCAGGAAATACGAGGTATGTTGATTATGTTGTCAAAATGAAAAAATTTTTCTTGTTTAAATAATTCAGCTAATTTCAGAGCTATCTGCTACATGAGGCAGAGGCCATGGCTGCTGACAATAATGAAAAACAAATATTTGGAAGAGACAATTTGAAAAGAACCCCTGGACATCTTCAGATCATTATTTGATTAGGTCCTGGTTTAAATTTCATGTAAGACACCATAGTAGTTCATGCTTATGTCTCTTACTTATTAATATAAAAATGATGAATAAACATTCCTTCCTGCAGTCACACACAATCTCACTGGCATGTGAGCAGAGAACATTTTTAATGGTTAAACTGTAGAAAAAGACAAAAATGAGTTGGGAAAAGTTAGGAAACACACAGTTTGAATTTTCATATTTTTGTTATCCCATTACAAAAATTAATACAGAACAACAATATCATTAAAAATTCCAACAAATTTTAGAAGGAGACTGCACACAGAAACAGATCACATCAAGTTAATTGATACAGACTGCCAAGTGAAATGTAAACTGTCCTCCAACCCTTACAGTGTATGAAGGGTATGTTTTCAGAAGAAAAAAGTTAAGCCCTTTCCTATCAAAATAAAGTTAACATGGAAGAAATCTTATTTTGTCACAAGTGACTAGAAAAATACAAGATGAAGTAACCAAGGCAATCATTTGCATATTACAGTGCTGCATGTGGTATCAGCACCTCAACCTACTCACCACATTTCATCAATTCACTTCCAAATCCAGGGTATTGAAAGGCAAAAAAACCCCATCATTATTTCTGTTTCTACAGTAGTGAACAAAGCTCTAAATATGGATCAATTTCCCATTATCTTTCTTCTGGGTGTCTATGTTCACTCAGTTTCCCTTTCCATTTCTATTTATCTACTTCTCTCTTCAGATGCACCCTAACACTTTTGTGGGTGAAATTTGCCAGTCTAAGAAAGATATTTGTACTGCCCAATTCTGGTAAAGTCATAGATCCCACAGATTGGTTGGAAGAGAGTAAAGGAGTAAAGGGTCTTCGAATACCCCAGAAACAGAAAAGGAATTATGCAGTAAGCCATTACTGCTTCTGTTATATTTTCAAAAACCAAAAGATAAGTATAAAGAACAGAAGCTGCAGCTACATATTTCTGCTTTTTGTTTTTTTCTAATTCCCTTATTTGTCACCCTCTGTCTCAAGAAAAAAAATGATAGAACTGTAATCTGAAAAATTAAACAGATGCACTAAAATAGTGTCTGTACAAACAGCTTTCAAAGAGACTTAATGTAATTTCCCTCCTTCCTTTAAAAAATACTCTCTGTAAAGAAAGACACAAGTTTGTCAAAATTAGTACTTGATTAGGTCAAAAAAGGTTACTTAAGTAACCCAAGAAACTTGACAGCTTACCAATATCAGCAGTTGCATAGCTGTTTGTTAAGAATAAAGTGCTAGCATACAATAAAAAGTTTAAGGAACCTAACCTTAGACAACCAACATTGGAAGCTGCTTTTTTTAACACCTTACATAAAATTTTTTCGAAGCAAAAAACCCCCAAAGTAATTTGCTCACGCTTTAAGCCTACTTCTACTCCTTATCAAGCTCTTACTAGAATCTTTTTCTCTGTGTTATGCTGGCAAAAGATCCAAACATTAAGAACTGTATTTCTACTCTTATTTCCAAGATGGTTATCAGCATTCAGTCCCTGTCTAGCCCAACCCTACATAATTAATAACAATTAATAGTTTTTCTTGAAGTATCACTTAAGTTATTTGTAGCATACACATCTATACTCCTAAGTTTTAGCACATTTACTTTTCCAGAAGGCAGAGGTCACGTATACAAAACAGTATCTTGGAAACTCTTTCCATCATTACTACTCTTGCCCTTAAACAATAAAATAAAATCACATCTTGCTTCACTGCTTATGCTCTCGACATGGATCACAGAAAACCCTAAGTTCACTTGGTACACATTTACAAGACTTTTTTTTCAATTCTGTAAACTAAATGGTGACCTTACATTTAATAAAACCACTGAAAAATCCATAGCTACTGAATACTCACTATGCCACAGAAAAAATTATCTTTTTTTTTAATACCCTTGACTTCTTTCCTAACTTTCTTTTTTGCGTACTCATATTTTCTGAAAATCCTTCATTTAAAACAATTGCTTATAGACAACTTCATGACCCAACTTAGAGAGCTTTCTTGGAAGAAAGTTTTGTTTCATCACAGAGATCAAATCCACCTAAGAAGTCAAAAACTGGAGATAGTCACCGGAGATGGTAGGGGTTTTGACAGTTTGATTTAATGTGTCAGCAATCTCAATTAATTATCTATTTTGAGCCATTATCCTGATTGTCTCATATGGACTGGAAAGAAGGAAAGGGGTGTGCAATTGCAGAAACCATTCTGTGGATAAAGAGAGTGAATTCCTATTGCAAGTTTCTCTCTAACTATTGCTACTGTCTAGTGATGTTTAGTTATGTTGCTTTTTCTTTGGAAAGTTTATTTTAGTATCTATCTTGGTGATGAGTTTTATGAAGTTTGGGGGTGTTTCATGCTGTTATAAAGAGTGGTTTTAGTTGAGTCTTTTCTTAGTCATGCTAGGTTTTATAAGCCAAGCTATCTTTCCAAAGGAAATAATAAGATGAAAGATCTTTTAATAACCCCCTCCTATAGCACTAGGAGATCATATGTAGCTGAGAAACTTAAAAGAAGGAAAAGGAGAAAAAAATGTCATGTTTAATTAATATGGGACTTTATGTCCCAATTTAGTAGTAGTTCTCCGTTTGTCTAGTGTTACTGGTTATTCTACTAATGCATCAATTATGTCTTTTTATGGTAAAGTCAAGTGTACATAGGAGAAATGCCTTTGGGATCAGCACTCTCTCAGAAGCACCAGATAAGAGTAAGCTTATAAGAGTAGTTCCTATTTCCATGTTTTCTTCAGTTATTAATCAATAGTGATTTTTATAGGGAATTTCTGGGGTTTAGCTGTTTCAAAACTGCTGTGTATCAAAATTTCCTACTATAGAAAGACACGCAGAACTATTCTACAGGATATGTTTTCAATGGTATTTCATTTTAAATTTAACTGAAAAGTTCTTGTCTGCAGCTTGACATAGAGTAAATGGTGCTTTTAATGTTTAGGAGCAGCTCTAAACCAATACTTGCCATTTTACTTCTAATGCAATTCTTTCTTCTGGATAGGCAACATTAAAAGAACTTATTGTAGCTTTACATTTAATTCATGAGGAGATCATACACTTTTGCTCCCTGAACAGCTCTCAGTACCCAAGCTTACCCTTGGGGTCTTTTTCAGAAATACAGAAATATTCCTGTAATCCATTAAAAATTGAGATGCTGCTTCTTAGAAATCACCTAGGTTATGGGTTATAAGTAACTTTTAATATTATATTTGAAAACAAAAAAAAATGTAAGAAGTGTTTGAAATATGGAGCCAAATTCATCCAGCTTTCCAAGTCTCTCAGTTCTCAAAAGATTTTGTGATTTAGACATCTGAATGCTGAAGTGATTTTTAAAAAGTGATTCTGGATTAATGAAAAAAAAAATTTAAAAGCTGTCACACAAATCTCTTTAAAATATTATTCTACTTGAATTGCATCATCTAATGTACTAGTATCTCAAGAAACAGTACACAAGAAATTTCCAGAAGCCTTTTTTGGTATGTTTTTATAAGCTTTTTAACTACTAAATGTCACTTCAAGTTTATGCATCAATTTATGTTTGAACATCCCTGGTTAAAAAAAAGGATATAATTTTCACTTTTCAGGAATACTGAAGAGAATAGGGGAAGCTTATCTATTACATCTAATGATTTGTCAAATGGCACTATGGTTATTTGGAAAAAGTGAAGCTTTTATTCTATTCTTAATGTGACAGATTATTACTACCAGAATAAGTATGAGATATGTTTCTTTTGATACTTCAGTAAAAGTTAGTTATTAATAATTGAATTATTTAGATTAGGATAATGCACTCCAGAAAAGTTTTTTGAGTGGTGACTCCAGAAAAATTGCACTGTGGCTTGGATCATATAACTATTTTGTTGGTATGTCTTCAGAATAGAATAGGAAGTATTTCTAATAATGCATAGCATTTTGAATTGAATAGAATAGCAGTTTTGCTTTTAAGAGTGTCAGTGAAAAATCATACTGAAGATTAAATGGCATGTAAAAGGGACAATTTAATAATTAGTATGTTTTGAATTTGAATCAGTTATCTACTATTTCTAATACTGCTATTCAGTAGCATAACCTGGTTTTTGTTAGAAAATAGTTGATGAATAGAAACTTCTAAACAGCCTTTTAGAAATCTATATTCAAAACTGCTGAGTGCTTAATGAGAGGGCAAAATGAACGATAGTTTTGGTCTCCACAAGACTTCCCCAACTTATGTTATATGCAACTTAAATTGATTTCTAAAAGCATCATTAAGTTGGGCTATGGACTTAAGCTGTTTCACAGACGATTGTGTACTTACTCTGTACTCCAAGCCAGCTGGAAGCTGTGTGGCTTCCGCTAGTTTTGACTGAGGCCAGGTTAATACATCCTATTCAGTAGCAGAATATTTTAGATAGGTTATGGCACCACAGTAATGAGGCCATATGCTCCAGTGCAGCATAGGTCATGGGCAGAGGCCGGCAGTGTCTACTAGAACACAGGCAAGGCAGACTTGAGTCTGTCTGCTAAATATCATGGTGATATGAAAGCTGAACAGTAAGCCAGCAGAACGCCTGTGTAGCAGAGTACAGTTCTATCTCTTTCTGCCCGGTTCTGAAGGAGAAAGGATGGCACAAATTTAATCTCATGTCTTAGCAGATCACGTTGGATGGTGCCAGAGGTTCCCTGCTAGTAAATCGTTTTCAAGTGACTGATGGCAGTGAATGTGGTTCTAAAGGACATGGTGTAGTGGTGAACCTGGCAGTCTTAGGTTAACAACTCAATGACCTTAAAGGTCTTTTCTAACATAAATGTTTCTGGATGGGGCTTTGACCAACCTGGTCTAGTGGGGAGGTATCCCTGCCCACGGCAGGGGG
>JAOXNG010000001.1:99060114-99082677 GCA_028566535.1 Scolopax minor
CAAGGAACAGAGGTGAGTAAATACAGCTTGCCCATCCCTTCTGTTCTCTATTCTGGCAGGGGGGCTGAGACTTGATGTTCTTTAAGGTCCCTTCCAACTCTAACCATTCTATGATTCTATGAATGTCTTACTTATGGAACAAATTGGAGTGGAGTTATAGTAGACAATGTAAACTGGCTGCATGCTGGAAATCCCAAATACTACCTCTGTGCTTTTCCAGCAGTGAAGGGAAACTTAGTCTCCTGTACTAGAATGGAGGCTTTGTTGTTCTTCTGTAGCTGTCCTCCTGTCAGCATGAGGCATGCCTACTATCTCGCATTGAATTATTTCTTTATATTCCTCCACACCATATCTTGAAATGATGAGAGAGAGAGAGAGAGATATCCTCTGAAGAGAGTATGCTGGAGAGCACTCCAGACTCCTTTCCTCAGTTAAATGACATGGCTGAGCAATAGCCAAGCCACTTCTAAGTCAAACTCAGTGCAACTAGGCACAGCGCCTAAAATAGTCATAACACAGGAAATAGAGAAAAAGGTCAGAGGATAGCTTTGTGCCTGTCAGACTTCTGGAGTTGCAGAAGTGTCAAAAGTATTAATCAGGCAGGCAATCAGTTGACAGAAGTGCGCAAGTGCCCATCAACACAGCTGCCCTTCAGTCTGATGACTGTTACCTAAATATCTCCTTCTCAGGAGCCAAGCTGACAAAGAGTGTTGAGAAACTGTTGAAGAGGTAAAAAGGTTATCCTGAGCATCAAAGAACATTGCTAGGGTTCTAAATTTTCTACAGTAACTTCATTATGCTTACTGCTACACTGCTCCTAAATAGGTTCTCTTTTTAGGTAAGTACATACACAATTGCTAGAACACAGACTTCATAGACTTCAGAAGGTTATGGAGCTGGATCATTTTGAAGTACCAGAGTGCTAAGCACTACTTGCTTTTCAAGCAGCTGTGAAAAAAAATAAAAACAGTTAACATTTAATCCCTGAAAAATATAAAACGGATCAGCAAACCTCTAGTGATGATCAAACTCCAAACCTTGCAGACTGAGATAAAAAAAAAAATCTATCCTAATATTCTATGATGTCAGGAACTTTTACTCATTTATTGTCTGTCTAGTGCAGTACAAAAATAAAACAGTAAGAAGGATATGCAATTAGGAACTAAGTTGTTTTTCTAAATGTAGTCTAGAAATATTTAAATATAAAAGCACAGAAATTATTTCTGTGTAACATATATTCCTATTGTATCAAATTTAATCACATCAAGACGAAGTGGCTTTGGTTTGAATGATTGCTTGATTTTAAATTCTGTATAATATTGTCCACTGACTCCAATCTAGCTGGTTAAATCTATTAGCTCCTTTCACTTCAGGGTCTAATTCTTATATTCCCCTAAATCCATAGGATTCTAGGAGTGTAAAGGCTGAAGGATTGGTTAGGATTCGGCCCTGAGGTCTTTTTGACCTTCTATCTTGTGAAACTCCTAAAACTTTTAGGTATTTCAGGGATTTGGAGTGATAATGTTTTATATGTTCCTGTATTATAATTTGCTAGTTGAAAATAATGTTCCTCAGGAAGTGATACACTGTTTCTTTTTTTTCTCCATCAAATAAGACATTAAATGGCGAAGCAGTAACTGTCTTATATTATGTGTGCACAGTATGTTCTTGGCCCCAGATTTGATAAAGTCTGACCTATAAACCACATGGACAGGTTTTATTAGTTCTGGATTGATCCTGGGGATCAGGTTAGATTCCATCAGCAAGGATCTCTGGGAAGAAATAACCCTTGTTCCTAAGCAAGTTAAAGGAGGAGCTACACACAGATCTTGCTTTCATGGTGATGGATCTAAACTACGAAAGTTCAGTGATGGTAAGCAGAAGAAAAAAAGAAATCTAGAGTTACTTAGGAATATAAAGTCATTGCATGTGCTTGTGAGGCACAGTGACTATTCAGTGTTTGAAAGGGGGAGGGGGTAGGCCACTGGGTTTTGGGGTTTATGACACTCTTAAATGAAAGCTTGACTTTTAGCTAGAAACATTGAAAATAAAGAGCCTTCTAAATGCAAACCAAGTGAACACAAAGGTCTCTACAAAGAGTTTACAGAAGAAGTAGGAAAGGGAGATATGACGACCTAATTGTTTGCGCTTATACAATAGCAATGTCCTTGGCTATCACTGCACATCAAAGCATACAAATCATACACCTTAACAGCTTCTGTTTTTCATGTAACTTCACATTGGCTTTGGGAGCAGCTATTCATGCTAACTTTGGAGAATATTATATATTCTTCAGTGTACATCTCTGCAAAGTGAATTATGGTATGTTGTCACAGAGAGCACCAATGTCCCATTCTTGCACAGTAAATTGTATCAGTCAGCACATATGACCCCTGTGTTTTGAGACTAATGCCTTCCAACTAAAGACTGCAATCTGCATTATTAAGTAATCAAAGCAATGAGTTTAACTGCAGCATTTTGATGCTTTATCTCATTCACAGGCAATATATTTAAAAGAATGAATAACCAACACTTAACTGTTGCTTTCTATTACACTTTTTAAAATTAACAACCTGATTAAACACTTGTACAAAGGCCAACAGACTCGTCATAATGCCACAGTTCATAGGGTTCACAGTAAAGGAGACTTTCATTTGCAAATGACATCTTTCGTTCTGAAAATTATGCCAAAGGGTACTTAAATATATGCATTTATTTTGGCTTTATCTGATGGTAACATTTTTTTTTAACAGAAAATGCATTGAAAATTAATAGCCAGGAAAATTTTCAGCCTCTCTTAAAGGCCAGCAAAATTAATAATCTATGTCCCTTATTTGATTTATTCACAAGTCCTGGAAAATGTAGAGGCCAAAGACACTAAACAATGCAAATTCCTTAAGATACATACTAGTATTAAAAAACATGTAATGAAAAATGAGCTAGTATAAGCCCCTTCTATTTTCAAATGAGGAACTGTTAGTATAGAAATATCAGCCAGAAGGAGGGAGCATGGCTGTTGTTTTGGAGGAGAGTTTTACACTAGAAAAATCAAGACCAGAAATCTTATGCAAACCTTTTTTTTTAAGCTATATTCATGTCTATCCACTGTAAAGTAGAAGTCTACTGTATCAATACTCTAGATATGAAGAGCTCTTAGCCCATTAGCAGTCTCAATATTTTAAATTAGTCAATATGGTAGTCATTTAGAACTCTGACATGGTGAACAACCTTAAAATATAGTTTTGGTAATTGAATACTAGTTCACCAGAGTATTCTCAAACTCTTTTTAACCACAAAGAGGAAAAATAGAGGTACTTGATATGGCAAACACTTTTCACTGAATTTTCACTGAATTTTTAGAGTTGGAAGGGACTGTAGAGATCATCTAGTCCAACTCCCACCGAAGCAGGATTGCTCATAGCTAGAGCATGTCACTCAGGACATGCTATCTATCTGTATCAACATTTTTTAAATCAATGCACAAAGTCAACCATTGAATAAGGGAATGACATTATATTTGCATAACTAACTAAAATTTAATTAAACATTACTTTTGCTCTATCTTTGTCTTATTCATTCAACACAAATCTTTTTTCTTTCCTCATCTTAGACTGTTCCTATACCAGATTGCATCTTTCATGCTTTTCACTGATCAGTTGAACTGTTTAAAGGGACATATAGCAAAAAGAGAAACATCATACAGAATCTTCTGTAGGATACTCCACCAAAATAAATATGATGTCCCACCCTCTAGTACTCTCTATACTAAAATGTAATTGGGTAAAACACTATATGTAAGTTATATCATCACGTCCAAGATTTGCAAAGAGAAGAAAAGATATTTCAGACTCTAAATGACAGCTCTCTGTAACTTATATCTATCAAAGTCTGTCCAAACTCATTTGCTGCAGAAGAGAGAAGCAAGGAATCTGTTTTGACTTTCTTAGCTCTTAAGTACAGAGCTGTCTCAAACTGCTGTCTTACAATGCTCTTTTCAAAATGATCCAAAATTGCACATATAACAATTACAAATTGTCAAGTTAAATGAGTCATAAGATACAAGATGATAAATTCACCTTCCTTATTTCCCAATTCGACCAATTATTGTAAAAAAGTAAATTCAGACCTCATCATTTCAAACCCCATCCTGAACAAAAAATTACCACTGAATGATTAAAGGCAATACAAATAATAAAATGATCCTTGGCTTTAGAATACTCTAATCCATTAGAACTAAAAAGGCTTTTAACTTATTGAACTTCAACTTTTTGGAGGCCATACAAAGACAACGTTTCAATCTCAACAAGAAGGTTTAGGCTGCTCATGGAAACCAGAGACAATGTAATACTGTTTGTAGATTCCTTCTTTTGATTTTTTTCCTTCAGGGAAGGATATTTTGGAAAAGATTCTCAACCAATATTTTAATGAGAGCTAAGACCTTATTTCCAAAACACAGAAGGTTAGAATAGAGTAAGTGCTCAGAAAAAAGTAGCTGCAGGTAGGGCAATCCTCCTTGGTAAAGGCTATCTATCAGTATTTCTTCAACTGGAAAAATCAATTGTAACAGTGAACAAATATTTTGGTACAGAGTTTTATTTTAATTTTCAAATAAATGTCATACTAACCAAAACCAAAAACAACCCAGAAAACTTGTTTTGTGGCAGAAGTTTTCCATAGTGTGGTCTGAGTGCAACGATACATGTAAATAGTATGACTGTAGCACAAAGCTCAGATAAATGCAGCATATTAAATGAGCTTCTGATGTATGCTTAGATAGTGTTCCAGTTCAACATATACAGTAAGTATTCTTTCTCTCTAGAAAGAACATTTTGTGTTTTGAGAACTCTGGACTTACACTGGAAGAGTACAAGCTGGTTATTCTTTCACATTTGTCTTTCAACACTAAACCTAAAAAGAAGTATGTTGAATAAATCAAATACTTGGTACATGACACCAGTAAATGTGTGGAAGACAAAAGGACTCAAATCTGGGCTGTCACCCTATATAAATTTTTTCCACAAATATCTTTGAGGAGTCTTCAGAATGTCATGAAAATAGAGCAGTCCCAGGAAGGTGCCATTTCGTACACCATAGTGTTCTCCTTCTATTTGCAAAGAAATATCACAGGAACAGTCTGTTCTCATAGTGGGATGGGAACTAAACCTCTCCATAACATTTTCAGTGCCAAGCAGCTCATCCCCTATCTGTCTGCCAGCAGGAGAGAGAGAGAGAACAAATGAAAATTGGAAAGGAAAAGCGACCGGAATTTGGGCTTAGGAAAGAAACATCTGCTAAAGGGGCAAAAAAGAGGTGAAGAGAATCAGACAAGGAATCCTAAAGCAGATAACAGAACAAACCTATGGTAAAAAAGTTCCTCAAAAAATTGAGGGTGGGACTAGGGAGGAAGTGGGCGGAATGTGAGGGAGCATAAAAATACAGGAAATTATCAGGAAGAAAGGAAGGGAAACATAATACCAGATATACTGGAGGTATTCACCTGTATTAATAATGCAAGACGAGGAACAGAATGACTGGATAACAGTGTGTTTTGTTTGTCCCAACATATGAGGTTTTTTCATTTTTTCTGATCTTATTTTCTCAGCTTTCAAAATCCATTCTACAAAGGAAACAAATTTAAGATCATTGTAGGAAAGTTTCTACATTTGAACAGGCACTGTGGGAGGGAAAAGAATCTGCCACTTAAATGCAAATTTTCCGAGTTTCCTGATTATTCCAAAAACAGATGAGCATTCCTGTGTGCTTGGATGAGAAGTGTGGGTAAAATAAGAAAACAAGCAAAAGAGAACAGAAAAAACTTAACATCTTTAATTTTATTGTAGAAATATACCACGGAGCAGATGATCTGGAAAGATGGTTTAATGATAGTATTGGTATGATGGTCTCTCCATCCTGAACACTTCAGAATTAGGAAATGGGCTTTTTAGAATTAGGAAATTGCCTTGAAAATAATCAGACATTTAAAATGTAAAGTATATTTTTTTCTCTTGTTTTGGTTTTGGGTTTTTTAGGGATAGCTACACTTTGAGCCTCTAAATGTCAATCTTTAAAAGTATTTTCTCTAATTTTTAACTTTTTTTTTTTTTAAAGTAACAAACATAAGGCTTTGCTGCTACATACAAAGTCAGTACATAGCACTTTTCCAAAAATCCTATCCGTAGTAAGGTGCACAACTCAAATCTAGGAGATAGTAAACCTGGTGAGAAAGGGATATAATACATAAAATTGGGTAGCAGAGGAAGAATAAGGAAAATACTGGAGCCATTGTACCTCTGAAATCTTGTGTTGTTTTCCCTCAGAACAATTTAATTGTGACTGAAACAGGAAGTAACTGATCTTTCACAAGCAGTTTGGTGTTACAGGTTACAGAAACATGTGCTCTATTGTTCCTTACATCAACACTCATGATAGTCTCATTTGTCATCCAAAAGACAAGGCAACTCCCATGCGTACTAGGTGTCTGAAGATTTAAACCATTACTCAGCAATGAGAAAAATTGCCAGAACACCTGTCTGGATACACATGATTCAAGTGGAAATTCATTTGAATTTACTTTCTTCTGTGTCTTCTATTGCTCTTCAGCAATGCTGTACATGTGGTCCACCAGGAATACAGGATTCCTACTTTCAACTCTCACAGCTTTGCTAGCAGTTAGACCATGTTTTTTTTTTTTACTTTCTATCTTAGTTTTACTACAAACAAAACATGATAGCCCAATAATTCATGGTTACATCATGCATGCTGTCACAAGGATGACTAACCTAATCCTTTCCCAAGGCATTGCGAAGGAAAAGCATCATTCAGCTGTCTTAGGCTTTCTATTGCTGATACTAATACACAAATGTAACAGGTAATAGTCATGACATTTGGTTATCATGCAGTATATTACTATTAATTCTGGGTAACTGATTTGCTGCATCTGTAAGTCTCATTCCCGGGAAAAGTTTATCTTAGTTACTGCAGCAATATTATTTTGTTTATATATTACCAAAAGTCTAAACCCTTAATAAAAATCTAAGATACAATGAAAATAAACCATTCCAATAGGCATTACAGTCCTCAGGAATATAGTACACTAGCAAATGATTTCCTCCCACAAACACAAAGAAACAAGACCAAATGGAAGGCTGCATGGGTGGCAGAATATTTATAAAAATATCCACAATAGCTGCACTTCAAAATAAATCTAGTATAAGACGGGAGCAAAAACTTGCATAATATACATTAGATATACATTTTCAAACTAACTTATGTGTTTTCAATAACTGAATCACTAAGAGTCTGTTATTCACCAGTTAGAGTATATTATTTGAAGATTTACTGCTTGTTATAATCCATTTAAAATGAAAGCAGCGTGTATCTAACAACTGTGGTAGTGACAATATAATTATATTAAAATAGTCTATTATTTATGAATAAAACACTTCTGCCCATCATATTTCAATGTGATTTCCCCTTGCCCTTGTCTCTATTATCCTATACAGATCATGTCTTCTCTGGCAACAAAGTAGACTAGGCACACCACCAGTGACACACAGAGTCATCAGGGCATTGATTTTCTAAGTTAATTATTGTTGATTTCTTTATATTGTAATACCAACTGTACTGGCACACTTAATTAAAAAATTGCCCTGTTTGAAAAGGGCAGCTCCTAGTAATACTTAGCAAGCTATCACAGCTGCTTATTTTAATATTAAAAGTGCTCCCAGGTTTTGGTCAGTCTTGAACAAGCTTCTTGAACAAACTTGATACTCTTGTATCAAGTGTTTAGAAAGGGGGAAAAGAAATTATATTAATTTCATTCCACACATCGATCTTTTGTATTTAATTGTCTTATATAAATTATTATACCTCTCAGTGATGCTGTCTTGGTCAGACAACATCAGAGATAATTCACATGAGAAAATATACTCGTCTCAAAACATAGCAAGAGCATTTCACAAAAAATGTCTATATATGTACAGGCTCTGAAGTTTATTAGTCTCATAATATGTTGTCGAAATACAGCCTGATCTAGCCTGTAATAATTGTCAGAATTCACACTGACCCAAAGGGTACAGCTCTGAGACCTAGTATGGTAAACCAAAACATTTTTGTGGAAGCCTATGCTCTTCCAAAGAAGAGCATCAGTGAAAATTTTATGCAGTTATCTCTGTGTAGAGTTTGTTGAAAGGTGCAAGTATATTTCTTCCTTCATAACCATCCCACGTTACTCATGGTTTACTTGTCTTCTAGGCTGTTAATAGCTGCAAGCAATTCTGATCAATTTCCATACATGCAACTGCAGGATTTTAGAAGACTTTAGTTTTATAATCTTGCCCATTTTTTAAGTAGAGTCATTTCGATGGATATGGCTAAAATAGCAGTATCTGTATTGACAGAAATTTAGGATTATTTTTAAAAAAGCTCATTTCAAATCTTAGCCAGTTTATTTTTCACACTCAAGCTGCCAAGAATTGCTGTGCAAAATCTGTCAGTTTTTAAATGCTTGCTACTGCACATTCAAAGCCTCATCAAAGAATATTTCCTTGAGTTACATAACACATAACACTCACACCCACCCAAATCCTGCCTACACCTTCAAAGAGTTCAGATAGCAGGGTTACAGAGCAACATTAACCTACCACATCTGAAGAATTATATAGGCTTTTATTTTGATTGTTTTTTTTAAACACAAAATGGAAACACAAAACTTGCTTTTTTCAATCTTAACTTTCCAAATATCTATATTTTTTCTTGGAGACTACTTAGACTAGTAATGAATGCTGGCTGCTAGGGGCCCTGTAGGTAATGATTTCTGCAGGAAGTCTTGTTAATCAAAAATTTCACTGAAATAGTTTATCAGTCTCACCCACCAAAACTCCATGTTTTGGAGCGAACTTTTTTGGGGAAAAACATTTTTTGGGAAAACATAAAAAAACATAATTTCAACAAGGATCCCATTTTGCCACTTCAACTCCATAGAGCAGTACTTGGGTCAAGATGAGCAGCTCTCTTCAGTTGAAGGGATTGGTTCAAGCAGGGAAAGATCATTCACCCTGAGTGAGAATAGCAGATTTCAACCAGAGAAGCCAGGGCAGGCTTTGCAATGTCAAGCCAATACATTATTTTAAAACAGCTGGGAAATGGGTATTTCCAGAAAAGAAAAACAAATGGGAGGGGGCTATAAAGACAGAACAAATGCTGTCTTAATTTAAGTAGGGATGATATTTTTAAGTTATCTGGTTGTGTTAAACTGCTAATAAGCTAATTTGAAGAGCCCAGGACATTCAAGAAGCTGGTATTTAATTAACAAAATCACACCTCAGACAATGCCAGACAAAGGGTCAGTCCTTGAATGAGGAGCTCCCTAGAGGGGAAAAAGCACGATCAATGCTGCTGATTCCTCATTCATTCTTTTGCTACTAAATATCATTGATTGGGAGAAACACTACTCTTTCTCAGCTACTTAATTTGACATAACTTTCCCTTTTTTCCCTATGCCATCTGATCCCTTGACAATTACTTGATGTTGACAAAAGCCTCAAAGGGGAAAGTTTGTTTAAATGCATATGAACATACATGCATAAACTTTGGGATTCAAATTTATATTGCATGCAAAGACTGCAGCCTTCTCTTTCTGCCATTGTAGTTCTTACAGACTTTAGTCTATGAACAATGTTCAAGAATTATAAAAGTATAACATCATCATATTTTAAATAAAAGGGCACATTTCCACAACATATGTGGAATATATGACTCATCCCTGCAATTCGATCCATGCACAATACTTGGGCAAATGATCAAGTCTAAAATTTTTGAAAGAAAAACAGTAAAGAACCAATAAAAAAAATAGCAGTAGGGCCATGGTGAATGTGTGAGCCTTGTATTTTAGCCTTTGGTAACAGTCTAAGAAAAAGGCACTTACATTCTTGAGCAAATTGATTGATCAAAAATATTTATACATACATATTTATACATACAACCTAATTCTTATTACGTTTCACAAGTAACTAGCAGTAAGTTCTCCTCACTTCACAACCAAACTAATACCTTTAGTTACGTCATAGTTCCAGAAACACTTGAAAAATATTACTTCTTTTCTCTTTTACCTAGTGTATTTGTACAATTCACCATGAATGCTCAGCAATCTCAAGCATATTTAGAGCTTCAGTTGCATCAATGCAACTATAGGAAAAGAACTTTTATGGTATATTCTGGAGAAAAAACACTTTATCAAGAATATGGGCATGATTTACCTTGTTCTTATCTATGATCTAACTGTAAGAAATATGAACATTCTTTACCATCATTTGTGAACATTAACTATGTTAGAACTAACCAATTATTCTCATTATTATGAGAATAATTTCAAGTGGAAATTTCATTAAATCACTTTAGAACAATCACATACTCCCAAAACAAATCCTTTTTAGCCCTGTGTACCTTAAATAAGTTTAAATAGAATAAATATCTGAATCAGAGGATAAATTATTTTTTGCAAGTAAGCAATACCTTAAAGAAAGATTATTTATCATTGATTTTTCATGTCAAACTAAGCCTTCTGCATCTGTTCTACCCTCTAATTGCAAATACAAAAAGAGCACAATCCTGAATTACACATTTAAAAGTTAAATTAAGTTATTTATATGCATATGTATGATCCTTGTTCAGGGCAGTATGAATTAGCACTCTTTTTCTTATAGCTTAATTACAAATCAAGAAATATGTTCTTCCTGGAGTGTAAGATGTTCCTTCAATTGTTAAAGGACAATTCATCATAATCCAAAGCCTCACTTTACTACACTTACTTATCTTACCTGTGATATCACTATCAGGTGGTTTTTCAAACTTCATTCTAAGAAAGACAACTTCTTACAAAACTTACCAAACTAGACTGCAGTGTGCAAGTCGACACAAAGTATGCTGCAATAAATTTTACTTACAGTACAGTGCTAGCCACTAACTGGCTACGTTTCTAACTCTAATCTTCAAAATGCCACTAAACAACATTAGAAAGACAAACTGTAGATGGCATTCTCCTTATAGTGCAGATACACAGTCCTGGAAAAGAAAAAAGAAAAAAAAAGATAAATTACATAAGCAAATAAAACACGTTTTATTTTATTCCCTGGAGGAATACAATTTTTCAAACTTGGGATGGAAGCTTATAAACTCTATTTAGACTTTTAAATTTAAAGTCCATTTTGATATTTTTACGGAGATAGTGATTGCTGGACTCCAAATTCAGAATACATGCTTTGTATTTAAGGTCTTCTGCGAGATTTTTATCACCCACCTGCAGGTAACCAGGTGCTAAGCTACTTGATAACATTTCCTATTAGCTTTCTACTTCTGAAGACTTAGAAAAAGAAAGGCACGGAGATTTAGCTAGCATTTAGTCTCAGTCTGTGCTGTGCAACTGCCACCAATTACACAGGACTTCTATGAGCACTTTCAAAAGCTGTAGCTCCCTCATTTATGCAATGAACACTTGTTACACTTGCTTGAACTTCACAGTCAATAGCATCTACATGGAAATTTTTTGGGCTTTCAATACCTTGCCCCATTTTTTCTTATTTATCTATTATTTTATTTCTCTGTGTGTAGATCCACATGCGAGGTCTTCCCAATAAACATGAAGTCCTAAATCTGTAGTGTTCTTACGTTTGCGTTAAATAATTCTTCCAAATATTTCCTTAGAGAGTGTGCTTGTGGGCCCTAACAGCCTCATCAGCCAGCAGTGAGTGAAGCCTATGATCACAAAGGGAAAAAAAGTTCTTTTTATTCATTAGATTTTAGATTTTCGTTTAAGATAAGACCTACTGAATAAAAGGCCAGAATTAGTAAAAATTAAGGAACCAAAGATTATGTTCAATATAAACTTACATCTGCTTTATTTGTAAGCACTTCAGAAGAAAGCATATTTAGAAAAGAAAGGGTATAAGGGCATTATGAGGATTAGTTTTTTATTAGTTACATTAAAAGGTATACATCTTCAGGCTTCAGAAAACACTCTGAAGTCAATGATCAGAATTCTGACAGGAAACAATCATTTCACATGGTGTTTCAGAACACAGCAGAAAGGTATTTTAATCTGAAATAGAATTGAATAGAATAGAATTTGAAAAAGAAATGACACTATCAAAGACAGATAAAGATGTGCTTATGCTTATCCCTAGGACGAATAGCTTTTCAACTGGAATCTAAGGATGTGTTGAAATTTAGCTTACAATAAGGAGTTATCTCTGATCAGGACATGCATCAGCCTTTGTCTTGATAATATATGACATACCAGAGCAGGGCTCTACAGCAACTCTGCTAGGAGAAAATTTACAGCGTCATGATTCAACGGAACTGGACTGGCTTAAATGCATGCAAAATACTTTGCATGGTTAACTTTGTAGACATTTCCTAGTCTCTCTGTGGAATGGAGTTATACTGGATTTTCCATAGCTAACTCAGAAGCTTTTGTTGCAAACCACCCCTCATCTCCTTTCCAGTCCTCAATGTTATTGTGCCTTCTTGAACAAGCTCTCCAGAGAAATTTCTGTTTCCTTTTTGCACAGCCACAACAGTATTTTACAGCTGGCCTGGTTTGGGGTGGAGCAGACTCAACTTTCTGTTCAGTGAGAAAGGCTCTGGCTTATCCTTGTTGCTGTGGCACCCAGGGTCAGCTGAGGTGGTTGTTTACCCTTGCAGGGGTTGTACCTGTGGGGAGGCGTGGACAGGTCAGGTCACACAAACTGATCAGTAGGGTGTTCCATCCCATCTGCCATGTTCAGTATAATAGCTGAGGGATCAAAGGGGGCAGGGCTGCTTTTCTTCAAGGGTGACTTTCTTCAATGGCTCCCTTTCATCAAAGGGAGCATCCCTAACAACCAAAGAGTTCATTTGCCTTTGATTTTGCTCCATGTGTTCCTGAAGCTAGATCTGGAATCTAGTTCCCATCTGTTACTGATCCAGTCTGGAACTTAACCCAGTGCCTGCCAGTGACATCTCCCTGGGATCTTGATACAGTTCTGTGTATATTTTTACATATTGCATCTCTTTCATTATTTCCTTTTTCATTTTATTATTATTACTTATTTAAAGCAGTTCAGGTTTTTCTAAACTCGTAAGTTTCTTTATCACTTTTCTTCCTCCATTTGGGCAAGAGATGGGGGAGAGCATCTGCTGTCTTGCCATTGGCCAACCTGGCCCAAACCATGACAATAGCCATCCTGTCATATGCAGAGGTTATCCAAATTGGAAGATGGAAATCTTGACCAAAAACTTTTTAACCATTTAACACATCTAACTTCTTCCAAATAGTGTAGAAATAAAACCCGAAATAATTTCTTCTTTTTGGGAGCCTGAGATATCAAGAGATTTGAGGTGGATCTGCCTTGGTTTTTTTCTTATATTTTTTGTCTTGTGCCGACTGATAAGTCTTGTAAACTCAGAAGCCAGGGTTGACTTGTCTATAAGCTATTTTTTTTCTTTCCTGAGAGAAATATTTCTCTCAAAGGAGAAAAATAGGGGATCTGTCCTGTGTTCTTACAAACAGACTATTCCAGTGCTTCAAAAAGAAATTTTTTATTTCCTCTGTGACCTGACTGCATGCTCACCAGTTGCTTTGCAAGTCATAAATTTTCCAGTTCCTGTTTTCTCCCTCCACTGCATCATATTGAATCTAGAAGCTCTTCTGCCCAGTAGCAAATTCATTTGGTTATAACGGATTTTCTCCCCTCTTGAAGGGATATCATCTTCCTTAATAAATTGCAATGGCAAACCAAGAAAAAACTTATCAGATACTGTCTTTCACGGCATTACCAACATTACCCTTTTCAAGTTCTCTTTTGCAATCAAGAAGAATCAACTCTTTTGGAAACATAATACAAAAAAAAATTTGGGAGTCAGTACTCTAGTCTCAGAGTTAAGAAGGAAACAAAACTATTAAGCATGCTTGAGTGCTATATAATGTGGAAGGCTATATAATGTGAAAGCATTACTCTCGGACCTCAGAGACCAAGTGTTTACTGTGATCATGGCAAAGTCACTTAACCTTTTCTGGCCCTTATACCCTGAGGCTAAAAACATGCCCTAGCTTATCCTTATGAGGATAAGAACTGAGATACTTCAATATAGTAATTGGTACATGTTAATAACAATAGCTGGATAGGAATCTGAAAGACACAGATTATCATTGACCAAATCTAAAAAGAAAAGAGCAAAGCCTGAACCGCTTCAGGTTTAAACTAGATGCGATATTTAGCAGAATAGCTCTGCAGCTAATTCTTTTATCTATGTAGGACCTTGGAAATGCAGGAGGACGTCTCTCTAGAGTTACAAAAGAAAGATTCTTATATAAGTGTTTGTGCTAAAGTTATTAGACAAAATTAAATCTGAGGATTCTGATATGGAGGATACAAAATAGAAACACACAAGATGGTGGAAGCATAATTGACTTTTAGGAATAGAGGCAATAGCCTGATGTATTAAGATACTCTTCAGAATTAATAGTGACTTATTTGTAAGCAAGATTTGGCTTGCAGTGTATGGGGGTCTACTCAAACCTGTATACCCATATACTGGTTTATACCTGTATACAGGTCATACCTGTAACATGAGCTAATAATCTCAGTTTTATATATAGCATTATGATTTTCAGGACCTTTGGTCTTTTGCTTCTCTTGCTACTGGCACCAGTTAAGAGGATTGCCTTACAGAAACGTGCTTCTTACTAACATCCTACCCGATGACAGAGAACTTCCAGCATACCACATCAGTGCAGGAGAACTACACTTATTTTTTCAGCTCAATTTAGCTGAGAGGCTCATCCTGTGCCTATTAATAACCAGCTTCATAGTTTCTGTGCCAGACTGTAAGCATAACAAAGCAGACACTAACATTTAAAACCTAACAGATAGCTTACTATTTTTTCTTCAAGGAAGAGAGAAATAATATTTTGTGAGCACTAAGAATTGTGTTGGTGTCAGTGTCTTCTTATTTCTTGTACAGCTATACTGGGAATGAAAAAGGATGGTGAGAGCAATGAATTTTGACACCACAAACGGTATAGGAGGATACCTCTGTATACAACATTCAGAGATATGGCCATAGTTGACATGACATGAGGTAGTCCTGCTTATTTTATGTGTGCCACAGTCTACTATGGCAGTGACCACAAGTGCATGCTTGTTTTTTTTTACCAAGAACCAAACTACATTCAGTAATTCAGTACATTCAGTAATTCCCCAAAGTTCTTTTTTATAGAACAGTTATTATGACTGTTTGTCACTTTCTATTCAGCGTTCCTGGTACACTTCAGGTTTATCTTTACAAAGTTATTTATAAATACTGAAAAATGTATAAACATTTTTGGTCTTGCTGTTTTGCAATAAGCTATTTTCATTATCTTCTCACAGTGAGATACTATTATGCTCACATACAGCCCTTAACACTTGGTTACAAAAACACAGCACCAAAACCTGTTTAGTCCCATCCAAATTGTTTGGAATGTGTAAGTGAGTCAGCTCCACTGCAACAATGTGCGATTAAGCATGTCATGCTGCAGGCACAGCAGCCAACAGAGCACAGAGCAAAACTGTAAAATTAACTACCGTATGCAAACTGCCATTCCATTAAATAAGTGCAAATACTTTATCTGTCTGCTGAAGAAATATGGCAGATAAAATAATAAACATTTAATGTATCAAGTATTTGAAGTTTTGGTGTCTAAATTTTTACAAGTTTTAAGACTACATGCAAAAATATTACCCAATGCTGATACCAATGTAATATTTCGTGCTAGGAAAAGACATAGCAAAAACCAGCTCACAGTTTGAGTGACACAGATAAGATTCTCACTATCACTTCTCCCTCTTCCTACTAGGAACAATGAAAGTTACGTTAAATCTTTCATCCTCAGATAGACAGTGAATATTGAGGTGAATAGGTGTCTGTGAGAGATTTGCTGCTACTAAACATTATGGCATGTTTGGTTTCTAGAGAATGATCCAACTACCTGTTCAAGTAGAAAAAAGATTCTTATATCTTGCTGCACAATAAATATGTTTTCCTTTAGGGATCATGATAGTATGTGAATATTTACTTATTTGTCTTTTTCTTGCCATTCTTATGCAACAATAAGCACTGTAGAATATCGCTTTTTCTGCTGCCAATACTTCTACTGCTGCTTCAGCAACAGTAAAATGAAAAATAATTTTAAGCTCAATATATTTATCACACACACAAAAATGTGATAACAATCAAGCTGTCTGTAGAACAGTGAAAATTATCAATGTAAAACTGCCACAGAACAAGCGAAGAGGACGAAAAATAAAGTTGTGCTTTCATTGCATAAACTAGCAACGTAAATATAAATGTAACAAAGAAATAAACTCTTAAAAAGGTGAGATTTCTCTGGTAACCAACAGCTTTTATTCCAGTACTAATAAGGAAAACCTATGTTTCATTTAATGAACAGTGGAGCAGTAAGAATAGATTCCATCACAAAAGCCTACATGTGAGCATTAAAAAAATATAAGAATGTATAATGCAGGTGTTCAATATAAAAAGATTCCACATAGATTTGCATTGTTTTAGCTGGGAAAAGAGTCAAAATTTCTATCATAAAAAATTTCTTCCCATTCCTAAAAGGCAAACAACTTAATTGGATCATTTGAATGCACATTGTATTCTAGCTTTTTAAATGTAAGTTGTCCTGTTTATGTCAAAATGTTGAGCAAGCTGCAACCAACAGGAACAACAGACAAGTCAGATAAAGGCAAAAAGAAGTGGCCAAATACAATAATTAAATCCAGTAAGTAATGAAAAGTGATGGGAAAAACAGATTTAAAACATACATAACACAACATTAAGTCAATAATGACAAAAGAAAAAAAACCTATCTAGAGATTTAGTATTATTGAAGTAATTGCTTCTTTCAAGAAAAAAAAGGGTTAAATGTGATATAACAGGTACCTAATGAGAAGTTTCTGTAATATTAATACAAAGGAATGAAAACAGTCAAAATGATGTCTCCTGGGAAAGAATACAATGCAAAACTTAACTGTAGATTTTGGAACAGAAATTAAATACATTGCTCATACCCATTGCCTAAACCACCTCTACTTCTTTGCTTCAAAATTGTAATATCTCATGAAAATGCTAGTGAGAATGCTCTCACTGGATTTCGTATTGTTATTATGCAACACTTCTATAAATGTGGAGAGTTTGGAATGGAATTGTGTTTTTTAACTCTGGTAAGTCTTCTATGAGACTTAGAATTTATAGTATATGTAGATAAATTACGTGTGTTTAAGATATTCTGTTTTCACTAGTTCATGATAGCCTACTATTAATGTGGTTCCTTTATCACAAATTGGCAGTTTTGTGTCATAAGAATATTTTCCCCATATTTAGGAATAATACTCTTCATGTACTTATAGCCACCCTGGTATACCACCACTCTGACAACTCTTGGATGGTATGTGAAATTTGGAGTAATAAACAGGATACCTTAATACATCCTGAGATAAATGCATAGTATCCCTGTGCTAGCTCACTACAGTATGTATCAACAGCTGTCATCTCACAGGCGTAGTTCATTCCAATTCTGTAAATTCTGTACAACACTAAAAAAATTAAGTAAGTTTCATGATGCATACCAGAGAACTGGGTTTTGACATCTGGGGTTTTATATGCTTCAGTATTTTTCAGCTGTTTTACAATTCCAGAGATAGAAAAGAGACAGATTTTTGCTTTAAATATGTGTTTAGTTTCTTAAAAGTTCTGCTGCATAACATTAAAACTGGCTATTTTACATAGTACTTTAATTCTGATGGCTTTCAATTTTTTCTTTCTTTAGTTGTTAGAATACCCTAAGAAAAGAAAGAGAATAAAGATAAATATACATAGAGAGATGCATATTCAATATTTTGATTTAATTCAAAGGATCATTAAATGCTGAGAATTTTAACAGAATCTCAACAGAGAAGTACGCTTTGGATTATTACAGAAGTAATAAAATAATTCTGAGGCTGTTCTTTACTAATATAAACTCTCACACTTCAATCGGCTGAGTGCCCCATGGAAATTTTTGCCACCAGACCCAGACTTTTTGCCATTGGTTTTCTTGTATTTCTCATCCAGTTTCTGCTTCATCTGTGAACATTCTTTTTTATGTACCAGCATTCACTCATTATGTTCTATCATTTTCCTAAACCCTAATGGATTGATTCTATTAGATTGACTTATTACAAACTGCCAAAGAAAAAACCAAACAAAAAAATAAAAGCCTGGAAGAACCCCCCCAAAAAATGAGACACCAGTTAAAAGAGTTTGCATATGCATATTAATATAAAAGTAGATTTTTTATTCATGCAATGTCAATTTCTGGCCTCTTTGGTACATGTGCCATCATATTAATTATTACTTTATTAATTATTAATTAATTACTTATTAATTATTTGAGCACAGTAAAGATTTTAGCTACTTTCTCACAAGAATAATCTTGTATTGTAAATATTCTTTTAATAGAAACAGAGGAATGTTGTATTGAGAGCTTTTTCATCTTTAGCTGATTAGCAGAGGTAAACTATTTCAGCTTGGTTTCTTAAAAACTTTTCCTTAGATGTTTACCTCTGATCCTGTGGTTTTCTCTCTCTCCTTATTGCTTGCCTTACCAACCACAGGAAACAGGGAATTTAAACTGTAACATGTAGGCTACTTTGAGAAACTCCTTGCATGGTCAAAGGAACGGGAGTTTTAGATACCTTTTTTCACAAATTCATAAATTTCATTTTAAGTTGGGCCTTTCATATATCCAGCTTATTTTTTTACCTCATTAGGCAAAAAGAGATAATAAAACTACATCATCTGTAAACAAGTAATCATGAGTCAGTGAAAAAGACGGGATCTGGATGACAAGAGGAAGCATGTAGCTTATAAGGGGATGTTTGGTGTAGGTACAGCCATGACAGGCATCCGTGTAACAGTAATTGATGGCTGATTAAAGAATATTTGTCTGGCTTCAACAAGATGTATTATTCAAGCTAGTTTTTTCCTTCTTTTCATTTCCTTTCCACGGAAACCTACAAATGTACTAATTAGGCATATTGGACACTAACAAATCAAAGTAAGTTTAGCATATGTATACTTCCCCTCACATTACTAGTAAAAAATAATAACATCTATCAATTTCCCTTTAACAAGGCATCAGAATCGATATCCATTACTACACACTTCAGCTGTCTCCCAACAGCATCATTACAGGCTCAGCAGTGCTTGCTGTGTGTTTAATCCTATCAGGACTGTATTTGGTTTGTTCAATGCTACCTTTCATACTCTATTAGAATTCAATTGGCATCACTCCCAATGAGCAATTAAAAATGAGCATTTTTAAACAAAGTATTTTAATGATTATGGTCTTCAAGGAACAGGTTTTGGTGCCCTCATCTGAAAGCAACAGGCAATTAGCGAACTCAGCATACCACACATGTTAGCACCATGGATCCTAAAAATGTCTACCTTTACATAAACAGGAAAATAATTTTATGGGAGAAAATACTTCTCAACATGAGACACTGCAGATGGATGAAAACGAAAGTTCAGAATTAACTTAAAAAACTTGACTATCTTTGAGGTCCAGTCAGCACCATCTCCCAGAGCTTTACGTCTTCAAGACATTTGTAGGGAATGGTTCCCATGATAGGGGTTGACAGATATGACAAAAATATTTCTGTTATTGGGAAATGACAGTCTTTACTTAGGAGCTAATTCCAAGGAATTTCCATCAAGGAAATGAGGCTGTCTTGAGCAAAAAAAATGAAAAGTATTCCTCAGAAAGCTAAATCTGCCAATGCCTAGAACAAAAAAAGGGTCATGAAGAAAGCCTATATTCATGTCCGAGGCTAAAGGCATAACACTTAAACTCTATTTGAATGAAGTCCTAGCTCTTAAGAATAGTTCCACATCCTTATTTGTCTGGAGTACAAGTTTTGCACCTACAAGATGACTGTCTGTGATTGCTTCTGATCAGTTCTGGAAGACTCACAAGCAGAGTGAAATCTTTTTCTCTAACACTGCTACTGTTGTGTTCCTTTCTGGTAAGCTCTGCAGAGAATTCCCAAATCAGATTTTCTCTCTTTATAGATTTCTTGTTTGGAATCTTCCTTGGAATCTTCATTTGATGGTTTCCATGAAAAAATATCCTAAATTTCTCCCTAAAGTTTTGAGAGTTTCTCCTCTTCAGTATCTTGCAGTGTTTTAGCCCTCCTGCAAGTTTCTTCACTTAAATTATCTCATTTTAGCAATACCAACTATCTTCTTGGACTATAACAAATTGCACATAGATATTGCATAGAAAGTATACAATTATATCTATGCACATTGTGTACATTGCAGAACTGAAATGAAAAAAGCACAAGCTATAAGTTGTCAATAGAGAGGCATAAACATTTCTCTGAATAATAATTTCATCCTCAAGCCATGTTCCTTCTGTTTTTAAGTAACAGATAGAGGAGGAGCCATTATTGGCTAAAGTCTTTGTGCTTGTTATAGCAGTGGGTTCTTGGAACTGTTATTTGAAAGTCAACTGCTGAAATCTGGTACTGAGGGCTGTCATCTGCTGCCTGACTACAAACTGCCAATAGATTTTCATTTCTATTGCCATGGAAACACAAGTTGGTGTAACTCAGTAGAAAAGGAAGAAAAGTGTTTTAAACAGCCAGAGTTTTCAAACTTTGGAATTAGCCATAAAGGTCACACTGAGAGAGCCAGGGATAGCGTGTGGCATTGCCCCTTTTTCCAGTCCCCCGGCTGTCAAACACATGAAAGTAGCCAGGTTATATCATAGATACCTTCTGGCCAAGGAAGCTGCCTTCCCAAAGAAGTCAAGAATGTGAGGGGAGTATAAAAACCTGAGCTTTGTCTCATGTGCAGGCAAGATAGAGCTGGAGAATGTACCATGTGCAGGATCCTGGAAAGAGCTCAAGAAAAACCACAGTTTAATGATTACTTCAGGCCCTGCCAAAAGACTCACATAGAGTAGCCAGCAAATTTATTAAACTGTATCTGCTGCATTTCCCATTGCAACATAGAAAGCATAGAGCTTTTCTGAACTATTGTAAAAATTAACTCTTTCAATGACCTTTTATATTCAATTACATCGAATTGATTACAGTATTTTAATAGAATAAGAAAAGAATAGAAGTCAGCTTAAAGAGATTGAAACACCTCACCCAGATTTAGTAGCCTAAATCTGTCAGGTACTGAAACATCCATGTAGCTGCTTTTATTGCACCTGACAGTGATGTACTAGAAATGTAGTTTCTATAAACACTTGCTAGCTTTCTACCATCCAGTTTATCTCTCTAATACTTTGAAAATCCATCCATTTAACTTCTTACATGGCAAAATGTCACTAACTGAGGATGTATCCCAACATTTCCTTTTTTTCCCCAGGTGTAATTCATAGATCTGAGCAATCATTTGACATTTAAAATTAGCACAAGGTAAACTACAGTTTAATTACTTATTTCAAACTGCTACTGATGGTAGCTTAGTTAGATGATATATTTATGGTCTCTTTATCAACAGAATTTAATGGTGTCTTGCTACTGATTAATTGGGTCCTCTGTCTATTACAGCTCCATCTGCATTTGTTCACAGACTTATGGTGATTTTTTTTATTTTTCATTTCTTTACTGTATCCAAACTTTTCTTTCCTCCCTCTTATTTTGAAGAACACTAAGACAGACCTATTGGTGTTTCTCCTTGATCAGTGAAAGATCCCCTGTCCTACACCATATCCAAGTCATACTGTGTAAGCCAGAGTCTTAAGCATATTGAAGCTTCTGCAACACTACTTTTCATCATTTCATTGTGCCCAGAAAACATGTAAAAGTAAATAGATTTTTTGTCCAAGTATTGTGCTAGATATCTCAAAACACCCCAAACTACTGTCTAAAAAATACCATATGATAAAGTGGAAAATGAATAAGCAAGTGCAGCAAGACACGCTTACTCTGTTTCTGTATCTCATCTGTTCTGTTACCAGAAGATTGGTAGAAGCTCAGTTCTAACACACAGAATCTTGCAAAATGCTACTACAGAGTACCCTTAATTTGAGGTAGGAAAAGAAACACAATCTGTCTTGGTGCTTGTTGTATATTTTTTTTTTGTTAAACTAATATTTAAAAGCTGAAAAGGCAGAGTAAAATATAGTATTGCAACAACAAAAGAATATAACAGTCATGAGCCTCTTTGACACAGGTATCCTTACATACCTGTGTGATTCCTGTTTTAAAGAATTCAAGGACTAAATCATAGAAATATATAATTGCCTAGGTTGGAAGGGGGACCTTAAAGATCATATAGTCCAACTATCAACATACTTCTGACCCAAAAAAAAAGAAATAAAAATCACTAAACAATATTCCTGAGGACTATGAAAACCCATCTTTTGAACACATACAGGGATGGTGCCTCCCTGTGCAGACTGTTCCAATGCTTGATAACCCTGTTGGTGAAGAAATGTTTCTTAATATCCAATCTAAACTTCCCCCGGCACAACTTGAG
>JAOXNG010000001.1:99111551-99125774 GCA_028566535.1 Scolopax minor
TCACAGCAGTTTTTGAGAAACTCTGAAGATACTATATAAATGAATATAAGATAATACTAGTAATAAGATAATGCATAAATATCATTGTCCAATAATAGAATATATAGTATGTAAATGTAAAACAAACATGTGTTTGGTTTTTGGTTTTGGGTTTTTTTTTGCCTGTAGACATTGCAGAAGACAGATATATTGCCACAAAACTAATTGAATGGAATTTTAAGAAGGAATAATTTTGCCCGATATCATATGTAGCATGTCTGTTGAAAAGTACATTGTCTTCCATTGTGAGAAGACATAATTAAATTTGGACATTCTCTTTGCAGGAGTTAAGCAACACGTGAGCAAGGAAATCAAGCTTAATATGGTCCATTTTTAGGACCATATGCAAATTTAGACATCTTAGGACATATGAAAATGTAAATTTTTTTCACCAAAGACTCTTTAAAGGCTCCTTAACTAGTTCATTTTGCTAACAATTCTGTTCCCTTCAGTTATATAGCTTTTTTTCATTGCCACACATGAGATATTGTGGCTTACATCTGCAAATTTCAGAAATTTTATAAAATCTCAGCATTGCTATAGTTCTTGCAGATGCTGTCTGCAGCTCAAAAGATGTTCTCCAGCTGCAATAATAATCTATTTTTTCTAACAATTTTGTGTTCAACCTCCATGGCTTCTGGAAGTTTTTAAGGGATAAAACCTAATGTGGATAAACAGATAAAAGAGGGGACAAAATATTTTTCCAAATATGCCACCCCCTCCTAGACCCCATCCATAGGAATCAGTCCATAATATAAATATCTAGGAACTGAAATTCCTTTCTGTTCATATTTAGATCATCTAGAAAACCCAGAAATATTCTGTTTTAAACAAACAAACAAAAAAAAACCCACAACCCAACCAACAAAAACAAAACCAAGAAAAATCTGTGTCTTAAAAAAAGAAAGCAGCAATGTGCCCAATTCACAGGACAACCAACCCTAATTACAGATGTAGATTGTGGTTCTCTTGTCTGCAATTCAAAACACAAACCAATATGCCCTGCCTTCCACCCCACCTCACAAACCTGTGGCATAAAGAAACTTAAATTCTGAGCTGAAAAATTTGCATTTTAGGTGTCCAGAATTTCTGATCATTTTCTATTGCTACTTCAGACATCTCCTGGTGTTACTTGTTGTGAATTCCATTCTAAATACTCTCATAATTTCCATATGCATTGCAGAAAACATATGTGCCAAAACCAAGACTAAACTCCACTACGGGATCCAGTATCTAAAAGTTTTATGCTAAAATACTAAACTTATAACTCAGTGCTCAATGTTCTAGATGTATTTATGATATATATCCAAAATATAGGTGACTGCAGGAATTGGTATTAACAACAAATCATTTCTCTGTTCTCACAGAACAAAGCAAATGAGGATATGCACAAGAGACTCTCTGGAGGTCAAAGTTGAAACCGTGTTATTCTCAGGAGTTGTGAATACTATATGTTTCTTCAAAAAACAACAGTTCAGCTGCATGCCAGGCAAGTGGTCCCCTGTGGCTTGTAAAGCAGGGGGTTATATCACTGTGTATGTTGTGAAGGATTAATGATTGTACTCTGTCTCTGTCAGTCTCTGACTTGATGGAGAATGTCTTGATAAGTGTTGTTACAGACTCCTCAAGTCAGAGGGCATTCATGAGTGCATGAGTTTCCAAACAGGAAACAGCATAGCAGGAGTTTTCTGTCAAAAATTGCAGTATTGAATAAATAGCTTGAACACTGTGTTCATTGCTAAGAGCCCAAAAATTACATTTGTAATGTAGATCAACAAATTTTCTATTGTCTATGAAATTAATGCTTGTGACTTTGGTCAAAAGATTTAAAGACACTGGAAAACGCTGAACAATAGAATATTGGATTAAGTCTTGGCATCACCTGAACACCTTAAAAGAAATTGAAGATAGTACGAATTCCATATAACATTTTTATATACATTGCCAATATCTGCTTTCACACAGGTGTCATTGATGACTCAAAATAACCAGATAAGCATTTGGGGTATTCCAAGGGATTTTTGGAAAAGATTTCAGCTATGGCATAGTTAGGACAGCATTAGGAAAAATGCATTAGAAATAAGCATAATTCCAAGTTTCAGAGTAGGAAGCTGGAAGGGCCCTGAGAGTTACCCCTCCTGGGTAATGAGGGGACGCTGAGTTCAGAGCCATCAAAACCTGCCATTCCTGGCCTGACTTCTAGCAACTCAAATACTGGTGAGCTCTTAAAAATGGTGGTATGTGGATAAGGAGATGATCAAAGGCCAGAAGGGTAAATGGTAAAGGATGTAAGCCAGTCCTATAGAGAGCAAGGTGTTCTTCTAATGCTGTGACACTGGCTCTGCTTTCTGGTTCCCCCTTTGCTTATTTCCTAACTCATCTAACTCATAGTCTATACTGATAACACAACATATGATAACATACAAATGTTAAAGAAATACAAACACTGAAGGACATTGGGATAGGATGTCTGTGAGTCAGGTAATGGTGCTACTTTTGTCTGGGTAACCAGGCTGAACAGATAATGTAACTTGTGGCAGACCATACTCAGTGTGTTGCATGAGGTTGGGGGTATGCCTTGTTGCACACAACCCAAAATATCAAGCGGAGCAGCTTTCACTGGTGCAATCCTTAAAAGTGACCTGATAAAGTGGTGTGGAAACTGCCTGAGATTGGTAATCAAAGCATCCTGCTATATTTTGGAAAATAATACCTTCCTGGGACATTTTTTTTATCCTATATGGTTACATAATCAAGCATGAAAACGTACGGTGGAGCATATATAAATGTGAACTCAAAGTTCTAAAAGACTGGAATTATTCAAGTAAATTCTCACTCTAAGATGTGCAATAAAGATAAAAAATAATATTTCTCTTCAATAGCAATCATTTTTAATAAATGATTTTTTTATACATTATTATAATATAGTCTGAATTTAATTAAGATCTGGGTTTATATTGGTAATATTCTTATGCCAGGTCTTATTTAATTCTTCCTTACCTAGTCACTCTCAAATGATGATTGGTTTCATACCCTTTTTTGATTCTTATAATGATATCCAAAACCTGAAACTGTAATAGAAGTGGAAATATTACAAGACACAGTTGGTTTATGTAGTGTTTCAGCAAATACATATGTCCACCCTGCCTTGTTATTTTGAAAAAATAACCCAAATTTGTCAGAGTGTAGACCTTTCATTTAATCCTCTTTTAGTAAATCCAGGAATTAGTAGCTAGAATAAGATAATACAGAGAAAAATGCATAATAATCATTGGAGACCATGTACTGGTTTAATATATGAGAGTAGCTCATATATTACAGGCAGCAAAGACAACTACCTTTCCAGGCTAAGTGAACGTTACATACCCAAGAAGTACATGAGGTAAAGGTGAGTGATGACTTTTGATGGGCCAAAGCTCAGAAGAAACCACTTGAGTGTCCAGTACAATAAATATAAATAATTGTATTCAGATTAGGGTACAATGATACAGTCATACCCAATTACATTATATGTATTAAGATTTTGGGGGGTTTAATTGTGCAATATGACTGCATTCCTATGTCCTTTAATCAGTTTTAATTTAGAGATTCCCATTTGCAGTTTCTCAAGATTTTCCTGTACTTTCATAGGAAAGATAAATCAGACACAATTCCTTCCTTAAAAGTAACTGCACTGCTAGGGAAATGGTAGCAAATTTTATTCCTATTTTTAAATGTCTGTCTTCTTTAAAGTTTGTTTTTATCATTTTTGAATTCACATAATCACCATAGTATGGAATTTGCCAAGTTGTATGCTTCTTGCATATGTGACTGGAAACTCCTTATGGGAAAGCATTACTTATGTTGTTGATTTAATCAAAATATTCTAGATGAAGTTAGACAGGATTTTTCTTTTCATGGTTTTTCTTGCCACAGAGTATGGTAAGGTCAGTAACCTAGTTTAATGCCCTACTGTGATTCTCCTTATAGGAATTAAGAGAAAAACATACACACGCACATACACACACACGCACACAAAACAATGCATTTGTCATTAGGTATTTCATGAGCAAAAAAATAATTTAAATAAAACTGTGGAAAAGAATATAAAGAGGAGATAATTAGACAAACCCAAACTTTAATCAAACTAGCAATATTTTTTCTGAGTTCTGATCCATTTTAAAAATCACATGTTAAAGTTTTCTGCATTCTTCTTGAACTAATAATGTTCTGTAGACTGATTCTAATATTTTCGCTACTGTAATAATTTACTATCCCACTAATACAAAAAACCTCAAGATTTTACCGTTTGATTCAGTCTGAAAATAAGAGCACATTCTTTAAAGGCATTAGATAACACACATTTTTGTGCAATATAACATTGCTTTCAAATTTGAGTTTGAAAGTTTTAGAGGTATTTCTTTTTCTGCCAATTTTATTTTTCTAGATATGATAAACAGAGCTTGCATCAACTAAAAAGGTAATAGAAAGAGGGGATCATACTTTCAGCTTTGAATTAGATCCAGCCATTTCAGTAGTACAAAATTATCACTGTTTTAAATACCTCAACTCATTCATTTCTGGCATTTCAGAACACTGATTTTAAAGGGCACTCTTATAAAATCTATCAGGTTAAACTTTGATTGGCTATATCTCTTCAATGATTAAAATAAGCAGTCAAACAAAATGTGTTTCTCATGAATTCAAATTGTTACCCACTTTCTATCTGCTAATATAAATTGGGGCATTGTGTGGAATAAATATGAAGTCAACTACTGATGTATTTTAACCACAATTTGAATTTTTCAGCAGGCAATTACACAACTATCTCTTTTTTATGTGATAGTTTGGCTACATACTTTACCTTCAATTTATTTTTTACAGCAATACAATGTTTCTCTTCTCGAACTAATGTTGCATATTTTACTTCTTCAGACAGATGTGTAGAAAACTTGAAAGGATAGAAATATCTTTTTACTTCAGTTCAAGTGTTTGTTTTATAAATACAGGGCGGAAAATTCCTTATCCCATTTTAGCAGCTTACTCATGTGGTGCAGCTAGATCACTGTAAAGACCTCTTCTCAAAATTAATCTGAAAATTCTTCGATCCTTTCACCTCATCGAATATTCATTGTCTATACAGATGAGGTTTTTCTGTGAACTACGCATACTCTTTTACATTGCCTTGCTTGCAAAGAAACAAATGAACTGTTCGCATTGCACAAATTGAATTTTAATCATGGGGAGTGAAAGTAACTCTAAGGGTACTTAAACCATATTCAGAGGTCAAAACTAAGTCTTTTTTCAGCTATGTGATTAGATAATCTTAAAGGTATATTCCTGATGTTATCTTTTAGGATGTCAATGTTACCAAAAATATTAGGATACTGCCAAGAAAAGACAGAGATGAAAAGGCAGAATTCTTTTTAGGTTTAATTAAAAAAATATATAGCTATAACTACTTCATATTTCCATTTTTGTTAATAATTTATCCACAATTTTGTCTGAAGCTCACGTAAGTTACTCTTGGCTGTGCAAGTCCCTCTAGTGGCATCTTGTATGTAACAGATAACCATAAAAACTTAGTTCTGTTTCTCCTTCTTTATCCATTCTTGAGAAGTATTAGTTGTTTTGCTTAAGTGAGTAAGTTTTAATTAGAATAAATTACTTAGGGTTATAATATGGTGTGATTTATGCTCTTTGCTTAGCTTTACTTAGCATGAACAGCTAGATTTGTTGAAGCCTTTGGGCTGCAATAGAGTTAACTCTTAGTAATTTTCCTAGCAGCTGGTACAGTGCTGTGTTTTGTCTTTTAGTATAAGAAAAATGTTGGTAACATGCTGATGTTTTGGTAGTGTTTTCCCTAAGACCGGGACTTCTCAGTTCCCCATGTTCTGCCAGTGAGAGCAGGTGCACAAGAAGCATAAACCATAAGATAAGGATGCTACAACTATCACCAGAGACTGCAAATCAGGAAGATAAAAGCAGTCAACAGCCTGCCTGCCTGGACACAGAAAAAGAATCCAACAAGGTGTTAGAAGACCCCAGACCAAAAATTGCCATTGGATTAAAGGATGTATGAAAAGTGCATGAGGGGTGATTGTATAGATCACAAGGGTATAATTGCTCAGGGATTTCTTTGTTTGAGGTCCCTCCCTTTTTGGAGGCATGCAGCCAGGGCTGTTCTTGCTGCTGTAGCTTTCAATTCAATTACTTATTTTAATAAAATCTGGCACCTGAGACTCTGCTGCAGGAAACCTAGGGTCAAGCCTGAAGAAGGAGAGAGCGTGCCTGAGAATAAGCGCGTGTGTGTGTGAGGAGCTGAAAGTGGCACCTGTTGGCTCACTGGGTCACCCGCTGTGATTGGACCCTGGTGTGATCACTGAAAGACTCAGTCGATATGTGTGCAACTCCTTGAATGGTGTGTCAATGCTCAGGCAGCAGCTTCTCCTTTAACATCATATACTGCTTCAAATCTGTCAATTGAACAAGTTGGACAACATTCAGTTTTAAACTCATTTGATAGTCCCTTGAACAGCTCAACTTGTGCTCATGTTTTTCATACTAGGCATCCATAAGATTAATTTTTCTTGAAAAATCAGCATTGTTGGTATCACTGGCCTTTCAGTCTTAGAAAATAGTATTTGGAGTAAGATGTGTTAGGTTGGTTGTTAATACTAAGAAGTTAAGAACTCCATGTTCTCACCCTTTTCTAGCTTCTGCCTGTAAAATAATTTAAAGCGGTTTTGTATTCTGCATTTTGAAAATCCTCTTCCTTGTTCAAAGGAGTTAGAAGTGACACAAATTCATAAAGCATCAGTGAAGCAACCATGCATCTAGAAAGTAGATGTTAAAAACCCTGTTTCACATTATTAGAAAACACTGCAAGGATTAGTAAGAGGCAGCCAGCTGAAGCTGAGGTAGCAAAGGCTCTTACCTTACAAAGTCAGGCAGAAGTTCTTCAGAAATAATGAATTATAGCAAAGATAAAGCAACAGATATCTGTGTAGAGACAATCACTCTAAGCAGAGAACTTTCAAAGTTCAAAGTAATCCCTTGAAGGAGTTATTGGTACAAAGTTAAGTCATGTACACAGATTTTAATTTTTTATTCTTACTATTACTTGACTTTTTGCTAAAAGAAATTTAAACCCTTTCCCATAGAGTTCTGACAAGATATGTATTTTCTTGATTGATTTCTTCTTAGACTTGTGACTTCTTTAAAAAAATTCCCATTTTAGTAATTCTGGGGTTTTTTTCCCCCTCTATAGTGACACATTATGAGATAAATCTCAATTAATTTGTCCCAGATTAACACTGTTAACAGCAGTGTAACAGCTTCTTTTTGTTATTTCTGCTCTAGTTTAGCCCAAACTACCACATCTACCTGAAGAAATTCAAACAATACTATATTACAAAGGAAAGTGGCATCTCCTTTTTATTGCAGGTCTAAGCAAACCTCCCACTACAAAGACTCCTTTTTTATCTGTACTTTTAATTTAGTGGAAATAGAATGAAACAAAACTGCAATCTGACATACCACATTGTATCATAGACTAGTTGCTAAATGTGGGTCAAATCAGAAAATGTGTAGCAATTTCTTTCTCATTTACCACAGCTTTAGTTAAAATCATAATGATTTCAGTTTTGCAAAACTTAGAAAGGTCTTTTATTTTTTACCTTCCCTCAGTAAGGTGTCCCATGTTTCCTTAATGTTCTGTCTGATCAAGCAACCAAAAAATATATTCAAAGGCTTTATGCTTACGGAAGAAAAGCGGGTTGCAGTTAGAATAGAAGGTGGATAGGAAGACAGACAGCGGGAGGGGAATTCTCAGTCAGAACAAAGGGATGAGACTGTTTTAAAATTTTGTGACCTTTGGTCACTACCTGTTTTATCCGTTAATGACAACTCCCACCTACGTGATTAGTTTGGCTACCTGCAATTAACATCAGTGACTTTGGTGTCATAGCAAAAGGCTACAGCAAAGATTAGGACACAATTGAGTTTGACTTCCTCAAGGCTACATTTTAACTCGTGTACCAAGTGATGTTTGTAATACCTTGCTGTCTTACTCGATTTTATAGTCTCAATTTATGAATGCTACTAAAGCTGTGCATTGAATGGAGCAGGGATCAGGCACTGAAATGCATTTTATACTAACAAAATAAATAATATGCAATACTAGTTCATAAGAAAAAAGCTAAAACCTTTATTTTTAACAACTGAGTCACTGTTTCAACTGATTTTTTTTTAAATACAAATGTAATTTCATAGGTTTTATATATAAGGCTTGCTAGTACATAATAACAATCTAACAATTCTCTTAATTCTTTATCATGAATTGCATTTGGACCCTTTCCCTGCTACACTAACTTCTTTTCCTAATTAGTTGTAGTCTAAGGGAGAAAGAAGAGAGCAGAACATAAATTTCATAGATTTTGTAGGCATTTTCATGGTGCTGTCCACTCAAAGCATTAAGCCTAAGAACTTTAATTGTAGTCCAGTCCTGCTGAGTCCCACTTTATGTGCTTTATTTGTAGACAGATACAGGGTACCTTCAATCGGATTAAGTTTGAAGGGGAGATGTCTCTAGGAATACAGCTGTATCCACAGATACTGAAAAAGGTCTGCTGATCACAATGCCACAACCCAGCACCTAATAATGTACATACATTTATAAAAACAATAAGAATGTAAAAAGATGGGAAATTCACACATGAAAATTATGGAAGTAACGAGACTTTGAGGATGTTCCTATAGTAGTTAATACCAGTCTGCAATTTGTTATCAATTTTAACATCTTAAAACTTAAACAACCCCTAAATGTTGATTTGCCAAATGCGAATAGTTAGAATATGCAGGCTACTTGATGCCCTCACGAAATAGATAATTTCTTGTGATCACCAAAATCAAGAACAACCATTTGAACTGCAGTGTTAGGTTGCATATTTCAAAAACTTAGTATATGTGCTAAAATATGTGTATGCATACTTACTGTTATACACCCATACACATACATGCATGTCTATAAATATTTAATGGTAGATCTGAAGGCATAATCCCATGTGTCATTACAGTTACATGAAAAATTCCCTTGGACTTCCAAATTTTTATTCAAGTATCTAATAAATTAATTGTCATTGCTGGTGGAAAGCAACATGATATCTAAAAGTGTTAGACATTTTGTGGCTACTTTAAGTAAATAAACTTGATGACATACTGCTATTTTTTAAAGCTTAATTAATAGGTTGTTGGTTGCATTCCAAGATGTCTCTCATGTTTTAAGGGCAAAGTAAATGTTGCCTGAGAGGTTCAAATTTACTGAAGTGACTGTGAATGGCTACTTCCTATGTATGTGCCAAGAACAGACATTTTCAGACTTGGAATAGTTTGTTTGATGCTAACACTTTTTTGAAATTAGTTACAGTTAAAATATATTTACGTTTAATTTAAGACTAAGTGATTGCACTGGATTAGTTTGGTGGTGCTAAAAGGACCATTACATATAACTGAAAATAATTTGGCTCATCATTTCTGGGAGTAGTTCAGATTATATCAGCTACATTGACATAGTTGCCACCCCTGTCTCATTTATGATACATTCTATTGCTAGTTTTTCATGGGAGCGATTGTTACCCAGAGAGGAGATTAGCTCAACTTGATGTGCAGAAATACATATATCACATCACACCAGTTACTAAGATAATGCAAGCATGAATAAGAGTTACTGTTCAAACAGAACATTAATCTGTGGGAATGATAAACACATTTGCTCCAGTGCCTGAAGCAATTTCTGCATTAAGGTATAGTTGGATAAGGGTAAAAAGATATGTCTTTATAATAAGTATGATTGTTTGCCTTTATTGTTATTTGTGCTGAGCCAACCTTGGTGTTTTCTCATTTTCGTCTACAAGACAGAAGTACCAAAAGGGAAAAACAATCAGGAAGATTCAAATCTTTAAGTAGATACAGTATTAGTTCAAGCGAAATAGTATATAGCCACAGGGTTTGATTTCAGAAGCAACATATATTAAAGCATATGAAAATTTTTTCATTTTTCTAAAGTATTGTAAAACTCCAAGTATTTACATAAAGACAGCTCCAATTTGTCCATAGCTAACATCATTCAAAAGCGAAACACTAGTTTTATCACAACCTATAATATGAATTCATTTTTTTTACTTCATTTTTGGTTTCACAATTTTTATAGAGTATGGTGTGAAAGTTCTTGCCTCTTCATAAAAGGGTCCAAATTTAAATATAACTATATTTTAAAGCTGTAAATATGTATTTTAAAGTTTTAGAGGTAATATTTCAATATTTCAATTTGAAACATAGTCATTAAAACTGGGCACATAATCTTGTTAATGTTTATAGCATTACCATTATACATTCACTCATGGCTGTATTTACTATTACTTCTAATTATTAAAGAAATATCTCACTACGATCATTAGTCGGTTCTAAATATTCTTAGAAAATAACCTAAGAAGCTTTATGTGCTATTAAGAGTGCAATCTAAGCCTCCTAACTTCCAGGAGATAAACAGTTTAGAAGCCTGAAGTACGCCTTCACTTCATCACTCTTGGTTATGTCAAGGGGACTGTTTGGGTAGTGTGAATAGCATCCGGCTCACTCTCTAGTTAACTACAGTAGAATTTTTTTGTCTTTTTTCTAAAGCATTTTGTTCGTTAATAATATTCTTATATCAATCAGAGACCAAACTTAATTTGCAATTGATTCACCTGGAATTATTTAATTGACTGGGATTAAAGCCCTTATATAAAAGCTGACCTGTCTTGGACTCCCAAATTCAAATATGTAGTAATTAGCATGCAATTCTACTATCTTACATTTTAATCCAGATGCTCTACTAAACCACAGTCATACCCACATCTCTGATATATCTTTATCAATACTATGAGGAAAATGTTGGTCTCCTCTATTGTTAGATCACAATACTTATTTTTGTTATCTGGATGTTCCATTGGATTCCTTCAGGATCTGTGATTGAATACATTCTGCTGCCTTTGTTTGGAACCCCTTTGCCCCATTGCAGTAAGATTCAATTTAGTAAATTTAAGTACTGAAAATATTCACTGCCAAGCAATTTGTTATTCTTGAAAGATTTTGAGGACAATCCTATTAGACCTTTCTGCAAAACATAAAGTTCTTAGACTGTATCTTCTGCTTTCCCTATTAATCCAAATAATTAATCTATTTGAAGAAATGGAAAGTGAAAAACATGCCTGTATCACCCCTGTAAAATTTGGGTATTTTGTTTATTTTATAAATTAATATGGAAGGCAAAAAGAAATACTGGTGATGAAGAAAGGGCTGTCATATAGGCTCTTCTGTAACTGCAATGCATAAAAATCTGAAAATGTGTAATGTTTAGTGTAATATAATTTTGAAAAATGTGTAACTTTTTATGATCTTTTATATCATATAACCTTATAATTGCGATTCAGTAGTTTTAGTGCAAAAATAATTTGAGGCAATTCAAAGCTTGTGCATACAAGATGGGGATGAAACTACTATACTGCACATTTTGTCAGTAATTTCCGTAAAACATTGTTCAGTATAATTGGTTCATTGTCACTTAATTAAATTGCACCTTCTTACATGGTGCAAAGCATTGGAAATAGGGTGCTCAGAATATGTCCACACTATATACAAGTCTATTGAGAAGAAAAATGTAATCTAGTAACATAACTTACATAATTAACAGGCAAGACTTGGCAAATGACTTTCCTGGATCCTGTAAATGTAGGAATCATTGCCTATAACAAAATATTCTGCAGCATAGTAAATTCATGACTAAATTGTTGATGTTAGTTCTGTAATTCAAATAATATTTTTAATGTCAGAATTCAAATACTTATGCAGCCTAGTTCCAATATGCTTATCTTTCTAACAGATTTCTTTAAATTTACACTTCTTGATTATCATATGGGGCTTTTTTATTGCCTTTTTCTGCATCAATAATAGAAAAGGTAATAAACCTGAAACTTTATGAATCTTCTATTTTTTTTCCTTTAATGTTGGGGTTGTGTGTATTTTTCAAGATGGAAAAATGACAAAATCTTCAAATACTTTAAGAAACTTCATGTGAATTGCTGCATATACAATAAGTACATTTGGGGACTATGTTAGGAAGGAGTGTCAGTAGTGATCTATCGTCAACCTGTGATTGTTTGTTAAAGATGGCAGTAAAGAAAAAAAATATATGTATAATTCTACAGAAACAAGAATACCATGCATAGCAAAAAGGATTTAACTTTCAATTTTATGGAAAAGTGTAATTTATAACCCTGAATAAGAGATACACTGTTAAAAGATTTATTTCTGGTTAGACTGCCCAATCAGCAGTGTATTCATTCACTAAAAAATCTTTTGGCCAGATTTTAAGGGATCAATGTTACACTATATTTTTTCTTCGTATACATGTTAAAGATTAGGTCAGTATGCAAGAGTCCTAATCTAAGCGTCTTGATCCAAATACTACATTAATTTTAAAATCAGTGATTCCTGTTGAGTATATGATGGAAAATGTGCTTTCAATTTATTGTAAATCTGTTCCTTTTCAGTGTCTTAATTAAAATGTTTACTTTCATCACAGTAAATTATACACAGTTGTGAATGATAGCTCAAAGAACTAAAACAGAACACTATATTAATGGGGAATTTTAATTAAAAAAAAATAATGAATGCTTTTTCTTTTCTCAGGAACTCACAGTTTTATTATAATTAACACAATCACACATTAAAGATAATCTATATATATGAAACTATCCAAAGAAAAAAGGTCAGCCTATTACATGTAAATCTATGCCTTGGAAATAGGCTATATTTCCTTGTTTGATTGTTTGTTTGTTTTTAATAGAAAGATGTTCCCTTTATTTAAAAAAAAAGTCAATGAAAATAGAGTAGGTATTTTTTTTTTTTTGTTTCCAGGACAGAACAAATTCTGGCTTGTTTTAAGAACAGGGATATATGGACTTTCTTACATTTACAAAAACATACTCTCTAGAAATCTGACTATGAAGGTTCTCGAACTGTGGTTCCTCTTCTTTGTTTTTCCTGGTGCAATTATCTCTCACAAAATTTATTGCTGCACTCTATGCAATACTAAGTGGCTTTAAATTTCAGGAAAAAAAATAGGTCTATAAATAGGACTCTACCTTTTTTATATTTAATATTTTTGCTTTCCTCCATTACCTTTACCATGTTTGCATACATCTGAAAGATTAAAGCACAGTAGTTAAGATTTAATTTGGTAATGGTAATACACAAGGTTATAAAAATTTAATCGGTGTATAGATGAATGAGCATTATTTTGTCGAAGTTGTTCCTCTGGAATTCTGTAGCCAGTTAAAAGTTGGTTAAGGAACACTTTAGAGAAGACACCACCGCTTTTAGCTGTTTTGTTACCTAACAGTTTCCTATGGCTTGTGGAGCTCAAGGCTACCAGGAGTCAAAGCTGTGCTTTGCATGTGAGAAGAAACACAAAAAGGATTTTGTCTATGCTCTTATCGCATCTTTCACTGCCTCTGTTTTGTATTCAGCTACAGTCTGACATGACATGTAAAAGCAAAAGAAGTGGTATGCCAGACCTTCTAAGCTCCTTGAAGAAGTCTAATTTGGCTTCATTAATGGCAAGTAAGGATGCATAATGTGCAGCGTGCCCATATGGCATGTATGCAGGTGTACACAGAGATGCACAAGAGCATGTAAGAATATGGAGAGTGAATACACACACACTTATATACATATACATATACATATACATATACATATACATATACATATACATATACATATACATATACAGACTAGGGATGTCTGAGGAAAGCCTATTATAAGAACCCGAAATCTGTATCACACAACAGCAGACCTGAGGGAAGGAATGTGTTTATTCATATATGATGTCCTGCTCTATTTGTTTCTGGCAGTCTGGTTGGGAAGCACCTTATTATAACTGAACTGAGAATTGGAGCAGAAGAAAAATATGAATTCTTACCCATTATCCCAAAAAGCTAACCTTGTAATGTCAGTGCTACTTTCCTTATGACTGTGTTAATTTTAAAACAGGACAGTATTGTGACACATAGAATCATAGAATAGTTTGGGTTGGAAGGAACCTTTAAAACTCATCTAGTCCAACCCCCAAATTCTAAGAACTGAACTTTTCTCCTTTTCTCC
>JAOXNG010000001.1:99128283-99143511 GCA_028566535.1 Scolopax minor
GGCTCCCGACAACTTTTCGGTGCGAGGGTCCGGCAGGGGGGCGGGTCCGAACCTGCCCGGCCCGGGGCAGCAGAGTGGCGGCCGTGGCGGGTGTCGGGGCGTTGAAGTGTCTACGGGCCGGGCGCGGTGCTCCCGCCGGCCCCGCTCGGTAGCTCGGCGCGCTGAGGAGGCAGAGGGGATGCGGGACCGGGTGCGGCGGCCGGTCACCGCCCGGCGGCCACCTGCTTCTGTCGTCTGTACCCGCGGCCCCTTGAAAGTTAGGTGTTTGTTGAGAGGGAAGCCGGGGGGCTCTGCTGTCAACCCCCCTCTTCTCTGTCAACCCTCCGCCGAAGGGGCGAGGTGCCGTCCCCCGCCGAGCGGCACCGGGGACGGGGAGATAACGGTGGGGCGGGTGCGGGCTCTGCACAATCACCCCGAGCCGGCGGGGTTTGTGGCTGAGCTGCTGAACAGCAGGTGACGGAGAGTTACCTCCCGGTGAGATGAAGCGGTAGCATCTTTTTAACTCGAAATGTGGTTTTAACGTTTATTATACTCCTGCCGAACTCAAAGTGCCTTCTGAGTGGGTTTGAAAGAGCTCACCGAGTGTTAAGAGAAATTGCTGCTCGTCAGCGAACTGTTCAAAGGTGCCCGACTGTCCTTAACACCTAATTTTTACGTGCTACGGTCTGATTGTCTGAAAAAAAATTTCATTTAAAGTCTTTGTCATAGGTGCATGCTCATCAGGTCTTACTGAAGACAGTAGTTTAATTTAGGTTATAGTGTGTGCATTGAAGAAAAATGCCTCTGGATTAAGAAGGGAATCCCCTGTTTAGGAAAATAAAAATAAAAACGCATAGCACACCCAGATGATATCAAATTTTGTGAGGAAGAACTGAAAAAAACACCCCATAACTGTTTGTGAAACATCATGTTACATGTTATCAAACATATGGATAGAGCAGATTATTTCCTTGACTTCAGCATTCAGTATTTCCTGTTTAGTGTACATCCCTCCACTTATGTTGTGGAGGATGTAGGATGCATCTATTCCTAAATTAGGAGCTTTTTCCCTACTTTTATTATTATTTTTGTACAATTTAGATTTCACCTAATGAGGTTTTAGTATGACATGAATGAATAAATGGGAACTGAAGGGTCGCTCTAGATGTTGCTTCTGACAGAAATTATTTTACGCACTATTATTGAAAGGAACTCTGAAAATGGCTATGGTGAAAATTAGCGGTCAGAGAAAACAGACTGGTTTTAGTTTTGGAGTACCATCAGTACTCCACGACTAAAAATATAGTTCGTACATTTTCTCATTTCTGTTTTACAATCATTGTTTAGTGTTAATTTTATCCATATGGGTAACAGTAAGAAGAGAGATAAAATATTTAGAAAATAGGAAAATTAGATAGTATGGCCACAAATACACTGAACAATCAAGGTCAATTATGACAGGGACACTCCAAGTTAGAGTTATTCCTTTATTTCTTCTAAACAAAACGTGATGAATAATTTCAGTTTGTAATTGTGTAATGTAGTCATACCAATGCTGTATTAAAATTCGCCCTTACTCATATCTTAGAAGACATCAGATTTTCACAGTAGCACAACACAGTTTTCCTTTTATGTCACTCTCATTAGTGCATGCTAATGTCTACATTACCGCAAGGCCTAAGAAGACACATGAAGGCATTTTAAGAAAATCTGTTTGCTGTGTTATAGAATAACCAGCACATAGTATATGCATCAAAGGTAAAGAAATTTTATTAAGTAATGCAAGTTAATCCCAGGAATCTCAAATACTGGTTTAGAAACCTAATTTAAATGAGTAATGTTTAAATAGTGCTTTGAAAAGCACGTGAGAAATGGGGAAAATTGTTACCATTTAACAGTTTAGACCAAAGAAAGGTCTGTCAAGGATGAAGTGGCGTTTTGATGTTGACCTAACTTTTCACAAGAAGTTCAGGTATTGACTTATTGGCTGCATAGAGTACTGAGGAATTACCTAACTTGTGAATACTTCTCTTTCTGCACCTTGTTTCAAAACTTCCAATAAAATGAGCGACCATTCCAATAAAGTGATCTTTGGTACTGTCATTCTAGCACAGAAGTCAAATAGTAAGTGTAACTCAACAAAACACATATGAAATGAAATTTTACTGAACTAATATAAATACTTCAAAATGCACGCCCCACACTATAAATAAAATGCTAGCAAAAGAGTTTACTTTTAATGATGACTTTCTGTAAATCCAGGAATTGCATAAGAGACAATTAATAAAGAAGTTGCCCATTGTGTGAACACTTAAATGTGTAAGTTTAAAATGGCAGTTACTATCATTTGGAATCCTAGCTGTAAGTAATGTTTTGAAATCTTGGGCAGTTAATAGAGGGGGGAGAAATCTCTTAAACTTTCATAAGGTGGTATTTTCAGAATGGACATCTTGGAAACATGTTTGCAATAATTGCTACTATGCTTGCATTAATAATTAGAGCTTAACTTGCCTTTACTATCTAATATATGTGGTCTTCTATTTTGTATTTACAAACATACTCCCATTAATACTAAATTGCAAAGGAATGTTTTGTTTGGGTTTTTTTGATTGTTTGGGGGAATACAGAGGAAAGAAAGTAAGTTTATTAGTCTGACTTGGTAAATAAACAGCTCTTCCACTTCATTCTTAATGGTTTATTTCCTGTTATTAAAGAGGGATTTTTAGATAATTAATATACTCCAGTCTTATAAATTATTGTTATGAGTATGTTGGGATTAATCTTTTTGTTTGTTTTCCTCAAACCAAAAGAAAAATACATTTTTTTGTATAGTTCCAAGACTCTTAAGTTGTCATTCTTCACCCAGTAAATCAATGTGTGGCATCTTACAGTATCTGTAGCAAGGCAAACAGAAACAATACTGTTGACGGGAAAGTGAGCTTATTAATTCATATTAATGGAGTGGTGAGTTAAAAAAAATTATGACCATGCAAAGAGCTAGGTTTTACTGCGAAGAAAAACCTTGTAGGTAGGCAAGGCAGTGGAGCTGCATAGGAACAATATACCACTGCAGTCTGAAACAGAACTGCTTGAAACATGAGCCTCAATTAGTGGTGTAGGGTGAGTGCTTGCATGTTCATCTAAATTTTCATTAGTTGTTCCTGACATCCAGCTATGAACAAGTTGTATTATTATGCAAGATTTCAGCCTGTGTTGTAGGTTTGTTGTTTGGTTGCCAGAACACAATGAATTGGACAATTACTCTCAAACCTGAAAATATAGATAATAGCATCTGAGCTGTCAACTTCTTTGTGCAAAACGTATCAGTTTTTAAGATAAGGTTGCATCAGGTAACAGTTTGATGGTATCCTGTTCTAACCATACATGCATATGTTTTCACAAGTACGTAAACCAGAAAGAATTTTTGTATCCTGGTCTCTTTCAAACTGTATCTGCCTTGTCTGTCACCAATTTCTGAAGTAAACTATAGAACTCGTTTAAAGTTTAAAGTTTAAAATGTTTGTCTATCAGTGAACTGTAAAAGGAAGTTCTTGCTTTTTCAGTTACCAAGTGTCGATACATCTTGTCAGGTTATGCAAGGTTGGTCTTTTTATGCTTCCTTCTAAAGGAAGGAAGCACCTGTATTAATTTTCTTACTCTTACAAAAAAAAATGGGTAAGAAATAATGTAAAGCATCAGTTCTGAAATTCATATAGCCTTTATTTTCACAGTGATTACACTTGATGTAAATCGGGTAGCTCAAGATAGGTAATGAAGCTTTTTGATTCTGGTAATAAAATCTTAGGCAGATTACTAATGACCTTGAGTTGTTCATCAGATCAAAGGATTTGGCTAATTTTTGTTCATATACTTATTTTTACATAAGTGTAATCCATCACAGATAAGCACTTTCTCTGAATACAGCACTCAGAATTTTCCTGTAGCAAGCGTCTGTAGAGACTGAACTTTGCTGTGAATGAGACTGATGTTTAAGAGAGATGTAAGAGCATCTCTCTTACTTTGAGGTACTTAGAGGTACTGTGAAGAAAGTTGTGCTGATGCCTGTATTGTACTCATCCTGGTAGATTGTGCTGTTCAGTTGCCCAGCTAGTATTTTTTGTGAGCATGTACAGCATTTCAGAAAAATGAGAAAATTAAATAAACAGAATCATTGCAGTAAAAGTATGTAATTCTCTTGAGTGAAATAGTATTTCAGTCTCAAAGTATTAGGAAATGTTAAAAAACATTTTTACTTGTGTGTCTCACATCCATATAGAGTCGAGTGATAATGAAGATTTTGGAACCTCTACACGAAATGACTTTTTATCCAAGAGCCTCGATTTATATGCCATAAGTATGACATGAACAGGTGCTTCATGATATATTCCTGGTGTTGTATTTGGCAGTACTGAGTGCTGTTTGGATGTTTTGGTAATTTGTTTGGGACAAATGAGAATGATTGGTATGAAAATATTAAAAATTAAAAAAATGTATAGCATTAAGGAGATATAGGTTAAAACCAAGTTCTCATGTAATTTGAAGCTGTGAAAACACCACAGAGGAACTAAAGGGTTTCCAAAAGTATACAATTTGGCCTTGTTGAGAAAAAAGGCAAGTCAAAATTTAAGCTCAATTTTATAAGGGAGTATGGGAAAAGAAACTGAAGAAAATAGTTGACAGTGAGGAATGTTTTTTTCATCTTTCATGATTTATTTAGAGATAGGTGTTTTCAGTTTCAGCTAGCATCTTGCCTGTGTTAGGAAACAAGCCAGTGTAGTTCTTGGAAACCAGACCAATACTAGCACGGAGGAGACGATGACTGCCCTGCATCTGTCTACTCTTCTGAGGCCCTTTTCAAAGTGTCTGCTGCTGGCTGCTCTCAAGCTGGCCTTCAGTATTGGATAGGATATACCTTGAGTTTGATCCAGAGTGACCATTCTTATTCTTCTATGAATTTAATAGTTAATTTTTCACCTGACAACACTTCTTTTAGCAAGTGAAATAGTTCACAAACAAGAGAGCGGAAAAAGCATGTAGGAATACAGGAAATTATTATTTTTTTTCTTATGGAAATCTCCTTCATGTTTCCAGATATGTATTTTTAAACCTAAATAATTATATCTAAACTGTACTTGAGGGCTTGTTTAGGGTATCTGATGTTAGACTTCTCACTTGAGAAATTTAGAAAAGTCTAAAAGTTCAGTAAATGGTTTGTTAGTAAGATATAGAGTACGTTAATATGCAAATTTTGGCTAAATATTTTTTTTTAATTAAAAGCCTAATATGTTTACAATCTCTGTCAACTCATTAGTGATATTTAGAAACTGATACACATGTAAAATGTGAGAAACATTTTATTGTTCTTATATCCCACTATAGCATAGCTATGCTAGGAGATATTCTTATTCCAGATGTGTGGGATGGAGTGTTTGCATTAGAATCACTGGATTTCTCTAACTTGACATTGACACAAAGAAGAGGCCAGCCTTTTGTTTGTTGTGCCATGCTGAACTGTCTGAGATACTTGTAGATAGCGTGGAAATAGACAAATAGGGAAGGAAATTATTTGTCCAAAATCTAATCTGACATCCAGGAGCTATGTTGTCAACAAAAAAAAAAAAAATCTGTTTTGAACAATACATCTTAAAAAGCTGTTTTTAAACTTGTAAATGATATGCCAATCTTTATGAGAAGTTGCTGTAACTAAGAATTACTGCTGGAGATTTCTGCTGCATGATAAAGACATGACGTTGTTTGCAGGATTTCTTTCTGATTGATACAAATGAACTTACTCAACTTTATGAGAAAATGATTCCCCAGATCTTTCTCTTAGTTTACTTTCTATTTGTTGAGTGCTGCTTCCTTATCACTTTTGGTTTTGTGAACTGTCTTGACAACTTATGTAAAATTTAGGATTTTTGTAGTAATGTTTTGTTTTTTTTCTTACTTGGAATAGGTTTGTATGACCAGTTAAAAACCTACAGATCTTTTTATTTGTTTATTTATTCACAGGGTTTCAAAAATTAATTTTTAAACTTTTCAGTCAGTTTTTGTACTTATTTCTCAAATTAATAGTTACTCTGAGTTCTGTTGTAAAAAAGCCAGAATATTTCCAGACCATACAAAAGCCTGTCAAATTTAACAGTGAAATTATTTTAAGATGGTTCATTTCTCTCATAATCCCTTTAATATGCCATTCTACCACTTATTCCAGCAATCCTTGTACAAGTTCCAAAGATGCTTTCATTATCAGTCTTGCAACATCTTTTTTTTTTTTTGTGTGTGTGTAGGTAGACTGTTGATCTTTCCCATGTCTAAGAACAAATCTGTTCAAAATAGGTAGGCATTAAAGAGAAGGCACTTCAATTAATACCACATCCATTTGTAACCTAAGTACTAATTTTATTGTGCCACAGAACACAGCTTAGAGACCAATCTTGGCTTTAAATCAAATGCATGTTTTATATGAATATCTAAAGCTTCCATTGTATAAAACAAAACAAAACAACAACCCCCAAACCATCCCAATAAAACCCAAATCAAATATGCCCTGAAATTTTTCCTGGTCAGTAGGAAGCTTTTGCTGATTTAATTGTCTCACCCCCACAACATAATACTTCTGTATTCTGCGTTTCTTTCACTTATTGTCTTGGATCTCTGCATTTGAACTAAGTTCTATTACCCTTTACAAAAAACAAACAAACAAACAAAAAACCCAAACAAAAAAACCCCAAAATGCTGAATACCTTGATAATTGAATAGAGTTTTATTAATTTTAGGCAATGAAGGTATTTTTATGATGCTTCACATACTTCTATAAAAACCTACAATGCATAGGTGTTTTCCCCCCACTTTATGATACTTTACAAATATTCCTCTGCTCTTTAAACAATTGTCTTACAGTATGTCATAGTATGCCACAGCCTTTAAGCCAACGGATACTATTATTTTGTTTTATGAATCTATTCACATATTTAAAGAAAAGAGGGATATTTAAACTAAGACCAGATTAAAAAATGCTGTACTATTTTTGACTTATATTTCTTCTGACATTCCAATAAGGTCAGTTTTTTAAAATTCAAAAACATTTATTTTATGAGGAAATTATATCTCGATTGAAATTAAAATTTCCTTTCTGCAGAATAATCTGAGGATGTAAAATGTATTTTGTTTCTATAAACATTAAAATGTGGAAATTTCATTTAACAACAGTTCTGAAATCTTGATTCAAAATCCTAGAAATGTTTCTTTATTAAAACATCTTAGTGATATAACACAATACGTAAGAAACTGTGAATATCACAGATGGGCTTGAAACAAGGTGAATTAAAGAACTTTAGATTTGGATCCTTTCCCCATTCTCTCAAAGTCTGTAAGGAGTAGGATATTATAAAATATGTCTTTAAATGAATCTGAGCTTTTCAAGCTTTTATCCCTCATGTACACTTTTCTGCCAAGCCCCATGCTTTGTTTCAAAGTTCTGTGTAACAGTGATTCTTTTCTATGCAAAGAAGGAGACAAACTGAAATTTTGAGGATAGACTAATTGCTGATTTTGTTTGTACTACTTACCAGAGAAGGTCAAGCTTCATTCACTTGATTAACAGCATCATGACCCTTAACATTTCCTTAACTGTGGTGTTAATGTTTGAAATAATCTTCTGGACACTGTGGGGGTTGAGGGGGGCTGGTGCAACAGAGAAACCCACACACAATCTCCAGGATGCTGCTGTAGGGGAGGATGTATGACCAGGGCTGGTCTCTATCTACAGATCTCTCTTCCTTGCTCCAGCTGGTAAAAAACAGCTGCAGCATAAGAAAGGTAGAAAAGGTCTTGTATGTTTTAATACTTGAAGATTCTACTTAAAATCTCTAGGAAAAAAACAAGAATTTAAAGGGGTAATACTCTTGGTTTTAATAGAAATTCTTGGTATGTGTTTAGGTAGAAGTTTAAGAAGCCAATAAAATTTTTTGCTGTTAAGAGAGGCGAAGGTGTCTGCTGACAGGTTCTCAAAAAAGAGTAGTATCAAATTAACGAGGGCTAGATGCAGCTCCTCATAGGTCAGTGCATCACTGTTGGATAGCACAAGCAATACTTATGTGAAAAACACTAAGATAAGCATAGCAATCCAGAGCGAACATTTCAATATACAGATACGTTATCTGCATTTGTAATATAGCGTTCGTTTATGCCAACAAGTTTTTTAAATTTTAAAATTTTTCGTGTAGAATAATGTCAGTGCTGTGTCTTCTATGCATAGAAAATAAAAATTTTATGCAAAAAGAAAGGTGGGCAGTTGGCACCATCTGTAACAAATGGCTGTAAAGGTACACACACAGAATGAGAACATAATAAAAGGTATATTTACTGGGAGCTCTACTGTCTCAATCCATTTAATGCCTTCTGCACCTAGAACAAAAGGGGAAAAGTCACATATAGCAAACAGTGTCATTGATGCATGCAATGAGTGATTTGTCTTGGCTGGAGACCCTTGGTTAGAGTGCACTTGCTGCTGTAATTTGTATTCTCTGGCTGCTGGTTGTTTCTTAGCTTAAAATAAAGGAATAAAAGAATGTATTAGAAAGCATTATATAAAAAAAAGCACTAGCATTTTAATATTGGTAAAAGTTATTATCTCTGAAATTTCCCAGGCCAATTTTCCCAGTGGGTTCTAGCTGCTGGTTTAAAACCAAATTCTATAGGAAAGTTTCTGCTAAAATTTAGAATTAAATTCTTCAAATATACTTTGGACATGTGAAAGTATGAAAAGAGACCTAGCTTTTTTTTTTCTCTGGTACTCCCCATCTTTGTGGCTGGAAATTGATTGCATGAAAAGCATTTGGATGAGGGATTCATATTTCAAAATGTGGTTTGAATCAAGCACTTTCAGGTAAACATAGTGGGACCATATAAAACTGCATAGTCCTCATACTCTGGTCTAGCTGTGGAAGATTTTTGAAGGAGAAAATAAGGGGAATGTAAAAACCTTTGTTAGATTGCTTTTGTTTTGTATTACTGAAATTGCTAAATTGCAATTACATGACAGAATGATATAGAAGGAACACCCACTCAAAGTGTTAAGTTGGATTTAATGATTCCTTTTTGTGGACTTTATTTCTTTGAGAAACATTTAATTTAGGTAAATACGAATAGTGTTAGTATTTAGGAATGAAGAAACATGATGAGAGGTATGGCACACATGAGATTCTTGGCCAAACTGGTACTTAAGCTGCCATCAGATGCGATAGAAATACAAACTCTGTTGCTGCTAAGACAATGGTAGAAATATTTGCCCTGTGTTTTTGGTGTACGATAAAACCCAACATTAAATTACAGATTTCTGGAATAAGAATTTCAGAAAAAATAGCTTAATTTGCTTCTTTAAGAAATCTAGAGAAACATCTGATGCTAAGGGTAAGAATTTGCCTTTGTAAAATGTTGTATATTGGAAGAGATAAAGAAGTGTTGTATTCAAAGGAAGAGGAATCATGGTGTATGCTGCACAAATTAAAAAGGTCTACTAGAGAGAGATACTGTATAAAAGCTGCTTCTGAAGAAATCTGTGAATGCAAAAGCTGGAAATCAGGAAATCTGATAGTATTCCATGTCATGTTAATGGTTCCTCTTGATGCAGGTGAATATAGTGATTTTATCATAGACAATATTTTTCTATAGGCTATCTAAAGGCCATCTCATCTAGTGTAGAAAAATGAATGCTAATGGTTGGAAGAAATCTAACATTCCTTGTTGCTGTTGTTTAATACATAGCTCTATGCAAACATTAGGCAGAGTTATTTTTCAATGTTAAATCTCTTCAAAACTATTATTTTTCACAATATTCCTTTGAGCAGGCCTTATATGTCTTTATAGCCACTGAATTAAAGAGAAGAGTTAAAGGCCAAAGCTTTTAGCTTAGGTGACCAGTTTGTGACACCCACTGCATATTCCAAGAAATTCTCATGTGCTCAGAAGCAGGTACGACGCATTGGTTTTCAGTGTAGTGTTCAGCTAAACTGATTGTTAATTTTTTTCTTCCTGTACATAACTACGTTGTTCTCTGTTAGGAATATTTTGATCCTATTTTCAAAATCCATGATATATCAAAACTCAGTTTGTCAAAATATTGAATGAGATGAAGTGTGTTTGTATTGCACAAATCAAAGATGTGAACCTTTCTTGCCATTTTGTGCACCTGGTCCCTTTAACAGCCTGATAGCCTGAAGTCAAGGCTTCAATCTCACAGCAGTAGTCTTTAAGGCAAGAGACATGACATCTTGCATGGCATAAGCATTAGATGGTAGTGAAGGCATGCATCTTGCCAGTAGATTATGTTAAACAGCAAAGGAATTTTGAAACTTACAAGTAAAGTAAGCTAATTTTCAGGTAGCACACCAGGGTTGTCCTCTCTAGGTTGCATAAAAGCTCTAATGGTCATGACCTCCCATTCTTTAGCTCTTTTTATCTCTTCAGTTGTCCTTTCCCTTCTTTCCTCTTTTTACCTTTCTTAACCTTATTCTTTCACTAAATGGCTTCTGTCCATCAGTGCCCAAAACTTTATTTGTTTTATTTTTTCCTTTTTTTTTCTTATGGTTCCATTCCTCATTTCACTCCATGTGGTTTGGGATGTTTGTCTTCCTTTTGTCTTCCTTGTCCTTCCACTCTCTCTGAGCTTCTTGACTTGGAAGCCAGAAGATACAGTGAAAGGACCATCTTGTGGAGCTTCTCAATCTTAGCATGTATTATGCTTAGTTGCTCTGTGGTAACAGTATCAACACAATCAAATTGATTTGTGGAATCTATAAAGGATGGAATGCACTAAGTGTGGATAAGCTTTGGCAGTGCCAAACTTTGAAATTACTGTAGTGAACATGTTCTGATTGGGTAAATGTGAACTTATAGCAGAGGACATCAGTGAATGTCTATCAAGATGCTTGAAATCACAGAAATGCTAGTGTTTTTTAAGTAAAGTTGCAAAACATATTTTCCCTGATTTCGCTCTTGGAAATGTTTGAACGGTTTTGTTTGATTTTTTTTTTTTTGAAGTCCATTTCAGACACAGGGTTTGACACAGAATTTTTGAGTTTGTAAAATGTTGAAAAGGCAAAAAACTATGTTGCCAGAGGAGAGACTTAAGTAACATGAGCCATAAGCATAATTAGAATGGAGGTCACACTTTTAGGTAGTTTCCCATTTTGTTCCTTTCTCAAGGCACACCTGTTGTTGCCACAGTATATAAAAATTCCAGTAATACTTAGCCTATTCACTTTACTAATAATATTTTCCTTACTAATTTTGTAACAAGTAGTTTTGATTTTACATAATGTCCTGAAGCCTTAGCATTATTGGGTTTCTGTTAGAGCAAATTAGGGAATTATTTTTAATGGCTATAGTCCAGAAGATGTATTTTATGCTTGAGAGGTGTGCCTCAAGAAATAAAAGCTGATTAAAATTGGTGCCACAGATGGATATTTTGAAAACAAAAAAGAAAATCAATAATAGATTAGGCTTGATCACATGTTGACATTTAGAACTGCATATAGATAATGTTAAAATTTACTGTCAACAAGCAGTCCTCTTCCTGATTTGCATTTGTACCTCCATTCTTGGTTCAGGTGGATCATGGTACATACATTGTAAAGGTTAATGAACAAATTACCATATAGCTCATCTGATTGTTCAGGCTTTAGCCTGGAGGGCTGAACATTTTATAATCTAGTTTGTTTTATGTGGAACCTAATTTGTTTAATTTTTTTGTTGTTGTTGTATGAAGTTCTGAATTGCTTGAATGTTTAGATGAGTGCAAAATAATTTATGAACTGATTTTCTGTCCTACCTTCCTTTGTACACTTCTTTCACTGTGCTGTAATTTAAGCATAGCAGTACCTGGCTTGCATTCTTGCTAAGGGAGAAGAGAGCGAGGATCATGGTCTTTAGTTACTTCCTTTCAAATTAATAAATGTATCAAACAGTGATCCCAATATAGAGCATTGTTTCATCTTGCTATGTAGTTTTTGTCAACAATATCTAGCTGTTTATTCCTATTTCATTTTGCCTCCTAGACAGTTTTTTAATGCAGAACAGTACTATTACCTCCCTCAACAGAATTACAGAATTGATCTTTTCATCCAATTGGCCTTTGCAAAAATTTAAACCTTTTCCATTTCATAAGTAAAAGTGACTTAAAAGTCCCAAAAGTTTTGTTAACCCTACCTTCCAATTACAATAAATACCTTTTTCTTTTACAAACAATAGTTTGGAAAATAACTATGTGTTATTATTACTGCTCAAGAACTGAAGATTCTTTGGATCTGCACTTTTTTTATATTTATATTTAAAACCCACTTTTGCAGTTTGAGGGGATCACTTGCTTTTCAGCAGAGTGCACCCCCAGCAAAATAGCTAATGACATAAAACTGAGTGGCTGAATATGCCAGAGGGTTGCGCTACCATCCAGAGGAACCTTGACAAACTGGAGACAGGAGCTGACAGGAACCTCGTGAAGTTCAACACAGGGACGTGCCAAGTCCTCCACAACAACCCCATGTGCACCAATATGTGCTACGTACCACCCAGCTGGAAAGCAGCTTGGCTGAAAAGGAGTTGGGTGAGGGCACCAAGGCAGCAGTATCCCAGCTGCATTAGGCAAAGTATTGCCAGCAGGTTGGGGGAGGTGATCCTTCGCCTCTACTCAGCATTCATGAGGCTGCACATGGAGTCCTGTGCCCAGTTTTGGGCTCCTCAGTACAGGAGAGACAGCGACATACTGGAGAGAGTCCAGTGAAGTGCCACAAGGTAATCAAGGGACTGGAGCGAGGAAAGGCTGAGAGAGCTGGGACTGTTTAGACAAGAGCAAAGAAGGCTTGACAGCCTTACAAGCTTCTCACTGTATATAAATACCTCAAGGGAGGGTTCAAAGAAGACAGATCCAGGCTCTTTTCAGTGGTGCCCAGTGACAGAGGGCCATCTGAACATCAGGAAAACACTTTGTGTTTTGAGAAATACTACATTATGGTGTTTCTTAGCCACACTATGATGGGGTTTGGGAACACCACACTGAGGGTTACTGAGCACTGGCACAGGTTGCCCAGGGAGATTTTGAATCTTCCTTATTGGAGATATTCAGAAGCTGTCTGGGCACTGGCAACCTGCTCCAGGTGGCCCTGGTTGAGAAGGGATTGGACAAGTTGACCTCTAGCGGTCCTTTCCAACCTCAACTATTCTGTTAATCAACAAAACACATCACTAAGCAATCCAAATTTTAGCTGTGAATATTTCTGTTTCACTGAGTCTTGTCTCTTCCTAGCCCCAACAATATCTGGAGTGCATTCTAAGCTTTCCATTGCATTTAATTAAAGAACTTGGACAGGGAAAAAACACCTATAGAGCCATTTTGAATTGAGAAATAATTTCAGCATCAAAATCTACATTGGTAAAAATGATGCTGTGAATAATCAGTGTTCTCCCAGATATTTCTGCACTGTGTCACATCTGTAGGATCGTTTCAAGAGGAATTAGCTAGGATGTAATTTTACTAGGCACTATTAAAGTGTGCAGATTCAAGAGAAACACGCTTGTGTGTCAATGAAAGGCATTGTGACTTTCTTAAAGGGAAGTGTAGGAAAGGAGAGATGGACCATTTGAATCAGAGCAGAAAGACCAAAGCTAGTGAGATAATAATCACATGATGAATATACATGCTATATATTCATTTTAATACTATAGGGCAATGCCCCAGAGAGACAGAATGGCTTCTAGATCAACTGTTTTAAGAAGGTATTACAAGGCACACGATAGAGGATGGGAATTTTATGACATCTAGTATACTATAATGATGCCAAGCCAAGACTGGTGACAGAAATGAAATGCACATACCGGTAGGTTTTAATAAACCTACTTGTTCAAATATTGTGAGTTAGAGCCTGAAGTAGAGTTCTTTTTATTTCGTTTGTCTTGCAGAGTATGGCAGATAGTTTTAAACTTTTGCATCTAGTCAGAGAACCAAAAAAAAAGTGGTTCTTAAGTAATAGCTCACTACAGCTGCTGGGTTTTGAGAAAATCATTACTTGGGACTTAAGTGCATTAATATAGATCCTGGTCATTTTCTTTGTGTTCTCTCCTTAGCTGTCAGTATTATTTCCTTGTTATTTGAATAAAAGTGGAATGTGGCCTTTTGAGAAAAAAGTAATTTTGAAAACCCTGTTGAGAGGTCTGGCCTAAGTGTCTTCTTTACCTGTACACACACCTCAGAACAGGAGTTGACAACATGCTCTTAGCAGAAAATTTACATTAGTGTTCTGTACAGCCTCCTTATCATCACCCAGTGAGCTTAATAACTACATATGTCAGGGTTGGCGGAATCTGATTATGTCATGAAGTTGGGAGGTTCCGTTAATTAACCTGAAATTCTAGAAGTAGGAATGAATGAAAAAGTCCCTAAGTAGGAAATTTTTTTCACAGCAGAAATACAGCATGCTTTTTGTCTATTTGCAAACAAGGATGGCTGAAGCGAGACATCTAGAACTGTACTCAGTTATTTAAATAAAATTAAAGATACACTGTAATTCAAAAGTGCAAAGTTTCATTTATATAGAAGTCATTAAGGGAGTGGATAGAACTTGAGTTGTTGTCTCACAGAAATCAGGTCTAAGTACCAGACACGTACCAAACCATGCTGATAGTATGGAGTGTGAATGTTACCAATATCATAGTGTATCAAAGCAATATCAGAGGCTGGGAATGGAAGAGAAAGTGGAGCACAATTGTCTGTTGGGTTACCGATGTTAAGCAGAAGCTTTTTAGGGTTTTTTCCCTCTTCTATTGTAGGAATTTCATTTTGCCTTTGAGACAGTAGAAATTGGTTGAAGTGAATACTGGAGTTGAGTGAAGTGATGTGATCAAGGGGCTGAGGCCAATTGTATGAGGTTCAATGAGGCCAACTGCCGGTCCTGCACTTGGGTCAAAACCAACAAAAACACTGCAGCGCTTCAGGCTTGGGGCAGAGTGGCCTGGCAGAAAAGGACCTGGGGATGCTGGTTGACAGCAGGATGAACATAAGCCAGCAGTGTGCCCAGATGGCCAAGAAGGCCAACAGCATTCTGGCTTGTATCAGGAATAGTGTGTCCAGCAGGAGTAGGGAAGTGGTTGTCCCCCTGCATTCAACACTGGTGAGGCCATGCCTCAAATATTGTGTGTTTTTTGGGTCCAAATTTTGGGTCCCTCACTGCAAGAAAGACATTGAGATGCTGGAGT
>JAOXNG010000001.1:99156742-99172579 GCA_028566535.1 Scolopax minor
GAAAAAGGATAATGTAAAACTGAAGCTTTTGGTATGAAAATTTTGGTTTACATTCTGGTGAGAGATGGAGCAGTAGGATTACAGCAGTCTTCAACTCTCAGAAGAACGTGCATGTTAACACGTAACGTAAGGAAAGGATAATTATATTCACTCTGAAATAGCAGGAACACTATGAAAGTGTAGGAAAGCATAAAATGATATAGCAAAACACATACATTTTAATTTCATTTTTTAAATTATCTTGTTAAGAAATAGGTAATAAGGTTCTCTAGGAAAAAAGGTTGAATAAAGAAAGGTCGATAGTGTTGGAAAAGAACTAGTGTTTGTTTTTAACTTGTTAGCTCAGAGCCACAGTATTTTAAATTGTATCTATCTAAGTAGTAGGGAACAGTAAGACTGAAATAGATGACTGAATCAAATTAGAGAACAGGGTAAATTACTACTTAAACATCTGTATGTAATGTATGGAAAGAAAAATGGTGCTGTTGGGGAATTAATTTTTGAAGATGCTCACTTGGAGACCTCATGTAACTGAGAGTAAAACACCACCAAATTAGAGACAGGCAGTAATCCAACATAAAAAATATTGCATCCAGTCTAATAAGGTTGCAAACTTCTTAAGACTGAGAAGGTGAATTTATTATGAACGAGATGTTGGGGTTTGTACATGAAAAATTATTCTGATCAGTTCTCGTTCATTAGAGGAAAATTCTAAATGTGTGTTTGTGTGAGTGTGCAAATGTGAAAATAAAAAAGGTGAAAGCAGAAATTCCTTTTAAAAATTCTTGGTTGGGAAATCAGTGATCAATAAAAAAAGGCCAGTTTCGGTAACAGTTCAACCTACATTAGAGGTAACATAAAAGCAGAAACTAGATATATAAGCATTTGTAATAATTAATGGAAAAGAGAGGGTACATGTGAAAGTCAATACAGGTTAAAATATATGAAGTGTAGAAAACTGAAAATAGAAGCTAAGTGTGTCCAGTAAATGCCCAAGTCTCACAACACTGAGGATAATGGGAATTTCTCTATTGTATTAAAAATAAAAATGTTTGTGTGAATGGTATTGAACTATTTTTAGAAAGATGCAGAAAATAAGGTGTTATGAATTGAGAAAATTAGAAATTAGTAATTTACTCACATAATGTGAAGAATATGAAGTACTCCCCATCTGGCGTAAATAATTCTCTTCCAAGAGTTCTGAAAGAATTGGCAGAGGAGATTTCTGGGCTACTGACAGTAAATTTAATGAGTTTGGGGACTCAGGGAATTCAAGAATATTGGAAGACCATAGGTGTTAGAGTACAGGTTTGAAAAGAAAAGGGAAGCAATATTAACCAGGTAACAAAATTTTTACAAAAATCACAGCCTTGGAGAGGATTTGAGGAGTCATTTAGCTTCCTGCCTCTGCCCCAAGGCAACATGAGATTATGTAGAAACGAGGTCTGACAGTGCCTCCTATAATGGAGATTCCACAGCTTTCCAATTAGTCAGAAGTATTGCTCTTCTTTACAACTGTAGGAGTAGTAAGGATTTTCCTGAAGTTTAATATAAAACTCTTTTTACTGTAATTTAAATTCCTTCTTCCTTTTTGGCCATTAACATACAAAACAGATTATTCTCTTCTGCCTTAAACATCTTTTTCCACACTCAAAGATTGTTAGTGGGTAGTCCTCCTAATTTAACCTCCAAGGTAAATTACTCTGGTTCACTCAGACCTTCCAGAGCACAACCTTTCTAGAGATCTCATCATTCTTGTTGCTCTCCTGTGGTGTCTTTGCAACTGCTCCAGGTATTTCTTGAAGGCACTGAAAACTAGATATAACACTGTTGCTAAATGCTTACAAATGCTGAGGAGAGGGGAAGGATTACTCTATATATTTTGCTGGCAATAATCCCGTTTATCTCAGTCAAACAGTGTTGTCAATACTTTGTTTACTATATGATTTGCTATGACTCCTAAATACTTTCTCGGTAGAATTGCTATCGACAGGTGCTCTTCATCCTTTATTACTGCAGCTCATTCATTTTGCCTAAACCAGATAACAGTTGCATGCAAAATAATGGAAATGCTGGAAAAGGATTCAATTGATATGTCTATAATGAATGTCAGTTAATTTGTTTTATGGAAAACAGGCTTGGTCTAAAACCCCAAGCATTTAAATAATTTTTCCCAGTTGATTACATGTTAATTGCCAATAGTAACTTGCATATTGTATATCTCCCTCTTCTTTCTGTCTTTCTCAAGCAAACAAACCACTGAGGTAATATGTTTCAATTTTGTAAAGTATGATGAAATATCACAAAGTGTTCTGGCAGTAAAAAACTTACCAAATTTTTTAGAAAATGGATTTAAAAAACTGTACTAAAAGTACTTTTTCAGTGACTCTTTAATCATAGAATCTGAGATTCCTTATGCTCCAATGAAAATTCTAACTGGTCAGCATTTTTCATTAGTAACATGGAAATAAATATAAAATCAATAGGTGACGAAAGAGTAATGAGTAAAAGAAACAAGATATGCAGATAGGGAACAGCCTGTATTACTTAGTAAAGGTCAGTCCTTCAAAGTTAAACTTGTTTTAATATAAATGAATGGATTTTTGTACATTCAAGACAAAAAATGCAACCCAAACTGAAAAATAATAATGAAAAGGAGTGATTCTATAAAAGACAGTGATATCTTGATATACTAATAACTGCCTATCAGTGCAATGCTGCACTATAAAATAGGCTGATGTGACCTTGGACATATAAACAGGATATAAAAACAGACATAGTTCTTTATCTTAATGTATGTTGTTAGAAGGAATGATTTCAAAATACTGCAGGTGATCCTATTTTTATAAATTAAAAAGACCATAAAACCTGAAAAGAAGTGCAGAGATTTCAGAAAAGAGCAACAACTCTCTTGGGGGCTGGAAGTGAGAAACTTTAGAAGTTCAGTATGTTTGTCTTATAAATATAAAGCAATTGCAGTCAATAAGTAAGTTCTCTGAGAAAAAAAATTGTGCCAGTGTTACCTGTTTCTGAGTATCATCTGTCATGACTGCCTACGCTTCTGGAAGATATTGAAAGTTTCCATCTTTTATTTGGGCATCTTTTACCCAGTGCAGCAGGGAGACATCACAGAACCTGTGTAGCTGCTGAGTGTATGGTGTGCATTTCTGAGCAAAGCCATGGAGTAGACAAGTAGGGCGAATGTGCTGCCAGGCTAAGCACCAAATGCTGTCTGTTCTCAGTGCAGGCACCTGGTGAGTCTCTGCTGGCCCAGCAGTTGTCATCTGGGTGGGATGTGTTGGAGTGAACTCATCTGTGTCTCACCAAGTTGACTTCTAAGTCTCGGCATTTTTTTCTTGGGTTTTCTGCAGCTCCCCGAGTTACCAGTATTGTCTTAGGAAATTAATGTCTGTTTGTCATTCTATTTTCCATGCTAATCTTTGGCTTGTAGAGAATTATCAGTGAAATGTGTTAGTCCACAATGAGCAGGAAGTTAAGCTACATCATCTGATGGCCTATTCTGGTGTCGGACTATTATTCCATGAAGCAAATTAGTTGAAAACCTTTATTCATTTAAAACCATTAGATTGGACTGTCTGGAGATGGGTAGAAAGAGGAGAAAAGAAACTGGTGAAATGGATGTTTGGAAAGTTTTTTCCTTGGTTGTACAGACAGGATTGTAGAGTTTATCTTCAGTATTTTGCAATTAGAATTAAAATTCCGCTGTCAGTCCTTGGAGCTCTGCTCATCATAATTTTAAATAAAACAGTTCCCTCAGGACTGGGCAAAACCCCTGAAAAGATTAATTTCAATTGTAAATTCTAATAATAGCAGTGTAAGATATGTCCAAAAAAAAGAAAACTGGATCTTAATATGGCATAATGAGTTACAATAATGTAATATCTATTAAAGTATGTACTGGAAAACAAAGCTAAACACTTTTAAATTCTGTGCAGTTAACTAAAGCAATAGGTTTACGATGTATGTTTAAGTCTGTATATTAATGTTGGGCAAGTGACAGTATCCCTAGTTCAGTTATTTAAGTAAGGATGTGCAAGTGCTAAATCTGATTTATTTTTATCCAAAGAGATTTTTTTAAAGAATTTTTGAGCTCATTTTAAATTGTGACATGACTTTGTAAGGGCAGACCTGCACTATTTCACTCTTGTTTACTCTGCAAGATTTACACGCTACGTCACCTCAGAAAACTGGCTGCTACAAGGGGATATCGGATGTCAGAAATGTCAGTAACATTGCTTAGTTGCAACTAATTTATTTATAGCTTTTTTCATAAATATGAGCTGCAGTAGTTTGAGACACACTTTTCTGCTCATCCTGGTAGTTAATGGCTTGTCTATAATGGCTACTTTGCATGAAGTCTTTTTTAAGAGGAATGGGACTTTTTATGGCATATAAAGGAGTAGAAATAAGTAAACATAGGGACAAGGGTCAGTAAATATAGCTTCCTGCTTCCATTAACTTTTCAGGGAATTTTATCTTGTTTTAAGCATCATATTTGTAGTCTCCATCAACTCTTTCTAGTTGCTTTGCATGTGAATTTCCAGTTCTTCAGAAACTTTCCCTATTCTGCAGTCAGAAGAGAAGTATTCATTCCTGTATGCAATTCAGATGTATACATGTGGACATTCCTCTTATTCTGGACTTTTTTTATTGGAGTGAATTTTCTTCAAGGAGCTGGGAGTTGGAGGCTTCTTGGCAGTGCAATTCTTCTGACATCAGGTCTGTACTGCTGGGGATAGACTGCTTCTTAATTACCTCATTTAAAGATAGCTTGGGTATCTCTGTCCCCTACTGAAGTCTATCATGTAGATATCTCCAAATCACTGAAGTGTGTGAGAATTTTTTATGTTTTTATCTTACTCATGTCCTCATTTTTATAGCTGGCCCTGTTGATTTCACCACTTTACTGGGGTTTGTATTACTTTGCTGTAAACATAAATGTTTATTTGATCTGCCAGTATTTGCACATTTTTTGATTGATAATTATTATTTTATGTCTTGTAGTATGAGTACTGTTGGAAAGACAGTCTCATTTTTTATGATTTTCATTTCTGACTCAGAAGGTGGTAGCATTCAAATTCTGGTTAGTAGTTGTTTGGTTGATTGAATTCTCCAGTTTAAGTTTCTACCAGATTTGGTGGATATAGGTGAGCTTATGTGAGTATATAAGATGTTTGATATCTTAAATGTCTCAAAAATCATATTTTAAAAAGATGTGATTATTTGATGGGGTTTGTTTGGTAAATATATACAAGAAATGTTATTAGATTATAGTTCAACTAAATTAGCATACTTTCAGTGATTAATTTACTTTAGTTCTTAATTGTTTTAATGTATAACTTTGAGCTTTCAAGTAACACTTGATTAAATCAGGCAAGGAATTAATTAATTCAGGCTCCATTGAAGAAATGAATTAATTTTCTTTCCTATATTTTGGGGGCTCTTATCCTTGGATGTATTAGTTTTGAATATCTGGATGATGTTTATTAAATCATGATCCTGCAACCACAAAAATTGTGAAACTGAAATGGCACTTCAAGCCCCAGCACTGTTTGTAGAAACAGTTAATTTCTGACTGCAAATCTGTAGGTTTAGCAGTAACATATAGTGTTTTTAATTTTATTATTATTATTTAATTCTGTATTAAAGAATTAAAATTTAATTAGAATAACACTTTATAAGATATAACTTCAGCTGAAAACCAAGTATATTGATAAATAATCCATGTTTGCTGGATGGAGAGAGGAGCAGAGGAGAGATGGGGAGAAGGAAAAAAATGCTTAAGTGAACTGAAATACTCTCAGAAGCCAGCTGAGTATTTGGTCTTCTCTACAAAAAGGAAATGTCTAAATGTAGTGGCTTAATTGTTTTTGGAGGTGACAGGTCCCCATTACATTATACTTTATATAGGAAACTGCTGCATCACAGGCCAAATAAGAGTACACTTTTCTGACTCTTCAACAAGAGTATGATGGAGTGATGCAAATAGAAAATACTATGACAGCTGTAATTCACAGCTTTGTAAGTAAGCAGAAGGCAGTAGTAGTCTCAGTGGGGTTAGTAATTCCATTTTTTGGAAGTAAAATAGGGCTTGTAAAAAAATGTTCCAGTTAGTCACAAAGCTTCATAAACTGGTTAAGTGGTGAAGAGGTGGAGGGCAGAATACTTCCCTTTGTTGAATATTCTTTTTAAAATGTCATTACTTTCTTCAAATAAATCATTAAATTTTTATTTGGTTAATGCTGGCTTGTGTTACCTGACTGCAAATTTGCTGATAAGACTATTTCAGCTTCAGGTTAAAAGTCAACATGCATTCAAATACAGAGGAACTCTAATTGTCATAATACTAAACACAAAGGAAGATGCTAGGTTAAGTTTCCTCTAATAAGCTGGAGAGGTCATGCAGTTTCCATGCCAATGTGCCTTTTCCATAAGGCAAAAAAATATGACCTGGCTTCTGATGATGATGTTGATGTATTGCTTTATAGAAACACATTATTGATAGCTCTATGTTGATTGTTTGTACAGATAAGAGGTGGAAGATAGTGGGCAACAACATAAATGCCCCAAATGTAATGATAGTGATGTCATGTTGCAAACTACTAGCTTCATTTTTTTCCATTCTTTTAACCACTCAAGGGAGAATTGGAATTTTTGAACTGTAAGGAGGAACTGACCATTCAAAACATACTAACTTGATTATTAAAGTAAACTGCCCTATACAATGCTTAAATTTATGTTTAAATCCTAATTTACGTTTCTTAAATTAGAGGGTCAGATTAAACAGTTCCATTAGAGGGCAGTAGTACATGTAGGTACAATGTCTTATGTACTAAATATTTAGTTTACAGTCAGCCTTCTTATCACTGTGAGTTGTGTTCTGAATAATTTTTGCATTATTAGTGAAAAGAAAAATTAAGCTAATGCGATTTAACATTAAAATAATGCAGAAACATTTTGTAATATACAATAATGTATATCCGGTCATGTATTAAAAACCCAAAATGAATACGGTGGAAATGATCAAAATGTATTCAGCAGCTTTGAGCACTGTTATATTCCAGCTAAAAGGTTAACTTCGAAGTTGTTAGTTTTTCTGTGTTCTTTCTGAATTCTATGGCTTGTATATTGTATAACTAAATTTCTGGGAAGTTCATTGGTTTGTTTATTTTAGAGCATCTTACTTTTGAAACTCTGTTTTTCTTTATTTTATTTGCTTTAGTGCTTAAGTCCATGTGCCAACTTTCTAGATTTCCAGACAAGGGATTGCAGAATTGTGCAGGCTTATTCAGGTACCTTATAATGATTAAGCATCGGTAGTATATTGGGATTTGGCAGTTATTTCTGCAAAAGATTAAGGGTTTTTTTCTGAATTGTATCTTCTGATACATTTGATAATGAAATTTGATAAAAGCCATGAAAGCCTCACTGTTTAGATTCTGGTTTTATTCATACTCCCGACATTTTAATTGGTTTAATAGCTTTAAGTGTATATACCTGACTAATAAGACTAGTTCAAGTTATTCCAGTTTAATACTTTACTGTACTCTATATGTTTCATCCAAACAATACTGCAAACATACCATTTCTTTTTCCATTTTCAGTTGTCTTACTTGATACTACAGCTGTCCTTGGAGAACTGGGATGGAAAACATTTCCTTTAAATGGGGTAAGTCACTCACCATTTTGGTTTTATTGTCTTGATTTTGGCATTCTGCCAGTCTGGAAGAGAATGGCCAGTATACCTGGCTGGATATTCTTGCTATGTCCATAGCAGAATAGACTTGTCAGAAAGATTTTAATTTTTCTCGAGTCTGGAGGAACCTGTGTTGTAACTCAGAATAACAGATGCAAGGATGACAAAACTATACATTATTATACCCTTCTCTTGCTTTTCTGAGTGTTAAGAATCTATTGTGTAATAGAATGATTCTATTACACATCATAAAGTTCCACATTAAAAGTTCCTACACTGGAGGAATGTGTTATGTCTACATTTTTTTTGTGAAATAAAAGGGAAAATTGTTTTCAATTTTATATCTTGAAACAAAACTTTAATGATTTAAGTGAAGTTTAATATGGACTTTAGCATCTGGTGAAATGCTATCAGGTTAGCTAAATCAGAAGGACATTATAAACATGTTAACATCATTAAACCAGTTTAACTATTTAGAGAAAATGTTTAAATAGTTTTTTTTTTTTCCTGCACTGACCATTCTGTATTTAGAAGCAGTTTAACATCTTACATGGGTTCACTGTACTCTTAGTACAGATTGCCCAGAGGCACTTGACATTACAATACAGAGTGTTAGAAGTTATCTGGTATACTTGGAGATGTTGTGACCAGGTGAGCATGTGGAAGAGGAACATTTTTGCTTTTTGAAGTTCAACCATAAGTGCTTTGCCAGTGGTTACACTTTTAAAACCTGTGTTCTCTTTCTGTCTAGATAACGCATGTTACAATATCAGAGGTGTTTGTATTTCACTTTTTAATTAAGATACAGTATACTGGAGCATTGAACACCTATTGTATCAGTTTCTAGTTCTGGTGTCACTGTATACATTGTGTATCACTTATTTGTATTTTAGCTGGCATTATCTCTTAATTCTTGTGTATGAAGCATATAATTACTTGTTTCTCTGAAATATGCTCAGAAAATACTGTTTTTCTGAGTGAAAAATCTTTTTTAATTTTTAGCTATTTCTTTTCTTGTGATCTGTTCCAGAAGGAAGCAGAAATTGTCTATCCTCAGCACCTTAATAATCCATTTTTATAAAATGCCTTCTGTGTCTCTGCCCTCTGGGATATCAAGGAATGTGACATTTGTTAATCTCAGTTTATTTTCAACTTTATGGATTACTCTTTCTCAGGCTTTTCTATTTTTTTGTATCCCAAGACATAATTTGAGTCTGTTGCAGATACTTCATTTTACATTTTGCATGCAGTTTCATGCAACCTGAGTTACAATTCTGAAAGTTTTATTTCCTTCAAAAATCCTAGACAAAGTAAATACTGTCATACCCTATGATGAGAAAATACAGCAAGGAATTTTTACTTTAGCTTTGTGATGAACTCCATTGAATTGAACAGGGAGACTGTCATTTAGAAAGCATACAAGATATAATTTCAGTTATTCTGTAAATTCTTAAAAGCTTTAGTTAGTTTAGTCCAGTAACAATAACCACAATATACAAGCAGAAAGAAAACTGCCCTCAAAGTTGCTTTTACATAGCTTTTACAACACACCTATTTTGGTTAGTCATATATACCCTTAACCTTAGGTTTGCAGTATATTGAGGTTTTGGGGTGTTTTGGAACCATTGTTGTGTTTTAAGAATTAGCTGCACATACAGGAATACACTGGGTTTACATTTGCAATTGTTAGAGAACAAAAAAGCAGTTTGTAGCATGAGGAAAACGTATAGAATAAAGCTTCCTGGGACATAAAATAGACAGAAGAGGCTAGAGTGAAAACTGTGAGAGGAACTTGATAAATTAACTATGGAGAGGTAGTAAAGAGAAGTTTGCATGTGCTGTTAACCCAGGAAGAAACTATGTATAATCTGTTGATTAATTAATCTTAGCTGTAAACAGAATAAAGAATCCTGTGTACTACAGCAAAGAAGTTTTTGAACAAAATTTTGGAAAGTTGTACAGGTGGTAAAACATGATTTGGAGAAGCACAAAAGAATGACAGAGTGGAAGGGGTTGTCCTCGGGATAATCTAGTCTAACACCCCTGCCAAAGCAGGTGCACCTAGATCAGGTTGCACAGGAACTAGTTCAGGTGGGTTTTCAATGTCTTCAGAGAAGGAGATTCCACAACCTCTTTGGGCGACCTGTTTCAGTGCTCTGTCGCCCTCAAAGTGAAGATCTTCTTCATGTTGAGATGGAACTTCCTGTGTTCCAGTTTGTGCCTGTTGCCCCTGGTCCTGTCACTGGGCACCACTGAAAAGAATCTGTCCCCATCCTCTTATTGCCCACCCTTTAGATACTTATAAACATTTGTGAGGTCCCTTTTCAGTTTTCTCTTCTCCAGCCTCTTTAGACCCAGGTCTCTCAGCATGTCCTCAGTAGGGAGGTGCACCAGTCCCCTGATCGTCTTTATAACCCTCTGCTGGACTCTGCCCAGTAGAGACAGAGACTATCAGATATGGGTCACATTCAGCAGGAGATGGCTAGATATTCATACAAACAATGTCCTCCATTTTTCACAACATTCCAGAAAAGGCTACTGTGAGCAATAGGACCAAGTACCAGTGCTGTTGCACCTCTGAAACGGTGCTGAAAGAAGGAATAAAGTTTAGATATTTGAAGATACTGAAAAATTGCATAAATCTATTAAAATATTAGAAGTTACGTTATTTGGCTTATAAAATATTGAAGATATTAAAGTAAAAAATTAAAGTGGAATGTATTTCTAAACTGTTTCTATTTAAGTTATTCTGGGATACTGTATCTTCCACAAAGGTAAGAAGAAAATTGAGCTTGAAATTGCTCATGCAATTAACAGAAGATGGCATTTGTATGCTTCCTCATGTCACTTTTACACTTTTGCATGCGATCTCTGAAACAAAGGACCAATGTTCCTCTTAATTATTACTTGATTCTTATTAAAATGCAAGGCAAAATAGTGCTTTTGGGATCAGCTAATAACTCCTATTATACTTACTGATTTAGTTATGTCCACAGTGCTATCTAATCTGAGTTATTTATCTGTCCTAACAGAATTCATAATATGGGATAATTATTGGTGTGTTTGAGATTATCATTGCAGAAATAAGAACCTATTTGTCCCATGATAGGCACATCAGCATTTTCCCTTTTCCTGGAGGAAGGTGACAGATTTTGTTTTGGTGATGCTTTTGGTAGAGGTTTTTGTTCAGATACTGAGTAAATCCTACACGTTACTTTAATATATTTTTTCTCCAAAATAAATGTGTGTGTGACATTTTTGTGTGTAAGAAAAATGTCATTGATATTAACATATTTGAGGTCGTAAGGATGGGATGATAGGTTTTCTTGAGACTGTGACATTAACAGAAGTCATTAATTTACTGGCATACTCAGTCATGAAGAATGTTTCCATTAAATTAAATAGTTGCTGAAATATTAATGCTTGGGATTTGGATAATATTGAGTATGCCTCAGAGATTTTAAACTGACAGGCTTGGGTTGAAGTAGGCGAAAAAAAATTCTTTTGGAATTTGCACAACTTTAACCTTCATGACCAAGACTTTTTATTTATAGTAGATTCAAAACATAATGTTCGCAAGCTTTCAGCAGTTTTGGTAACATCTAGAGGTACCTCTCTGAGCAAGCAAAGATATAACACAGACTAGTTTTGTATGCGACATTTGTATGCAATACCATCATTTAGCTGCAGAGATGAGTCATGCACAACTGTGTTATCCATTCATTGGTTATATAATATGTGATTTTATTTTTTCATTTTCTTCCCAGTTATTTGGGCAACCTTCCTGAAACATGAGAATACAATATTTTTTCTTACAAATGTGCTTTCTTTATTTGCTTGTCAGATTTTTTCCTTGTATTTTGAACAGGTAATAATTTGAATGCTTAGAACTACAAAAATGCAGCATAAAACATTAATATCTTTGAGGTCAATAGAATCAGCTTTTGCTGATTGAGTTCCAATTTAGCTTCTCAGTGATGGGCTGTCTAAAATTTCTACTTTAATAATGGACACATTTGATACTTCTTCTGTTCTTTGGGCTACAGTTTAAAATGACCGATTGATTTATGAAAAAGCATACGCTATAGAATGAAAGTACATCTTTGCTCAACAAATGTCACTCCATAACCTTGAAAATGCAGAACAAGTTTTTTTTGAGTGGTACAAAAAACGGGAAGGAACTCCTTCATAGTTATCAAAAGAGGATGTGAACACAAGCTAGTGGGCAGGCCAGTTGAGTTCTTATAAACCATTATCCATGGTTCCAGCTGAAGTCAGTTTGCTGACCTTGAGGACAGTATTATTTTTCTTAGGTTTTCTCACTACACTCTGAGGTGCTGTGACTGTTAAAAGGGCAGGCTTTTTCTTAGGGGATTAAGCACTGTTTAAGTGTGTGTTACGGCTTTGAAAATTAAGGAGGAAAGGAAAAAAACCTGAAAGCTTACTGAAATGTAGTGTTCCACAACCTTCATTTATCCATTTATTAATACTAATAAAATAATGTACCTTGAGCAACGCTGGGGGGGGGGGGGGCTTTCTTTATAACTTATGCACAACTTTGTTATTTTTTAAATGAAATATTTATTTCCCATTGCATTAAGCAATATAACACATTTTTGTGTTATTTGTTACAAAGTTTGCTCATGAGCTGTGGTTTGGAGACTACTATCATAAAGGCCTGTCTATTCCTGAAAAACTTCTACCATAAGTACTGCTACTTAACTCTATGAATACCTTATTTTGTGTAAGATGAATCTGCTTTGGAAGATTAATTTGGAATACAATGTTCTGTATTAATTAATAATGACAAAAGATTCTGCTTGTAACATAAATCTAAATTTTAACTTGTATGTAGCCACTTCATAAACTCCAGAAACATTTTAAAATTACTGTAAAAGGACAAGGTGACTCATAACACAAGGCTGTGAAAAATTATTTACATGTTGAAGAGGCTCGTACAAATCTACCTTGACTTGTCATAGTAGACAAAACATATAGCCTCAGCATTAAAGAGCCTACTACAAGTCCTCTAAATTATTTGACAGCTATGTGAGCGATAAAACTATTTTAATCCCAGTTTCTGCAGTTATTTAAATAGCTTTCTTTTCATTTGGCAATTTTCCTATTGATTTAAGAAGTAATTGTGTTTTAAATATCTTCTTTTTTAAAAATATTTTAAGATTTTAAATAACTATCTTTAATATACAGCTTTAGGATGTTTTTATCTGTTATTAATTTTTTGAGACTGAACTTGTCAAAGTACTGATTTTTTTTCCCTACCACGCTGATTATTTTACCCTCTCTGATAAAATAATTGTTTTATACTATATGCATCATCAACAATTCACTTTTTAGCTGCTTCTTAGCTAATTGGAAGACATTTTCATAGTTTATGGTAACACATTTTTGAATGGCTTAGTACTGCTTTTCACCAATACTCACTTACTACTCTTTTTTATTTTGTAATCAGAGATGATACTGGGGTTTTCCAGTGCCAACCTGCAAGCATTTCTTCTGATGTAGCTGAATCTCCACCTTCATTTTTTAACTGATATCTTTGAAGGTGATCTCCAATATGTCATGAAACTTTCTTATACAGTACTTAAGGTTTTTAGCTATTAATTTGCTTAAGCAGATTGATTACTTTTTTAGAATTCTCCCAATTTCCTCTGAAGTCACATAAAAACAAAACACTTCTAAAGAGAGAGAAGCTTTGGCTTATTCCTTTATTAAAGCCATCAATAAACAAAACAATCGGCAAAAAAAAATAGAACTCTCCAATACAAAGTCAGTGGATGCATAAAGAGCAGAAAATGGTCTAAGAAGTCAGCTAAGAAAATTCACTTTAAAAAAAGAACAAAGAAAGAAAGGCAGTACTAATTTACTGCATGAAATGATAATACAGATATTGTGTTCAGCTTTAGGCACATCACACACAATATAGTAAGAAGAAATATAAGACGGGGAAATAATAAATGAAAGAGAACAGAGCAAGTAATGTGAAAGTAAGATAAGCAGGTGTCTGAGATATAAGATTAAAAAGTGCATAGTGTAATCACTAATAAACGGAATGTGGGCTTAGAGCATTAAACATGCTCAGGAAGCAGTATGGCATCATAAGAAAAAGATAGGGAGTGTATGGTAGATATGGTGATAACTCGGTCTCAACAATTCAGTTATGCATTTCATATTATCTTGTTATATACAGGCAGAGAACTACATTTTCTAAAAGGTAACAACAAATAAATAGTACAGATTATAGCATGAAAGAAATGCAAATTCTTCTAACTGTACTTCCCAGTCATTTGAATTTGTCTATGAAATAGAAATCAGATAAGTTATGTATTTGTAAGCATGTAAATTTGCATATCCACACGGTCACTTCAATATTGATTTAAAGGTTGACTGTGATTTGAACATTTCATGTAGCAGTGTGAATTACAATATCATCAGTACTTCTAATCTTCACTTTTAATACTGTAACTATTATAACTTAAATTTAAATTATTAAATTCTTATTTAAATTCTTTATGACCAGAAAGAGCAATTAATCAGATTACCCTTATATCAGAGGCTGTAAGATTTCAAGACTTGCCTTCGTATTTACTCAGTAACAAGTATTTTACTGAAGTATATCTTTTAAAGAGTATATATTTCTTAGCAAGAAACCATAATTTCTCTCTGTAATTTGTTCCACTGATTAATTAGATCTCTGTTAAAAAAAGGATTCCTGCTTGCCTAATTCTTCCTTCTCAGCCTCATACTTTATCTAAAGTAAAGAAAGACTATCGGTGAAGTCTTTCATTGCTCCTCCTCCTGCTTCTCCAAAGTTGAAATCATTGTGTGGTTCTTTTTTGAAATTACGGACTCAAGTATGTAGTACTTACAGTCAGTTTCATTATTTGCTACAGTTAGAAATCATTCATGCCAATTTACTGTTGTCCTGTTTAACCATCAAAGAGATCCCACTAGGCATTCTCACTAACATAATAATATTGGGAGTTCACATTCAGTTGGTTCTCACTGTAATTCATTATTGTCTTCCAGAACTGCAGTTTTATATCACATAGTGATCTGTCTGTTAGGTAAAAGTGGTATTTTTGCTCCTAGAGATGTGAATATACATCAACCTTCAATGAGTGTTCCTGATCAAATTATTTATATCGTTCTGTGTGACTTCTGTGTTCTAAATATTTACCAAACCACTTAGCTTTGAAAAGTCTCATTAGAAAAACCTTAACAGTGTTTCATTTTTATAGCCAGAATATTATATTCATGATGATATTTGGCTATACAATGTATGATAATATTTCCTAGTTTCTGTAATCTCTGCTTGAATATTGTAAACTACTTTTAATCATGCATCATGAGACACACAATATAATGCCTTTAAAAGGTCATAGTATGTTACATTCATTAAACTGTCTTTATAAACACAGCTTAAGGTCATGATTTGTGAGATCAACAAGATCCTTTACGTAATTTAAACCAGAATTAAGAAATCTTATTGTATTTATAGGTTCCGATCTGTTCTGTGATTGGAGAACTGTGACAGCGAAGAAGACATAGTAGTTCAAAGACATACTCTGCTTCTTAATATGGCATATCATGGTGGATTAGCCCTAGCCAGCAGCTAAGCGCCTGCCCAGTCACTTACTACTACTCAGTGGGATGGGGGAGAGAATTGGAAGGGCAAAAAATTGTGGGACAGAAAAAGTTCAATAAGTTGTGGAAAAAAAAAAAAAGTGATGCAAAGGCACTCTGTCACCACCTCCCCACCACCCACCTGCAGACTAATGTCTATCCACTTTCCAAGCAATGACTACTTTGAAGAAACTACCACCATTATGCCCTTCAGCTTGACTGCTGAGCATGACATTATGTGGAATGGAATATGCCTTTTGTCCCCTCCCCACCTCTTGCTCACCCCTAGCTTAGTCCTCTGGAGAGCAAAGTGGGAAACAGAGATGGCCTTGATGCTGTGCAAGAACTGCTCAGCAACACTTAAAACATGTGGTGTGTTATCAGCACTGTTTTGGTCACCAGTCTAAAACACAGCACCATACGGGTTGCTACTAATTCAACAACGTATGCAAAGGGAGACATTAATGAATTTTACA
>JAOXNG010000001.1:99214848-99225247 GCA_028566535.1 Scolopax minor
TTCTGCACTTTCAGGTGTGTGCAGGGTCAACCACTGATAAACCAAATTTATCAAAGACAGGGTCTTTTCTATACCTGGGCAGCCTATTCCAGTGTCTGACCACTCTTTCTGTGAAAAATTATTTCCTAATGTTTAGTCTAAACCTACCCTATTGGAGCTTGAAGCCATTTCCTCTCATTCTGTCACTAATTACCCACGAGAAGAGACCAGCACCAACCTCTCTACAGTATCCTTTCAAGTAGTTGTAGAGAGTGATGAGGTCTCCCCTCAGCCTCCTCTTCCTCAAACTAAACAGCCCCATCTCCTTCAATGATTTGTTCTCCAGGCTCTTCACCAGCTTCGTTGCCCTTCATTGCCCTCCTCTGCACTGGTTCCAGCACCTCGATATGTCTCTTGTATTGAGATGCCCAGAACCGGACACAACACTCAAGGTGTGGCCTCACCAGTGCTGAGTACAGGAGGACAATCACCTCCCCACTTCTGCTCTGGTCTCTTTGGCAGAAATATCTATGTTCAGTTCCTGTAGCTCTGTACTCCAACTTATCCTACTGTTATATTTTGTAAGTGAAGCAAGTTTTGTTGTTGCTGTTTAAGCCATACTGCTCTATCACTTCATCCTGCATTTTGAAATGTATGGGGGCAACTTATCAAGTCTTCTTTCTGTCCAACAACACTGTGTCCTGGTTTGAGGCCCAAACCATGACACACTGATAGACTTTAATATGCAAAAAAAACCCCTTCTAACAAGACCTATGTACACCTCTCCAACCCCTCAAAAAAATTCCTCCAGATGCCTGTTACTGTCATGTGAATTTATTTCAATTTATTATGAACATATCCTCTTTAAACTGTTAACTGAGGTTAGGTATTTGCCTTTTTGGAGGGAAGGGGTAGAAATACTATATTTTTGTGTGTGGAACACTTGAGATAGAGATGTATCAGAGCACTCACAGGTGTTGGATTCCTATGAAGATTCATCTGCATCAAACGTTTGGAACAGTAGAGGTTCATAGCACTGAGAATTTTTCTTGGGAAGTTATGCTATGATGTGTAGGCAAGAGAGCAACTCTAGACCAATCTTTCTTTTAACACATTTACAGTAACTGGGCTGTTTTCATGAATGCATGACCATGTTCTGTAACCTGCAAGTGTTGGTTTATGGATTTATTTAAACAGACCCCACAGAAAGCAATGTACCCCAGCAGAGATGGAAGAAGACTAGGTTGCTGCCTTCTCCAATCTTTGTTTTAACTCTAGGGGTCTCTGTGTCTCTATTCTTCCATCTATAGTGCAAGGCTGAGATGCTTATTGGTAATAGATTGTGTACTGTATTCACATACCACAAGGAACGCTAAGATAAATCTTTCATACCAGAATGAAAAATAAAATCTCATATTTTTAATTACTAATTTATGAAGCAACACATTAATTAAATTGGCTTCATCAGAAGATTTCATTTCAGTTCTTTTGCTTTCTGAACTTCAGAATATTTGCAAAATTTTAATGTGCCAAAATAGTAAATGTTGGTGTTTGGGGTTTTTTGTTGGGTGGTTTTTTGTGTATGTTTGTTTTGTTTTAAATTTCATAACAAGCTGTCTTCCCACCATCCTTAAGAAACCCAGATCAGAAAATCAGGAAAACCAGTCCTGTTGTTGAAACAAACTGTTCACAAAAGCTGATTTTTTGGTAAAAAACATAACGAATTGCCAAAGCAATGAAACTGCTGAGTATTTTCTCTCTTTGCTGAGACCTTTGAGATCTATTGATTTAAAAGTTCTGATAGAGGTGATGATATAGTTATTTGTCATGTTGGAAAATGAAAAATAATGCCTAGAAATTAATGGGAAAATCATTAATGTATTGCTCTAACACTTGGATAGCTCAAGTGAATAAGTAATAGGTGGATAATTGACAGAAAGTGATGCAAGTAATCTAAATCCCATTTTAGTCTTGAAGTCTATCAGTAGAGAAGTTTCAGAAGTGGAATTTATGACCTGTGGGAATTTCAAATAGTTGATCTACAAAGCATATTAAAATCTTATAAAGGATGAAAGGGCAAAGCAATGAATATTTTCACATAATGAAAAATTTCCAGAAATATGTCCTTAAAAATTAGGAGCAAAAACTCTTTGCATTAAGTTTTTTAAATATTTAAGTGATTCTGCATATTAACATAATTTTCCATATTGATTTCCAAATTAAAAGTATTCTTCATGTTCTTCTGACTTTTTCAGATTCTTTTTCAGAATCAACCTAAATAAGCAGGTTTGAATTGAATAATATTTTCTGAAAGTAACTTTTTTGGTTAAGAACTCTTGTTTTCCTGATTTTATCCTTATTTTAACACATACAGTATCAGTTCCTTCCAGTAATGCTCTAATCATTATATGGTATGTTTCTGTGTAAAAGCTTGAAACATTAAAAAAAACAACCCTCTCCTTATGAAATTGTAGAGGAGTAGGATGACATTTGAGTTACCTCTACCTGTATCTGGGTTTTTCTTACAGTTCTAGCAGGGGTCTTGGGTTCTTTAGATTTTTTTATGTCCTTGTGGATCGCTTGGAAGAGAGGTATAGCTTCAGTTTATAATTTATTATGTAGTGGTACATGTAGGATATATATAGGGTTGTCTGTTTTTTTCTCTCAGGCTTGTGTTATGAACTGGTCAGGCTGTATGAGGATCCTGTAAAAGTGTGATTCTGAAAATGATCCATAATACTTTTTGTGCTGATGTTTCTATATTGGAAAAAAGATGCTAGATACAGATTGGGTCTCAGTGTGTCTCATGTGGTAAAAAGACAAGAAAGATTATTACTGCTATCCTAGTGTTTACAAACTAAGGAGAAGATAAAAAGATGGTAAGAAGAGCAAAGAAAAAAGCTCAAGGTTAGAAATAAATTAGCAAGATGAGATGTTTTTTATAACCAGACACGTGAAGTGCATCTTGTCTTTGCGTCTTGATGTGAGGATTTAGCAGCTAAAGATAAAAGAATGTCCAGATTCCTGTTCTTGAGTGATAAAAAGGCTGCTGATGATAAAGATGTTAAAAATCGAAGAGAAGGCTTGGATTTACTTTAAAATTAGTAGAATTCACTATATAGAAAATGGAAAGATATCTGAACCCCAGTGTATTTATTCATGTGGGTGCCATGAAGCAATGAAGTTGTGCCTAAACCACATGAAGAGGAGTGTCTCTTGAATGTAGTTTTAATTAGTTATGTTCTTAATTGGATCATATTATACAAATATTCCCACAGCATTCAGCATTTCATTCATGTTCAGAGGGCTTCATGTGGAATAAAATAACATTTCTGTTTTAAGAATATTAAATGACTTACAGTGCTAGCAGCATATCCTACACCAGTATTTATTTGTAGGTTCACTTTCATTAATCTCTTGCACATTTTCTAGGTTAGCTGTTCCTCTGATGTTTTAGAAGAGAGAGCTGTATTTCGAAGAAGGGCCATGACATATCCAGTCATGCTGAAATATGTTTTAGTTTGTCCGTCTTTTATTCTGTGATAAGAAAGAATAAGATTTAAAAAGTAAGTATACTGAAGTTGTGAAACTTACTGCTCACCTGAAGTATAATTTGGTACGTTCTGTACATAGCACATTTCTCTCAAGAGCTGGGTTTTGTTGGGGTTTTTTAGATTTATATGTTTAACAAACCTCCGAAGTTCTCTTACTATACGTTACAGTGACATTTTGCATTTTAGTGTTTGAATACTACTTAAGTATTTTTTTTCGTATCACCATATTTCTTTTCTTTGAAATGTGAGTAGCCATTAATTATTTTTATGCATGCAGACCAGATAGGATTTGGCAAACTTTCTTTAAAAAAAGTATGAAGTTGGCGGTGAAACTTCTAAATTGTTAAAGTTTTGAAGACTTGTAATGTTCAAGGGGACTCTAAATACCTCACAGTACTTTATTATATACTCTTTAATATGCTTGGCTTCTCAGTATTACTATTAATAAATACTCCTTCCACAAAACTTATTCTTTCTTGTTATCAAATGTGAAATAAGACTTATGGAACAATCCAATTGTGAGTTTTTAAGTTTCCAGCTGCTTTAAGCCAGGAAGAAAACTGTAGATTGAAAACACAGGCCAAGACAAATGTTAGTATACAAAGCAGATGGCAAGATAGCTCATTTGTGTTTGCTGTAAAACTAACAAAATGTAGGTTCCTGGTTAAAAATAAATATGGCAAGTGGAATCCAGCTTTAAAAGGAAGATACCTTGAATAGGAACAGTCTCTCTAAATACAGAAGATGCAGCTTAGTGCTGTTGGATTTATTTCTTGTTTAAAGGTTTTCCTTAGCATGAAGTTTTAAAGGGAATGACTTGAACTTCAGATTATCTTGTCCAATTCAGCACATGTTTGTGTCCAGAAAAAAGCATGTAATAAATACTTAATTTTGAAAATACAGGTAAGTTTTGCTTTTGTATGTTCTAAGCAATATTTTCTCTTTTTTAAAGTATATTTCATTTTTAAGGAATCGAGGTTGCAAAAAGTGAAGGGAAAAATACAGTGGGCTGTTTTAATCCATCATTCATTTTGGAGTGAGCAGTATATTCTTGTGTCACTTCACTAAAGTGTGTGTGTGCATACATTATATTTTTTTTTTTTGCTAATAAGCAGAAAATTTCTTTCTTCACTTCCACCCAGTTTTTTTCCTTATGTTCTTACTACATGACAGAATAATTATTTGGCTCTGGGGTGCATTGCCATAATAATCAGAGAAGACTGGTTTTGTTGGTAAAATAAGCAATAGTTTATGTATCTCCTGAAGGAATCTTGAAGAAATTGCCTAAAAGCTTCATAGACTTGCTGATTTAGAATTTCACATTTTAGTCCATTTTAAGTCTCTATGAAGACTTAACAAGTCCAATCTAAGTAGTATATTTTTGGTGATTTTTTTTTTATGCTGTTAAGTTATGACAAAATTAGCATTTACTTCATTGGGATGAGAATGTGTTATTTCATCTAGATCTAGAGGTCTGCATCCTATTACAGTATCGTAATAACTTGCGTTTCAAATAAACATCAACAGATGGAGTTAATATCAGATAAATAACAAAATAAATAATTTCCTAGATGTTTCTGACTGAAAATTGGCTCAGCATTCAGTTGAAAACTGAGTCTTTCCAGTCATTAGTTTAAATATTTTTTTGCTGATGAACATACACTCAGTATTGTACTGTGAATATATCCCCATGCAGTAGAAAGGGTCCACTAATTTATATGGCTTTTAGCACATACCTGAAGTTAAACTCCTGTATCATGTATCAATTACCACATCTTCATATATCAAGCACTACAGAGTCAGCTGTTCAAGTGATGTGAAAAAGCAGATGATGCAGCACAAAAAGGCCACTTGTTGACCATTCTTATGTGATACCATACAGCTTCTTACTGCCAAGAGCAAAGTTGCTAAGACCACGAATAAGCCCTATAAAAGAAAATATTTGATATAGCTTTCCTGTGATTTTTGCAGACTCACTTTTGACACTGCTCAAAAGGAGAGAAAAAAGTTGACCTTGAGAAGAATGTCCACATTGCACCCTCCTTCTACTAGGCATGTTCATGGTGCTGCTCCAATAGAGTCAGCTTGGAAATGTTTTCAAGAAGTGGACGATGTGGTGTTCATAGGTTCTTTGTGTGGTGTTGCCCTCTCTCAAAATATGCTTCTCTAAAAAGTTTCGTATTATTTTACTTGGAAACACTGCTGGTGTAATTCTGTGTTATTATAACTTACACCATGTTGAACTTCAAGATTGTTTACAAGGTTTACTGAATATGAAAACTAATTTAGATTTGGATCTCAAAAGACAATTAGTTTTAAAATTGGCTTTTTGCATTTCTGTGTTTGTATTGAAGTGAATTGCAAGAGCTAAATCTTCTCTGTCCAGGAATTAAATAAAAATGGTTCTTTTTTTCTCAGCTGCAGCAATTCAGTGTGGGATGTAAATGTTCCTGATGTGCCTTTTGGTGGTCTTTTACCCACCACCTCTCGAAGAGTTTCTGCTTTATCTAGTTCTCATATCACTTATATCTGCAAAACCTCACCAGATACAGCTACCCTGACTAATCATAAGGATTTCCCCTCTTCCTTAGTTAATGGTTGTGATGAGGATTTCTGTAGCAGCTGGTAGGCATTACAAGCAAGCCTTGTTCAGAGGCTTGCATGCTCTGATGTTTGTGACTTTCCTGACAGTCCAGCCCCTGTTGCTAACATTACCAGAGGAGACAAAACTGACAGCAGCAGCATCCGCTATCCTTCAATAGGACAACACTACCTGTGAGAATAGATAGGGATGAAAGAAGCAATCCTTATTATACGTTTTATGCTGCTCTGAGCTGTTACTCAAGTTAGTGTTGCTTGGTAAGCACTGGTTGTATAAGCAGTTATTTGTAAGGGGTGAGAGGTATGTTGAATTGTAATACAGTTTATTCAATGCACTTGTTAGGTCATTTTCTAGTGTCAAAATCTGTAGTTTGTATCATTTTGGTCCATCTGGGTAACAAAGTAGTAATTGGAAATAGTATGTAACTTCATCTTTACCCCATGTCTTGGAGATTTTAATTCTGCTGGGTGGACTTTGTTCTCTCTGTGTTTGGCAGCTTCACCATTGGCTTCAAGAGCTCAGTGATAACATTCAGACTCTGTTGGATTGTATCTGCGCTCCCTATGGCCTTCCCACTCTCCCTTGGGCTGCAGTACAGCAGGCTGCCAATAGACCACTGTGTCAGTTCTACTGAAGCTTTTTATTGTATTAAAAAAAAATTTAAACATGGAGAACTTGAGCTGCCACTTATGGATGAGCCATTTAGAGCTTATTGAATTTAAGTAATAAAGGATTCATATCTTAATAAATTTTCATTTGCCTTACACGTTAAAATATGACATAAAGACAAGCTCAGAAGGTGTACTGAACTACTCAAATCAATTGGGATTAAATGTAACAGACTGATTCATTGATTCAGAATGTCAGTTTTTCACTACCTGATAAACTTTAATTTGCTTTTCTGCTGTTTTGTCTGCAAATGATCAATATTTAGAATATCAGTGCAACTGTGCTGCTTAAAAGAAACATTTTCTTAAGGGATTAAAACCTTTTTGTGTAGGTTTTTGTCATATTGGTCATTAACCATTTAATTTGGTATATCTGCTCAATGCCCAAAATTAGTAGTTAAATATGCATAGTGATTCTGAAGAACCATTAAGCTCTTTCGAGAGACTGCTGTGCAAAAGAAGTAATAAACTAGGGAAGAGGGGCTCAAACCTAATCCCTTGTCCCCAGCAAGTCAATATCAAAGCATCCTTTGTGTTTTAGGGATGTTTATGAAATACTGTGTTACGGTTTGAGATGCTGTCACAAAAGGTTCATTTAGAATGGCTCATTTAGGACTCTCTGTCCATAAGTTGTCTTCCACTACAGTGAAAGCACTAATGTTAGCTCAGATATCACAACTAATAGTTGTGTGTTTTGGTAACGGCTGTACCCTCAGTAAACACCAGAATGTGGTGTATGTATATTGTATGTATTCAGACAGCATCAGAATCTTGTTTCAAAGGTTATTAATGGTGCTATTTGTACAGATCAGCATCTTAAATGGTAAAATAGAAAAAGATTGAGTATAAAAAAGTTGAATGAATTGAGCATCTTTTCAAGACAGTTGCAATTATATATTGCTTTAATCCTCCTTAAATTGCATTATAAAGGATTTCTGGGAGTTGAAAGGAAACTGAGGCTAAACGCTAGTGTTCTGTTATCACAATATTCATCTTTCTTGTAGGAAATGTTTTTCCACTCCTTTTGTATATCTGTTGAATGAATCTCTTTATTTTGTCTTTCTGGATACTATGTGGGTATTAGTTTTCCAGTGGACTTTAAAATATGAACTTAGCTTTCTGACTTGTCATGTTCTGTTGTAATTTTGTCTCTTCCAAATGAGCTAACAATATTTTGATATTTCTTGCTCTTTTGTTTATTAAGACAAAGTATTTTAGCAATTATGTCAATTAACATTAAAAAGAGTTTTAATAAAAAATAATCTAGTAACAGGAAAAGAGCAGACTGTATTATAAAAATTATAATGTGAGAGTGAGATTAACTTTGAAGAACTTTATTTCTAAACACCAGCAATAGCCTTCCTTATATGTTGTCTTTGACTTTAAACCTTGATTTTTAAACATTTTACTGTAAAATAATTAAAGTGGAAATGGGTTTATTGTTAATTACTACTTAGATGCTTTGATTCTAGATATATAATTATCTTCACAGAATCACAGAATTGTAGTGGTTGGAAGGGACCTCAGAGATCATCGAGTCCAACCAACAAAACAACCAAAAAAACCCAAAAAAACAAAAAAAAAACGAAAAAAACCCCACCACCACCATAAAACAACAACCAAACCAAAAAACCATCACCCACCCACACAGCACCCCACCACAGACCAATAATCTTGGGCACTAGAGAATGCCCTGAAGAACCATGTCTACACGTTTCTTAAATACCTCCCCTTATGAGGTGCATCCTGCCAACAGACCTCCCATTGAGTTGTGTCTGGTTTTTTCATTTTGGCATCCGAATATTTTTCTGTGTATCTACTTTATGGTTTCATTTTGTTACCTCTGAAGAGAATTTTTTTTTTTTTAAATTACAAGGATGAAATTTTCAGTGCAAGCTTGTATTTACCTAATTTGATCACTTTCCCCAAATATCCTGTTGCAGAAGTGAACAATATCTGTGCTTCAGAATATAAAGATACTGAATATATAAGTATTAACTGTAATATTTAGTGTAAATCTAGTTCAAAGGCCACAGATGGAACCTCTCCCTGTCCTGAAACACGTAGGGTAAGGTCCATGGGAAAGCAATATTTCTTTGTGTGACATTTGGGAAATCAAGGATTTCTTCATTTCCTATTATTGTATTCTATATCTTCCCTTTTTTTTTTTTTAGGTTTTTTTTTTTTTTAAGAGTTTTAAATGTAACTTTCAGTGATGACCAGATGAAATATTGTTTGCCTTAGATGAACGAGAGGAGAATTAGCAAAGGTTATCAGTTACCAACTGTTTTAGTTAACGGAAGAAAGCTTTCAAAACATTACATATATGATTTGCTCATCAAAACCAATACAAGTATAATTCAAAACCAAACATTTTGTTTGCAAAAATGTTTCAGCCAGTCATCATTTTTATTGATCTTATCAAGCAGAGTTATTAAAAACCACTGCGATCTATGAATGCCCCTTTACATAGCAGGTAATTAAAACGTTTCTTTTACAAATCTATTAGTAGCTAGTAGAAATAATTTGTATATTTGATATAAAATATATATATAAATAATTTGTATGCTTTGTGGGAAAATTATTCATATATTAGATATCTTTGCATGTTTCTCTACATCTTTTGCATACAGGGACGTATGAGGTTGATTGTTGAGAATTTCTCCTGCACTGACTGTACTCAAATATTAAGCAGGGGTTGATGGAAATCTTAACCAATTCAACATATTTTTCAAAATTTATAGCTGGTTATGAGTGTATATAACTTCTACCTGTGTATTAAATCATACTATATAGTAAGCAAGTAATCTTACAAGATAGTTTTCATAAGTGAAAAAAAGAGGGGGGGAATATGCTACAAATCCACAGAACACTCAAAGCAAGGGTGGCAAAGTCATATTTCAGCCTCCCCAAGTGCTACCTATTTTTTGACTGTATCAACCACTAAATACCAATTACTTTATTGGTATAAACCAATAAATTCAGAATTATGATCAGAATTAATTGACTGTGTATATCCTTTAGCAAGGTCCTTTGGTTTTTTGCTGTCTTGATGCACGATCTCCCAGATTTTTGTTACAGGGGGGTGATCCAAGGCCCGTTCAAAGGTGCTTGATGGGGATCGATACAATCTCTACAAACTTTATTTGGTGGGTGAACTCACGCCCAAAATAAGTTTAATCAACTGAAAAATAATTTGCCTTATTTCTGTAACATTATCTACCTTAAGAATAGACCTAAAAACCATGTGCATGAAACAACCAACACTGGGATCTGAAGTGTTTCTAGCACAAAAAGTACCTAATAAGGCACTTAATCAGTGGCAAAGTATTTAATGTTCTCCCAAACACGTGAAAACCAAGAAAATAACACCTCTAGAATGAAAAAGTAAATGTTTTTCTAGGTGTCTCAGCTGTGCCTCATCAGAGAGATTCCCCAGCATCAAACAAAACCGACTGACTCAAGTAAGAACCAACAAAGGACACCAGACATCCCACTGAAAGCCAAAGTGGGAAATACAGGAGGCAATTCTGCCACCCACTGAGACCCCACCTCGAGCACTGTGTCCAGTTTTGGGCCCATTACCACAAAAAAGA
>JAOXNG010000001.1:99229156-99249616 GCA_028566535.1 Scolopax minor
CAGTGCTCCACCACCCTCATAGTAAAGAACTTGTTCCTAATGTCTAATCTAAATCTGCTCTTCTCCAGTTTATACCCATTAATCCTTGTTCTGTCATTGCCTGCCTTTGTGAACTCTCCCCAGCTTTCCTGTAGGCCCCCCTCAGGTACTGCTTGCTTTGCTGGGTAGAAGAGGTGAGAGTAAATGGCATCCAGATGACACTTCCTTTTTTGGTTGTTTTTTTATTTTTAATTTCTTTTTCCCTCTGTGGTCATGCAGACTGCCACTCCTTTTCTGCAGCATGGTGAACTTTGTAAGAACAGCGGGTATTATATTGCCCCTTTTTTAGTGTGTGTGAACTTCACTGGACTGGACTGCCAGGACTTCTCAAGAGTGGTGCACACTGACTTAGCAACAACTTCTGCCAGTTCCCTCTGGACCCACAGATACATCTCATCAGGTTACATGGACTTAGGTACCTTCAGGTTCCTTAGATGGTCTCAAACCTGATCTTCTCCTATAGTGGGCAGTTCTTCATTCTCCCATTCCCTGCCTTTTGTCTTCTCTAACTTGGGTGATGTGGCTAGAGCACTTGCTGCTGAAGACTGAGGCAAAAAGGTCTTTGAGCACCTCAGTAGTCTCTGTATCCTGGGTGACTAAGTCTCCTTTTTCCTTCTGGAGAGGACCATATATGTTTGTTTTTAAGATGTTACTAATATAAGCTATCATTTAATTATGAGCAGTAACTGTATTCCCTACTGAAGGATACACAAGAGTCCTTTCCTCCTTTCCAAAGAGCTTACACTTCTAAAGAGCACTACTTTGTTTTTTGTGGGTGATATCCAGATGCTTTCAGCAGGCATGTAATGTAGTACATCTTTGGGTTTAGAGTATGTCTTGCATTTATTCCTATCCTGGATTATTTCCAATACTAAATCCTGCTTTGGTTTTCCTAAAATGTTCTTAACACTTGTAGTGTTCTTGTTTGATGTTTTTCTTTCTGCAGAGATAAATAATTGTTGACTTGTAATGAAAAGTCTTGAAGTAAGACTTAACTAACTACAAGGAAATTATTCTAGATTTACTTCCTAAGGGCCTCCTTTGTACTGTGGTTTTTGCCTCTACTGGGAAATAAGAAATGCAAATGATAGACTTCTTTTACCGTTTTACTATTTGACTGTCATTGCCGAAGATGTATTTTGATTTTCATTACTCATATAATTTCCATAATCAGAGGAAGTTTTTCCAGAATCAGTAACTGTGTCAGCTGTAGCTGGCAGAAGATGATCACTGGAAAGTACAGGCATGTGAAACAGTGCAGGGAAGTTCAAACAGCCATTAAGGAATCGTAATTATGGGTCATCTTGTCTTCTAGATTCTGTTCGGGAACATTTCTTCTACATAAGAGCGCTGTGGACACTTTGTCATTCTGCAGGGCTGTGGTTTATACCTTGTATTGTGATATAAAAACTATGTTAAATGTACCTTGGAAGTCCTATTTGCGTTTTTCCAGTTGAAAGTAGCATTTGAATGAAGTAGTAATAAATAAGTAGCTGACATCTTAAAAAAATATTTCTGTAAAAAAATTAGATATATGCACATTTATTGGAACGTATATACTTACTCCTAGTATCAGAGGCTATTTTACTTGCAGCAGTGCTGCAAGAGGGAAGAGGCAGGCTCTGATCAGCAAGTACAATGTTTCTTTTTGAATGAATACACTATTGAAGTCTAAGGCATGGTTGTGAACTGTATCTCTAGAAAAGATGCGAAGTAATCATGTTTTAAAAAAAAATCTTATTAATTTTATTTCATTTTTTGTTAAGACAATAACAGAACTAATAGAAGAATATTGCAGGCAGTGATACCGGTGCTCTATGTGATTAAAGGTAGGCTTATGGGACGGGTCACTTGATGAACAGTAGATAGCTATCACTCCATGAAGAAAGTTCTGTTTCATTTTCTGTTTTTTCCACTTCAGTGGTAGAAAAATCAATGGGTCTGTCTGGCTTTTATTTACTGAGCATGTTACATCAATTCCAAAGTTCATGTGACCCAAAACTGTTGGTTTTTTTTTAAGTCAGAGCAAAACCTGCAAAATATTGAAAAGTAAAATTTTATCTCACACTATTAAAGAAGCAAGTGTTTGATTAGTTTGATTTTTTGAGTTGAGCTTTGTGTCCCTTTTGAGAACATCACTCAGATTCTTCCAGGCACTTCTCTGTGAGTATATAATGAGCATATATCTCTATTAGCCCATGCTAATATGCAAATCAAATATACTGATGTGCATAAAGCTACAAAACTGCATACAAATGCATATTTAAAAAAATGGCATGCCCTCAAAATTAATGGTTTATTTAAATCACATGCTGAATGTTTTCATGATTACTGCTGCCACAGCAGTTCTGTCAGTGTCCTATCAAGTCTGTACTCATTTTATAACAAAATACCTACCTCAATTTCTCTGCAGGGGCCAGAAGCTACTTCATCTGCTTCTCTTGCCCAGTTCATTTAGCCTGTAGATGTTGAATTTAATTATAAAATTAGACTAGAATATGACACAAACTTTGATAATATTATAAAATGTTAATAAAAAAAATTAAATTTACAATATCTTAACATAAATATTTTATCATCTGTGTCGCATAACTTGCTGAATTAAGGAAGCCATTAGTGTCAAGTTCTGAATACAGATGAAACACACGATTCTGTAATAGGTTTTATTAATCAGTAAGACACATTCCAAATTAATTGAATTGTTAAATCATAGGATATTACCCAGCTCTACAAAGCAGCTTTATCCTTGCAGTTGAGAAATGCAGAAGATTCTTCACTGAAGCTAATAAAATAGGAGCAACAGTTTGAATTGAAAATAAATTAACATGAGGAAAAGACTAATTAATCTTTCCTTTCTTCAAAACATAAAGGGAGAACAGACTTTCATAAATGAAAGGCAAACTGAAATGGTTTTGTCTTTGAGATTATAGGGTCTCTTTTGGCAAGAGACATAACATACTGTAACAGGAAACCTGTAAAGACAGACTGAAGATCTGTAGGTGCAGAAGCACATGTATATCTGTAGTGATCAAATGCAAGTGCTGAATTCAGAACAATTCTTATCTTCATGTTCCCAGATTAGATGTTTGGGTTTGTAAATCTCTGTTTTAGAAAAAATGAACTCTATTTGATATTTGATAGTCTGAAATTCTTAAATATTCTAAGATTTCTATGAGAAGCTCAACTGAATATATCACTACTTGCATTCTTCTTGCTTTTGTATTACTTCTACCTGTCACTTTCTATCTGATTGTGTAAATTTGTAGCCCAAATCATGTAACACTATACTTGCAAACTGATGACCTTAAGCATTCTGGTTTTAGTAAAGAGAAAAACAGAGCACAAAGGTTGGTTCCAGAAAAGGGCAGCACAAGCAACACTATCTGTATTTCCTAAACAGTAGTTGAGCTCTTCAATCTCAAGTGATTCTTCCAGCTTCCAATAGATTGCTGTTTTCCTGTTGCCCACATCACCTACATAGAGAATATGACATGGAATTTGTGTTTTAGTACAATGTTTTTGAATTTCAGTTATTTGAAACCCTCCCATCAGAAAATATAATGGGTGCACTCTGTCTTTCTCTCCCATTTTTTCAAAACTTGAGCAAATAGATCTTTTTATAGTAATGAAAAGGCTTACACTATAAGAATGGTACGAGAACTAACATTTGTATGTTTCTCGGATTTCAAATGTTTATTTCTTTCAACTGCTAATTATAGTCTGTATATTATTGGAATGAGGAGTATAACTTCATTTTGAATGGAATAAGAAAAGTAGGTGGAAAACCAGGTGAATTCCATGAGTATTGAACATTAAAGAAAGTTTCTGTGTGTTCTTTTTGAGACATACAAAAAAAAAGTAAAGAAACATAGGTGTAATCTTGTAATGAAATCTGTAATTCATCTTGTAAGGGTTGAATGATATGCAACCATAGGGTCTACAAAATAGACCTGCAATCCTCTCTGTTCTAACCTTCATCTTAACCTTCACAGATGGAGCTCAGTGCATTAAAAAGCCAAAACTTTATTACCCGTGCCCAGTAGAGTAAAGGTTGTTTTTCTTTCTCTGGCAATATTAATGATTTTCAGCTGACTGCATTTTAATTAAAAACACCAGGTAGCCTCTTGGCTCATCACATGGGAATGGTGGTGCTTAGCATCTGCAGACACTACCTGTGCACATGCATGCACACATAGCCTGTGCAGCCCAAGCGAGTCATTTCTTTGTGTAAGGAAGCATTTCACTCTCTCTTCATTTTTTGGGAGGTAATATCAGTTAACACAGGGAGGCTATCAAGGAGGTAAATTCCTGAATTTTACAGAGCTAAAACCAGGAAATGAGCAAGTATTTGTTGCTTAAACAAGCTCTATGTGATAATCCATGCAAGTTGAAAATTCTTGTTCAAATGTTTGTTCACAAAAAGCTATGCTTATATGTACAAATGCACGCTAACTATTTTTGCAATCATCAGAAGTGAAATGCCACAGAAAATACTATTGATCTGTTTATGTAATTATTCTCTGTATGCTGCATGTACACGGAGGTCAAGAAACTTAATATTCTTGCTATGAGAAGTTCTCTGCAACACACACCCAGAAAGTTAAGGCTAAGGCTGAATGGTACAAAATGTGTTCTAGAAAGGGAAGGCAAAAGCAACAGTTACACTACTTTGAAGGTATTTTGTTCTACATGCCTTTTGTGCTTTTTAAGCCACTTCTACATTGAAACTTGCTTATGAAAATAAGACAAAAATATGATGGAGTGTGATTTTGTTTTATTTTTTCTCTGCTTAGAAAAATAAAGACAGAATAGATCAGACTTTCTTTTACTTCCAAGTATGCTTGGGAAACAATTCTTTGAATTAGAATATCCATTTTTGGTTGCATTTGCTATTTTATAAAGATGTTTTCACTGAAACTATAGCATGTGGATACATTGACTTTAATGTGAATTGAAAGGAACATGGAAAAGATGTTATTGAGACAGTCCTACAGTACAATTCATCTTTGCTTAGCCAGGTAGATATGGGCAGACTGTGAAAAATTGAGATTCAGCTATGCTTTTAATTTTATTTTCCCTATCTGGTCAAATCAAGGCCTTTGTATTCTGTTGTTCCTCATTTTGTTGGGATTTTACTATAGTTTCAGGTTGTAATCAGTTTGATGGGGGAGCCCTGGAAAAAACTTAGAAAGATGGTAGCTCACAGCCCGGTTGTCTGTGAGACAACTGGAGACTTGGGGAGTATTCTGGAGCAGCATCCCTGCCCATTTACCCTGTTCTTAAATTTCTCTATGAATCTACTGTTTGCCATTACTGGGGATAGGCTGCTGGGGCTTTGCAGTGTAACTACTACCTGTAGTTGCCTTCTCTCTGCACCACTCTGAGTTACTTAACTGTTGTTTTCTTGCTTTGCAGTGTTTAACACTGTTCAATTATGTCCTCCTGTAATTCTAAAAGTATTGGCTTGTTTTTCAGGGAGTTTTTTCAGGTGTTATGTTCCATTCCCTTCCATACAAAGCTTTTGTAATAGAAATCTTAATTATATCAGCCATTAAATAAATAACTAGGTATCCAATATTCAAAATCCCTTTTACAGTGATTCAACATTTTTTCCCATTAAATACCTCTGATCTTGATAAACACATCCTTAAAGTATGTAAACCATGACTTGTATTTTTGGAATATACTTGGGTTTTGTTTGTGTCTTTTTTTTATTTTAAGTTAGTAAAACAAGCTCTATGGATGAAAGCAGTAGACGATGACTCTGTAAATGAGAGGTAATCTGTGAGAAGGGAATATTGGCATTCTAGATATGCGTCCTGGGAAATGCCTAAGGTTCAGGAAACTGAAGAGTGAGCATAGCAATACTTTATTACTTTGTGTGGGTTTCTATGTCTTTAGCACTTACATATGCTTCACTGCAGTCTTTCTGTGCCTCTGAAGAAGTAAGTAACTAGAGGCTGTGGCTGATTACTGGTTACTTGGCTGAAGAACCAGTGAACCAGAGGACTTAGAGTAGTTGATCTTTGGGAATGAGTATGAGTAAGCAACTCTAATCCCAATATTTACATGTATATTAGAATTTACATAACTGATACAGAAGACTTTCATATGGGTTACTCAGCAGGTGATGTCTTCCCTCGAAGTACCTCTGGAGATCCAGAATTAGAAGCAATGCGTAGCCTGCTCTCAGCTCTTCAATTAGTCAAGAGGATGTAGGTCCAAATGGAAAAGGGAAGCTCTGAGGAAGTACAGTAGTTATATCAGGACAGTGATAACTGATAATACCTGAAACAAGTCCTGCCTAATGAAAACAAAAGGTTTTCTTCTTGGTACTTCTATGGTACTAACTATGCAAACTGCAAAATAAGTGGTTGAAATATGTGTAGTTGGAAAGTAAGTGTTTGTAAGTAGCTGCTGTCCTGCTGAAGTCATCTGGCAGAACATCAGTTTCTCCATTTTCTTAAGAAATATCCAAGTGACGCTTTGGAGTGCACTGGTAATTTGTAAGGTTTTGAATAATTATATTTTAGCATGCATATCATACTCTATTTCCTATGTTCATTGGTTATTTTCTTCTCCAAAATAATCTAGGTAACATAAGGTGCTTTAAAATCTGCAATATTTCCCAAACTATTCCTGCTTGCAAAAATTTTTGTATTTGTGACAGAATTTCTAGGGTTTGTGATCTTTACTGGCACAAACTATTGTGTTCCTGCTGGAATGGGGAATATACTCATAACAAGACCTTGGGTTATAACCCATATTTTGAGAATAGGTAATATTAATTCACTTACAGTTTTAATTTTGTTCTTGTAGACATCAGTCTTCCCTCCATTAAAAGGGAGATTTTATTAAGATAAAAATAATTAGATTAAAATACCTCAAACTGAGACTAACATACAGTTGTGTAATACATTTTATATTTAGAGTACAAAAAAACTAAGTAGCATCAGCACGCTGATGAAAAAGTTTGAAAATGGTGTGACTGCCTGGAATGTTTACTTTTAAGATTACTTTATATGTGACCTGCTAAAATCTAAACAATATTTTGTGAACACAGCAGGAGAAAAAAGCATAGACAAAGTGCAACAGCTAAGGCAAAATAAGAACTTAAGTCCTAGATTTCAAAGACTGCCAAATGTGCAGTTCCTAATTAGGTCTTTTTTCCTCACTTTTTTCCCTGCATTTTTTTCAGCTTCCCAGCAAAGCCTCTGAATCACCTGAGTTCATTCAAGAGCTGTTGCTTTATGTACAAGAGACTATTGTTTTTATTTTACTGCTATATTCACAACATTGACTGTCACCCTGCCCATCATTCTCCCACCTGCCAAAATCTCATTAAAAGGACAACTGTTTAATTATAAATGCTCAGTACCAACGTGTTGAGGTGGTAGTGATTTTTAAGAAAACACCCATTGTTTAATAAACCTCCTTTTAAGATAGACAGCAAGGGGCACTAGATTGGTGGGGTCATCCTTGTTTCCTGGTGTCCTCAAGGTGGAGCCTGACCATGGGCAGGAAGCAGCAGGAGAGATAGGAGCTTAGGCTCCCAGAGGCTTTACTAGGCAGGATTTCTTCCTGATCTGCAAGTATTTGCACCTGCACACCGTCCATGGTGGGAGGTTTTAGTTGAGCTGAACAAGCATCAACACTGGTGGATGGAGCAGGGGATTTGCCTTCAGGTCCATCACTAGGCAAAGATTTGTTACTGGGCCCGCTGTGTGTGTTACTCAAGATTTCTGTTGAAAACTGGCAGGGAAGTAAGGGGATATTCTGGTATGGAAGGGAGCTAGGATGCTGGGCGGAAAAATTACCAAGTCCTGCTGTCTGATTTATCAGAGAACTATTTCACTTTGATTATGACTTGTCTGTGGTCATGATCTGTATGTATATTTATACTTTATGTATAAATAGTCATCCTGTATAACATTGAATTAATCTGTATAAAGAAAATAGTGTTTAGTTAGCACTCCAGATGTCCCGTGCTAAAAAGAGATTTTTGGGTGCCTTGTTTATACACTGTGATAAACATTGTTTTTCAGTATGTAAAAAACAAAGGGGGAATGAGGTCTTAGGAGCTCCCTCCCTCTGGGATTTCTTGATACATTGGCAACAAAGATAGTGTGGAAAGTTTATGCCCCAAGCTGCTTCTGCTACACCACTCTCCATTCTCTCCTTTCTCTGGTGTGCTATTATAGTTTAGTGTAAATCATATTGCTGAGATGACAAAAAAGTAACTTTTCTGCAACAAGAATGCACTCAGAAAGTAGTGGCCAGTATTTTAAAAGTAATTTGGCTTGTGGAGTGCTCCATGACACAGCAATTGTTTCAGCCCAGAACAACTGAACTGCAATGAGCTGCAAGGAACGGGTGGTGTTATAAACTGCTTATGTGTATGGCAGGGGTAGGAACAGAATTTGAAAATGTTGGGCACAAGTAACTCCACTGCACTAGCAATATGTCATTCATAAGCACTCTGAAGCTATCTCCAAGGTCAACATTCAAAACCAAACTCTGAAGAAATATAAGTAGTGGGAGGTGGCGTGGGAGTGCTAGTGTCTCGTAATAATGAGAGGTAGTATTTGGGAAGTGTGGAATAGCTATAAACCGTGAGTCGTTGGCCTGATGCTTCTGATCAGTCTTGGGATCCCGTAGTAAGATGTCTGTTATCTTGTGTTTGAACCAGGATTGTTCTATAACTTCTCATTATTACTTCCATTTTTTAACTCAAAACAGAAAGCCTGGCCATAAGTCTAAATAAAAACTCTCATATGTATGGCACTGTAGATACTAGGAAGCAAGGAAGAGGCAAGTGTAAGTGAAGATGAACGTATATGTAGGGTCCTCTGTCTTTCTAGGGCTGGCAAATATGACAGAGCTGTGTTCATAGGTACTGCTGACAAGTGGTCTGTAATATATTTGGGGAAAGTAGAGTCAAAAGAGAGGTTGTTACCAAGTGTGAAAGAGTCAGTGTTACTGACACACCACATGAAGCAACTGGGATATAGAGAGTATCTGCTGACTTCTGAAGAGTTCTTGAGTTGATACAGAAATCTAGCAATTCCTAGACCAAATGCTACCCTTTCTGTAGGGTGGCATGTTTTTTTTCTTGATGGAAAATCATTTGGGTAAGAGTTATAATGCCGTTTTTATATTAAATAGTTGAGGTAAGTAGAGGTTGCTTAAAACAACTTTCAGGGCCTCTTTTTTCTATATACAAAGTTTATGTAGGAACACACACATTCTGAGAAGTAGGCTGTTTGTTTTCAGAAACCAATATTTAACGATGAAACTGAAATGAAAGTTTAGATTGTTATTAAGTGCTGTTATTTACTTTGTTATACATATTTTATTGCTTTCCTGTTGGTGGTGGCAAAGATTAATGAAACCTTTATAAAGCTGGATAGAAACAAGGAGGGAAGTATATTAAACTACCTTAACTTGCTGCACACTAATTATTGTGTCAGGTCTCATTAGGAAACAAATGCACACATAGAAGTGTGTTGGTTTATTTTAACATTTCTGCTTCAAGAAAGGACCCTGCAAATTTTAAAAGGGATTACAGACATGAATATTCTACATTAACCAATCTATGAAACATTTTTCCTTTTGACTATACTCCATTTCATATTTCAGCAGAAGAGCAAAATAGGAAGAATTAGGAAAGACTTTACTGTGTTTTGGGGATAGTGTAAGGTAGAAAAGCACTTGAATTCAGCATGCTGTGTTCTAAGGAACCTCTTAATTTTAAAGAATGGAATTTCTCTTCATAACTCTCAAAGCTGAATTGTATTGCTTTCTTCCTCCTGGGCCCATGGATACTCCAACATTTGCATTCCAAAAAACTGCAAGGTCTCTTAAAAGCATTATTTAAAAAACAGAAAAACCTACAGAATAAGTGTGTTTAATAGCAAAATTTAGCTCAGTCTTCAGAAAATAAGTTAAAGATTTTTAGTCACGTTCTATAAGAGTTGTTTGCTTTTGTCTAACTTTTTATGAAAGCTTTTTTCAATGTTACTTAATTAGATCAGATATTCATAGAACTCTTTTAAATAAATGATATGTGAAGACCTTTACTGATTTAGAAGTTCTAAATAAAAATCTAAATCTTGCTAGTGTCCTCCATCAAAAAAATATCCTGTGAAGACATATGCCAAAAAATATGTTCATTCTTTTTGCTGCTCAAGAAATTACATACATGAATATATGTGTGTTCTTTGAACTCAGACATTCGGAATTTCACTAAATTGCCTAAGTATAATAGTTGTTTGTAGGAGCTTTTTGAGACTTTGCTATTGCTACATATTTTTTCTTATTATCACTTCTTTGCTTTGCAATTTTCAGCCTTATAAATTCCCTTGTGAATTTTGTGCCAGACACATGTGACTCAGCCATGTGGTCTGTGCTTACACAGAAGTCCTGAAACAGTTGGTGGGGAGGAATTGTGAGATTGAGATTGTCACGTTGCGGACTTTTATTGGTCAACACTTAGCAGCAGACAGAAATATTTAAACTTGGGTTTCTAATTTTGTTTTCATGAATAGCATAACTGAAACAAATACTTCCTAGTTTCACCTAGAAAGGTATCATTTCTATGGGACCATAAGTCTCTGAAGAAGCTTCAAAATCTCTGCCACAAAAGAATAAGAGTCAAGCAAAGATGACTTCATTAGGCATCACATTCAGTGAAGATAAAACACTTGATATGGTGGGACACTTCTACCCTTTATTTTTATTTCTATGTTCAACCCATCCCTTCAAAGTGAAGACATAAACATCCTTATCCATCACGAGGAATTTCTCGAGTTTCCTGGAAACTCCAGTTGACTTGATCAGGACATGCTCCTAACACAGCGTGCCCACATGGTAAGTGATGCCTCATGTTACATACCAGGTCCTTCTGGAAGGCCAAAGTTTGTTCTGTGTATCCTATGGTGAATAATGTGTTCTTGAGAGAAAATGGTGAACTAAAAATAGTCTCCCCCAGGAGACAGTACTACTTTACAAACTCTTAGTAAATAAGCAATTACATGGAAAGTATGAACAAACTTATTTGCTGGAAAGCATTAGGGATTGTGTTCTTTTGCTTTCTCTTCCCCGTTTGTTTTTCACTGTTTGTGTTTTGGAGTTCATGCACTGTATGTATAGGCTTGATATGGATAGCATCTTTATTTTTTTTCTTTTAAAAATACTGCTGACTTCTGATTTTTATGTAGTTGTACACTTTGTCAAAGATGTTTCCAACATATAATGAAAGTTATTCTGTAGAATTTTTGTGCACTGCTCTAACTCAACCTAGAAAATGAGTAAATTTGTGATCCATGTAGCTAGAATATGCAAATAAACTTAGGAACTTATATGCAAATAAACTGAGCTGCTACTTATATTATTCAGCTTGCCCCACTTCCAATAATTAGTTCTTCTGTTCACTTCCCAGATTTTATTTCCAGAACTTTTGGGGTCAGTGAAATGGCAGGATATGAAGCCATTGCTTTTGGCTTTCACTTGAGTATATCAACATGATCCCTTGCAAGCCAATAAATATATATTTTTTTTTAACCTTTATAATTCCAATAGCTCTGATGTTGGGGTTTTTTTTACCCCCTTTTGATACTCTGTTGCTCAGAAGGGGTAAGTAGCTTGGAAATAAAATGAGGTTATGAATCATATTATCGCTAAGCATCAATAATACTTGTTAGATGATGGTGAAAGGCATGAGGTGGTGGGTGAAAGATGCAGGTCTTCAATGGCTCATCAGAAGTTTGCTAGCAGGTATTTCAGCTGGGTGTGTGCCCCAGGAGTGAGCTTCAATTTGCCTGGTAGCACAACAGGTGGAGAGGAATGAAGGGCAGTTTTGAAGGAGCCTATTAGTAATGTGCTTAAAGGAATAATGTTGTGTTGCAGTAAAGTTTTGAAGTGACATTGCTTCAGTTCATCTGAGTGTATGTGGTGTCAGATAAAGGCATCTGCACTGATACAGCAAGGCCCTTGTTACCGTAACGTGCAGCCCATGTTGGTAAAATTCAGTGATCTGTCACTTAACCTTCCTCTCATTATCTTTAGTTTTGCTTCTTTGGTTTTATGTCTTAGTTTAAATTAATGTGTTAGTGTTTGTATAGCACTCCAGAGATGAAAAGTCTTATATAACTGCTTTGTATTATTATTATTATTTTTAATTGTTTCCACTTAGTATAGTTTCAATTAAGACCACTAATTGACTAGTGCTAATTCAATAAGAAGCAGAAATGGCAGGACTTTTTTTTTTTTTTAAAACATCAGAGGCTTCAGGAAAGAAATGGAGAGAGACAGGAAGAATGAATGGATAGATATTCTTGTGGGTTTTACTTCATCCATATTAACCTCATTGACTGCTTGTTAATGGCAGCAATTTAAATACACCAATGCCCATGTAAAAATGGACTCCGGGACCCACCGTTTCTCAGTGGGAAAACCTGAATCTTGGAGAGCTATTTATACAGTTTCCACTGTCACTGGTATTGAAATGCTTTTTCTCTGAGCAATTAGTCAGAAAATGAAAATAGGAAACTGTGAAAGGAAAGGAAACAGCCCGCTTTGTGAGTGCATGTAGCCAGGACTGCTGTTTTGCTGTGATTCTGTGGTATTTGCTTAAAGCTCTGCTTCCTGGTGTGGTAAAGGCAGAAGAGGATCTTCCTGCTGCTGAAGGAGAATTTCAAATTGAAGATTCATAGTTTGTAAAGCAAGTAAAAAGGAACTAATATTTAAATAATATTAAGTCAGATTTGTGACTTGATGTCAAGATTTTTGATGTCACAGTTTTTGAAGGGGTTAGCTAGTAGCAGTCAGTTATTTGGCTCATAGTCTTGTGTGCATTAATTCATAAAGCAGATGAGGTCAGGTCTCAAACTGAAGTCTGAGGATATCTTCTACCAAGTGTCTCTCCCTGCCCTGATGTTATTCTGCCTGTTCCAAACCAATTAGCAGGGTTGAGGTACACAGGGATTAGGGGAATGGCAGGAGGGGAGTCTATGGACCAGGTCCAGTACCACGAGGCTTATTGGGTCAGAGTCAGTGAAGTACTGACATGGCTGCGTGAAGCTGGTCACAAACAACTCAGTAAGATTAATAGGTGATCTCTGAATTTGTAGAAATTTCTGAATGAGAAATGTAGAGAATACTCATGTTTTGTTTATTTTTGAAGGTCCCTTCAGTTTATTTTTTCTTCTTTCTGTGCTTCTAAATATCTCTGCACATAGGTATTTTGGAGATCCGATTAATTCCCCCAGGCCACAAAGCTGATGGAGCCAGATATTGTGCAGCATTGCTAATGTATTATAACATTCCTGCTCCAGTTACACTGGGAGGGGCAGAGCCAGCATTGCTCCAGCTCCCCATATTCAGGAAATAAAGCAACACAGCCTTCTACTGTTAATGAGCCTTCTACTATTAAACAGCTAATATCTGTTGGAGCCCAATTTAGCTACACCTACAGTCTGATTTATTTATTTATTTGTCAGTTGTAATTTTTTTTTCTCATTGGTTGGTTGTCTAATTCTAAGGAAATATAAGAATTTACATTTATGTATTTTAAGTCACAATATCTCTTATTTGCTAATGGGTGACAAAACTTGTTTCTTACATACATGCATCACTTATTCCACAACGTGTATTTCCTCATGTAAGTATCGCTGTTTAACCTATTGCATTCTGCATGTATTCTTAGCTAATCCCACACGTCTCATTCAGAGAGGCCAAGTGAGGATGGCCACCCTCTTGTTCTTGTTAGCCTGCCAGCATCAGTATTATTCTGTTTTGTCATGAGAGGGACTCCACAACTGCTGGCAGCCTCTCTGCTAATTGTAGCACACAGTTCTTATGATTAGCTAGATGCACCTCTAACCTAGTAGCAGATACCTCTAAACCACCATTTTATTCTTCATTATTATTATTATTTTCTATAAAACAGGTCAGCAAGCCATGTGCAGGTCCCAGAGATGGCACAGGGAAATTTTTGACTGGCATGCTGAGTGCTAAGAGCTATAGTATCTTGAAAAAGTACAGACTTTCTGCTCTTGCTTTTCATTAAATTCTCAATATGTCAAAAGTGTTGCATTATATAAGGTTGGGATGCCTCTGGAAAGGTGATCTTCACCACTGAATTGTGTCATCCCTCGCCACCTGCTGAGGTTTTACTAGACACATCCTAATATCTTGTTTAAAAAGAAAATTACAGTCTGGCACAATATCCTTGCAGATCCTTGATGCAAGTCATTGAGTCTTTTATAGTCCATAATACGTTCAGGGAAACAATGGTCTTGTTCTAGAGTACTGAGGAGAATGGCATTTTATATGATAGTCGTTGGCTTCAGATATATATCAGGTTGTTTATAAACAGCCTTCGTATGAATACATATATGTGTGAATTCCTTTTTAATTTTTCTTTCAGTTTTTCTATGAATCTCTTTTCTGAATATATTTTGCCTTCTCATGATCTAGAATGGAAGGAGAGGTGTATTGTTATTTCTGACTCCTGTTTTATACTTTTTTTTTTTTTCATATCCAGACAGCAGAAACATTAGTCCATGGATAAGTCTTTCATTGGTGCTTTATGATACTGCTGTTTAGAATCTGGTCAGTCAAATGGACTGACTGCCTCAGCAGTTTGAGCCCTGTATCACGTTATATATTTAGAAATGTAAACATGTTGATCTTTTCTAGTGTATGCACAAAGGTCCCTGTTCAGGACCTGTGACTTTTTTTTTTCCTTCTGGAGCAGCCACAATGCGCTCTACAACGCTAGAGCAGGGCTGTCCTATTTTTGCCTTCTGATCCCAAAGTCCTACACTGGGTAATCCCCAGATGAGTCTATTGTTTCATGTACCTGAAGTTGGTCTTGCTTCGATCGTAGAGCTCATCCCCCAAATACCACCATATCCTAGTCTTGCTTGCCTGAAGAATGAACATGTGAACAAGTAGTTTCCAGAGCAGAGCAAAACTGGATCATCTGGAGCAGCTCAGCCTCACAGTTTTTCAGCGTTCAGCGCTTCATGTAAATACCAGAAAAGCAACTTGCTGTTCTGGATTTTCAGTTTTGAGTGTATTAACAGCTTTCTGAATCATCCAGACCACTTCAGCCAAAGAGCAGCTGTTCCACAGCCCAAGACCTATTAAGGCTTGCATTTGGAGAACACAGAATAATCTGCCACTTTCTTTCCTGTATTCTCTTATTTATAATTCCCTAGTTATTCTTTATTTTTTTTTTTAAATTCTGATTTTGTTCTTCCTTTTTAATTACATTTACTTCTATAGGTTCTATGGAGAGTTTTCCATCGACTATCATGGTCTGTGCCTATATGCTGCTGCCTATGTAGAAAGCGGATATCATATTTTCCTCTAAACCTGTGCTGCAATTGTGGTTGTAGTTCTGAAAAGCTAGTCTAATGCATGCTATATATTTATGCACTCCCTAAGCAACTTTAAATCAGTTTGATTTAAATGTATGACCGTAAGTATTTCAATTGCTGTTTTATTTTGCTGGCTATACCAACTTGTACTTGCTAGGAGCTATGTGAATAGCTGTGGAATTATGTCTGTTTTTTTTTTTTTTTCTATTAAAAATTTTCTTTTAAATAGGCACATTTCATAAGTTCAGTAAAATCACTTGTTTAATTGGGCTTTGGAGATCTGAGTGTCTGTTTTCACATAAAATTGTATATCTTGAAAAAAGGTGGAGGTGAAGAAAAATGAGTTGGAGGGAATGGGGGGAAATATTAACTCAGTACCTTTTAATTTACAGAAATTCTGTAGTTCTTTTTTATATTCTTTTAACTTGCTGGCTTCACTGTCATGTTTTAAATGCCAACTGTGTTTTAAAATGTTTACTTTCCAAGCACATTAATTTCAGATGTTTTTCTGCAGTTCTGTTATGTAGTATAGCTGGCTTTGCTTGAATGTCAGTCACTACAGCAGCTAGATGCTTAAATCTTCATTTGCAAATGGCAGCCAGCAGCTGTGCATGCCAAGTGCGGATCTTTCTCTATTGTTTCCTAGCTTAGACCTTTCTGATCTTATTTCTGTGGAGATCATCTCAGTGGAGATAGTATAAGGGAATTTTAAAAACTTTTAAAACTGTCTTTATTTTTACCATTCAGCTTGTTTCCATGGAAATGTGATCTAAAAGATTGTCAATAGTGAACAGTTGAAAGTGAGAATTGACGTCTAGATTTCATTAGAAGACTCCCAGCTGAGAACTGCAAATACTGATGACCAAAATGAGTAATGAACCACTTATAAAAATGACAAAATAGAAGAACCAATTAAAATATTAGAAAAAAACCTGCTTTCTTTTCATCTTTGTTGGATGTCATAAATGTGGAGATACTTAACTGTTCCTCGCTACACAAGTTTCATGGACACACTACACTTGTATCTTTCTCTAGACTGTCTTTTAGGATAGCAGCAGTTCTATATAAAAGGGATGGACCATGTTATTGTTAGGGAGCTGACCTGTTCCAAGTGGACATCTGTGGCAATGAAGGATATACATCAGAAAATTGCATTGCTATAGTTAAGGTTCATGAGTTTTCAAATGCCAGCCTAGTGCAAGAAATAGTTGGCAGATACATTTCTGAAATTACCTAGCTCTCTGAAACAGAGTAAACCAGATCTGTGTAGCAGGAACCTTAGATATTTTGTTCCTTGACTTGGAAAGGAAATCTTTCTCCTGTTCCCAGATAGGTAATAAATCTTTAGGACTTGCCTTTACAGATGTGTTTTCTTAGGAGGTAGTTAAATGCAGAATGGCTGAATTCAGCAGGTTTTATTTCCCAATCGCCCATCTTGTGTTCTCTTAATGTACAGCTTTTTCCTTCAATTCTCTGTATGGAAAGCCAGTGCTTATCCCTACAAGTTTTGCTCAACAACAAAAGACTTATGTAGAATGTTTTATCCAGGGGCCTTATTGCGCGCTTGATATTCAAATATGTTGCATGAGAAGTGTGCCGCAACCTTTCCTTATTCATCGTTGAGGTAAGATACACTGGTTAGGTATGTGTAAGTGCAGAACCTTTCATCTTTTTTTACAGAATTAGCCTTTGAGTAAAAGGATAAGAGGAAAGGGAAGGGAACTTTCTAGCTCAGGATACAAATGTGGCAAAACTCGTAAGGACAGATGGTTCCTTACATTCCTTAAACTGCTGAGTAAAGAGTTTCATTTAAAGGAAAAGGCAAGGGCACTTGTTACTTAGACTGTAATTAGTGTTCCTACCTTTTTCTTTAAATGAAATAAAATATCAATAAAAAGAATCTTGAGTTGTGCAGGGGACTAAAACTACTATCCTAGATTATCAAACTGCTGCTGGTATCAGTGCCTGAGTAACTGTTACCTGAGATTGATGAATTAATAGTAGGTTCTTAATCAGCGTGACAACTTGTGGGAAAAGTGTCTTTTATTACATATGAAGTTATCATCTACATATCAGCTCATTATGAAATAGACATTTTCAATTGTTTGATATAACTACCCCATTAATTGGAAAAGCTTCTTACAGGAGAGTTTGACATAAAGAATTCATTACAATATTTTATTTGCAAGCACAAATAGGGCTCCTGCTAAACAGTGAGAATCTGCTTGGCCTTGCTTCTACGCAAATGGCACAATGGAGATTGCCAGCGTAGGAAATGAGAGGCTCAAATGATGTGGTGGGGAAGTGCTTCACATGGGAAAAGATGTGCTATTCCTGGCTTGGGTGCAGAGCCGTGACTGCTCTCTGCTGCCCGTAGACAGCACCAGAGAGTGGGAATCAAAGAGGAATCATAGGGTTGATGTGGGAACTTGTGACTTTACGGTGCTGCCAGTGAAAGGCTGGGAGATGACAACAGGCAAGCTAATATTCTCTCAGTCCTTCCTGTTCTCTGTTCCTCCTCTAAACTCAAGTTGCATATGGCTAGTACTGGGCAAACCATGCCAGTTGTCAATTTAACGTATATTTTCTTTAAGCAGCACGATATGACCTCAATAAGGATTTGCTGAAGAGGCTGACCATGGTTTGAAGATAAATCAAGATTCAGAATTTGTTGAAATAACTTCAGAGAAGTTATGACTGCTTTCATCAAGTTGAAACTGGTCCACTGTGTTTACTTTTCTGTAGTGTGGTATCACTAAGGCTTTTTCTGATCAAACAGTAATGTGTTTAAAATTAAATTTAAAATATGTGAAATGCAATTTCTGTTTTTGTAATGCTCATACAGCCTTTGGTGATACAACCTACTGAATTGTAATAAATGGTTCTTGCTGCTTTTGTAAATCAGTAGTGTTTGATTTAAAATTAGAAAAACACTGAAAACAGATTTTGGTATTACATGTATTTAGTAGAAGATTTCTGTTACGTAATTGGCTCTTTATAGTGTTCTCTGTACAGCTGTTAAATATTAGTGAAGTTCTAAATTGAAACAGAAAGATTGTAAAGTTAGCTTGTAGAGTTATGAAAACAACTAAGACTTTATTTAACTATAGTCTTAGTGTGGTTTGTAGCCTAATCTCATATTTTGGACATGAATGTGACAAGTAATCTTAAAATCTTTCTACCAACCTTCACATTCTATGTTCTTCCATTTTAGTGACGCTTACTCCTCCTTTATGCCAGATGTGAAAGTAAATGTAACCTCTTATCAATGCTGTTGTTGATCACAGTGTTAAAATAGACTTTTGAAGTCTTTCCTTCAAACCCTGTTTTTGACATTTCTTTTTCATAAGTTCTGGAACTCTAGTTCTAAGAATTAGCTCTACACTGCTCCTGCTTCCATCAACATCATCAGAGGTTTTCCTTGTTTGAAAGGAACATAATAAAAAATTTTGAAGGCAATACAGTGCATTGGGACACCAAGAGGCTCATTTCAAAGAAAGCCTGAACTGTCAGCTTCTGCATGTCCGGTTAGGTATTTTGGGAGGAACTACCACATTCTTGTGCAAGCATTACCAATGTATGCTTCCACTTGTTTGTTTTTAAGGTTTTAGTGAAAAATAGTTCTGCACGATTAAAATATTTATAAATACTTTTCATTTAATTAATTTGGAGGTAACATGAAATACCTAGAAGAAAACTAGTGTGTATTTGATAAACTGTTTGGCTTTTTGTTGTCTGCACTACAGACAACATTTAACTATTACTTAATATTTCCTGGCTGTTCTAATCAGAATAAATGCACTCATGTAAAATTAAAAGTAGATTGTATTTCATGCAGCAATAATGTGTCCTTGTCGGAGACTATCACAGTTCTGTCAGATTTTCAGTAAATTACATTGACATTTGAGGTGGTGGAATTCACCTGATTTGTACTTAATATCAGGCGTTAGTAATTAAGAGCAACAAATTAGTAATTAAGAATAACAAATTCATAGCTTTACTTACTTTTACACCTGATACAATATGTCTCAGTATGATGGCTAGGTTGAAATAGTAGACGTTAAAATTTTTTACTACTTGTATCAAACATTTCTGCAAATGCCTTTTAAACGTTTTTCTTGCCCAGTGCATGAGTTCTTATAAACTGGGAGTTGCCAGCAGGCAACTGTGCTGGGAGCACAATGGAAAGGCAGTGGCATGAAAACACACAAGGCTTTCTTTGAATGAACTAAAGCACTGTCCGTGTTTGATCAATCTGTCTTGTTTCATTCTTTTAAACCAGTTATTGAAGTGCTGAGCCTTTACTTTCCTACATAAGTAATAGATTTATATTATTAACTACAGGGTTAGCAGCTAACTTCAGGGCTTTAATTTCTAAGTTCAAATCGAGATATTGATTCAAAGTGAATACATAAATATTTCTGAAGAGAATCTCACAGTAAGGGAAAGGTATGTTGGATTTCTTTTTTTTCTTCATATTTCAAGAGGCAGTAGTACATTCAAGTGGGTTTTTTAATTTAAGCTAGTTTTCTCTGATTCTGAAAACTGCTCTGTATTTTAAAAATTTTGTCATCACGCCTTTTACTCTTTTATTCTGAGTTTGTGGTGGGTCTTTTTTTCCCTAGGTTGGTGGGGGCTATTTGTTTTGTGAGGGTTCTTTGAGGGCTTGGTCTTTTGGTTTTGGTTGGGTTTTTTTGTGGTGTGGAGGATGTTTTTGGTTTTTTCTTGGTAGTTTTTGGGGTGGTAATTTTTGGGTTTGGTCTGGCTTTTATGTTTTTGTGTTTTGTTTTGGTTTTTTCCAGAGATCTCTCTGGAGCATATAGCACATCCTCCTTTTAATGTTTGTTTGATACATAAACAAACACAGAAAACCTTTTATGCTTCTATGTGCTTTGATTTTTGATTTTTGGTTGTGTTTTTTTTTTTTTTAATAAATCTACATGGTCATTATATTGGTGTATAACACAAATTTGTGTAATAATGCTTAAACTTATAGTACCTGTTTTATATGTGGGAAAAAAAGTGATATGACCTT
>JAOXNG010000001.1:99279926-99295935 GCA_028566535.1 Scolopax minor
AGAACTTTGTGGAGTAGGCTTGATGGTTGACCTCAATGATCCCAAGGATCTTTTCCAACCAAAATGATTCAATGATTGTATGCCTTGTATGTCAGCAGGGTACCCCATGGAATGTCTCGCAAGACTAGAATCTTAATTCAGGGAGTTGCATATGTTTTCCATTAACAAGTCTTTATCAGCCTTACCCCCTCTACATTGAAACTGTATTGTAGCAATAAGTACAAAGGATCTGCCTGAATTACTCAAACAATGAAACAGTTCAAACTGGTCCTATCCATTGTGGCTGAATTTATCTTAAAGTAAATTGTTAGCCTGGAGGTTAATGCAGGAATATCATACAAGAGCTCCAGGAATCTAAGGCTTTACAAGATCAACAGTGTTGTGGAATTGGGCTTGAGAAGAAGGAACCTTAGCTGCCTGCATTTCTTTGGCCAATCGCAGTGTCAAAAGTGAGAAGGCTTTCTGCTGAGCATTACATCTATTACAGTATTGATTTAGCCAGCATCTGAAGGGAAAGAGGACTGAGAATCTTAAATTTAACAGGAGGTTTGAGGAGAGACAAATATTACAAACTGGTCACTGTTGGAGGAATTATGGTTTGTGTTAGCATGGTGGAGTAATCACAACAAAAATGAGAAGCCAGGTGGTTTGTGTTTGTCAGGACAAAAATGGTGATATTATGTAAAGATTAATCAATATTAAGAAAACAGATGATAATGTTATAAGTAATATTCATTATCATATTTTGTCATTTGTCATTGTCTTAACAAAGTGCTCTAATGATAGAACAAAAACTTGTGCAAAACTTGCTACAAGAACTTTCCTGAAAATACAGTTATAGTCTGTTTGGGTACAGACACATACGTGAATACAAGGATTCAGCAAGACATTTTTGGACAGTGCAGTGTCTACAGTTTTAGTTGAGAATTAGCTTTTAAAATGTTTTTTTGTGTAGGCTTGATGGAAAGTGAGGGAGCTTCTCAGTAGGAATAATGAAATTATTCTTCAGATCCTTATGAATCAGGGAAGCACAAAAGTGCCTAACTGGAAAGTTGACAGAGGTCAACTCGGTAATGAAGGTTGGTATCTGAAACCAATTAGAGATAGCAGAGTTGGTAGTAGGCTGAGATAAGTGAACTTGGGTAGACCACAAGTAGCTTTCATAAAGGCAAGGTGCTTATTTCTGATTTATAAAGGGGGAAGAAAAGAAGATTGACGGTGAAAAAAAATGGCATGCAAAAGCATGCAGAGGTGATCTTTACAATAGTATTTGGAAAAGGAACGAGCAGAGTAAAATGTGCTGTCAAGGCAAGAGAGGAAGAGTTACAGTCTTAATAAATGAACTTGAATATGCATATGTCTTGGGGATGTAATAGGAAAACAGCCAACAACTATCTCAGTGGAGGAGAAAGCTAGCATCAGGTAATCCCTTGGTCACTTAATCTACTGCAGAAATGGGTAGGAAGAATATTTATAAAACTATGCTTGAACTAAATTGATTAAAGTCCATTTGAAAAGAAATACTTCGTGGCTTTAGGCCTACTTATCAATAAGTCAGATCATCCTAAAAATGGTGATTGTTTACTCTTTATAGGAGGATTAATTGATTATTAATTAATTAATAGAATTGAGTAGCAAACAAAACTTTCAATATATTGAATATTTTATAGAAGAGCAGGAGTTTTCAAAAAGAAGATGAACTTAGAGTCTTATAAAAATTCTGTTTAAATAAGTAGTATATTAAAATTTGTCTGAATATTGCTTCAAAAGATGAATTTTTATGCTTTTTCTTTGCTGGCTAATGCTCCTTTATCTCACTATTTATTTTACTACATAATATAGAAACCTGTGACAATACATCATTGTTTAATATTTTCTCCTATTTAGAGGCATATTTATGGGTATTTTAATGCTCTGAAAGTATATTAAATACATTTCCCTTGCACAGGTAGATATACACATGTGCACTCTCCCACATACTGACCTTATTCTTTTTTTCCAAAATTACTTTTATCTGATGCAGGAATTAATTCCTTCACAGGTGGACCATTCTTGTTCTTCCAATATGAGAGAATAATTATCATAGCAATTAGATAAAGAAATTGGGTTCTGTTTCACATGGGATACTGTGTGATTTAGATTGATCAAGTAAGAACTGACATGATTTGAGCCTGAGGGTTGGGTTTTGGGGTTTGGGTTTTTTTGCATTATATATTCAAATATTTATGAAATTTCTGATATAGCATTCTTATTGTTTAATGTGGTCAGAACATATGCTGGTAGTCCCCAGTGCTTTCCAAATAATTCCAACATAGTCATTTTGTCTTAAGCTCAGGCTGCTCGTTTTAGTAAAATTTGGAGGTATTTTAAACACTTTTGTAGTGCTAGTTGTTTTAATTTATTCCAATTTAATTTGTCTCTTTTTGTCCATGTAAAGCTTCCAATTGCCTTCATAAGCTTTGATTTAAGGCTGAAAGGGAGGTCTTCTCAATTGCTCTACTAGAAACTATTGTCTTTTAAAATTTTAATATATATCTTCTTATTATTTTACTGAAAATTCTACCTATGTTTACCTAGGAGGTAAACCTAGGAGGTTCTTTCAAAAAAAACTTTAACTGTTCTGCAGTGTGAGGTAGAGCTGTTGTTCTGTGCAATTCTGATTTGGATTCAAAATACAATGCTCATGAATGTTACTTAAAAATAAAGATCTAATGGCAAGAGAATACTATTTCCCATTTCAATTTTATCGTATAACACTTGACCTTTTATTTGCAATGATACGTTTTTCTGGGAATAAGCTGCACACATTCAGGGATCTGAATTTTATCTGTAGTCTGCTTCTATCTGCATCTTCCAAAAATGTCTGTTTATTGGGTGAATTTAAATCTCAGTATGAGAATTGTTCCTGGAATGCTCTGTTCTGTGGCAGAGTTTCCCTTTTTTATCTAAGGCATTAATTTTTCATCTTGCCTCTGTACAGCAATGATCTGTGCTGCAGTGAAATTCATTTGGTATACTCTAAGGCTGGATAACCCTGCTGTGATGTTTCTTGGGTGTGTAGTCTACGACCTGCTGAAATGAAATGAAGCTTTTCCTCTTATGTCACTAATGATGATACTGGGACCTAAAAAGGCACATACAGAGTCCTTTTTAGCAGAGGATTTTCTATATGCTGCCCTTTGTTTTTCTCAGGACAATCTGTAATGACAGAAACTTGTTCCCTTGAGGGAACATTGGTGAACCACATAAGAGTGTTTGTACAGCATTTGTTACCCTGAGTCTAGCTGTAAGTGGTGCTATTGAATGTAGACTATCCTAGTCAACAGCACTTATTTTATTAAAAAAATAATGTCTTAAAAATGCGAAGAAAAAACTGCAGATTTTAGAAGATCAGTGTGTTAAGATTGTGATGACTGATAGCTATTCTTTCTATAGCTTAGAGCTATGTAGGGTATGTGTCTTGGTATTTTTTGCTGTTATTGATCATCCAGGGTCTCAGCAACTTCTAATTTTAAATCATTACATCGAGGCATTCCTGATGGTACTCACGGAAATGGAATAATTCAGCAATCTTTGGTTTTCCTATGTTATTTTCACCAAAATTACTTGATGCAGACACAGGTGTGAAGGGGAGAGATCTTCCATTGGTTTTATGATAATACTTACTAAATTTCAAACTTTGGTTCTCCTAAGTTTACCTAAACTAGTTCTATTAGTAAGACTAATGCAAAGAACTTGGGCATAAATACTGCCACCAAGCTTTTGGCACCTCCTCCATTTTTTCCACTGGCTATCAAAGTTAATCTACTGCATCATCCAAAAGAAGTAATTTTCAGTATCCTCGAGGGAAGGCACAGCTGCTGCTCCACTTCATGTGTTCTTCAGTACAGCCTGACAAAGGATAACTGAGTCTGCTAGAATTTTGTTTTGGTTTTTGCAGCATCAAACACATCTTTGGCCACTTGCCTTACTCTCAGGTCCACACATGCAGTCCATAACATGGCTATAAATATCTAAGCTCCTGAGGCAGTATCCAGGGCATTTTTGTTCTTTGTTTTTACCTCTCTTTTTCTTTTTTTTTAAATTTTTCTTCCCCCTTCCTCCCCCCACCATGGCTCTGTTTCTGTTTACTCGTCTCCTCTGTTTAGCCTGGTCTGAGTTCCAAACTTAATCAGGATGCCTCCCCCAGCTCACTCTCAGTTTAAAGGTGAGTAGGGCTGACCAGCCCAACAGCAGCTGGCCAAGCCCCACGTCTCAGCTGGCACAGGGCTCCTGCTTCTTGGCAGCTCAGGTGATGGGAATGTTTTTGCTGGGCGTTTGCAGAGTGGTCACAGAGTTTTTTATTTGCTCAGTGAATAATCACAAACTAGGGGCAGCACCCTGATCAGAGATGGTATAGTAACTGCAGTGGCTCTGTGCTCTGTAGTCAGGTCATGCTAGCTGCAGGTCATGAGTGGATCCAAATTCAGCTTTGGCCACACCCCATCAGAGGGTGCTCATGTGTCTCAAAGAAGAGAACTTGTTTCTTTCAAATAACTTGTCTGTTCTCCATTTCTTTCATAATTTAGAGGTTTGTGTTTTCTATCTTCTGAGCAATGAAGGAAGTGAGGCTGTTCCCTCTTGCCTGACCTTACGAGTGAAATCATAAGGCTGATGTACATTAGACTCCTTGCTACTATTTTGGTTCTTACATTATTAATCTAAGTATGTGGTTAACAGCTAATGAGCTCTGGCAATGAAGAATCCTCGCTTCTATGCATGTTAATTAAGACTAGCATTCATCTTGGATTTATCGTTGAACTATCTCAAATGGTTGGATCGCTAAGGTTTCCAAACCATGAACCTGCACAATGCAGAAAAATGTCTGGAGTTTGCATAAGCCTATGAACTTATTTGCCTTACCTTGTTAAGTTTTTTCATATCATCCTCTTGTAAACAAACACTTGAGATCCAAAACAACACAGAAAATCAAAGCTGTAAAGTCCTTAGGTTAGTTTTGTGAACTGTCAGTGTCCCCTGAAAAATTGTACATTCCGATCTTGACCGAAGATGTTTGCTGTCAAAATGCTGCAAATCATCGAGTCCTTTTAACACCTTGAAGCTTTAAGCGACATATTCTGGAGAACTCCATCCCACCTGTCTTGTACTCAAAATGCTGCAGGAACACTGAGATTACCTTTACCAAAGGTTATCTTTATGCACCTAATCTGAAATGAAGAAGGGAAGTTATATACTATATGTAGCCAACCCCAAGTATAAGAATGTGTTGCCCTTTTGAAGTATTTTACAGGAGAAATCACCTGATGAAAGGGATTAGGAGATAACCAGTAACAGTGAAAAGAGAGGAAAGGAAGGGAACTCTGGGGTCATATCACCCCTCTGATCCCAGTATAGAATAAGATGTTAAGGGTTCTTTTGGGGTTTTCTTCAAAAACAATCAAATTTCTGATGAATGGTCTTCACTGCAAACTAACAACTAGAATGGTACTAATATTTCAAGCTGAACACAAAATCTGTAACTAATTTGAACCTTAATTTCAGTAACACTTTTGAAGAATAGTCAACCAGATATGCTTTAATTGACGCATTGGGTGGAACATCCCAACCACTACATAATTTGACATAAAAAGCAAAATAGTGAAATCAAAGAGTAAACTAATGAAAGAGTGATTTTGATTCTTAGGATCACTACAGCTGGACAGAATATTCTTGGTGTTAGAGCCTTGCATATGCTGCATTTTTTTTCTGTGATAATTTTGAAAATTATGTTATCACTGTATCAATTCAAATTGATTTTAACCTCTTTGTAGTGATCCAAATGCATGCTGTTTTCTCTGTTGGGCTGTCACTGGGGTGAGAATAATTAATCCTAATTGTGTTTGTCAGATCCTGCAGTGACAATATCATACTTTTTCACCTTTCACTCTTTCACAAAAAGAATAATGTAACTGTTTACCATGATGAACTTGAAAACATAATTGAATTAACTGTTGTTGAACATCTTCCAAATGTTGCACTATTGTTACATTTCCCAGCATTGCTATCTGAGTTCTGTTAGGGTAAATGAGAGATGATTAGAGTTAAAATAGGGGAAATGACAAATAAAACTTCTGATAATCAGACACATACTGGTGTCTGGTTCTATGTTCTTTTGATATATCTATAAAGTATATATCTATACTTTATACAGAGATGAGAAAATGTATTTAAATAATTTGCTGTGTTGGCCTCAATTTTTCCATTTGCCTCCTAACTCTTTAACTGTTGAGTTATTCACATAGTTTGTACTAAGTTTTTCATTCATTAATTTAACGTGTTAAAATTTTAACAGCTGCCATGTGTTTGATTCCTAAGCTGCCAGTATAATACGAAGAAACATGAAATGCAAGATTTAGCAGTATATGTATTTGGCAGCTCTGACTGAAGTTGATTTTATTTGACTTGCCTTTTTATCAGCAAACAGGGTTACTGAAGTTCAAGAATAAAGTGCTATTGGCCTAGTTTCCACCTGTTCCAAAATAGCTAAATGATACAGAACTATTAGATATTATAAATAAAGTGCTGTATTTATCGATGTACTTAAGTTTTTTATCATCCTTTCGATGATAGTGAGCAGCTTGTGAACCCAGGTTGCAGAGTTACTGCACTGCAGTTATTCTTTGTGGGTACTGTGATGCCTCTAAATTCTTTCCTGTGGTTTTTTACTAATATTTTTTGTAGGTTTTTGTTGTATTTCTGTGTAAATTATTTAGTTCTTAGAAAGTGACTAGTAAATGTACACTAAAAACTAAGTTAAAATGAAGGTTAAAGGTATAGATTAATAATTTCATGGAAAAATACAAAAATATTACTATTAAACCCATAAAAATGCTTAGAGAATATTTATAGTTATGGTAATGACTAAAATGTAAAGGACATTAAAACAAGTTTATATTTATAGTGTCTTGTACTGATCTTCAAGGAGGAGGAACTATTCCAATAACTCCAGAAAATTTTCACTTTGTACTTACCGTTTCCTTTTTCACATGGATCCTAGAGGAAAGAATCCATAACATCCGGGGCATTGCATTTTTAGGAATACACAATCACCCTGACTTGTGAACTTTAAGGACTTGCTAAGGCAACGGCGTGATCATCATTGTGCTAAGAACACTCATGGTGTAAAATATAATGTTATGCTAAAATTTTCCTTCATCCTTGCTTACTTATGAGAATTTCTTTACTGATTTTTAATATGGACGTTCTAAGTATAGATGAAAAACATGTTTATAATTAAAAGTATCAGTATGTATTTTAAATATGTATGTCTTTGTCTCTATATGTCTGTGTCTGTATTTACACACATTTATATATACATGAACTTGCAATTTTGTGTGTATAATCACACATGCGTTGTGAGTTTCCATGAGTAGGCATGGAAAGATACACTAAGACTTCAGTGTTTTCTACTTCTGTAATAGAGAGCTCCCTCCAGGTGAAATAATCCTTTGGAGGTTTGGGTTTTTTTAAAGACCATTTAATCTTGACATTCCAACATTTTAAGTAACTTGATAAAAAGTTCAGAGAATAATAAATTTTAAATCAAATTAAATCAAAACTTGCACCTCTTTCCTTTGCTTTCTGTGCTTTTAAGAATTAAATAATACTGTTCTAAGGTGATGAGAGATTTTTCTTATTAAATTCTTCTTATTATTATTCTTATTTTCTTTTCTCTAAAATGCAATCTCCATTTGATCCTTTGTGATTTGGATTGCCTTTACTATAAATTGCAATGTTGGCATCCTGCTAGCGTGGAATAAAATTCAAAATGAAAATTTTAATATCAATTCAACACTTTCAACAGTTTATTTTGGAATAATGTATTTTATTACTTTCGATAGAACAGGAGGGAGGTACATAATTTTGAAATTTCATGGTAATTTTTTTCAGAGCACTTGTTTATGAAAAAATATTTAACATTTTTAATAGGTTAACTTTGGGGTTAACTGAAGCAACAAATTCTGATTCACCTGATTTGTGTGAGAGTTTTTTGGATCTTACTAGCCTAGGTTTTAAGACTGCAGCAGGCTCCAGAGCGCTTGAAAAACTAGCATGGGTGTGCTTTTTTCTAAAACTGCTAAAAGAGTCAGCTTCTCTGTCAAAAGGATTTTAAAGGTAGCCTGTAGGGTGAGCAAGAACAGATCATTTGGAGACTGGTTTGTCATCCACAGAAAATTAGTAAGAGGCATCATTTAAAAATAGAAACAAACCTTCCATTCAACAAGAACAACAACTGCCGCCCCCAACCTCCCACATTTTAAAGATAAATTCTGCCTCAGTTAAACAGAAAAACTTTTACAGAGTTCAGAATCAGCTCCCTAAAATTCTTTTTTGACTAATAAAAAGAGAAACAAGATTGCCACCAGTTCGCAGTGTGGTTAGTAAGTATGCTTCAGTACTTTCAGTAGCCTTCATAATTGCTAAACTTAATCAAAATACCTTTTTTAAGGAAGGAATGATTTGTGGTTGCTTGAAAATTTCACTCTGATAATAGTCAACTGTTCTCCAGTAACTTAACTCAATGTTTCCTAAGACACAGGTGATATTGAAAAATATCTTGGTGTAATCTTGTGTATTCGAGTGGTTTGTTTTTAGGAAAAAAAATAATCTGATGGCTTCATGGACAATTCTTATAGTATTTAATTCTGAGGAAAGGTTTCTATTATTAAGGAGTAGTAATATGTGATCTGTGTGATCGCTCTTTTAAGTTTTACATGCATCAAGCAAAATCCTAAACAAGAAAACCCCTGCTACTGCTTCATAGATTTGTTGAACAGAATGGTCATAGAGGAAATAATGGTTATTGAGAAAAAACAGAGGTGTAAGAAGACAAATAATTTTCTTCCTTTTTCATACCAACTCTTTTATGACACACTGCCTTTAGAAACAACATCAATGGAAAGTTGCTACAAAGAGCAGTTGAGGGAAATAGAGCAGGAAAAGAGGATCATCAGATTTCTGTAGAATCGATATTTTTCTAGACTTCTAGAAAAAAAAATCTGGCTAGCCTTTATATGGACTTTGTAGGAAAAAAAAAAAAAAAGCAAGTGCAAAAAATTAAAGAATTTCATTAAATACTAAGAGGAAAATCAAAAGTAAAAACAGACATGACCTCCTGCTATTGGAAAGGAAATGAGGGAAAAGCACACACAGAAGGAAAGTATCGATATAGATATAGTTCACAGTAATGGCAGAGTTGCCGCTGACATTGCAGTGAGAGCACAATCAGGTCCCAAATGAATGGAAACAAAACTATAGTGTAAAAGCATTTTGAAATGGTTTAGTTTGGGTGGGTCATGGTGTGTGACAAGAAAGTCCTGAAGCTACTGAAAATAGTTGAGGCAGTTGAAAATTAAAGTAATGAAATTTTATAAGTGATATCTATGTAAGGGAGTAAGTTGTGACAGAGATAAAGATAACATATAAGCAGCTGATCAGAGTTAGATTTCTTACAGTATAAAAGGAATCAGAGCCATAGTCCAGATTCATTCAAACTTCTTATAAAGTCCAAGGCCTTAATCTGAGCCTAGATCTGCCTGGGATTTTGGTTCACTGGCTTCAATTTAAATTATCTTTGGCATTTCATGTCATCATTTCAAGTGTTTCCAAATTATTAAAATTTCTGTATCTTTTTCTTACTATGACACTGTGGGCTTGTGCAATCAGAGAGAAGAAAAGAATAAATAAATGCTGGTGTCAGTTGGAGCCCTAAATGAGATCCTAAAGGAGCCTAAAATTAGACCAGCTTCAGGGGAACACATTTAAGCATTGAAACTTCAGTCAAAAAGTTATATCATGTAGATAATTCCTTATGCAGCTGTCAAGGGATGAAACATAACAATAGAAATGCTGAAATTTTACAGTTTTATATTGCCATATCTCCATTATAATATTTACTTGTAAGGTTTCTACTTAGCTGAAAGCTAGAATGGAAAAAGTTGGAAAAAAACGGAAAATGCCAGATCAAATTACCCCAAACTGAGGACAGTCCAATAGTATATTGCCAGAAAATGTTCAGCACATGCAGAATTGCTCCTGAGTATTATTTTATGAAAAATTATGTTTCCCACACAAACCACCCTAATTCCAGTCACCAGAACTGGTGGCTGAAGTTCTTTTATTGGTTTATGCAGTTTTGTTTTATAGTGGGGCAATCTGTTGAAACAGGTTGGCAGAGCAGTGACTGAGCTCCAAAATGATCATAGGAATGGAGGAGTCATAAAGTTTGGCAGCTGTTTAGAAGATGTTCAGAAGATGTTAGCAGATGTTAAGCAGATTCTTGGAGAATGTTTGATTGTAAGGAAATGATAGCTAAATCTTTTTCAGCAGTTAATCAGGAGCCTTAAGAGGCAATCCTATCATCCAGAAAGAAAGTATTAGTTTTATACAAGCAAATACTTTATTTTCATTTCTTTGTTTTCAGGAGTGTTTTACTAAACAGTTCTGTAAGTATCTGAACAAGTTTTGCATAACCTTATCTTGGTGTTAATAATAACCTTAGTTACCAAATTTCAAACCTCCTTCAATAGAAAAAGAAATGGGTAAATGGGTTTGTTTGGGTGCATGCATGTGTTTTTCCTTCCCAAGTATTAGTGATTATTTACACAGTGGCATCTGTAAGTAGAATATGACAGTGTCTGAATGAATCATGCTGTGCTTGCATAATCCTTACATTTTTTCTTTAAATATAACAGCAAGCGAATAGTAGCTTGGACATTCGTGAAGAGTAGAGCTGCTAACTGAGCTTGTAAAAGAAATGTGAAGCTGTATTTGATAAGCATAGTTTTTGTCCTGAATTCTTATCAGGCTTTTGAAGGAAACTTTAAGTGCCTGGAAACCCTTACAGAAGAGCACTGTTTTTCTCCTCTCCTATTTCTCCATCCATGCAACATCTCCCCATCTGTGCCACGTTTTCCAAGGAAGTATCTTTATCTCATGCCATTAAGTCATTAGCATTTTAGAAGGTGTTCCTGGCTGCATTGACGTTTCATGGGGTGAAAGACACAGTCCTCTTCCAGAGGTACTTCACTCGACATTTCTACTAGGAACCTGAGCTATCTTCAGTGGGACATTTTACTAATTTTTCCTCTTCTCGGGTCACATATCTTCCACACCTTCTTAATTTTTTGAGTTACCTTCTGGTAAGGACCTTTCCATGTCCTAGTCTGCATACCAATGGCAAGAAAGACAAGGTGGATTCTGGCATATGCATGGAGTTAATACATGTCTGTGGAGATTAAAATTTTTTCTTACTTTGCTTATAGTAAATCTACAAGGAATAATTGGAGCCAGGCACATTTCTGATGTCTTTTCAAATGCTTGAAACATCCCATATTTATATCACCAGTCCTGCTCTGAAGCCACTGAAGATGCACCACACCTCACAGCAGTTCAGTTTAAGCTGAGTGAAACTGATTTTAAAATGGAAGGGGCTTTCAGCCTCAAGTATTGTAGAGGTAATACTTTGTTATCTTCTTACCTCACAGATTAACAAGGTATTACATGTATAATTCTTTCAGGACAGATAATAGTTTCAAGTATTGTAAGGCACTCTGTCACAAAAAATGTAGAAAGGTATAAAACATACAGTGCTCTGAGTAATTTTTCACACATACTTTGAGGGAGAACTGGGAAGGTGAGGCTGAGCTCATGTGGATTCGTCAGGGGTTTGGTTATGGTTTTTTTTTTCCTTAAGTGCTGGTATGGCATCAGAAACAGTGATTTTACACTGTGCACTATGTTAGTCCTTCCAGATAGATCAGGCTGTATGGTTAAATATTCTGGTTTCTAAAAAGAAGTTCTGAGCTTGGCTCAGCCATAGGCTGTTTTGTGTCTTCCCTGATACTGTGGTCTTTGGATTCCATTTTACATCCTATTTCTTACTTCATGATATTTATTCATCAACACCATATGTTCCAATAATCAAAGGCATTGAAAGAATAGCAAAGTTAGATTACTGACAACATTTTGCTGTGAAGTACCACACCAGCCTTGCATAATGCTGAATGTACTAAATAGAGCACTGGAAAAATAGCTTGTATTACAAGTCTGTAATGAACTATAAGTCTCGTTAATCATTCATAATTGTACTCAGAATGGAAAAGGGCAGTGGTTAATACTGATACTGCAAATGGCAGAATCTTGATTAAGTATGAGTCTCCACAAAAACGAATCTGCTGAGCACTACCAAACAACAGATATTTTGAGTCTGTTGCTACTTTTCTGGTTCATGAAGTGGAAAGAAAATAGCTCAAGAAGAGCAGGCATATTTGAAGAAGAGGGGAGAACACTGAACAAGATAGATGACCTGAATTTTGCAAAATGGCTTATATATAATGCATTTTCACAAGAAAGTTCATATAAGAAATGTTCAAATATAGAGAAAAACATCTATGTCATATAAATAAGCATTATTCAGTAAATGGGATTTTGTGAGAATGTTTAACTAACAGGAGAAATTAAGTTGAATCACCTGAACTTTGTGGTCACTCAGTCAAGGGTGAAGGAGGTGTAAGTTTTTTGGGGCATTTTTTTGCTGTTTAAAAATAACTATATTTAAATATCTGTGGATTTGTGAGTGTTTCCAGAATTTTGATACACAGGAATCAAATACTTTTTTATTATCTAATAAGATTGAGCTTCCAGCATCTTTAGCAGTCTTGATCAAGTGTCTAAAAGGACTGATCACATGCACAGAATGAAAAATCTTGCTGCACAGAAGAATCTCTTATTTTATGGAATTTATTGTTTCATCAGTACTGCATTGTTAGCTTTTTACTTTGCTGCTGTCTTTTCTACCTATTAATTATATTTAAAATCAGTTGGGTGTAAGGACAAGCGGTCATGCATTCGGTATGTGTAAAATAAAGTCCTTTACCTAGAAGTACAGTCTTTTATCTCTGTTCTCTGATCTTTAGTACATTATCAGTACCATTTTAGGTTTTTCATGCCATGTCCAAATCTGGATCACATACTATTAATTTTATTTAGCATCCACTGTCAACCTTTTCATGGTAGTTGGTTACATGGTCCTGAAAGTATATCAAAAGTTCACTCAGAAAGAAAGGCTTTGTGCTTGTATGCTTGAAGTGCTTCCAAACCTTTTTCATCTTACAGGTGTTTGGAGTGTTCCATGTGGCACAGGAGATACTTCCTACTAAAATTATAAAGTCTTTATTTTTCACTGCTGTGTTATAGACTCATAGCTCACTTCTCTGCATGCCGCTGTAAATTCATGTTAGTTTGCGCAAGACTGGGACTTATGGAAATTTGATTCCCTGAATTAGACCTTAATATCCTCTGGTCGTTGGTGACTTAGAAACCTGTGATTTTAGGTTGTGATGAGGAATTTTATCCAATGATAAAAGATAGAACCATAAAATGATACATGAAAACACTTTCATAATATATATTCTTTTTCTTTCATAACTAACATTCTTTTTATCAGTTGCTTTTTATGCGCCATAGGATAAACTTTGTTTCCAGTTCTGTACTGAATTCATCTTGACATCTGCCTGTTTACCAATTTTGGCACTAGTATACAGGGGAAAACTGCCTGAGCATGAAGGTATGTATGTATGTATCTATTTTCTCCCTTCCTTTGAGAGAGAAAACTGGAAAGGCAGTGCTTCTGGCATTGTCCCGGTGCAACAGAAATGATTCATGTTTCTCCAACAGCTGACTTGTGAAATGATGTGACAGAAAGGATGCCACTTGTCATTTAACATTATTTTAGACTGTAGATACAACGATGAACTGCTTTTCAAATGTGGCTTAACCTTGAGAAGTGACTTCCAAAAGAAGGTCAGGGAGTGCTCCATACGCACTGCTCCAGCAGCTCCTTAACTAAACCAGATGGAGTGTTCTGTCCTTTGGGGGCAAACAACACTGAAACAACAGCAAAGACCCTTTGGTCTGCCTACTGCATGCATTCTTTGCTTTCTTCTGTCAAAAAACAGCTTGACTGATATGGCTGAAGATATTTGACAGAGTGCCTAAGTGATATAACCTTCTGGGTCATAAAAATTTACATCAAACTTGAAGTAATGCTGCTATAAACGTGAAGTGACACACCACATAGCTAACACGTTCATGCAGAAGGTTTCTCTAATATAATGACTGAATATGACCTTGCTTTAGGCAAGCTGCTTTGTGAGTGAGTGCTGGAAAATACTATGTGGTTCTTATGATATATGGCTTGCATTAGAGGAGCGTGATATTTGCTTGTTGGCAGCTCAGCTTGCAAGAATTCAGAGGTTCAGGTTTTGCTTTGTAAAAAGACAAAAAGAGAAAGGAATTGTAGATGCTTCCAGAAAGAAAATAACAAGAGTAATGCAAAATGTTATAAATATAATACCAAAATGTGTAATTGTCTAACACATCAACATAGATGTTATTTATCTAATATTTTATAATACAAATATATAATAGTAGTAACACTAACTCAGAAGGCTAGTACGAACTCAGTGGTGCATTTATGTGGGGTGTGTTATGCTTATTTTGTCTGACATATACTTGCTTTTCTATTAGTTCATGTATGTTTATTTGACGCTTTGAAGTGTGAATAGACCCCTAAAGATCATTTGGATATCTGCTGTATGGCCATATGTGCATGCTGCTATATACACACAATGTTTATATGCAGAAAGATGTCAGTTCTGCTTATCTTCTCATCCACTCACAAAGGCACAATTTGAAGAGGGCAAAATGTTAGATATCTGAGTCAGAGGATGCTGCTGTACTCAAGATAATTTGCTGGGCTGAAGTATCTTTGACAATAAAGAACAAAAGCATGTGAAATGAACACAAAAGATTTTAAAACATTGTTTTAAATTCATTTCAGTTCAATTACAGAATAATAAATCTTTATAATGAAAGAAAAGTAAAGGTTAATTCCTATTTTATCAAACCTGTTCCTTCAAGTTTAATTGATTCAAGCTTTAAAGACAGCATATAAAATCTCTCAGTGAATTCTAGATTACCTTAACAAATTTTCCCTATCCTTAATGTTTTTCTAGAATAATGCTTTCCCAATAACTGACCTATATGCAGCCTCGGCCACTCCTGCTTCTTTCCTAAAAACCCATGTGCAAATAACTGACTCGGTCATCTCTAAGAATACCTGTTATAATAAGTACTTTATTTGTTGTTCCTCTTGTTTTTTTCCTCAGCTGACCATTCCTCATTCATTTAATTTTTCTTCCCTATAGTTCCTGCAACTCACCCTGAAAGTTTCTTGAATTAAAGTATGGCAATCTTTTCATTAGTTTATTTAAAACAAAACAAAACCCCACAACAACAAACTCAAAACAATCAAAAAACAAACAAATACCACCCCATCAAATATATTCCAAAAATCTTGTTTATAGGTATTCTGTTCAGTTTGCTTTGATTTACATTAATAAAACATCTTATTTTACTTATAAGCTTCATGACCCTTTTTTCCAGTAAAGACTTCTCAAGCTGTATATTCTGAGCTAGGCAAAGCTGCTTTTTTTTTTGGTCATTTTATGTGGTAAAGGATTTCAAAATTATATTCTCTTTTGTAAAAACTACATGGGGAGAAATAAAAACTTTGAGCTTTTCCAAATTTACTCTTGTTGGTTTGAAAAAAATTATGGGTTTTTTGGTCTTCACACAGCTTTGTTAAGGTGATTACTTCTTTCTGAGAGAAAGAAAGTGAAGCCTATTTAAAGACAAAAACTATTTCTGTTTATATATGTCTTTAAACACACAGATGGGTGTGCTTAGCAGTATGTAGAAAACCGCTATAGATATATAAGACTGCAAATGAACTCCGGAGTTAATTCAGACCATATACCTGACACAACTAGATTAAGAATAGCTGCAGCATTCCTGATAACTATTTACATAGATGATTCAGGCATCGATTGTACTGGGTCTGGTGGGGAAAGGGTTGATTGTTCCCAGGACCTAGCAGGGACACAGGTATTCCATCCCATGTGAGCCA
>JAOXNG010000001.1:99304542-99314739 GCA_028566535.1 Scolopax minor
TTTCAGAGAGTTAGAGGAGGCCTAACTAAAATGTAAAATTACAGAACACAAAACTGGTTCGGTTTTACCTCAAACCGAGACACATACAGAGCTGCCTTTTCGGTCTGGACAGAAGTGGTACTTGTGCTTCACTGTGCTTTTGATGTATCTGAAATGTAAGAAAGTATCGCCTGGCTAGTTGGTTCTGTTCAGTCATCTATCAGCCATGACTGATAATGTCTACAAAATCTTTTCTATATAGTTTAAAATCTATTTTTATTTTTTGTAGGTTTTAGAAAATACTGTAACTTCTTGCTTGCAGAAATGTGTCTTCTAGCTCATTCCTGAAATCTCTTTTAGATCTCCTTGCTAGCCTAATTTTCTCCAATGATACCAGGAATATGTGATCAGCAGGATTTGAATATTACATTCAGAATAACTAAATCATGGTTGGGAATGTAAAGGTTTTGGGGTTTTTCTCTTCAAAGTAGGAAGATGGGTTCTGAAGTGGCAAAGATAGGTTCATATGTTTCTTTTTTTCCAGCGATGAAAGGTATACTGCCCACTAGGAGACAGTACAAGGTGGAAGCAGGTGGCAACCCATTGAATTCCACCCGCCTGTTAAGCGCATGCGTTAGTGTACATTTGTCAGGATGCTTTCCAGAATTGCTTTATGTTATGAAGCAATGTTTAAAAAACCCTACATAGACAGTACTGTCAAAAAATGCTGATTTTTGCATTTCTGTTGATCTGTACTTATTGATTTTTCAGATACATAATAGACATGTCCATTATATTAAAAGCTAAAAGCAAAACATTTATTAACCATAGACATTCTAATCAGTTTTGAGCCAGGGGAGAACATGCTAGTCTTCTGCATATAATCACAGGCCAAGCTCTGTTTGAAGAAGCATGACTGGGTGATGTTTTCGTGTAGATCTTTTGTTCATCCCACTTCCCTTAGTAAACTTTTCTCTTTCACCCCTTAGCTGTGCATGGGAAAATGCTGACAATTACACTGAATTCTGATTTGAAGAACTGTAATAAACTTGCTTGTTGGTTAAAAATCATTACTTTTTCCTCTTATACTGGTTTGGGTTGGGAATTTTTTGGTAAATCCCTCAACCAATACTTTTACTCCCTTAAAAATGGATGGAGATGTTTGTGATGCTTGCAACTTTGTCTTTAGTTCTGAATTTCCACTTAGTGGGAAAAATGACTGAAACAAAACAATACAGTCTAGAAACAACCTTGTTTTAGTAAAAAGTCAGTATGCGTGTTTCAACTAAACATTTGAAATTAATATTTTATATAAGGAACAAGACTTTTCACTGTGTGTCATAAAGCAAAAGCCAAGAACTTTTATCCTGAAACTCCTGGTTTTGCGGGAAGCTCCTCAAAACCATTTCCAGAATCTCAGCACTTAGAGGTTGCTATCCAAGAAACACTGCTGTTACAAAAGAAAGGGTGAATATCAGCAAATTCAGCCTGGCAGCAAGTAACATGGTATTTATTCCATCAGAATTTTATTATTAACATTTACAATTCAACTGAAATATTTATAGGTACTTATGAAAAGATTCAAATTATACTTGGTCAACTTATATTTACAAAATATTCATGGAATCATGTCAGAGTTGGAAAGGACATCTAGAGATCATCTAGTCCAACTCCCCTGCCGAAGCAGGAACACCCTAGAACATGTCACTCAGGACTGCATCCAGGCGGGTCTTGAATATCTCCAGAGAAGGAGACTCCACAACCTCCCTGGGCAGCCTGTTCCAGTGCTATGTCATCCTCACCGTGAAGGAGATTTTCCTCATATTTGAGTGGAACTTCCTGTGTGCCAGCTTGAGCCCATTGCTCCTTGTCCTATTGCTGGAAACCACTGAAGAGTCTGGCTCCAACATCCTTTAATCCACCCTTAAGGTACTTATAAATAAGATCTCCCCTCAGCCTTATCTAGTTAAATTTCTTTTTGTAATTTTGGTATATTATTTGGTGAAGGAATTTCAACAACCTTCCACAAAATTGCACTGATTTCTGACTTGCTATTGTACTTCTCTGTATCTAATTATTAATTCACCATAAGAAATCCTGCTGTTATTTTTAAAGTTTTAGCATATTTGCTTAATTTCCCTTGTTCATCATCATATATCTCCTTTTTTCTTTAGCCTTTGCTGTCATGTGGACCTTGCACACTCCTTATCAATCATTATTGCTCTATAGAGGTTTTTTTATGTTGTATCACACTACCATGTCTTTTGTCTCTCATTGACTAATTTTTCTTTCGTATTGCCTCTCTCAAAAGGAAGTTAATCTTTTCCAAAGCACTGTTAGCCATATCAGTTACATCAGTTACATATACATGTATATATATATATGTGTATATATATGCTGAAGTATAATGCACTTCAGCATTTTGTTACCCAAAGTAACAGTAATGACTTCCATACAGCCAAAAACTCAACTCCTCAGTTCATCCTAAGTTTTGGTCCCCTGAGCACCCACTATACAAATATATTCATTTTCTTTTCAGCTCTTTCATTAAATGAACCACTAATTCCCTATGACACAAAACTTTATTGCAATTCAGTGATGGTTTGCTGTTAGGGCTTCATCAGTAACTAGAAATGAGCGTGATTTATTTCATTTGCTCAGCCCTCACGTTAACTAAGCTAATACCAAGTAAAGAAATACAAAAAAAGAACAGTTGTGCTTTAAGGCAAGAGCAGCAAATGCTACGTAATGGGAACATGGCCACTTTGAAATAAGGGAACTAGCCATGACCCATATGGAAAGTGTCATTTTCCATTTGTTGGCTTGGAGATTATATGCTTAGCAGTGTGAAACTAGATATCATTTCTGGATTTATAATTGTGTTTACAACATTTAAGTGAACTTCAAAACTGTTCAAACTTAATTTGTGTGCAGTAACAAGATCTAGTTTATTTTTGTGTACATAAAATTGTATATAACAGTCAGTAGTAACTTAATGTGTAACTTCAGTGTAGGCACTGTAAGATTATGCTTCTTTGTAAAGGAATAACTGCTATATATTGGATACCTGTAGCTATAATTGTTCTCCATTGCTTTGTATTTATCTGTCATTGTACTATGACAGATAAATCCTAAAGTTACCAAACCGGGGTATTTTTAGGAAGATAATTTTCTTTTAGTAGGATGCATTTTTTGCAATAAAATGCTTACAGGCCAACAATATAATTCTTGTATAGTCTTGATCAGAGAAAGGAAAGAACTGAAGAAAAGAAAAAAAAAACCAATAATGAGTGAGATTTGGAGCAGGATATAATAGAAAAATGGGTGTGGATAAAAGAAAAAGGATCATAGGAAATACCATCTTTTCAGGGAAAGAAATTTGGAAATGCAAAACACCCAAAGATTAGTATACTAGGTGCGAATATGCTGATGAGGGTTTTTATGTCTATTTCTTTAGGTGTTATACCAATATTATAAATGTCGATACTTAATTTCTTCTCAGTGTCCTCATAATGAAAAAGTGGAAGATAAGCAAGTTACCGATTTCTGATTATAGCATTACAGTGAATTCTCTCCTCAGTAAATTGTGTAAACACACATACCAAATGATATTTTGCCAAATATTTTAATTGGCAAGATATAAAACTCTTTTCACCAATCTTGTATTATTTTGCAGCTGTTGGTTAGGCAAAGAAACTATTCAGTTTTGCATTGTGTTCCAGATTTCTGTCACCAAAAAGACTCCTGAGAGTCATACTCCTGCTAACTTCCAACTTTGAAGTACCTTTCCTTTTCAGCAATGTCTCTTCCAGTTCAAATTACTTGCAATTCAATTAACATATTTGACTGATTCTGTGTGAGAAACATGGGAGTTGTGGGGTTTTTGTTTTGAAATAGCTATGGATTTGTGCCATTCTTCTACCTATTTCTTGCCTACTTTTTAACCTTTGAGGAAAAGTGCCTGCACATTCATATCCAAAAATCACTTACAATTGTCTGTAGTTGTTCTTTGCACAGTGATGTAGTGCAGCTTCCCACCCTTCCTACCTTCATCAGTAGGGCAAAATCTGCACTGATATCTAGGAGTTGCACGCTCTCACGAGAAGAGTTGTTGGGACTTGCATTTCAGCAGTTATGGATGATTCATCTCATGAAACTCAGCATATGGGATCTTTGTAGGTAATATTTCAACTATGATACTGCAAAGCTGTTCTCCCCAAAGAAAATGTGCAACAGGAAAGAGAAGAAAACAATCAGAAACTGAGGAGGATTGGTAACAAGTTTCTAAGCACTACAGGTTTTATTTTCTGGGAATTCAGTTGTTATTGGAGATGAATATGAGTCTATTTGAGAAATCTTCGCTGTTCTGAAGAGGTGATTCTGAACGGTTCTTGGGCTGAAATTGGAAAGATTTTTCTGTGTTTTTTTTTAAATCAGAGTTAATCTCCATGCACATTTTTCTGCAAAAGTATGGATCGAGAATGGGACAGCAGTAGATCAGATGGGAAAAGGCAGTATTTAGTAGGCGAGGTGTGCACACAGAGCAGTGTCCAACTTGCCATAAATGCTGCAGCTGAATTAGTGCAGGGCTCTGTGGGACATCTGCACCCTTTCTGCCCCCATAGGGTTGCATTGCAAAATATAGGTGTGGTAAAAATGCCTTGATACAGGATGGGATGCTGTTCCAGCACCTCTAACAAATTCTGGTCTCCGTTTTTCTGCCATACTGTAACAGGTCAAGCGGGTCCCATGTGGCTTGGGATTGTTTGAGGCGTAGAGGAATGGCTCAGACAAACCACTGTGGAGAAGGAAAATGAGGTGGCTGGTAATTGATTCATCTGTATGCAGTATAGGGACATACTCGCCACATACGGATATGTACACAAACTCATGAGGCATATTCATGCATCTGTATAATAAAATAGTAAGTCCTCTTTTAGTTTTTGCCTCAAGCTTTACTATAGTGTGAAGAATAACAACACAAAATGGTATTACCCCCCAAATAAGACAATACAGTACATGTTTTTAGTGTTCCTTGTCAGCTTGTTGCACCATGCTGTTCGTATTTCACTTTGTTTTTATTAACTTCTCACTGAAATGAGAAGTTCTTACAAGCAGATTTTTCAAGTGACAGATTTACCATTTGGTCAAAAAAATTCTAGTAGATAAAAAAATAAAGGCTAAAGCTTTAAGAGAAGATTAGGCTTCTCTAAATCTCTGGGAATAATTAAGATCTAGTTGACCTATGAATATTTATAAATGTGTTAATTAAGGGATTTCTGAGTGAATTCACCTTGCTGTGTCACATACTCATTAACCCTAGCAATTCCCAGATGTTCATCATCTCTGTGTTAAGGACAGCTTACAATTCAACTGTATTATATCAGTTTGAGGAGGTCTTCCTAAAGCAGTGTTTAAATCTGTGTATTACAAAGTAAGTAACACAGGCTCAAGAAACAGTCCATGCCAAACAGCCATTTCTGTGGCTTCAGTGTTTTCACCAACATAGCTGTAGAGGTGCTATGATGCTAACCATTCCTTAAAGAGACAAAGAATTGTATTTCTTAGTTATTTTATTTATTGGATTTCATTCAGTAACTTTGTATCTTTTTTTTTTAAATCGCCTGAGTGGTGATAAATGAATGTTAATAAGGGAGAGGCTAACTGTACGTGCTTCTTACTATTAATTTAAAAAAAAAAACAAACCTGAGATTTTTCTGAAATTGCCCTATTATTAACTATTTAAACATCTTAGTGAATTAAGACACTTTTCAGCAATGTAGCTCTTAATTTGAATAGCTCTTCAGACTTGCAAGAGCAGTGCCTGGCTAAAGAGCCATGAGCAAGGACTATTTCTGACTCCTTTAAGGCTAGACTGGACTGTAGTATTGTTATCTAGTGGTACATTTACAAAGGGTCATGTTAGCCAAGAAAGGTGAATGAAATCAATTCAGAAAAATTAAATATTGTTTCTTACTCTGAATCAATTTTTAAAAGAGTTTTTTCCTCTTTTTGGAAGGAGATTATTAGCTGCTGTTTCTTCTCAAGTAAGCCAGAGCTAAAGGCATCCTTTGTAAACACTGACCCGTGTACTCTGGTGCTTTCCAGAACATTATATGGTATGTAGTTAGCCCTATATAGAGCCAAGTCATGGATGTTTAATTAAAATATACATTGTGTTTTGCTAACACAAGTCTCTTTGAATTGCACCATCTGTACTTGGAGATACTGGGTGTGTCTCTGGTTTGTCTTAGTGGTTGATCTGCTGTTCAAATGTAATGCCATAATCTGGGCTGAATTTATCCAGTTTCTCTTTCTGGTTGATGGAATTTGGCTTTGGTTTTGTTTTTGTCCAGTCCTTACTTTCTGCAGAACATCAAAAGATCTTTAATATCTTGTTTCTTCCCTTTGAAAGTCCCATATACTGTAATTAAGCCACTACTAAATCTTGTTTGTGATAAATAAGTAAATAGATTGAGCTCATTAAGACTCTGACTATAGGACATTTTCTTCAGATTTCAAATAGGTTGTTTGGCTTTTTTATCTGCACTCTTCGTAGCTTTTCAGTCACCTTTCAAAATGTCTTCCTCAGATCAGGGCATGGAGTAGTAGTAAGATCCACTCACCAAGATCTGCAAATGATGCATTAGACCTTTCTTATGCCAGCTTCTCAATAGGAGTGCTTTTAACTGTGACCCTTATACCTCTTTTAGCGCTAGTGTTTTCCTTGATGCAGTCATGGAATACACGTTGTGTATATAGTTGTGGAATATTTGCAGAGAAGAAGGCAGAAGAAGAAAAGGAGAACAGGGGAAGGAAGACTTTTCAAAAATTGGCACTGAAACTACTTTTCAGTACCAAGGCATAACACTGATTGTGTTGGTTTTTTGGCATTGATAGTTGTAGTCTGATTTGGGAAGAGGTCAGAGACATGATACCTGAATGGCATCTGTTCTGTATTGTTGAATAAAAGTAAAGTATGCGTGTGTCCTCCCTATTGCACAACTGATTCTCAATAATATTGGGATTTTTTTTCCTTTTTTTTTTTTTTAAATTTCACATTACTTTCATTTTAAGAAAAGTTTTTAACTGTAAGAGTATGTGGGACCTCTTAGGACAGCAGTAATCTGGCCTCAGGCTATATGGAAATAACGGTAGTCAAAGATTAAAAAGCTCTGTTAATCATATCAAGTCACATATCACCAGTGGAAACCCTTATTGCTGTGTATGCAAAATTTAGATTTAGAATAGTTTAAACAGCACCTGGCTGACTTCTGAGTTGACAGCATAAAAAAATAACATGGAATGTCACCTGTCAAGAACTGGGAATTTGGCTCCAATGTAATAACAGCTGTGCTGACTCCAAATGAGTTGGATGCCCAGCTGCTGCAGGTTAGTTTAAAGCTCCTGCCTCCCTGCCAGATGGACCCAATCAGGTCCTAGAGGATGGCCATGAGCTGCTTTCAGAAATACCTGCAGGTACCTGTGGCCTTCATAGAGCAGCTGGGTAGGGCTGAAGAAACTGCATTTATTAAGCTACCTCCTTTCTGTTTTGCCATGTTTAAATGGTGTCCACATAGCTAACAATTGATGGACAGTGGTGGGAATCAAAAAGGGATGTGGCAGATGGAGGGTTTTTGCTGTTAGTCCTCACAAGTAAAGTCCGTTTTCTTTCTGGGCAGCAGCATTTCTCCTCTGTCTCTTTTCCCAGTCTCTCCGAGGAGCAGGGCCATAGCCTGTTGTCCACAGGAGGAGGAGGTAGAGCAGGAAATCTGGGTAAAGGTGTACCTTCTCCCACCCCTGTGCCCTTGGTGGAGCAGAGCATGGGAGGAATGCTGCTTGCTTCAGTAAGGACAAGGCAGAAGCACTCTGAAAGAGTGTAAGTATGTGGCTGTTTGCCTAGAAGGGAGCTTAAACAACCAGTCAGTGTTTTGTGTGTCTTTACGTGAAAGAATAGACAACATGACCTTTCCAGTAAAATACCAAAAATAACTTGTTCCCCCAAATATTCTCCTTAAACAACATATTTCTCAATGTTTTATGTTCTGTACTTTACACTTGGCATTCCATAACTTGTGCCCAAAACTTGCATATCATATAACTTAAATTGACAAGACTTATTTAATTTAAAGATGCTTTATTAAGCTACCCTTCATTCAATGTTCACTGATGTGTTCCCTACCAGTCATTACAAGGAGATTTAGTTGAAGATACACTTGAAGCAATAAAGACTTGCTTTATCAAAGATCTACTTGTTAAATTTCATTAGGTTTTATTAAAGTTAAGAATAGTTGGATCTGTTTTGGTGAATTATCTATTATCTATTATCTATTATCTATTATCTAATTATCATGGGCAACCTAGAATTCCCCTTAAACTGATGAAAAATACTGAAGTTCATAATCAGCTGTTTTGTTTAAAGGGCATAAACAATTTAAAAGGATAGGAACATTTAAATGTCAGCCTAATTATCCCACTGTGGTCATGCTCTCAAAAGAGAAGGATTCTCTGCAATGCAAAAGACCAAGCTTTTATTTCCATACTAACATTTCCTCCCATAAAACTTATCTTGCAATGAGCATTATTGTTAGAAATTCTAATATCAGTATTCCAAAAATAGAAGTTTCAAGCACATCTTTTGTTGTATCCACCTGGCTATTTCCTTCTCTCATTCAAATTTTAAGCTTTTAAGTGTACCAGGATTTGATTTTTAAGCTTATAAGTGTATTAGGGTTTGGTCGTTTTTAATGTATACTTTTCTAACAGTGGGTGTATGGTGTGAAAATTCATTTCAAAATAGTTCTTTTTTTTTTTAGATAAAACTGCCCTTTAGATAAAAGATAATTAATGGAAAAACTCTTAACTGGGAAAAATGGCATATATAATAATGGAAGAGTTCTGAGAATTGCTACTTTTATTTTATTTGCATATATATTTATTTTCAATACCATAGTATATACTGTAGTTTTTACACTTCAGGAAGTACACTTCAGACTATAAATACCATGATGTTAAGCTTACTTCCAATGGAAGCAATTGAAGCTGGTTTCAGGAAAAGCTTGTAACATACCCTTCATCTTTTTTCTGATGATCTGGTAGAGAATAAACATATCAAACTGAGAGAAAGAGATTACTAAAAGGCAAATTAGCAGTGCTGGCTATATACCTTCCTTGGTTTTTAAATGGCTTTTCTTTGGCTGTCATTATCATCAGCACTAAATACATTTAAACAAAATAGCCTTCCTGAGAAAAAAGAAGTATTTATGTTTGTTTATTTTAAAAGTATTGTTCGAAGAACAGATGACTGCATGGCAAACTATGTCAGGATTTTTATATAGTAATATCATTAGAAAATTTTATAAAACTGTATAATAAGCTTAAACTAAAATGAGCTATGTTACTTGTTAGGTTGTAACTCATTTTTTACTTGCTTCTGTATGTGGATTTTCAGAGATTCGACAGCCCATCAGTCTCAGAGATGCTAGGTTGTTTCTTGGATTCAGTCCCACAGGAGTGCTGTATTATCAGTCCCTAAATTAAGACAACGAAAGGTGTGTTCTGCCCTCTCCTGAAGTCCATTAAAGTAAAGCGAGAAGATTCTCTAGCAGTTTGTAAAGTAAAGTAGACCACCAAATTTGTCAGGTTTGATACTTGGAACACATTCCAGGAGCTTCTCAGATTACTTATGTCCTGCTGTGTTGTCCCTCCAACAGATATTGAGGTGGTTGAAGTGAACATGAGGCTGCTCCTGTCTGTTAATAGAGAGCCTTGTCCACTTTGTTCTTCCTGGTCAGCTGGCTTGTAGCAGGCTCCTACTGTAACATCATCTTTTCCTGCCCTCCCTTTAATCCTGACCCATAAATTCTCTGTCAGCACCTCATCCATCCCCAGGTGGTGCTTCATGCACTGCAGCTGGTCATTGACCTGGAGGATGACCTGCCTTGTCTTCTACCCTGCCTGTCCTTCCTAAAGAGCCCATATACTCCTATTCTAACACTCCAGTCATAGGAACCATCCCACCACATCTCTGTGATATCAATAAGATAGCAGATAGCTGACCTTAATGTGACTCTGTTTTAAACTTTGTCCTTAGTATGTCTCTTTATCTCTGTCATCTATACACTTAAAACTTGATATATGAAACTCTTGGTTATTGGAATATTTTATAGTTAGCAACCTAATAGGAAGATCAAGAGTTTTGCATGAAGATCATGTATG
>JAOXNG010000001.1:99346819-99362388 GCA_028566535.1 Scolopax minor
GTGCCCATCCAGGGCTGCTACATCCCTGTTACCAAAGGTCTATTAAAATTAGCCTCTCCACTGACAGGAAAAATGTGCTTTTTCCAGTACTGTCAAGGTGCCTATTGCCAAATGATTCTTTCCCCTTGGGTTGCATTGCCTGACTTCACAGATAGCCGGTTAGTGAGGTCTGAGATCCACTAGTTCACACTTTGACAGTATTCGGATGACCCAAATGGAAAGTACACACTTTGCATACACCAGAACAGGTCTGAGAGGAACACACTTTCAGAGAGGTTGAAGCCACCCAGGTATTTTGTATAATACATTGCTGCTGGATTTACACAATGCAGACTACAAATAAAAATAGCTTTTCTGATGAAGCAGCACAAAAGCCCACTGTGAGCTGCACCTGAGACTTTCCTGCTGAAATAGCATTTAGAGAGAAGAAAACTAGTAATCTTCTGGCTTTCTATACAGAAGTAATATTTGAAACATTTTATCAGGCTTGCAAAGACTTTTGTTCAAATTTTAAAATCCTTTCTAAGACTTAACCTAGAAGAAAAGCTGTGCTGTTTGTTGTGTGTCTGATAAGTTCTGTTACCTGTGAAGGCTCTAAAGAGAGGAAATCATCGTGATAGTATCCAGTAAATTATTTCCTTATTCACCCAATTGCTAATATCCCTAAAAAACCAGATAAAAATTATTGAGTGTTTGGCATCAATTATGTCCTTAGGCATAGAAGTGTTGGAAGTCACTAACTTTCAAAAATCTCTCTTAGCTTTCCTATTTACATATTATTTGGCGATCTTAGCTTAGTTGCAACAGACTTAAGCTCCTGAGCAGAGCAGACATTTTTCTGTAGATTGCTTTGTTTTTCTAATTCTTTCATAAGGACTAAAGTCATTAATGTTATTGGAAGACAGAGGGAAAAGTACCAGCATCAAAAAGCAAACATGTAAACATTGCGGGTATATTTTTTCTTTCACATAAACATTTTCAATTTGCAGTGAGTCCTATCATGGGCTGAAATAGATACTCCAGATTGGCAAGTATTGCCTCTGCATTCTTTTCTCTAAATAAAACATGGCAAAGTTAAATCAAAACTCTGTAAATGTAAATATAATCATGAAATTGGCTGTTTTTCTAATGGGTTATTTCGCACTATATTTCTGGTCTTTGTGTATTCTCCCTCTACTGACCCTCACAGTTGGCTCCAGACAGGACATACAGGACTTCTGTATGTGTGGGCCACTGCCAGCTTTGGCCAGGCCAGCTCTCCAGCCTGTGTTCCCTCACTCTCTGAGAACAGAATTTCACCTTTTGTGGGTATCCTGAGGTGTCAGGACTTAGTCTTAGTAAACCTAGATTTAATTTAGTGAAAGTTGTTCTCAGTTTCTTTGGGAAATAAAAGAACACCTAACAATCGGGAGAGAAAAAAAAAAAGATTAAAAGCACAGTTACTTTGAGAACAGGATGTTTTCAGAGGTAGAGTTTACTATATTTTCTTTCCCAAGGCAGATACTGCTTGCTAGTTTTTGTATGTGCTTAAAGTAGTCTTAGGACTGTGTTGAATGTACTTTAGTGCTCTAGTTGTTCCATTAAGTTATAATTTAAGAATGCTTTTGTTATGCATTTCATAGTGATATTTAACAAGCTGTATGTAGATAAATGTAATTTATGTAGCTAAATGTAATTTTGTTTTCCTTCTTTAGTAGACCTATTTGCTTCTTCATCCCCTATACAATGTCATGCACAATGTTAATGAAGTTCTTAGAACTTAAGCAGAGGGTTGGTGGGACAACTTTTATTAATTACAAGACAGAGTATTTGATTTCTTGGTAGGGTAAATGAATATACATAGACTTCTACTTTGCATGACTGCTTGTAGTGCCCAGGGTGACTTGGTAAAGCTTACCTCTGCAGTTTTCACTGCATTACTGCATCTCAAGTACAGACATCTCCATAATTCCTTTATTGTCATTTGTAGATGGCTGCCAATATGTTTATTAACTTGGGGGTTGTTTCTGCTGTGATTCTACACTGTTCTTTCCATTGAAACATTCCAGTCCATCAGGCCTCAGTCTTCAATGTGCACAGTATAACTTTCCACTATATATAAATTACTTCTTAGAAAATCTGATAGCTAATGTATCTTTAAGCTTCTTCTATAAGATCCTAACAGAACTGAGGATGCACCATGCCCAGCAAAGCTGATAATATATAGAATTTCAATTGCAAAGAAGGGTTTGACATTGCTTTTCTTTCCAAAGCAGAACAAAAGCAACTATTGCCCAGCTATCCTGTGACATAACTTTCTTCTGTAAAACATCAATTTATTAGAATGATGCAAAAACAATATTTAAAAGAAATCTTTTATATTTATATATTCCTGATCAGCAGGTAATGCTTCTACATTCGTCTACGCAAATAAAAGATACTAAAGCTAAATAAAATTGCTTCTGTGATTAAATCCTAATAAAATAAAATGTAGAAGGGGAAGAGAATGGCAGTGTGTAATAAACTTTTGTACTTTATCAGTTTTAACATATTGTGCTGGACATGAGTCAGTACTTTTTCTCACTGGCATTAATATAGTGAAAGAACTATTCTCTCAGCAATAAATATTCATAAAAACATTTAATACTGATAGGGAATTATGTACACATACACTTAGAGTGGAAGTATAAGGTAAGTATGAGCAGAGAAGTTGCTATAACCCAAAGCCATGCAGAGGAAATGAAAAGTCCTATCAACTGCATTGATCCTAGGGCAAAATCATTAAGGGTTCCTTGTATACTGGGAATACTACCCAGGTACTGGGTGCAGTCCTCTTCAATATATTCATCAGTGACCTGGATGAAGGGATAGAGTGTACCCTCAGCAAGTTTGGTGATGATGCAAAATCAGGAGGGGTGGTTAACACACCAGAAGGCATTGCTGCCATACAGAAAGACCTGGACAGACTGGGGAGTTGGGCAGAGAGGAACCTGATTAAATTCAACAAGGGCAAGCATAGGGTGCTGCACCCTCATGCATCAGAAATGGTTGGGGGTTGACATGCTCAAGAGCAGCTCTGAGGAGAAAGACAATAGGATGACCATAAGCCAGCAATGTGCCCTTGTGGCCAAGAAGGCAAATGGCATCCTGGGGTGCATCAAGAAGAGTGTGGCCAGTAGGTCAAGGGAGATCATCCTCCCCTCTACTCTGCCCTGGTGAGTCCCCATCTGGAGTAGTGTGTCCAGTTCTGGGCTCCCCAGTTCAAGAAGGACAGGGAACTGCTGGAGAGGGTACAACAAAGGGCCATGAAGATGATTAAGGGCCTAGAACATCTCTCTTACAAGGAAAGGCTGAAGGACTTGCGTCTTTTTGGTCTGGAGAAGAGAAGACCAAGGGGGGATCTGATCAATGCCTATAAATACTTAAAGGGCGGGTATCAAGAAGATGGGGCCAGTCCTTTTTCAGTGGTGTCCAGTGGCAGGACAAGAGGAAATGGGCATAGATGTGAACATAAAAAGTTACATCTGAATATGAGAAGGAACTTTATTTTGAGGGTGGCAGAGCACTGGAACAGTGGTGGTGGAATCTCCTTCTCTGGTGGTGGAATCTCCTTCTCTGGAGACATTCAAAACTCACCTGCACACGTTCCTATGCAATCTGCTCTAGGTGAATTTGTTTGGCAGGGGTGTTGGACTAGATGATCTCCAGAGGTCTTTTCTAATGCCAGATTACTCTGTGATTCCATGATACAGCTGTAATTCCAGGAATGCCTTTTGAGTATCAGAAAGTGGTAGCAAAGATATTGAAAATATTTTTATCAACAAATGTACTAGAGATGGCAATGATTATGCTTTGTCAGTTTTGTATGGCCAGTCATTCTAAATCTCTCATGGAGGGGAAATCCTTTCTGTCATGTGTAATTCATGTTCTCATGATTTAGGATTCCAAGATTGATATTTGGCAAAGATCTACTGTTGTGAAATAGGGGAGATGATTTTGGTTTGATCTGAGATGAAGTCAGGAACCTGCCTTTGTTCCTGCACATTTCCTGTTTTTATCAACAAAGAAGAACATAGTATTTAATCATGCCTCCTTTGAAATTCATAATTGTAAGCTCAGTGCCATTTATGGGAAGTTGAATGACTGCAAAGAAGGCTATAGTGGTTAGATGTGCCTGCAGAGAAAGTGGTCAAGAGCACCTAAAATCTATTTCTTTTCTCATTATCTAGACTTAAATCTGTAGATTTCAGTGAACTACAAATGAGTTTTATTCCTACTTTCCATTGAAAGATGTATATGGATTAATATTGCAGACAACAGACCATAGTATTTATTTTCTAAACATTTACCCAACGTGAAAATGTTGAAACACAAAGACAAAAAAAAGAACTTGCTGTAGTAATAAAGCTGTGCTGGAAAAAAAAAAAAAAGAACGCTCTTCTGGATTATCTGAAAATTCTATTTGATACCACCTTGGAAGGCAGGAACACCTAATTTCTTAGGGCAAAATCTAGCCCTTATATTATCATGTTGCTATTTTAATGACCCCATGCAGTAATATACGTTTATAAGCTAGTGAGCAACCTTTATTGAGCAACTCAATTTCCCAAGATCAAAGATCCCTTTTTTTCCCCCTTGGGAGAGGAAAGCATAAGTCTGTTTCCTCCATTATTAACATTTTGCCTCAGGGCAAGTGGCAACATAATCCCTATCATTTTTACCTCCTGCTGCTCCACTGGGAAAACGTAATCCAGCCGCGTGTGTTTGTGGCTCTTCGTTTCATTTGTGTTTCCTGCTGTGCCTGTGCTATGACATAAATAGAGGAGAAACCTGGCAGAAAACTATAGACAGCTTCTGAGATTTTGAATTTTACAATGCTTTGGAACCTTGTAATCTCTAGAAGAGATATTTTGTTTAAGCTCTCTGCTTTCAGAGCAGCAAGGATAAAGTCACAGCCCTTAGCAGGAAGCAAAACCAAGAGCAATGTTTTTACAGCTCCTGAGAACACACTTAGTTTCATGATTGAGTTTTCTGCTGCTATTGGGCTTTAAAACTTGTTTAAAATGAAATTCTAATTCACTATGAGCGAATGGGAAAGGAAGGACTTCTCCATTATTCTCATGTATGAAATACTATTCTGCTTGTTACCCATGGAAAGGCTTCAGTGGTTCCTGCAAAATAAAAGAATTATCTTCACTATAGGTCTTTTGCTGGTTGATTAAAATAGATTCCCATTAAGGAATTTTCTCATCCTGTTCTACAGCAAAATAACTCAGGCTGCCTCTTTTACTAAGACCCCCTTGAGGCACTTCACAATTTTGGAAGTGCACAGAACAAAAGGGGTGGACTCTGCATTCCAGGCTCCCAATCCGAGCTTTCTGTTATCAGAATAGAGAGCTAAGGATGTACCACGCCCACCAACCTGATAAAATGGACCTTTTCTGTTGCAGAGAATAGTTTGACATTGCTTTTCTTTCTGAGTCAAAGCAAAAGCAGTTATTGTCCATCTATCCTATGATAGCTGGACAGAACAATTTAAGAGAACAATAAAAATACATGTGGGTTTGTTTTCTTTTAGAGATATGAATCATAATCGTATTACTTGTAATTTTATGGAATATATATCTTACTTTAATTTACTTCATATTTGTCTTTTATACTTAGTTGATTTTCTGAATGAAAGTTTTTTTCTGTGTTGTAAAATAAGAGAATCTTTGATATTTTATTTACAACATCTATGCACATATAGTAGAAAAATATAAACCAGAAAAATTAACACTGTATTTAGACACAAAATTTCAATTTGTTAAGAAAAATGTGGGTTAAAGTATTTACATTTTTTCTAGAGATTTCATTGCCAACAGTATTACTTCAGATTTTTTTTTGTAACAATTAACAGCAAACGGTACTTGTAACAATTTTCAGTATCTTCCTGAAATTTCTTTGCAGTATAAATAAGTGTAGGAGGATTATCAATGTTTAATCTGTATATAATTTCTTGATGGAATACAGAGCTCAGATCCACGACAATGCATCTGTCTTTGGGTTACATGTGCTTTACCAATGGTAATAATTTCACTGGAAATTTATAAGACTAAGTGTAAAATTTGCTGGAAAAAGTGGATCCACTGAAATTAAATCTAAATATGTGATATGAAAGAAAAAAATGTGTTGAAACTATCAATACACCTATGAGAATCTAAAATGTATTGAGTGCTTCAGTTACTTCAGTAGGTTGATGGCAGAAGACTGTATGTCTCACTTAGGGGAGTAGAACTGATGTGGCAACTGTTGCTCTCACAAAGTATGGCCACAAATAATTGAAGTGAAGAATGAAGCTGTTGCAATCTGTTGAATCAGCATGAAACTGCATGGGCATTAAGAAAATTGGGTAATAAAAAATGTTCTGCTTTGCATCCTACAGAACATTGCTCACCTTCAATGAACAGGGAAGTAGTCACTTAAATGTAGAGCATAAACAGGCTGCAGCTGATGATATTCAGTATGATTAGACAAAGAAATTCAAGCATAGAAAATCATACATTCCCTAACTGAACATACAGAGCGGAAAATTAACAGAATGAATAAGGGGATTTCTTTTTTGTGTAGAGTGAAACAAATTATTAAGAAACCTAGATCTAAGCTTCTTAAACTTGGCATGTGGCATACTTCAAAGTGCTTCTGAAAGCCATGTATCAAGAAGTTTCTTTCTCAACATACAAATGGATGAAGAAAGAGGTTGCGAGCTGCTTCTGTTGCCACTGCAGATGGTAGGATGTGGCTAAAACATTTATAGTCAAAACTGTCCTGAAAAACACAATTTTTCAAGAAAAGAAACAAGCTGATTTCTAATGTTGGCCTGTGTTTTGCAGTGCTTGGTTAGATAATAAATCTATGCATATGGTAATGTCATTAGAAAGCATGATACTTCTCTCAAGTGTAACCTATAATATTTGTTGTTGTCATAAACACTCTATTAGAAGACTCATTTGAACTCAGAATGGGAATAACTTTATATGATAGAAAGGACTGACTTACTTTTCCCATTCAGATTGAATGGGAAATGAGTGAAAGACATGTAGCAGTGATAAACTATTTAAGGTAACTGAGGAGTGTTAGTAAAGTCAGAGGGACATTTGAAAGTCAGATGTGATAGTAAGTTTTAAAAATCTTTATTACATAAAGATTTAAACAAATTATGCCAGGCTTTTATTTTTACAGGTATTAACTGGCAAGATCTGCTCTTGAGACTCCCAGGTCCCTGAGCATCAGTTGGAATCATCCATAGTATTCAGAAGGGGAGCTAGGGAGCCATTAAACTGACTAGGCTTTGCCTATAGCCTAGCCAATGGGACTGGAGGGGATGCACTCAAGGGTGCTATGGGAACTGGGCAATTCACAGCGAGACTGCTATCTGTCATCTTTGAAAGGTCATGGTGATTCATGAAGGTTCCTGATGACTGGAAGAAAGGAAATGACACATTCATCTTCAGTAGTTTTCAATTGTGGTCATGAAATGAGGTTTAGATTGAATATTAGGAAAAGTTTCTTAACTGAAAGGATTGTCAAGCATTGGAACAGGCTGCCCAGGGAAGTGGTTCAATCACCATCCCTGGAGGTGTTTAAAAGAAGTATAGATGTAGCACTTAGGGACATGGTTTAGTGGTGGCCTTGGCAGTGCTAATTTATTGATTGGACTTGATGATCTTAAGGGTCTTTTCCAACCTAAACACTTTTATGGTTCTGTAAGAGAGGCAAGCTCAAGAGGATGCAGGCCAATGAGCATTGTTGATGCAGTGACCAAGACAATTAGCATTTGTATTAATCACCTGGACAATAGGGTGAAGTGCATATTCAGCAAGCTTGGGATTTAACACTGAATTTGAAAGCACATGGGAGGGAAGGACAGGTATTCAGAGGGACTTTAGTGGGCTGAAGAACAGACTGACAGAAACCTCACGAAGTTCAGCACAGGCAAGTGCAAAATCCTGCATCTGAACTGGAATAATCCCAAGCACCAACACAGACTAGTGTGCCAACTGGCAATAAATCAGCTTTGCAGAAAAGGAGTGCTAGGTGATAGATTAAACGAGCTAGCAGTGTGCCCTTGCAGCACAGAAACACAACCGCATCCTAGGTGATACTAGTGAGACTTCAATCTTCACGCTGAAGGCAGTGATCCTTCCCCTCTGTTTGACATTTGTAAGACTGCACTTGGAGCACTGTGCTCAATTTGGGGCTCCCAAGTACTACAGAGAGACTGAAATATTGGACCAAGTCCAGTGGCAGGCCACCATGTTGGTCAGAGGCCAGAGCACAGGATGTACAAGGAAAGGCTCTGAGAGATAGGCTTGTTCAGCCTGGAACAGGAAAGCTGATAGGCCTAATGATCAGCTGATGGCTGATCTAATCAGCCAACTAATGGCAGTCATTATAGAGACTCTAAGGACCCCATGGGTGAAAGAAAAAGTGCAAGTTGTAACACAGGAAATATGTTCAGAAATAAGAGCAATTGTTTCCTGGTTGTTTTGTGGGTGGTTAAGCACTAAAGCAGGTGCTTACAAGGGCTGAGCAATCCCCATGCCTGCAGATATTTAAAAATTGATTGGATGAGTGTCTCAGGTTTCTACCTGAGACTTGTTCAGTTGACAGTGGGACAGATATCTCCACAGATTCCTTTCAACTTGAATTATTTTGTGATTCTATGAATTAAGAATATTTTCTGATGAGGTTTTTTTCAATTTTTGACAGGTAAGTACACTTAGACTCTTCATGAAAATGTAAAAGGACAGAGAGTAGGAGAGACTCTTATATTCCCTTTGACTCTTTTGAAATATCAAATGTTTTTTCAGATAATGAGTTTCTGGAGAACACAGAACTAATGAAGTTTTTACAGTATTCAACCCTGGGGTTGTGGTGTCTTAGCTTAAGTTCTTCCTCTCCCCTGTCCATATAACTAATCAGCTCTGAGAGCTAGAGTGCATATGCTCTTTTTCAAAGAGCAGCAGAGCAGCTGCTCTTTCCTCTGGCCTTATGTTATACTTTTATTACAGTCAATGTTTATATTGGAAAACTATAATCTCCAGCAGCTTACTGTGAAAAACAAAGTGGATATAATTAACAACACTGCTTCCTGCTATTCAGAAACAGAATTAGGAATGATCCCTGCTTTGGTTTCTGGCATGTAATAAGAAGTCATATTGACTTAGTATTTGGGTTCTTGATTCTCATTAGGAAGTTTTCTGGTCATGGTAAAAATGACCTTTCTCAATACCTCATACAGATATATTTTATTATAGAAAACATATGCATTATTATAGGAAAATTATGCATTGTCAGTTTCAGATTTGTTATTCAGATTTGTTATTAAGAATGATTATGATAATTGCATATGCAGAGCGTTTAAAAACAGATTCAAATATGGTTATGTTGATATTTCTTCAAGATCTCTAACAGCTTTTAATCCTGTCAGGTATTAGTAATGAGATTCAGTTGCCTAAACATAGAGTTTAGTGTTGTTCTAAACATCCTAAAGTATTCTCTCTGGCCTCCAGGCTACTTCTCCAAAGAGTCATAGGTATCTCACAAGTTCTGTTTGTATTTGCCAGCCCAATGTATGCATCCACATTGAAAACAAGTCTGCAAAGGAGCAAGTAGATTTATATCTTCAGATATATCAGATTAACTAATGTGACTGTACTTCTTGACTTTAATTAAGGCTGTGCAATCAATTGTCCTGTACAGGTGATATCAGACAGTGGGGTTTTGTTTCTTCGTTGTGGTCTTTCCTGGTTGTTGGTGCTGTGACTCCTGAAAGCCAGGATATGCGGAGAAAGCCCTAAGGAAAGCCACTATGTATACATCCAGAGGCCTTGGTCATCTTTCTCAAAAGTTACATTTTTTCTTGCTGCTGCTTGCTAATTGCCATTGCTAAGGGTCTATCAGATCCTTATTTCATTTCTGAGCCCCAGTCATCCAATTGTGTTTGAAACCATCAAGGGGACTGCTTTGCCTCCATATGCCGCGTAAGCAGTGACACCTTCTTCACTGCCACCTGCCTTAGTGCCATTTCATAGGAGTGGCATCTCTTTTTTCTATATGTGATGCTGTATCTATACATGAGTCTCATTCCTCAGTCCTAGAGAAAAGGAATGAGAAGCACGTGACTTAGGGCAAATAAAGTTCTACCTGGTTTGTCTCTCATAAGTCCCATTTTTGTATTTATCGAATTTGTGCATTAGCCTTTCTTTTGCATCTATATATTTCCTCGTGACTTTTTTTGTAGTAGAAACTCATTTAATAGTTGATTTATAATGGTGTCCAAAAAGAAGTTTCTTCTTGTCTTCTGTATCTAATAATCACAATAAGTATTTTTTCCCCACTTCTAGAAACAAAAATTTGTTAGAAATTAAAGCTATCATCCTTAAAACTCTCTTTGCTATCCATTCATAAAAGGTGTCATTAATGGAATAAGGTTTTTCAAATGTTGCTTTATTTTTCTAAAACCTTACTATTCCATATACATTAATTATATAACTTTACATTACAAAGCAGTCATATTTTTTATTATGCAAAATGTTTTCCTGTCTTTCACATCTCAGCTCCCTGACAAGTGATATTTTCACTCCACCAGCTGGAATAGAATTCCACAAAACTGTTAGGGTTTTTGCAAGAAGCTGGAGAGCTATAAGAGCTTTGTGTGTCACAGAAAGACAGACTGTACAAAGTAACTTGTTTCTTTGGAGTACTCCATTACATAGCCCTGCATAGAAGAGATTATCAAGGTTTTCCTAGGTTGTCTAGGATGGAACCGATTTTTGCATTGTGTTTGAGGAGAAAACCACATTATCCAGTCCATATTGTTTTGCTTTATACCCTCTTTTAGTTTTCCTGTCCATATCACCTTGAACTTCATCAACATTATTTCTTCAACAATTAAATATCTCTAAATGGAAAGTCTTGAAAAATACATTGTATTTTTTGTGTGTGTGAGTCAAATTCTGGGCTAGAGAACAGATCATCAGTAGACTCCCTTAAGTATGTGGCCATTTACATATTCATATAGAGAGGTTGGACTTATTTCAGTTATTTTTGCATTCTTGATCAGATTTGCTACTTGTGACAGCACTTGAGAGTGTGAAGTATCTGCCTACTTTATTTTAAAAATTTACTCATGCTTATGTAGATGGAAATCAATTTTAAATTGTGAGTTGAAAATGAGGAATGTTCATCCAATATTTTTGTGATAAGTGGGAATAATTCAATTCAGCAAAATCATACTTGAAATATAAACCTATTTAAATCCTATTATTCAAATTGCATCAGCTAATACATCAGAACTAGCCAAATTGATTCTGAAATGCATGTATTGAAGTTACTAATTTCTAATGGAAAAAAAATTTGTTGGTCAGTTCTACTGCAAACTGTGTATTAAATTTAAACATCTGAAGTTTTAATTCTTCATTATTCTTCAGGATTAGTTTCTAGACTTTTTTTTATCCTGATGCTGAAGAATATAACAGGTACAGAAATCATCCTCTCTCCATCATCTAACATGATACCAGGACTCAGTTTTCACACTGGGACGAAATGTTAAAAGATACAGCATTGTTTGAGTTACTGTTCTTTAGAAAGTAAGATCATGTACCTCTTTTGAATGTGGAAGGTAGCAGAGTGATCAATGGCTTTTCTGAAAGAATGTGAAAGAAAGTATTGGTATATGCTCATGTCAATAACCTATCCTCAGTAAGGTTTAACGTTCAAAGTAGCGTAGAAGTTTTTGTTAAGTATATAGCATCTGTTATTTAATTTCACAGTCAGTGTTTGCTTTCTCTGTTCATGGCTCTGGGCTGCATCAAGTTTGAAAGCAAATAAATACAACACAACTTCTGTCTCACAAAATCACATCAGTAGACATCACTGAATGGTTAATGGTTGCTCATTGTTTGAGTGCTAATATAATTCTGAGTTGCTATAACAGATGTGCAAAAGGCCCAGTCTCGCACCAAGTTTATGTCATTGAAGATCCCTTCAAAATACCCAGAAAAAAACAGCCCCTGCACTGCAGAGCTTGAAATGGAAACCCTTACGTCATGGAAATATTTAGAATTTGGCTTGCCTTTCAGTTCTAAACATCTTCATGTTAAGGTAGATTTCCACACAAAAAGAGAATATATTTTTAAATTGAATCTGGACTAGGAAGGAAAATTGACTTTAAGTCCAGTTGAAAGCTGGTTTGATTATGTCACATTTCCAACCTGTACCTGTTCCGAAACATAATAACTAATAAATGGAGACGGAAAAATAGCAGATAGCTTTTAAATATTTTTTAGTTAATTCAAAATAATTTCAGGTATTTTGTCAACCCTCTAATCATTACTGTTGCCTATGAATTGCCTAGTTGTCTACTTTTAGTTTTATTTCTCCTTATTTTACTTGATCCATACAGATTTATTTGTATGTATATGTGGTGTGTGCACATAGAGAAGAAATGCCATAACAACAAGAGCTGCACTTTCTAGAGTACCATTTATCAATATTTGAACTGGCTGACTCTGAAGAATAGATTCATCACATTCTCTTCCTTGCTGTGCTGATGACCAGCTGCATAGTGTGACTAAGGACATTTGTAGTTTCATAGAATGAAGGATATTTATATTTTTATTGCACAGGCTGCATACAATTCATAGCTTTGACCTTGGGTTGCTTCTGTTCAAACTGGGACTTCATGGCCAGTGAAAATTTCTAAGTATATGGATTTCCTGAAGACTCATGTTAGTACTTATTTAGATTTCCTGGGCTTTGCTGTTTTCCATTATTTCATGTGTCATGTACCTCTATAAACGTATTAACTTTTCCTTGAATTTCACTTGTCTAGCATGCTCTTTACCCATGTCCATGTTTTCAGTAATAGAGTAAACCTGTATGGAATCAAAAATGTTTAAAGTTCAAAGTCTACACATTCATTCAATCTTATCAAGGTGCTTATCTCAATAGTGATGTATTAATTCTTTGTTGCTCTTCATTCATTAAGTAGTGTTCTTGGCTGCTGGCATGGCATGTGAATGTTTTATTTCAAACTGTTCACTTGGCCACCCAAGAGACTGCTATTTGAATTCTGGCACTATTAGCATGTTTTAGAATAAGAATATATTAATCTTATATGTACCTCATACATCTGATATATAAGTACTGTGTAGATAATATATATTATATGGGGAGTATAAACATTAGATATAATTAGAATGAGCTAAGTTCCGAAGTAGTAGTTAGACCATGAGTAAAGCAAAACTTTTTGTGGGCAGAAGTTGTCTAGGGTTTATTCCCTCTATATTTCAATTTTCATATTTTCTAGTTTAATTTTTTGAGGAGAAAATTAATATCCTTGCCAAAATCCCCCTACAAATCTTAGTGCATCTCCATGCGTCCTCTTTGTTCCAGTGGAAAAATCTCAGTAAAGACTGCAATCAATTCGTGAAACTCATTGATACGAAAACGTGTATTTCCCAATTAATACATTGGGACTCTTCAGTAATTAAAAAAGCATAGAAACTGGGTGTTTACTTATACATTTTTATGTATAAAATTCTCTGCTTCTACAGCTAGAATGGTGAGTGTTTGTAATGCACTTTTCAGCTACTGCAACTACAAGTTTTTGGAGAATAGATTGAGCATCCAAAGCCTGTCAATGTCAAGGCTTCTCTTCTACTTTTCCTCAGGAGGCCGATGACAAAGCTGGAGTCAGTCATGTGATGCCAGCTCTTCCTCTATTTCTCATTCTGTTTTGTCAAGTTTTACTAACACCACTGTACTTTTGTTCTTAAATGTTGATGCATAAATGTTACCATGCTCATCTATGAGTGGTATGGCAGGCTAAACTGAGCAATCACCAGTCTTGTAATTCTTGTTAAGGAATATTTTCCAAATGGGAGACCACTTCCCTCAGCAGTAACATTTACGTTTTCTCATATAGTTTGCTTATTTCAGTTTTATGGTGAAAATACAGAATCTCAATCCATTTGATGGAGACTGAAACACTGAAAATCTTTTCACTACTTCTGATGCAGTCCACATAGCAAATTCACCTCTGAGCTGCTAGAAGTTGTTATAAGGTACCTCTGTCCACAGTCAGCCTGCTGGAGCTCAAGTTGTTTACAGCCTGGAATCCCTAGCAGTTCTTCAGGACAGCTCATAGGCAGGTTGTTACAGATTTGTTTCAACAGCTTTTTTTTTCCCAAAACACTGATTTTCTTCAACTAGCATTTTCCAGAGGAAAAAATGTTTTGGTTGTAAATTGCTGATCTGCTCCAAATATCACCAGCAGGAGTGGTCACTCTATCAGTTTGGCAGTCTCTTACTACACAGCTAAAGCTGTGGCCCTCTGAGTCACAAATGTTCATTTATGTGAATTGAATTCATGAGAAAATGAGTACATCCTAATGGGTGTAATGCCTCAGGTAGGGAAGAAGACAGCAGAACCCGAATGCCAGTGATGCAGATTGGGTATCTACTAAGAGCATGGCATGTTTAGACTGCGAAGTGTCTATCTGTGTGGAAACACACTCTTTCGATTGAGGGCAAAAACTGGGAGCTGCACGGTGAGGACTGGTGTGGCATGGAGCTGTCTCAGGGAGAACTTGATCCTTAGTTAGAACCTGTGCTAATTTTATTTGTAATTAGAGTAGAATCTATTATTTTCTCCTAAAGATAATTTGGCTCTTCAAAGCCAATAGCATGAAATATGGCAAAAATGCTTTAATCACCAATATTAGTAGATAGAAGACAAAGAGATCAGATCTGTTGTTTTAAGATTATCCCTTTTAATTATAAGAGCTTTCTTCTAACAGGTCACGTTTCTAATTGGAATCTTATTTTAAGCAACCTTCCACATTGAAAATCTTTAATATTTTAAGTCATGTGTGATTTTCTCATTTGACAGTGTTACCAGCTTAGTCTGGCAGCAGAGTTTATCAAAATCCTGTCGTCTCAGGATTGTGAATTTGTTCACATTCTAAAACTTCAGGTTTTATTACATTAACAAATCAATAGCTAAAAGGATCAATGGATTCACTAGCAGCTGCTTTAATCTCAGCAGAAATGGATTGCTGCCAAATTCTATGTTGCTGTTTGAATTGATTCAGCCAGACATCTTTTGCTCAAAACAACTTTGGTAAAATGAAAGCATTTTGTTTAAAAACTTTATAAAAAATTGGTGGTGCTTTGTGCATGTGTATGCATGGACAAACATACACACACACACACTTCCACTTTTTTCAGAGACCCTAGGAAATAGAAATGGCTTTACACAGGATACCATCTCAGCAATCTCAGCATCCTTTTTTTTTTTCCAAAGCTGGCATTGCTGTTTATAAAAATGAAAAAGTATTACTTTTTTTGTTGTTGTTTATATGTTGTTGGTTTACTGGTCTACCTCTCTGAGCATTTGATACTGATTTCTATTTTCTCAGTCTTTCATCTGTATACATACAATACAGATAATTTTCATTTTGTCGCAGAATGCCAAATGAAAGATAGCGAAGTACTTAGTAGACATTGACAACCCTTATTACACACCATTAGACACTAATGTA
>JAOXNG010000001.1:99384023-99401373 GCA_028566535.1 Scolopax minor
AACGTGGGGGAAAATAAGTGATTTGTAAGTTAGAAAAAATTACTCTTTGGTAACAAAGATAAAATCAAACTTCAGGATTTTTGGAATAGCCACCATTGCAAGATTTTTCAGACAGAAGCTTTTCATAGTTTTCATAGTTTAAATTTTAGCTTACATTAACATACGCACAAATAATTTGTGAAAATGATAGATATGATAACTGTTAACAGAGTGAAGAATATGTTATAAGAAACACTTTGAAAAATACTGATTTTTCAATCCATACAAAATAAAACTTTCTCCATACATAAAGATCTGAAAAAAACTTTTAACTTACTTGTAATATATTTACATATGGTAAATGCCGTATGTAAATTTTGCATGGGAAAGATGGCCTTTTTCCTTCTCCAAATACAAAACCACAACTCAACTCTAATTAAAAGTTTCTGAGTTTCTGTTTTGCCCATCAGGCTGTTTGTGCACTAAGTAATTGTGTGTGGCTGAACCTCCAAAAGAGAATAAACCATAGAAATAATAGGAAGCTTGGCAAATCTGAGGAACTTGGTTAACATTAAGCAAGAAATCAGCCTATTGATTAATCTCTACAGAGTCATATCCTAATCCTTATTTTAGATAGCATGTGACTTCAGTACTCTAAAGTTGAGTGCAACATCTAGTGTTTGTGTATGATTTGATATCACAATCCACAGTAACACAGAGTGATTTGCATGTAGTAATGCAATCTGCAATCTCACAGCAGAACATGGCACAACCCCAGTTTTATACAATGTTATGCATAAACCAGAAATTATAATGGAATGCATATACCATTGACTCATTTGTGCCATTTTCCTGTTAGTTTTAATTGGAAGTGCTGTGAGCTAATTTGGCTTATAGTGGTCTTATACAACCTTAAGCTCCAAGAAGACACCTAAGGCTGAGGAACAGAAGGTTAAACCTTTAAGGTTTAACAGAAGGTTAAACCTTTAAGAGAACCATCTCTTAAATGGTAGCAGTTGAGGCATTTCCTAAATGAGTTTTTAAAAACCTCTAGTGCAAACTTTCTGTGGAAAATGGTAAATTTAACAATTGTTGGTGTTAATTTTACCACTGAAACACAGTATTTTTCAGCAGAATCGAAGCTGAGATACATAGAGTATCTTAAGTTCTTCAGGGTTATGCTGCTTAGTCATTGATTTTGATAGAGTAACAGTTTATTTTCTTTCATCTTGCATGTTGGCAATCAGCACTGAGTTGTCTGGAGAGGTGAGTTATCCCAAGGTTATAATCATTTGGAGGTTTTCAGTTTGTGTTATTTTATCTTATTTATGAAGGGATGTTTTTTACTTGAAAGTATCCAATAATTATGGTTGTATGATTCTGCATTTGGATGAGGAGTGGGTTATCAATAGCTTTGTAAACTTATCCTTAGAAAAACTTCTCTGATATCTTCCTCTGCCTCAGAATTTGTAGTACATATCTGGCTTAATGGATAAATGTATTTGTATTGGCTTCAAAAGAGTTAAAATAATTTACGTACTCATCCATATTTTCCCCCCCATCTTTCCATGAGTATATATGTGATTTCTTTTAAGAGACGTACTATATAAAACCATAATCGCTTTAAATACATTACAGAATACATTTCAGAATAAAACATTTACTTTTTTAAATTAGAAACAAATCTTCTCCTTGAGCTTGATTTTAGAATAGCGAACTGCTTGAAACTCGAACCAAATATTTCTCCTGAAAGAGAGTGATATGCTTCTTTTGATCTGAAGTTGTTGGTCATTTAGGGGGACAGAAGGGAAGAAGGAATGATTCAGAAGGAATGATTCAGAAGTAATAAGGATTTTAGAGAGAACACATTTTGCTTTGACTGAAAGTGTAACCTGGAATTGCCAATGGAATTGCCAAATCTTTAATCACAAACTTCTTTAAATTGCACCATGTGTATGAATGGTAGCTATTAAAAGCAAGAATTTAGCATTCATCCTTAGATAAGCCAGGGCAGGATTTTGGTATGAGAAAAGAAAGGAGCAGGGAAGTGTAACACTTTTCCCTGATTTTGCCTTACCTCATCTCTCCCTTCCTTCCAGCAAAGCTAAGAGGAGTCAGTTCTGACAGCCTATATTTACAATGCTGCCTTCTTCCATGCACCAAACCTGCTGTCTTTCCAATCAGTGGAAAATTACTACTCGCTATAATCACAATTGTATCAGACCAGTAGCCTTCTTTCAAGGGGAAAATCCCTGCTGTTCCCACCCCTCTTATCTCTAACTCCAGAAATACCTTTTTTCTATCATCAATGACAGCGGGGCAGGATTCCTCCCTAATTTCTATTCAGCAAAGTCAGAACAACACACTGGGAGGAGAACTGCTGAAATTGTGGGGACAAAATTAAGCTGTTAAAATTATATTTGAAAAATTGGCTCTTGGATTCTGATAGGCAATCATCTATTATCTTTCAGTCTTATCTATCTCACTCCTTTTACCTCAGCTACTAATGAAACTGCTTTTATATCAAGCAAGTCCTTTGGAATCAGGAGCAAATCTGTGTATGAGTTAATAATTTTTAATAATTTGTTTAATGGGAACTGAATCAATAAAATGCGTACCTTTGAGTAGTTTTTAAAGAACACCTCATTTTAATATTATTATTTGGTGTTATTATAAGAGAAGGAAGTACTGCCTAGTTTCTCTAGCCATTTAAAGAAAATAGTTTTGAGCATGTCAACATGAGAAAAAGCCACGTGTATTGTCAAAATGGTGTTTATAGCAATGGTTTCCATTGTACTGCTTGAGGAGTCAGAAGGCATATGTACAGTGTATACATGTTTGAGTTGCTCTTTCATTTGTTTCAGTTCTGTTCTCGTATTGGGAAACCAGAAGACAGTAACTGCAATACACTCTGGCATGTGTAAATTCGGCAGCTGGCAGGAGAAAGAAAGAAATTTCTTTTTAAACTTGTGTGATGAAGTCTGAGGATAATTTTAGAATAATATGTCAGAATGCAAACCAGGCAGATTTATGATAAGATTTATTATATCTTGTTATTATTTATTTATTATAAATTGTTTCTGCTTTAAAAGCCAGCGAAAAGGCACATGACGTTGTGCTGTGGCTAAGAACAGCAGGGACACCTGCTCCAAGGAACTGGGGGCACAGTGAGCTCTGACCATCTCAACATACTCCATCCCTAGCTCAGCTGCTGTCCAGGTTGTTTCCTGACACAATTGAGAGTAGCCTCAGACTTGCAGTAGTATGTGCTAGAGGGTATTGACATCTCCTTCCTTCACCTCTGAAGGTGGTTATGCAGCACCTCCCAACATCTCAGGCCAACAGGGTGCAGAGAACTCAGCTGTCAGAGGCTGAGCATTCTCATGGGACTGTAGGCAAGTCAGACACATCTTTAAATATATAGGGATGTCATCCTTGTCTCATGAAGGTGTTGTGAGGGTAAACATATTAAGCATTGCAAATCTCCATTACTTAAATAAGGAAACCTTGCTTCTGTTGATAAGAGTTATTTTCTTGTTTTACAGCTTGCAGGCCTGGATTCTATAAAGCATTTGCTGGAAATGTGAAGTGCTCCAAGTGCCCTCCACACAGCTTGACTTATGTAGAGGCTACTTCTGTCTGTCAGTGTGAGAAAGGTTACTTCAGAGCTGAGAAGGACCCACCAACTATGGCATGTACCCGTAAGTCCGATTAGTACCAGTGTCTGCAGTTCTCTGTCTCATTTATTTTTGTGCTTAAAAAAAAATGTCATGAGTTTGTACATTTTATGAAGGATCCCATTCAAGATAATCAAAATTTAAACATCATATTTTTATTTAGTCTAGATATCTCTAAAGATACTGGCACACGTCTTAATTTGGTGACTTTTTAACCTGTAGTTCTGAGAGATTGTAATACAAAGTGTATAATCATTGTCTTATAGATAACAATGTTGAGTTTTAAACTACCAGTATGTATTTTAAATACAGGAAAATAAGCTTGTTCAAAAACTTTCAAAAAACTGAGGAGTCATGTAAAGACAAAAAGTAATATGACATACTCTGCTGTCTCCCCAAATTTAAATGAAAATTGTAAGACAAATATCATCCCAAGACAATTTAATTAAAAAAACCTCTCTAAAAAAGACAAGAAAATCATAAAAAGGAAGGAAAAAAGATATATGCAATCAGAAGGAGATATAAGTAAACTCTCTCCCATATCATCTTCTTTCAACAGAGACTTATTCCCTCTCATAAACCATGGTAATGAAAATTTTTCAGATTTTTTGATATTTTTAAAAATACAGCATTTTGTGATTTTTACTGACTATAATTTGTCATTAAGACAAATCTGACACCCAGAAGTCTAGGAGCAGAAATTCTGGCTGAGAAAAGATTTTTACTATTTTGATCAATGTGCTCATGCCTAGAAACATAAAGCATAAATTTTCTTTTCACTTAATAAAATATTTCTCATAGATTTTCACACATGGTTCATTACTTACTGCGATTAATTTATTGGTCATAAAGTAACTATATCCATTCAATCTCAAAACTGGGAACAAACAGCAGCAGTAGGTAATCTGTGGGTGAAATACTATGTTTACTTATAAAATCCTATTATTTAATAAAGACAATTACAATCTGTTTGCAATCTTTCTAATATACCTAGTTTCTGTGTATCATTTTGTTCGCTCTTTTGGTGGAGGTTTTGATTCAAGTACAGTTTTTGTGACAGTCCTCTTGTTAAGAGAATTTGCAAAAAAAATAACGTTAAATACATGAAGTATTTTAACAGACGAAGTATACAAGAGGTTTGAGAGATAAAACAACGAAAACAAAGTACTACTTAAATAACCATCAGTGTATTGTCATAATTTTGGTATCTTTACACTGCATTAGGCAGCACCATAAATACATAAAAACGTAAAAATAACTGAGCTGACACTAACAGAATTAAATTACTTCCTATGCTCATGCTAGTCTCTCTAATGGCAGTACACTGGAGCCTGGATCCGATTTACAAAGTCATAGGCACTCTGTAATCCTGAGGTTGTTACATAGACCAAGACATTGTCCATCTACTAAATGGGAGTGATTGTCACTATAAGTGGCATTCCCAGGGTTCAGAGAGGCACCCTAGTCCAACGCACACAATCTGCTGTCAGCTCGCTCTGGAGCAAGGCATGTAAGCCTATCTTTTTGCGCAAAATATGTGAGGGAATAAACAATGTTGTTCCAGACTTCCCACAGGAAAATGGTGACTACAAATAATTCAACTCAAATGAGTTCCCCAAGCACAGGCCATTATAAACTTACCCAAAGAACTAACCCACATCCCAGGCGCTCTTGACAGTTTCATGCTTAGAAAGATGGTTTCACTCGTGCATTATGCAGATGTCGTTCCATATTATTTATGTAATTGATTTTTCATCTCCAAAAGACAGTCCTTCTCTGAAAAAAATACTCACACATGACATTATGTTTCCATTATTATCTTTCAGGGCACAATTTTAAGCCCTTCTACTCATTAGTATTGATAAGATAGGGAGGAGCATGAGAGCTGTGTGGCATCAGGGAACAGATACCTTAAACACCCCAGTGCTTTCCCAACTAAAGCAGGGTGCTGAGAGCTGCTTTGACTGAAAACTGTTAGGGAAGACTCGCTGTCAGATCTGCTAAGGATGTCAGCCAAAATAACTGAGTGAGTGGAGACAGGGAAGAAATCAGCCATAACAGAGGTACCAGTGCCCCAGCTTACCCCAACTTGGGAGAAATAAGAAATAACGAAGAAGACAGTGAACTATATTCTAGTTTCTGACTTGCTCTTGGTTCAGTGCCACCATGCATTGCCTCTCATTCAGCTAGACTGCAAGGTATCAGTACTTCATTGATTGTAACTGCTGATATATTCATCTTATACCTACGATGATGATTATTTCACTAATTGTCAGCTCTGTACTAATTGTCTGTTTCAGTGACACTGAAACTCTTGACAGGCAGACTGCATTCCAATCTTCTTGCACGTCATCAGTAATGAAGAGTCTACAGACCAAATTATTTCCTAAGTGATATCTTTAGCCCCACTGCTTTCAAATTACACATCCAGTTATTAAAATTATGTTTCTGTCATAAATACAACTTCACTGCCTTTGGTGGGTCTGTACAAATGTGGCTAATTTAAATTTAATAAACAAAGATACAGATGAGACAGACTAGAATTTAGATTATTCCTTCCAAACTGTCATGCTTCATTGTAATAAAAGGAGTAGAAAAGTTAGGGAGAAAAAAGATCCTGTTTGACTAAATAGAAAAGGCTGTGCAGTAAGCAAAGGCCTTTGCTGCATAACTTTTGGGGCAGATCTGCATTTTTAATATTCATTTACAAATTTGTGTCCTAGCATGTGAGATGTAACATAAGAGATTAGAATGTTTTCTTGTGACTTTTTGAGTGACAGTTGTTCTTTAATCAAGCACAGAATGAATCCTTTTACAAATTTCTTCCTATTAAAACATTTTGAACCAACTATATTCATATCTACTTTGTGTGCTTCCCCAAGTCCTACAAAACTATATGCCTAAGATAAGTAGATATTTTATTCTCTCTCTCGTCATTCCTGTATAGAGTTAGGCAGTATTCCTCATTCCAGAACTTTTCCCTAGTACTGGAAAACTTGCATATGCAGCATTATGGAAAATAACAACCTTGATTTAAGAGACTATGAATTTAAGAGTTTAGCTTCAGGCATCCCCTATTTTCAAGATGAGCTTCAAATCTAATTTGATTAATTCTATTAAAGTGCACACTGTATGCATTTCCAAAATTGTACAGTTCTTATTTTTGCTTCATGTAGCTGTATTTTATAAAAGAAGAGTCCGCATTTTGCAGAAAAGCATAATAGAATTCTAATTTTAATAAGAGGAAAGACAATTACATTAAGATACATTGTTAATCCCATTCTCCTAGTCTTTTTCCCTTTGATTGGGGCATGTTATCAATCTCTTGCTGTTACTCTTTCTCCATATTGTATTTCTTTGTCATATGTGAGTACTCTATCAGTGATCTCTCTGCATACACAGTGAGCAACAAATAGCATCATATCTAATCCTCTGTCTGATTGCTCTGTGCATAAACTCTAACATTTCCCACTATAATGTAATTGGATAAATTGATCCATCTTTTCCAGGTCAAAGTCAGGCAGGCTCATATTGGGTGTCTGAGCCTGAAATATATCTCTTTCCATGTTATGCTTAAACAATTTTGAACCCAACAAACTTAAACTCTGTTCAGTAACTTCTGCCACAAACTGTATCCTCTCTTTATTAGAGTCAACACTACTCCAGCAGCAAAATCAAGCAATGTGCTTGAAGTCTTTGACTCTGCTGCCTCTACTGTTGGTTTTGTATATATATATATATATGTGTGTGTGTATATATATATATATATATGTATACTTTTTCATAATTTATCTTAATGCTCAGACTTGGGCTATTGGTTTGCTGTCACTGGCTTCCATTCTTCCTGCCTCCCTCACAGAAAAAGAGTAAGTTACTCTGAAAAGAAAATTACACTACTTATCTATGCTACATGTATGTATGTATATAAAAAAGCAGTTATGAACTCAAGAGGCACAGGCAGATTCTGATTTTGAGTACTCTCAAGTGATCATTAATTTTTTTGGCCTTCCACTGTAAATTCATTAGCCAAATAACACACATCTTGAAGAGTCCAGTAGGTGCTAAAAGGACAGGTCTCACTGAAAAACCAACAAAGTGTTTTCCAGACAGTCATCACTCTGTAGTCTTTAAAATACTGCAGTACCCTCACAAGACTTCTGCAGCTTTAGATTTGCTCCTCTTCCATGAGGGGCAAAATACACTTCACTTTCACAGAGGGAGAGGAGACACAAAGCAAGATGAGGTGCAAAGTACTGCATGAGGCATAAACTCAGTTCTGTTTCTGTTGGAAGTAGCCCGATTCTCCATATCAATGCATCTACTCCACAGAGAGTGTAGAAATAATTCTTATATTATTTTGCAAATAAAACAAAAGACATTGCTTACACTTGGGCTATGTTTTATCTAAGAAACTGAAGAGATACATTTTTTTAATTGCTCATCCATCTGAAGTGTGTTTTACTCTTTGGATTAAAATCCGAAGTCATGAGTTTTGCTATGAGGAAATGATCCGTAATTTTCACCAATATACTTGTTTTCCTTAAAAGTCAATATAAGGAAATCCCCGAGAGCTTTGCACACAGATGTCTGCAGAAGGGTTATTGCTGCCAAGTTTTTGCAATGTGTCAAATAATCTTTGTATAATTTATAAATGATAACAAAGCAATCAGGCCACTTTCATAAAAGCCCAGTGACACATAATTTAGCTGAATCTGAGGATTAGAATTAATTGTTTCTCTTTGTTCCAAGTTCTAAATCTTAGTAAATGATTCACTGCATGTCATTATAGCTTAATATTTGCATGAAATCACAGTTTAACTGGCATAATTTAACAGCAATTAAAAAGCTATTTAAACATCATGCAAATTGGCATGAGGGGCCTTGAGATGAAGGGTGTCTGAGTCTTTTTTTAGTATTTGCAGGCGGACAGTAATGTACTTTCAGACATCCCAAACATAATTGATAATGTTGTCCCTATTCATTGAAATGTGAATGTACAATAATTCATGTTTTCTCTTGCAATTGAGGTTTAAGTCCCAAATCATGAATATAACAACCTTCACTCTCTAGTACAATAGTACAAATAATTTTTTTTAAACAGTGCATTTTATCTACTGTATTGGTTCTTCTTCTAGTGCCATCTATATAGAACATAAAAAAAATCTGATAGAAAATTAAAATTTCCAGGGCCAGACAAAACTCTCCTATTGCCTGGATTCACATTAATTCCCCTTTTGGCCTGACAAAGTTGATGAAATAGCATTAAAAAAATCTGAACTATGGTGACCCATTGTCATAATATCTATAGTTTCTGTAAGATTAAATTTAACCCAGTTTTAAAACATTGGCTCAAATCCCTCAAGCAATTACACACATGCTTAATTTTAAGTGCATGAGTATTCCAATTATGTCAAGGAGATTGCTGATCCGCTTAAAATTATGCACATATGTAAGTGTGATTAAGGCTCATCCTCCATATTCCTAAAACTCCTCATTGGTTTTAACACTGGGAATTTGTTAAGACCAGTCATTATTTAATTCTCACAGCATGTTTTAGAGGACCCATAATTATTCTTGTCTTCTGCACATAAATAAGAAGAACTGAAGCTGAAGTAATATGTGCTAGTTTTAGCTGATTTGAATCTCAGGACTGTTTTCCAGAGTAGCTAGAACCATTGACCTGACAGTAATTTTAATGGAAAGTTTAGAGATTTGTAAGTCTTAGACACTCTGAGGTTGCAGAGGCTTTTGGACCACATCAGCATCTTCAAAGCTGTACTTTGTCTCTGTTTTTCACGCCATTGGAAATGTTGGATACAGCACTGGAACGCTTATCAATATAATTTGATTTTTTTAGCAAGTTGTATTTATAAATAATCTCATATTACAGTATTTCAAATGTTTCAGTATTAGACTTATCACAAGGTCATAGTCAAAGACATAGTCAAAGGAAGGAAACACTCAAAATATTCTCTGTGACCATAAAAATTGCAAATTACAAAATAATTTTCATCTGATGAATTCCAGAAATACTGCTTTTCAGTACAAATGAGCCACATATCATTGAGCTAAATGGTTCCTTGATATGCTAAAAAATAACTGGTGTTGACTGTCAGGGGCTTTTGGGCTGCTAGCTATGAACTTTGCACAGATAGATTTACAAGTAAATACACAAGATATTTTTAATTTTTTTTTTTTGCTAAGATTTGAGATCCTGATTTGTATATGAAATGTCAGAAGGAGTTTTGATATTTCGTTTTCCTTCCTAATTCAAAGTTCTGGCTATTTATTTGACTATGCTTTGGTAACAAAGTCTTACCCTCACTCTATAAGTTGTTGAACTGGAATTTACAAGAGTGTTGATCAGTATTTTTGATTGCTTCTTTACTTCTTCTCTTAATGTCATAAAGTTTTTTAAAAAGGCATTATAATATTATAATTATCTGACTCTCAAATTTACTCTTTCTCTCAATTTGTAGGGTGAAATACACTCTATGTAGGAATTAGCTGATGTCATTTGCAAATGCTTCATATAATCTTCCAGTCTGCTTGGGAGGCCCTGAAGTAATGAAAAGCTCACTTGAAGTTAGAACAGTATCTCAATCAGAACCTTATACTTAAGTCTTGCTGACAAGTTGTGTAAATCATGAAAAGCTGCAAAGGAAGCTGAAAGTTTTCAAAGTTCTAACCATCGCCTAAGCAATGCACATGCATTGTGATTTTATGCTGAGAGTTGGGAATATAAATTGTATTCAATTTAGCTGAAAAAACCTAGAGATTGTCAGTTGAGTTTACCACAGTCATTTTACATATATCAGAGCCTGCAGTATAATGCCTTTCATTCTGCTAAATCTGTGTTTCTTGCTTAATTTTTATGGAATATTTTAGGTCTATATACATATAAGTGCTTGGTTGAAATATGTTAGGTGAAAGAAGAAGGATATAATAAGAGATGGAGATAAGATTATTCAGACTTCCTTTAACAATTTCTGCCTTTCCTTCACCCCTTAACAAAAAATCTATCTGAAAAAACATTAGGTGGTAAAGTTCTTCCATCAGACTCTGGAAGCTGATCTATAAAGCCTCAGATGATTTACATGTGATCCTACACAGTAAGTCAGTATAACAACTTAAAACTTGTTGGACATACCTTGACTGTTGTGGGATCCATGGGAAATTGGTCACTCATGGTTCATCTGACAGTACACAGAGAGCTTTACCACCTGCTTGCTCGCTGAGAGCTTTCCTGCTCTACCTGTTGCTACTATCTTTGCATCCCTCCCTGCAGTCTTCAAGAACTGTTTTTTCACCTGCTTTGCAGCTGTCCTTTTAGATCTTTAGCTTGCAAGGTTGATGTCTTCACTGTTATACTGACACTGATGAGGTGCCAGGTGGGAAAGAAAAAACTTGCAAACTGTCTCTCGTGCCTAATAGTTTTGGCCTGTTGCCACCTAACTCTGTTAATGAACAGCACCAAAGAAATCCCTGGGGATAAGCAGTGAAGGATAGAAAAATATCTGGCCCTGCAGAACCAATACAAACAATTTTACCTCTTGTAGTTATTCCAAAGCTGTAATTTATTTATCATTCAATTTAGGTCTTATAAAACATCAAAGATTATAAGTGTCAGAAAAACCTACATTACTACACATAAAATAAGGAAAGACACTTTATTGTTAAAGCTCTATCCCATTATCCCACAAAATCAAGAGATATTTAGTGCTAATTTGTGTTATCAAGTCTAGATTCAACATGCCAAAATCATTTTTATGTTGCCTTAAATTATTTCTGAATTAATTCTAATTTATCTAGATTATTCAATTTTTTATGATCTCACCTATTTATTATTCCTGCTTAATTTTCCAGGATTGTAGTAGTTAGATAATTTTTCCATTGAATTTGTTATTTATTGAAACATATCTCTGTTAGCTTCCATTTGCAAATAATTACCTTAAGACTAATATATTTTTCCATCGTTTGTTTTTTTTTTCCTCCAAAATACACAACTGTAACTTAACAGGTTTCTCCCTTCTTATCTGCAGGGCCACCTTCTGCTCCAAGAAATGTGATTTTTAACATTAACGAAACAGCTCTTATGCTGGAATGGAGCCCCCCAAGTGATACTGGAGGAAGAAAAGATCTCACATATAGTGTCATCTGTAAGAAATGTGGGTCGGACACCAGCCAGTGTGAGATTTGTGGGGGAGGTATCCGTTTCATCCCCAGGCACACAGGTCTCATCAACTCCTCTGTGACAGTGCTTGACTTTGTGTCGCACGTGAACTACACCTTTGAAATAGAAGCCACGAATGGGGTCTCGGAGCTGAGTTTCTCTCCCAAGCAGTTCACAGCTATCACGGTTACCACAGACCAAGACGGTAAGTCCCAGCACTGCATGTCTGTTACTGTGCCCCTGACACCTATGCACTTGTGAGGGGCATCTTTTTGTTTCTTGGAAGTCTGGGTCAGGGAGTTAGGATGTTTTGCAGATTGGTACATGTTTTTAAGTGCTTTTGGTGAGGATTTCCAGCTTCTGCTGATGAGGGCATTAAATACTTCTGGCAGTTGGCCCTTGACCCCAATACACAAGGCTCAGAAACATCTTCCTGTTTAAAATTAAGTGCAAGCTTCAACTACCTGAGTCTAACTGTGTCAGTGGTTCATCCCTGAAATTCATTTCAACATCTGTATGAACTATTTCCTTAGGTGAGGTAACTTAATAGATTGTTTTTGTTTCTTCAGTTGTCTACTTTGTGTTATTGTTTTTGAACAAATTCTTCCCTGATTTCAGTACAAATTTATATTCAGGGCTAACCTTTCTGAGAAGCATGGGAAACTAAAAGAGTTCTATATTTTTGTTTATATCTGCAACTTTTTCCTCTTTCATCTCTGGAAATACTAACTACATCAGGAAACAATATCATAGGTTACCAACAAAACAACCTTTATAGCAATGTTATCGTCTGGCTTGTGTTACTGTAGATGAGAAGGTTATTTTAAAATTATCCCTTGCTGACATTTGTTCCATAAATGTTTTTCACCTACTGCACAGTGACATTGCAACTGTAGCTGAAGTGTTTAATGTAGAACGGGAACCGAACTGGCAAAAAGAGTCAACTGGTTTTGAATAGAAGACCTTTGATAATATGAAAGTATTTAGTAAAAGTGCTAATTAACAGGAGGATCCTGTTACAGTCCACTTGTAGGTTCTTTCACTGATCAGCCCAGCAAAAATCCACTTACCTGTGCATCTGGGACAACTAGTTCTGCTGATGAGGAAGTAATGACTTGCTTGCCTTCAGGCATACAAAAATTAATATTTTGCTGTGATGATGATAATGACAGTAATGGTAATACTAATAATATTCATGAAAATTATAAATAGCGTGAAAACTACTCACTCAACACTCACGTGATGATGCTAACAGAAGAGCTAATTATGTAAGATGCCTAATGATATATGCCTTGCACTGAGACTTGGCTCTAGGTCTTAGGCTATGTGTAATGTTGTGAACCTGTATCTATCTTTTCCTTTCTTATTTAAGGAAAGAAACATGGTGCCAGAAACTACCCCTATGTACACTTATTTTTAGATGCTTTGTTACATGGTACTAAATGCAAGTCACCAAGCATACACAGGTGGAGGTACCACAGATATAGTTTGGTTTTAAACTGGCTGACAGCTGTTTGAACACAGGTCATAATGTGTATTTAAATGGTGAGCCTTTCAAAAAAATTCTGATTTTTGCTGTTGTTTGTTCCTGTTTTAAGGATATAGATTTTCCGTTTGCAGTTTATTCAAAACAGGGAAAAGACCAATAGTTTTGATAATTTGTGACACACTGTCAGTAAACTCTTGAGAGTAGGCTGCTTGCATTTCCTATAATAATTCTTACGTTACTAAAAATGCTGTTGGAAGGGCTTCAGAGAATTTAAGACCAGATTTCCAGAATTTCTGTCAGTTTATTTGGATATAAAAAGACAGCTTTGCAGAAGAAAGCATTGTAATAAATGAAATGGAGGCAACTATAAAATGTGGATACAAAGATAAAACCATTTTTGTAGCCTTACAAACTGTGTAGTTGTATAAAACCATATGCATGGTAACAATATAGTTAGAAGTAAAAGAGAGAAAGATAATGTCATATGAAATATCTAAGAAAATTAATGGAGTTTTTGTTAATGGAAGCTATTGAGAGGACAATAAAAAATTTTTGTAAGTTCATTTAATCATGAATGAGTGATTCATGATTAGAAGTGATAAAGAGAAAACTAGGGTATCTAACCTCAGAATAGGAACCTGTATAAATGGCATTCAGAATATTGCAGAGATTTTATTAACGTTTATAAATCAAGTTGAAGTACTCAGATAAAAGGATTAGTGACCTTTTTATTCTTATTGTTAGCCAGCTATTGGTAAACAATTCATAGTTTTTCCATATTTACCAAAAATGTTAAATAATTGCCTTTATATTGCATTTCTTTTTCTGTCTATACCACCAAACAGTAAACTCACTGTTACAATCTTTCCTTATAATCTTAATTATACTGAACTGGACGGTATTTATTGCATGGTGCTGCAGATTTGTGTACATGTTCATATAAAACAAAGATTCAAGATTGTACATATTACATGACAACAAATCAAAAATATCTTAATGTGTACAAGGACTGTATTACCAGAAGTCAAAAAATACTGGTTTAAAACATGTTTTCTTTTTTTGGTATGTCTAATATGAAAAATCTAGATCTATAATAAATTATACATATGACATATATTTATCCCATGTTCATACTACCTTTTTATACATGTTGGGTTTTGTATCTTTTCATACATGCTGTTTTGATAATTTTGGTATAAACATTGCATAAGGTGCTTGATGTCTTTATAAATCTTTTTCTTCAATTGTCACATCTTTATTAAGAACATAAAACTCTTGTAAATCCAGACCATTCTGTTAACTACAATGCAACAATTTACAATTACTACAATTTACAGAAGCTGAGGAGGTAGCATTTTATTTTCTTTGAGCACATAGGATTTACTTCCCTCTAGTGGCCCTTTCTTTTTGATGGTTTATGTGAAATAAACAGATTCTCCTTTAAACATGCAAAATTACTAGCATGTCTTTGGGGGGTTTTCTCTCTTTTTGAAGATACTGATGTTGGAATTTGCTGAATAACAATGCAATGAAGACTAGAGTGGGCATCCATAGAAACTGAAGAATAGTGTTCTACCAGTTAGTGAGTAGAGTAGTCTGAAAGTATGAAAGAGGGAGAATATTTGCTGACACAAGTGAACTAATTCAAAGTGATTAAGGCTCATCTTTATGCACAGAGCTCTACCACAACTAATATTAAAATCTTAACTGCTTCCTCATGCAATCACCAGCATCAATAAGATTAAGTACACCGCTCAGCTCTAACAACGTCAAGAAGCAGAATAAAGGAAAATAACACTTTGAAAAGTCTTTGCAAATTGCGTCCTGCAAGCCTCCCTGTAATTTGATGACTAAGGCATTACCAGACCTATATCAAATACTAAAGAAAAAATTACTAACATTAATATAAGTCATATAAAATGAACTTGGGAGCATACGTTACTTTTTCAGTTATTAATTTTGTACAAGTAAGTATTCATAAATTCAATATCTGTGGTTTAGGTTTTCCTCTCCAGACTTCATAAGGAAATAAATTTTCTGGGGTCACATTGTCTGCCAGGTGCTGTCAACCTCTTAGCCAACATGATATTGATAATAGAGAAAAAGATTTCACTGATATTATGTTCCCTCAAGTGTGAAAAATGACCACTTAGATTCACCAAGCTGTTGGTTGGGTCTACAAGTTGAAAAGCAGGGCTTACTTATTGGACTAGAGATGCCAGCTGACCAACCACTTAACCTGTCAGTTGGCTAGTCAGTAAAGAAAGAATATATTGTTCCTGTATAACAACAGCAAGTGCTGTGTCTTATCTAGCAATTGCAGTAAAGAAGGATGAGGTAAACATGTTTTAGGAAGCATAGGTGTTGCAGATGGAGAGATGAGGGAAGAGAGCAATATGATACTCTTGCATAGTTTTGTTTCTAAATGTTTTGAGATATCAAAATCATTCCTACTTTGAATTCAGATAAATGGACAGATAAACAGAACAAGATTTTGCTCAGAAAAGCCCTTAAGCAAAGACCCTGTTCAAAAAAGAACATTAGCAAATATTAAGTGTTTTCCCAAATCACTGCTAAAGTAATTTGCAAACAACTGAAAGGTAAAACATGTTTTCAAAAAAAGCCTCATCAAAAAATGTTTAACAATGCCATTGTTTAAAAAAGTGCCTGCATGCCTTTTCTTTATGAGAGCAAGAAAGTTTTATACAGTAGTAAATATGCTGAGTATGAAGTAACTGTACTCAAGCAACTTTAAATCATTGAGTGAAGAAGAAGAGAATTATATATTGAGTTGTAATTTATGTTTCTCTTATGACTAATGGAAGGAAGAGACACCTCACTGTACAACTTTCTTAGAATGCCTTACAGTCTGCATAGCCTAAAGAAAATTCAGAAGTACTTGATGGTTTTCATGCATAATTAAAATAGTAAATAATAAATAATTAAGCAAAACAGAACTTAAAACAATATTTCCTATTTCCAATAGTCACCTTCACTCAGTGGGCATTCGTATGTTCTATTCCTTGAGAACATTACACTATGCAAAGTTGGAATAGAGTCATGAGATATATCCTGAGTACATGATTGTACAGATAGATTGCTGCCTGCCTCGTTTCAGTTTATCATTTCAGCTTCATCACCAAGGAGTAGTGCTCTGTAGCTATAGATTTTCTCTGACTGAATAGTTTCCTCATTGTCTGGCCTGCATCTTCACCGCATCATGTCCCTCTTGTGGGACTTCAGACTGGGAGACCCCAAATCACCCTTCACCTGTAAGTCCCACAGCAGAAACCTCCCCTAAAATCACAGTCCAGCCTTGGGACATTTCACGGGAATCATTCCATTCATGGGCTCCCTCCATATGTCTTCCCTGCTTTGGTGAAAAGTTTACACTAGAGAAATACTCCTGCTATTGCATCCTGGAAATTTTGTTTTCTCCCTTCTGAGTTCTGCAGTTTGTGAGTGACTCTGGTCTCCGTGACATCAAAGACTTGCTACTAGTGGACAAAGTCTGAGGCATGAAAGACTTCACTCTGTCTGGTCACACACTCTATCACTATGGTAAAGACTTGTCTAGTTTTGTTGTGTCTGTCTAGTGATGGCAGCCTGTGACTAGCTGAAGTTTTCAGGCAGTCTCAGAAACTGACAGGATTCCCTTGTCAAATGCCTTTTATGTGAGCCTTTGACAGATATATCCGAGGTGACAAGATTGGATGGTAAAGTCTTGCCTGTCTGAAAGGGATTTCCTTTCAGCTCATTCCTTTTTCCAAATAAGTTATGGTTAATTCATTGATCCTAGTACAAGTGGTTCTTCTTGTAGCCCGGTGTGCATGGTCTGTAGCATCAGCAACCTCTTATCACTCTCTTAGAGCTGTAGGAACTGAGGAATGCATGGAAGGATTTTGGTGTCTCTTCCAGGAATAAACATGACCATATCACCATGAAATATATGTCCTTTTCTCTTACATAGCTGTAAAATCCTTTTCTGTTATTTCTAATATCTCTGGCTAGATCTGACTCTGTCAGGGCCTT
>JAOXNG010000001.1:99407553-99420822 GCA_028566535.1 Scolopax minor
TTTCTAGGTAAGCACCCAAGATATTAGCTGCAAGACTGGGTGGTGAAAAATTCCAAAACATAAAAAAAAAATCAATTCAGATCTTGTTTTTCCACTTGAATATACATTAGCATTCTGGTTGAATTTTCTAGAAAACTTTACATTCTCATAAACATAATAAATCTAAGCTCTTTTAAGCAGCAGTGTGAATAAAACATTCTTAATTTTTCCATTTCGAGATGATGGTTATATTGTCAGACATTAAAAATGTGGCTTTCTCATGCAGTTTTAGTGAGAATAAGATTAACATCAAAAATAATTTGAGTGGGTGGAATATATGTCAGTTTTTATGAGTAAGTCACTATTAAGTCTCTCAGTTGATGGAGGATTGCAATTAATTAAAATCTCAATCTGGAATTTCTTCTATAATTAAATATAACTTGATAAAAAATGCAGAACATTTACTACATATATCTCTATGTCTATATGTATCTATATATTATAAAAATCTGTCTTTCAATATATGTATAAATAGTGTGAAAATAATGATTTGCCACTGATTCGTTAACACTAAATACATGTTAATGTGTTAATGTATTTTTGTTTTCTGTAAGAAAATATCAATTTAATCTGTTGAAATAGTTTTATATTTTTAAAATATTTTCATATTTGCCAGCTAGATAAATGAACTAAATTTTTAAGTAATACTAAAAATACACTTTCGGTGAAACTATCCAACACTTTCAAAAAAGTTCACAGGTAAGAGGCACTCCATTCCTTACTCTCTCTATTACTTTATATTTAAACTGTCTTCCCACCTTTCTGTTTAAGTTTTTGCAGTGACAGATAAACATTTTAAGTACCTAATATATGTACAATCTATTTCCTCAGTGGAGAATTGTGGATTAAGTAGTGATATGACAAAAATTTAAAAGCTGTAGAAAATAAAGAACTTAACCACAAGAAGTTGGGTACCTCTTCAACAGTTACGAATATACACTGTAAGTGCTCCAGCAAGTTAGAGTATGCACAGAGATTAAGGAAAGTGTGTGCGTGTTTTTTGACAGGTTTTCCAGGGAACTTGGATGCCATTAAGCATCTCAGTGAAAGGGAAGAGCCAAGAGCTGGGGTTCACTGAGCACCTTTGAAAATACTGCCCTGTTGCCAAGATGCTTAATGGAAACTGGCTTGTTTCACTTAATCGGTGAAATTCACTGGAAATGGAACATTTATTTCTGAAGGATATGGGGTCATATATTATCTCATACACTGATACAACTGTGGAGTAACTGTGAAAGTAAATGATTTAAGTGTGATGTGTTATACAAGTACTTCTAATCTCTTAATATAAGGTGAAACACCCAAAACTGCAAGCTTTACACTCTTAACCTCATTACTGGTGGCTAGTGTTTTGGCCAAATTTTTTTTTCCTAAAGCATTAAAAAATCAGTTTATAGATTTTGGGGGTTTGGCTTTATTAATCCTTTTCTACTTAGAAATTTCTGCTTATCTATTGACTTTGTTTAGATACCTTTACAATAATTAAATATTTAGTATGAATAAATGTTATTAAGTATATTAGTTGGACTTTAAAGCATGAAAAGATTATTCTGAGTTAAAGCCATATGAGATAGTCCTTGTAAGAATTGCAATATTTGCAACAGGAAACAAGACTAACATAGATTTGTTGGCAGAAATACAAGTACTCCAGATTTTAGTGGAGATTGTTTTACTTTTTGTGACTTTCAATGCATTTTTAAATGAAAAATAATGTATTCATTTCTTTGAGAATGTAGCTATAAAACATCAAATATGAAATTCAAACACCCAAGTTGCTACCAAAATCTTCATTAAAAAGTTGAGGTTCCAAAATTAAATCATTGGGAAGTTTTTCAAGAAACCTTTATTTAGAATCAGGTTTTATGTTCTACTGTGCAATCTAATGGCCTACATATTTTTGGTGAAGTCTGCATGATAACGTGTCAATGTTATTCCACATCATCTTTACCTCTGAGTGCATGCATTCTCACTCTAATGAAAGAGAGAATTGCCCTCAAATCATCTTTGGCTATTTGACAGCTAAAATGTGGAAAAAGCTTCAGTGTTTGGATGACACTAATGATCTCAAAACAAAAAATATCCAAAAGATTACTTAAGATTTTAAAAATTGTAACAGTCTCTTTCTAGATGGAAAACTCTGGTTAAGGAAAGGCTCAAAAAACCAAAAACAAAACTTGCCAAAACCAAGCAAAAATATTCCCCCAAAATAGCCAAATGAAGTCTTTTTAAACATGTTTAAATTACTTCTTAGCTTCCATAGAACAAGAATGGTAGGTTGCTTCTTATTCTGTGATAAAGAGGGGTACAGAATAATATGTGGATTTCTGTTTCTCTCCTTTACTCTCTGTTTTTCTGACATGGGTGGATGAGTGGGTTTGTACCAACGCTGTACACAGGCATATTTGGATGGCTCTATGTAGTCTTTATTTGTTAAGAAATGTGTATACTTCAGTAAATATTTTAGCAGATAATAGTATAAAATATGTACCTACCTATTTAACTTTTTAAAGGTGTATAAAAGAATTCCAGTTCAAATTAACTGCTAGTTGTGAGGTATTGGACCAAATAACCCAGATTATTCCCCTCAAAGAAGTTTAGAAAACATAGCTGACATTTATTTTCACAGTGGTAAATTCAATGCCGTGTGTCATTCTCTTTACTAATTTCTCTTAAGCTTTTGCTATGAACTTCTAACAGTGAAATAATACCTAGTATCAATTGTTTTAAAAAAGAAAATATACACTAGCAACAATCAAACAGTCCAGGGACTGCTATTTGGCTATTACCACTTCTTTAGGTTGATATACTCACCTTTACTTGCTTTGCAATATTTCCCGAGAACATAACATCAATAGTCCATTTCTGTCCACCAAATAGTGGCTTACTGCTGCAATAAAAAGTTATTCTGAGTATTTAAGTGGGAAAAGAACTGCTGGAAACATTAAATTATTTCTGTCAGGCAGCTGGGATTTAACTGGGGCACACTCAGAAGTAAAACAGGTTTTCATTGATCTTAGTGGTTGAATTCTTAAGTGTGGTTTATTTTCCCTTTGATTTTGAAATCCATAAGTGCCAGTCATAGCTTTAAGAATGAAAATCATTGGCATGGGAGTTTAAATTAAAAGTGATAAATTGAGACTGCTAGTGACCACTACCTCCCAACCACAAATGCCATGACTGCAACTTCAAATGTTGCTGCACACTCCATTTTAAATTAAGTGTGACGAATTAGGCAGGAAGTTAATTGCTAGCTTGGATAAAAAAAATAATGGTGCTGATTGGAAAAGGCATCATAAAATATTTTTTTTACTTTGTGGTGATCCTCTTTGACATATCAAAATATAAAGAAACACTAATAAAAATTAGTGTGATTGAAAAAGTGGGCATTTGCTATGGGTGTATCTGTGGCAATAGCTGTGTGTATGTGAAGGTGACTTTCCTTTGAGGATGTATTTGCCAGCTCAAAAATGTAAGAGCAAATTGAATGATGCATGAGACGTTCTTGTACCTAGGTTGTAGGTTGTTGGGAGTTAGGTACATATATCTCTATCACTACAGACTAGATATTAGAGCTGCTGTCAACTGTTTTAGTAGCAGCAGGTGCCAGGATGAACAATTACTCTTTAAGAGAGTGTGACCTTAAAGTCCAGGTGGAGCTGTAAATCTTATATCTCCTTAACTAGTATCTCATTTATTTTACTTTATATCCACTATGCACATATATAAAAGTGGACGTATCAATATTCAGGAATTCACTGGACAACAGTCTCCCTTTACTAAATTTAATGCTACTTTCATTATTAGTGGGACTATTTCACAACTAATCAGTTACTTGTTCTTTCTAGCAAAACACCTGTTACTCATAAGTACTATGAAAATGCCCTTGGTAGTGTATAAATGGGTGAAATATTTATCCATTTGCCTCAGGTGAAAAATGTATAGTTAAAAAGCTCCAAAAGCTGAAGTCAATGCAAATGAGTCTTTAACTCTTAAACCAAAGACATAAGTATTTGAAGTTGAAGATTTAATGTGAGTTAATATAGACTTCTCAGTGCAAAGGTGAAAGTATAAATAAGAGTACTAAACTGAGCTCTTTGTTTTCGTTGTTACTGAGCAGCTTGCTCAACAGTCCCTTTTATACCCTTGCACTTCCCTTCTTGCCTCATGCTTGATTCCTTTTCCCACTGCAAAGTTGATGGCGTCATTTGTGGGTGTTGCTCTGCCGTGGAGTGACTGGTAATACATACATTCATTCATACATACATACATACATGCATACATATGTCACCAGAGAAGATTGCCATCTTTCTTATTTCTAGAGGGAATAGGATTAAAGGTAAAAATTGCTCTAGAACATCAGTGAGTGACATGAATGCACAGCATTTTCGATATCCTCTGCAATTTTAAGTCTTGTACCAGTTTGCTGATACACTCAATCTGTCACTGTGCAAACGCTATTTATTAAACCCTATTTATTAAGAGAGTGTTACAGTTTTAATCAAAATTTGTTACTGTGCTATGTCATCCTGCTTATACAGTTAATGATTTTCCAATATTACTACCATACACATCTTCAGAACTTTAAGATTCAATCATAAACATTTGTTCAAGTTACACTTTTTGATGCAGAGCTTCAAACTAAGAGTTAAATTTTAGTAAACTGTTAAAATAATTGTATTAGTCAGATATTATGACCAGAGAGATGGTCTTATTAGTTTGGAAGCCTCTTCTTGTACAACTAAAATTTGCCTTGCAGCAGAATAAATGTTGCAAAATATTAGATACTAAAGACAGAACAACTCATGCATAAAAGCGGAATGCTTAGAAGAAATTGTGTACCAAAAGAAAAAACACCTAAGCCCTGTGTAAGAGTTGCATGCAAAGCTGTAACTTCTGACTGGATTTCGGAAGGACAGTTTTCTGCTCTATTTATACTCTGGTGTCTTGAAATACCTTTGTATTGTGGGTATTAACTGAACCCTAATGTTAGGGCTTGAACGGGGGACCTTCTGACCTTGAAAGGAAGTTTGCAATCTTTGTGCAGTTCACTGAAGCTCATGTAGTTGTGCATAAGCTTACTAGAGAATCATGCAAATACTAGTGCATGTTTACACTCTTGTTCATTTGTCGACTGTTTGAGATTTTTAGTGTTGAATTGAAGATTTATCACTAAAATCGTAAAAGATTTTATTATTTTTACAACTTTTCTGTTTAGAATAAGCCTGGATGGACAGTTAACATCATCTGAAATTCAGTATTCCATTTGCAGTATTTAAAAATCACCATTTTGAAGTATTATTTTTTAATTATTAAAAAGTTCTATAACAACACTTACCTGAGTGTTGTTAATCTGATAAAATCTGAGAATTTTTTCTTTTTTTTCAGAAAATTCTGCTATAAATTATGGTCAAAATATGCTTAATAACTCGTTTATCTTTTGAGAACAGTAGAGACTCTGTGTACCCCTTTGGTGGTAGTATCTATTGGCTATGGGCAGATTCCTGTCTGAAGATTTACAATTATCTAAAAAACAGTCTAGTCCAGTAAGTGCTTGTTGAATGAGTCAAAAATACTGTATTCAACACTGGAAAATTTTCTGCAAGCTGATTTAGGTGAGCCAGCTAAGTACAGCCTGTCAATCCCTTGACAGAATAGTGGATTGGAGGTCCCTGGTTTGATCTGCAGAGGAGTTACTGATGCAGTACTTTAACATACCCAGGAGTCTGGCAATGTAAAACCTCCTATCATGCACTTATCTCAGTTGGCAATTAATTTATTTTAATCCTGCAAACGTTAGAGAAATGTGAAAAGGGCAGTTTGTAGTCAGTATATATTGCAGTTCAAAAGTTAAGTGTTTAATTGTTATTTAAATGAATAGGTTTCAGGTGTTGATTGCTGCCCATATTGCTCCTCATGATATGCCTATGTAAACCATTATTTATTGAAAGAAACATGTTTAGGAATACATTATTCTTACATACTCTGATGCTATCATAGATTCTGCTGTGGCTTTTTCAGTGAAGGTCTATGTGTAACCATTTACCAGCATGCTTTTTAGCAAAGATATTTAACTATTCTGCATTCATTTAGAAGCAAGGCATCAGCTAGGTGTCATGTCTTTTTAAAGACTTAACACTTATGTCAAAAATCACAACATTTTCTTTTTTTGCTGGTAACTGAACTCTCATCTCAATTATAAAAAACACGATGCTACTTAATAAAGTTGGCTCCACTTAATTTATCTCTGGAGATTGTAATTATCCTTGTACTGTCCCTTCAAAAGTACAAGCCTTTAATCTGAACTTTGTTAATTTGATAAATTCTGGTTTTCTTTTTTAATAAGTTTTAAAAATTACTTTTTCTCATGTCCAGTAATATCATTGACTGGATATAAGAAAGCAATAAATTAGACATTTATAAAGTCTTCATGCAAAGTCAAACCTACCTAATTTCAGCCTTTCACTTCTTAAAAAAATGCTATCCCTACGTTTTCATCAAAATATCTTTAATTTTTTTTTCTTTAAGACAAAATGATTTGCAATACGAGTAGGAAGACTGGTATGATCTCATTTCCTTCAAATTTGTGCTTGGGGATTTTTCCTGCATTTCCTACTGATTTGGCTGGAGTATTGGTGACAATTGTCACAACTAGTTCACAGTTACATATTTATTGTTAGGTCTGTCTTTATGCAGCTATAAATTCTCATGAAAGTTACAGACTTTTGGACTTCTGTCTGGTTGGCTCCAAAGTCATTAGTGAACTAGCAAAAAAGGGCAGATGATGGGCAGACAGCATGCTCCCATAAACTGCTGATGCAGAAGAGACATTTTGATTCATTTTAAAAGGCAGTATTTCATCTTACCTAGAATTATTTTTTTTGCTTTGCTGAATACACAGACAATGATAAAGCCAGAATATATTAATTACATTTTTTCACTTGTCAGGCCTGTATTTCCTATGCATAAACACACATATGGACGGACATATAAATATATATACATGCATATATGCGTATTTATGCAGAGAGAGAGAGAAAAAAAAAAGTTAAAAGTAAATTGGACACATTTCAGCCCATTCTGCCTGCCATTGCAGGCACCACTCACCCAGTAAGAGCTTTGCTGTCTGAGCAGTGGCATGGGGCCATTTCACACCTCTTTTCTGCACTTTGGCTGGTCTAAAAGATCAGTTAAAAACCCAAATGATTGGGTTTTTAAGCTTTGTATTTCACTGAATGCTTATGTATTCTTTTCTACAATTTGGAGAGTGAGCTCTTTGCCTGCTTACATTGCAGACTCAGAACAGCAGTATCAGAATATTAGCAATAACCCTGTTCTCCCTGAGCCATAGAGCTGTAGCAAGGCAGCAAGAGGAGTCTGAGCCTAAAACTGAATGAAGAGGCCAAGCTCCAGCTTCTGTTGCAGCTCTGAGTTGGGGTGCCTGGGCAGCTTGCCAGTGTTTGCTGGCAGCCAAGAGCACTACCTTTTCTCTGTGTCCTGAGAAGGAAGGCTGGTGCCACTTCTCACTCCTCCCTAGGACAGAACAGCTTTCGGCATGGATTTTTGTCTAATGTTTGATGGGTATGGAAGAATCATGAAAGCTTTTACAAATTGAGTTTTGCTTTTCAATCACTGTTAAATCAAATTACAGTACTGGATGGCATGCCTTATAGTCATGTAGGTGACAGATCTGTCATGTCATGTCAGACCTCAGGGAAAATGGGGAGGGAGAGACCCCCTCTCACACAGTCGCTGTACTGGAGAGGGTTGTGCATTGATCTAGCAACCGAGATTTCTGCATAACCTCTGACTTTTTATCAGTCAAAGCCTCACATTTCTATACGTCAATACTCTGGGCAGCAATTATTATACTCGGAAGTCAACTGAAAAATTTTATATAGTCATTTCTGGAAGGTTTGGCATCTTCAATATAACCTTTTTTCTGCCCAAATTAATTTTATCTGACACTCAACGACGACAATGTGTAGATGAACTTGGTTTGGACTAACTTAAGTAGCAAAATGCTTTAAATTCAGTTGAAATAAATAATTTGTAATCTAGAGAAAAAAAAAAGTCCTTCTGCATTATATTTGCTATCCTTTCAGAAAACCATATTTTAAAGTGATTTATGTTAAATCAGGGTACATTTTTCTCTCAACAATGGTCTCAGTTTCTGCTCTCATGCACAAATATTTTCTTATGCTTGTCACCAGTTGAAAAACAAGGTGAAATCCCACAACTACATAGGTTCTGAAAACAGTTACTCCTGAGGGCAGAGCTAATGCTTAAGAACATATTAATACAAATAAGGAAATCTTATCTTTCTGCTGTACTGTAGATAAACAAAGAACTTCATGAAGCAGAGCTGGTGAGACACTCCCTTTCCTCACCACCAAATCCATGCCTTTATTAAGTTTTGAGGCTGTCTGTATGTGCAAGTTATATGTGAATAGGAAAATTAAATTATTAGATCCAAAAGCCAAAGGCTTGGAAATTATCAGAGCCTATTTTCTGTAGTCTTGAAATATACAGGAGTCACTTGTTGGGTGCCTTGAAGCTCTGGAAACAACACTGAGAGAATGGATGCAGCAAATGACATCTTTATATTTCTAATCTCAGAATAGAAAGAGAAATAACCCAAAGTTTTCTGATTTGTGACTCAGTCACAAAACCCTCAGTAATCAGAATGCAGCACATCAGTTGTTACCTTATTATTACAACTACTTCTACTACTACTATTATTTTAAGTATCACTATCCCTCCTATGATCCTTATGAACACTCAAGGGCTTGAGTGTTAAAGGAAAAGAGAGGAATTCTTAGTTGAGTTATACTTTTTCCCATCACGTTGTGAGATGCTAACCTTATTGTTGATGAAATTCGCCAATTCAGGTCAGGAATCAACTTTCCATTACATTTTATTGCAGTTGCTAGATCCTAGTTGGGAATGTGTTATACAGGCATTTATTTAGTTCTTTGGCTGAGCTAATTACTCGTATCAGCCTGTATTCTTTAGAAGGATTACATGCTATGTCACTTCAGAAAGAAACCTTTGCTTGCCTGTAAAATGCAATTTTGGTTGCTAGAACAGATTGCTACAGGTTTCTGTCTTCATGTGTTCTGCATTAATGCTCACCAGCATTCTTTCAATTTTTATTTAAAATTTTAATTGCTTCACCAATGAGAGGATAAAAAAGCAATTGTGGGTAAGAAGAATAATGTACAAACAGCTACCTGTATAATTCTTTAAAAATGCTTCATGATGTTTGCACAACATGTCAAATGTCTCCTAAGTGTAAAAGACAGATTTCTTGCTGCAAGAATCATGAGAAACAGCATTTCCTATTGGTTTTAGTGCTTGGTTGCTGTATACTGGATATAAACTTACACAGTAGTTTACCAGTTTCTGCTGTGCAAACTGAAAATGTATTATTTTCTGAAAATCTACTTAATTTTTGTAACAGTCAGTTTACTTGCAGTAGTTCTCTTCTGCATTCCTGGTTATGACTTTCACGTATAATATTAAACTTCATTCATTAACTGGCAGTTGTCTGTTGGGAGGTGGTTGTATATACCTTCTAAGTGTACCTTCAAAGCTCTGAAATGAAACGAGGTACTAAAAGAGCACTGTGATCTGCTGGTGCTGCTTCTGAGGAGATGAAGGCTTGATCTCTCTTCTCCTCCCCTAAAACTAGCAAGATCCTTCTTGGCAGTCACCCTTTGACCAGCATCTCAGTGCTTTTTGCTTTGCAAGGGTTTTGAGAAGTGTTTCCTTCTGGCCCCAGAGCAGCAGCTCACAAAATCTCCTATAGGCAGTGGACCTGGACTTCTGCCAGTATGCTTGGAAGTGGGGTATGCCAGTATTTGGGTGTCATTTAAGTGAACACTTTCTAGACCATCAAATGAGCAGTTCAGGCTACCCCAAATGCAATAGCATTGTCTTAAGCGCTTCTGTCTGTGACCTGAGCATGCACACCACATAAACAGTGTTCTAGTTCAGCATTAAATTCACACTGATGGACTGCCATATAACTGCTCTCCACTGGGACCTCAGCAGAGTGTTTGAGTGCTGCTGGGGTGTTTGTTAGGAATGGTCATACTGTAATTTAGTCACAGCCTTTAGACTTTGTGTTCATATCTGCAATGAGACATGTCAAAGATTTATTTAGTTCTGAACTTAAATAATTCTTGAGATATCTGATATCAAATTTCAGTCATTTGAAACAGTTCTTGTCCTAAGAAATGGCTTTTCTGTTTTCAACAATATATAATGTTAAAGCCTGGAGTCCAATTATACAATTTGCTGATGAACTGAGTGTTTCTTGTAATTGGACCACATATAAAATAATGTGAAGATAACACACCTTTATTCTAAATGTAAATGGTCAGCTGTCTGGCTAATAAAGCAGTATGCCTGTTCAGGCTTCATCACTTTCACTGGAGTGTATTTAATTAAGGTTCTGTGTGCCTAAAGGCAAAAGCATTGAGGTTTGAGGGATGGAATGGAGTGACTGGAGACGTACTTCTATTGGCATTTGTAACGTAACGAGTTAGAATTGTGCTCTGAAATATGATTGTTTAAGACAAACGTCCTGGTGAGGAACTTTTCAGTACAAGCTTTCTCACTCCTTGCTATTAGTTCTGTTTTTCCTCAAAAAAATTAAGGGTACCGTTGATTGGGTTTTTAAGCTTTGTATGCTTACGTATTTTTCTAAAGTTTAAAAACAGGGCTATAACAAATCCATGTGCCAACATGCACAGTTTGCAAAAAGCAGAGAGTTGTGAACTGAGAAAGGCAGCAAATAAACAGTTGAAACCACATAAGATTTTAGAAGTGGATAATTATATGAAATAGGACAGAGAAGTAGGAAACTCTTCAAGCTTTACCTATTAAAAAATTAATTTTGAGAGGGTATACAAGTTTGGATTATATCTCACAGCACAAGTAAATATGGAAAGCCTTCGATGTTTCTGCCTGTGTAAACTACAGCATTTTCATGTTTTTTCATTATTTCCCAGCTCTTCACCACTTAAGTCTCCTGAGCATAGTTGCATGACTAATTGATTTTTCATCTTACTGTCCATAATGAATTTTGAAAAAATGATACTAATTGAGTATTAAAAAAAAATATCTAAACCATAGGTTTAACTTAAGCATACAGGTAGGAATCAAAGCTTTATTCTTTCTTCAAAATAAATCAGTTTTTGACCTTTTTAATTCACTGCCTTTCCCGATAATTGTTTATATTCCTTGCCTGGCAAAACCACTTAGACAAGATAATTAGGTGTTAGACATGATTGAGGGTCCACTTAAAATTGCATTTTTTGTAAATGATGGGTCTGAGAGTCCATGTATACTACAGGCAATGATTTCTGTCAAATGCCAATAATAGGGACTCAGATTTCTGTCTGATAAATAAATTGTTAAACATATTTGCTGTTAAAAAGCTAATGTGACATTAGCCAGAACCATGTCGTAGTTCTGTTCTTTGTTTATAGAGTTTTTACATCATTCCCTAATAAAGGGTTCTCATTTTTAGCAATTATGAAACCTTTTAGTGCCAGTCATTAACTAAGCAAAAAATACAAGATGATTGATTTATACTAGGCTGTATTTTTTTCTTTTTAATATTATGAATTGATTCTCAAAGAGTAACTTCAGAAATGTTTTTAGAAATGCGGAGGAAAAAAAAAGATGAGTGACAGCATACAATGAGACTATACGGATCCAGTCACTGCTGAAGTCAGGGAGGATTTTGCCTTTTTCTGCCCTTGAAGATGGGTGACAGAATTATTTTTTTAGAATTTCCTGTGGCATTGTGCCCTGCCTATGCTGAGAAATGAAGAAACATATATTTCCTTCTGGAAATTTCTCCTGATATGCAATATGTATCTAAGATTAACAAAAGTAAATTTCTCATGATAGTAAATATCCTCAACAGAGATAATTTCATCTATAAAGTAATTATTCCTCTTCTGAAGGTTCTGAACTTCATGATTTCAAGGACCTTGCTGACTGATAATGATGAGAATTTTGTTAATATATTTTTACTCATGAGTCTATTTTTAACTCTTTTTTTCAACTTAACAGGACAAATATGCTACCCCAGATCAAATCAATTATCCTCTTAATTCAGTAATTTTTTTTCTGACAGTTGTCAATACCAGATAATTGAGAGGAAAATTCAAGAACTATTTGCCAGTTACATGATCAGCATCTTAAATGAAAAGTGAAAATCTTATGTTTCAGAGTTCTTAGTAGGTTTTGTCTCTTTCAAAATATTTGTTTGCTTTAGAACTTCTTGTTTATATATCAATGTCCAGCCTGCTTTATTTGTATTTAGTAAACATTTACCCTTAGCTGGTGACAATTGAATTGCTGTTATTTCACATGGCCACATATTAGAATGTGTACACGTATTAGAAGTGTAAAAAAAAAAGTCTGAGTCATTTCTTTAACTTGATTATTACTTGATATTATGGAGGATTTCCACTGTTGCAGGGATTAAGTGCTGCAGAAATATTTAGGATAAAAACATCAACAAGTTTCCAATGGCATTTGACAGATCTGTACACAGAGCTGTGTGATACTTCTGCCCATGTTGCCCAGGATGGATTGGATCCTCCTGTTCCTGCATCTGACTCTCTGCAGTGACTTCAGAGGGGGCTAGGTCGGTTTGGAAGCTAATTGAGATAGTGTGGGCATGTAACAATCATTAGGAAACACTATGAAATCTCACTGCCACAGAAACAGAACTTTAGACTTCCCTTCTGTAAAGATAAGTATTCCTTTATTCTATAAAAATCTTCACGTTGCTCTCTATTATTTGCAGTAGACTTAAAAAAGTTCATAACATTTATGATTGTCAGAGGCTTAGAAAGGAATCTTCTTGCTGTCATAAAAATTCATAGTAAAAGTTAGGCCTCAGAGACTGAAGGTGTATGTCACTTCCAGAGTTGGAGACAGTTTGTTTGAGAAGGTCTTGCTCACTATCGAGAGCAGTTCAAACCCAGGTTACATGAGTGCCTGCACACGTAATAGAAACCGCTGTGGGATCATACAGTAAACCACAAAATACTCCATAAGGTTGCAAGACCATTCTGTCCAGCCTTTTGCCTAGACAGCAGGGCTACATTTTTTAATAGGTTTCTTGCTAATTTAAACTTCGCTTTTTTTTTTTCACTTTTCTGACCACCACTTTACTTATCATACCCTATTCCTATCTTTCCTTTT
>JAOXNG010000001.1:99420922-99433881 GCA_028566535.1 Scolopax minor
CATACCCTATTCCTATTTTTCCTTTTGGTTTTTTTTTATTTTCTACTTTTGTGGAAATTCCACAATTGTATACTATTAGAGCATATCACCTGCTGAAAAGGCTTTTTTTTTTTTTTTAAGTGGTTCTTATATTTCTTTCACTGCTGCCTGAGGTGCCAATTAATCACAATAGTGTAGAAATAGCCCATAGTGGTAGGGTACTTTGCAGTACTTGAGTATTTTAGAAGTGATTAATCAAGTTACAAGACAAGTAGTCCATCACTATTTGATTTTTATGTAAATGGTTTTCAGAATAAGGAATTCCTCACTTGCCTAAAAATAATGCAATAATTTTTACTTCATCCTATTACTTTAACTCTTTCTTAAATCTATTCTCTACTGTTTTCTGCATTTTCACCCAAACTATTTGCAGCTATAAATTTGCTGTTGACACTGTACTGAAAACTACTAAGATAATTTAAATGTTAACCTGATAAATGTAGCAATAATGCCATCTGACAAATTTAGCAACTATTTTATAAAACATTTGTGAATATCTATTCTTACCATCTTAGCACCCAGTGACCCAGAATAAGGCTAAAAGCTCCCATTCAGAAGAACAGCATCAGGAAAAGAATATCCTTGGCAAACAGAGAATTCATGAAGGCACAATTTAGGGTCTGAAAATGTGGAACAAGTAAATAAGGAATTATAAAAAGGGGAAGAGAAATGGGAAATGTAAAGCAGATAGGTGAGATTGCATGAGCTGTTAAGATTGTTACCACCCTACCATTTGCCCTGACTTTGTTTTTTGGGGTATTTCATTTCAGCAAGATGCTGGCAGGGTCTGTGTTTCTTAGCTCAAAGGGACAAAAGATGGAACAGAACACCAGAATAATCAAATTGATAATAACTGATCATATAACCATTTTATCATTCATTTGTATCTTGAATATAAGAATAAGAATGAAATAGAGACATCTTCTTTGGGATAAAGAACTTTCAAGATAATTACAGATTAGGCAGTAAATCCTACTGTTTGTGCAACTGTAAAATTTTTAGATCATCAACATATTTGTTGGAAAATATTTAGTATTGTACTTTCCTGAAAAAATAACTTGTCATAGTAGACTTTCTAAAAATGAAAAGAGCTAGAAGTCACAAAACAAGATTTAGTTTCTAAACTGAATTAAACCCACAAAATTTCAAATTAAATGCCTTTATGAATTTAAGATTTAAGATTAATTTCATCTATGTAAAATAAAAAGTGCTCATAAGTAAGGTGACATTTTCAAGAATTCTGCAGAATAAACCTAAACTCACACACCAAAAGCATTTCTAAACAATGTCAGGGAAGGTGGCAGTGTTAATATCTCTTTAGCAAGTTGATCCTTACTAATACCTGGCTTGATATTTTCATCCAGTAAACAAATGACAGGAAAGATGACATGAAATACACTGCATCTCAACTTAATGCAAAAATAAACTGTGATTAGAATATAAAGGAATACAAAAAGATAACAAAAGACATGAGCAAAGTCAGGAAAGTGGAAAAGGTTGGCTGAAGTTTTCTCTACATTATTTATGAGGGTTAAATGGAACCCTGTCAGCCTGTGCAAAACTCCTTTGTATGACAGGGCCCTGATCCTGCTTAGGCAGTATGATATGATTAATATCAGTCTGAGAAAGGATAAACTTTATGATAAAAATTAGAAACTAAATGTGGTTTTCAGAGGTACAAGATGTCTTGAACCAAGTATAATTTCCCAGGTCTTCTCGTGCTTTTCTGTGAGAGACTCTGTGTGTTTGTAAGGAGAAGGTGGGCTGGTGTAAGGACATTGTAGTAGATCCCAAATGCAATTAAACTGATGACCAAAAACAGGTGAGTTGCTGACTGTTTTGTTGCTTTTATTTAAAATGCTCTATCATGGTGTATAGTGTGTAACTACCGCCTTAATGTATTCTGAGTAACTACCACCACCTCTCTAGGCTTATTATCCCAAATGTGTACAGAAAAGGATATACTGGCATGACACAGAACTTCTGATTAGTTAGAAAAGATGTGTTTCACTCAATGTGTTACTGTTCCAACATGGAAGTCATTTATCTCTAATATGTGTAGCTGGCTTCCTCTAGGGCACTTGAAATGCCATTCTGCTTTATTGATATTTCCGTACAGGTTCCATACATACAAAGCCATTAGCTATCTTTTATTTTTGCCTTTTGTTTGAATTCAAAGAGGTCAAAACAGAAAAACATCTTTGGCAAATAATATTTCCTGTCCCCACAAAACTCATGAATGATAAAATGTAAGAATAAGTGTGCTATCTTATGAAATAGTATGCTACAGCATTCCTTTTTTTATTTAATGGGATTATATTCACAAATTTCATTATTAATTTTGGATATTTTTTTCTCTTTTTTTATGTATGATGTGAAGATATTTGCTTAGTGAAAGTTCAAACCAAATATTTCACAGGTTTATATTTCCCTGCGGTTTTGCATTCAGTGTTAGACTTCAGTGAAAGTGTCTCCCAGTGCTTTCCTTTGTGCCTGTGACCAAACTGTTGCAGTCGTCTCCTCACCTTAATTCCTCAGTGAGCCTCCCAGGAGGGTTGTACAGAAAGAGAAGGAATAACAGGCTAGCTTTAGTCATCATCTCTGTGTGTGTATGTGGTAAATACCAGAGCAATCTGAAAATATAGAAAACTTCATCAGCTGCAAGCAGGCCAGAATAGTTGCTGGCCAGCAGTTGACCATTCTTGATGTTAATCTTTATGTTAGCATGGCTGGCATGTGCTTTATCTCATATCAGCATGAGCTCTCCTGTGCCTGACAGTATTTGACAGGAAAAGTTTCTAGTGAACATCAGACGGACAAACCTTTATATATAGCAACTCACAAGACAAATAGCTGTAATACTTACATGGGCTACAAAAGACTCTCTGAGGTCTCTTACAGCAATATGTCTGATATTCACTTGCAGAACGCACATAAAAAGACAAAATGCAGCATGTGGTTTTTATTTTGTATTTAATTTTCAAATATTAATGTAAGCCTCATGAACGAGTTTTTAAATTTTATTAATATAAATATTTTCTTCTCCATATATGCTTCTCAATGATTACAAGGAAGAAAGATTCAGATGGTTGTTTTCTCTATAAAGAACTGCCTTTTCTATAAATGACTAATATTATCTTTTAACTGCTATATTTATGGTGAAAAATAAAATAGCTCTCAAAAGACTTAGGGGATCAACATAAAAAAATTCAGTGAACAAAGACAGAGAAATACAGAATAACTGCAATTCATAGCAGAATTATTTTTTTTTTCAAAATCCAGAATTAGGAAATAGAATAGTAAATAACAAAATAATGGATAAAGGACAAGATAGGTCTGCTTAATGAAAATATTTGAATTGGTTTTGGTGCACTGTCCATTATTGGGGCAAGATTGTTAGATAGAAAGCATTAACAAAGGAAACCATCAATTCAGAAGAAGGTATCTATTCAACTGTATTACTAGAAGAATGTACCAATCCCTTTGTCTCCTTTGACATTAGTTACAATATAGCATACATATGTCAATTGTAACATGTAAAAAAAACCCATGTCAGCAACAGGTAAGTAGTCTGACACATGCATGAAATACAAACTTCTAATTCATTTTCTCTCCAGACAAAATTAAATAAATCATTTTTACTGTTATTTTCAAGGTAAGACTCTATTCCCTGTTACTCATGTTACTTAGCTTTTCTGAGTGTCTGTTTTACTGAGTCCTATATTCATTTTAGATTTTATATAACAGACTCAGCATGAGCTGAGCGACTTCAGTCCTTGTGTATGATACAGACATGCACAGCTGAGGTGGCCTATTTCATGCCCTTCCTACAGTCCTGCAGGAATTTCTGCAAGAAAATATCCTGCAAGTTGATGTATGAACTGAAGGAGGATAGTTTGTTCGTCCTTCATGATAAGAATCTCTTTTTCCAGATTAACTTTCCAAATTCTGCTCATGGCTTCATACTCACAAGGAAATGAGACAGCTTAATAAGGACAACACAGACTTACAAGAAATGTCTTTGCCTTACTTGTTTAGGGATGCGTAAATGGTTGACGGAAAGAGAGATGTGCGAGAAAGAGGACATTTGGCTCTCTGTAACAGGGGATTTTAAGTACTCAGTAATCTATACAGTATTACATGGCAAAATGAAGATAATATTGTGGTATTGAGAGCTTTGCTAGAGCAGAGCTTCATAATCTGCTTCAGAGTTGTTTTATTTAGTAGTGTGAAAAAGCACTGAACCAGGTAACTCTTAGCTTTTTATAATAATATTTTATCTGTTCGGTTACCAGACTACTACATTTTCAGCATATTTGTTTAGGTTGCTAGTTAACATCCTACGGATTAAAAGGCCTAGAAGAAAAGATTGTTTGCTTGCCTTTTTTTTAAGCATTATTCTATGTAAAACAGAAAATACTATTTGCATTTTCTTTCCATTTATAAGGAAGTTTCTTGGTAACAAATGGAACCTTCAATACAATAAAATTTACATGAAACAAGCTGTCATTTGAGAACTATGTGGTTGGAATGATGCCAGTCAATAATAGATTGCATACCTCTGGTTAATTTATTAGCCACCTGTTCCTGAATCCATTACAAAAGCACATTAAGATGCTATCAGGTTGGGATCGTATTTTGAGCTTCAGGCCTTTGAGAATGTTTTTCATGTAAAATGATGCTAATAGAAAACTGAAATGAACTGTAGTACCTACTCCTCTCCATAGAGGGAAAGGGGAAATATTCCATAAGTTGCAATTTCTGCTTCTATCCTCTTTGAGAAATAATAGGGTTTTTATGAAAACATTTTCTCACTTAATTAAAATGGAAGCTAATAAAGAAAACTTAATAATGCACACAAAGATTGCAAATGTTAGTGCAACTGATGTCTTTTACAGACATATGGGTATATTACAAAATTATGAGGTATTGTAGGCTAATTTGTTTACTGCCTTTCATGAGAGAAGGCGTCATTTTCCGTATGCATATTTCTGCAATCCAGAGCTCAATTTTTCATAACCTAGCTCCTCAGAGTGTATCAATGTCATATACACAGGTATAAAGTAGAATTACAAAAACAGAGGCTAAGAAAGTAGTAAGATGGAGAAGTACACTGGGGAGATTGACAGAGGAAAAGAGATTTCAACATGCTTGGATAGAAAAGGAGATGATCCATCCTTTGTGCTCATTCAGTGTGCACCACTGTGTATTGTCCATACACAAATGAGACAATCCGAAAATGCAGGTTTACTCTCAATACTGAGGAATAATACCATCACCCTTAACATGGAGATCTCATGAAGAAGATCCCAAAAGAAAGCCAAAGTGCAGCAGAGTCCAGGAAGGAGCTATCACACCATTGTTTTTAGAAAAGGAAGGAGAGAGAAAAAGCAGAAATGGGAAGAGAATATGTTCTTAAATTACATGCATTTTGAATACTACTAATGGAAAATATTCATGTGAACTGAGTGGCCCATAGTGATCAGAATCTTGGATATATATCTCAGTTGAAGAAAATTGCACATGGTGACTTTAGGATTGACTCACTACTAATTAGAGAATAGTAACTACTGAACAATCAGAAACACATTTCTTCAGTACCTGAATTTTATTATAGATTATTCAGATTATTATTCAGATTCTTACTGGCCTGGTGACAAGATGATAGCCAGAGAAGTCTTGCTCAAGGCATGTCGGTGAAGAGAGAAAAGAAAAGCTGGAGGTGAGAATCCTAATTCAGCATCTCATCAAAAAGATTGTGAGGAAAAAAACCATATCTGTGATGAATGCAGTATACTACAATTACCAGAATTGATTGAAACTGATCGAATTAGTCTTAGATGAGACAGCAAAAGAGTCTTCATAATGTATCAGCCCTCTAAGTGGTAGACACAATTAGGCAGTTTTTAACAGCAGGTTACTTTATATTAAAGGAAGAACACAGTTTTAAGACAGGAACGTGTATTCTTGAAACTGCTTTATTGCTACCACTTATTTCTGGGAATAAGCTGGAGTCATACTGCTGAAAAAGTCATTTGGGGTAGTTGAATCTATCTCTAATGTTACTGCAGGATATTCTCAATTGATAGATAATGATTCAGGTTCTGTACTTAAGGCTACACTTAAGTGGGTTTAGGCAAAAGGAAAAGTAGCAATAAAGCACATGGAAATTAGGGCCAGCTCCTTTACTGCTTTTTTGTCTTGTGTAGACTTGTACAGTTTTGTAAAGACAAAGGAAAATACTATTGTTCTGAGCTGACGTCTTCTAGATCTCATACTGCATGAATGTATGTACGTACAGAAGATATATTGAATACAATGAATAAGACTCAATATCTCCTCAAGGAACAGCCTCACTGATATGCCATTATTTAAAAAATGTTACAGATACCTGATACAGGCTCTGCAAAGTCTTACACATTTCCCCAAGTCATCCATGTATATGACTTTTCTTCAAACAAAGTAATGCTAAGAAGTGCAAAGCAAATAGATATTTTTTTAAGAGTGTTGGTGTGGGGCAAGATTGATACTCAGTGAATTGTAGCATTGTAATTCAGAGCATTGTCTGTTTGTATAATCAAGACAGAATGTATGTTTGTAACAATTTTTAAAGCAGTATCCTTGATGATTTAGTTGTAAGGGTCAAATCTCAAATGACCAACACCAGTGGCATCTGTCTGTCAAATATAAATAGAGTAGGGCTAATTTCTGACATTCCTTTTCTCACTTATGTTGCATCCTGGTGTAAACAGAACAACTTCTTTGCCAATCTTCTTTTTATTAAGGTGCTTCCTCCTGGAAGCCCTGTGACCACACTGTTGCTTGGCCAGCTAGAAATACTGAGCAGGCACAGGGTGTTTGAAGCTTGAATAGCTCCTTTGATTGCTCTTAGCTGCACTGGGGGCAAAAAAGACTGAGACTACCCCAGTGATATGAAGCCTGTCTTTTACTTCCACTATGGATGTTATCTGATGCTTTACTTAGGGAGGTGAACGAATTCATAAAGACCAAGTGATTTTAAAAATTGCTGAATAGTCAATGCATTTTTTTTCATGTTCTTTGCAACTTTTATGTTATTTTATTCCAAAATTGTAGTCCATTATTAAAGTGGTATCTGTCTTGCAAATGCTTGTTCATTTTAATATAGTCATAAGTTCTGAAAAGAGAGCAAAAAGATTAAAAGATCACTATGAGTTATTTTTGTGAAAACATCTCATAATTCCTACTGTATTCAAAATCTAATTAAATGAATTTTAAAACAGTAATGCTATACTGTTCCCTTTGTTGAACTGTCACCAAGATCATTATATACAGAGTTCTGAAAAATCATGTTCCTGTCAGATCAGACACTTTTTATTTCAGGTTCTGAAAAGAACTAAGTTCTATCTCCCTGTTCATTATAAAATGTGCTACAGTAGTCATCCATGAAACAATACATAGGCCATATAAAGCCTGGATAAATTCAGGGGGTTTTGAAGAAATTACACCTGAGTCTTTATGTTTATGAACATTGACTAGAAACTGAACAATTTGATGTTGGTTTATGAGAAAGGTGTATTTCATAGCTTTATAAATGCAGTTGTAAGTAGGAGGCTTTCTAAGCAAATCATGTCTTCTAAGCTGAATGGACTCTAAGTTGTGAAGTTTCCCCAGTCGCTATTAGGAAGAGTAACTTTCTGAATGCGAATAGAGTAAAATGTAGTGTATGTGTGTGTGTGTGCAAGAGAGTTCTGCTGCAAAAAGTTATTCAAAACCTAGAGTGAAATTAGAAAGTGGCTAATGAAAATAGGCACTGAGAAACTGCCTTTCTCGTAGTGAGAACCTAAAGGAAGTCTGGCATAGAAACAGCATCTGGAAGAGACATAAAAATGAAGAATGAGTTGAATAGCAAGGAAAACCCCAATTCATTTCCAGGAAGATATTTTGAGGGAGGATGAAAAACAACATCAACAGGACATTTTGCTGAAGGCTTCCAATGCACTGGGCCAGTTAGACTTGTACAAGAAAGATAAAGACCTTCACAGAACTGTAGAGCTGTTTATAAGTGCCTGGTGCCTCATTCAGATTTTATATAAATGATTTTGCATATTTCACTTAATTTGCATGGAAATCAACTCTACCTGTGAAAAAAAAGTATCCTGAAGACTTTAGTCAAGTCAGGACAGGCTTACCTCATCCACTGTCCTGCCATTCTTGGTCAATAGGACATTTCCCCTGAGGATAGCAGATGTTAGTCTAGCCACATGACTATGTTAGCATTCCAGTTGTATGTCCAAAGAGGTAAGAGGAGGTATGAAGCAAAGTGAAACAACCTGAACTCAGCATGTAAAAACTTGACCGACAGAATAGACAGAATAGAAAATGCTAACATTCACCACCAAGAGTGAAGCCTGAATTCTAGAGACACAGGTTTGTTCAATGTCTTTATAGAGGATATTATGATAGACCTGTTTTGACTCTGGGACCACGTGGTTCTTCAGCACTCCTCTTCCTCAGCAGCTGAAGGGCAATGTGGAATCAGTATCAGGTTGGCATTTTATTATAGACCAAAATCTGGAAGACTGTAGTCTTAGAGTGCTTGAATAGATCTCATCTTTTTCCCCTTTTCTACTCTTTCAGTGTAGTTGATGATGGTTGCATCTCTTCAAAAAGATAGGAAACATGGATTTTAATAGACTTTGAGATCCACAAAATATTAACAATCACCACAGTATGTAGAATTAGACCTTCGAAGCCCTTGTCTTGCTATTCAGTGCATCACAGGACACGCTCCATTGCCCAGGGGAGTATGTGAGCACAGAGAACAGAGTTATGCTTCTCAGACTGTGTGCTGGCAGATCTGCGGGCAGCAGCCTAGAAGAAACCAAATATATGTTGTAGGCTGACCTTGTCTCTCTCAGAGCAGTTTTTAGCTAGTAGGTTTTCTTCACTACTTCTTAAATGATTGTCTGCTGTAATTATGTAGGAATGAATGCGCCTGTGTCATGAATGGAGCATGACAGATTGAGGGTTGTTGGGGGAAAAAATGAAAATGATGTGGAAGTATTAAATGCTGGAGAAGAGAGTAAGATAAGGGGAGATGGTAAGGGACTTACGGATGAGAAACACTAGAAAGGCATTTTGTTGGTGAAAGGTTTCACTTGTACATTGCACTAGCTAGTAGGTTTAGCTGTGTCATTATATCCACTACTGGGAAAACTTCTCAAGTTTTATTTTCCTGTATGATGAAGGTATGTATTTTTTTGTAAACATGTAAAATTTACAAAAGTAGTGAGGAAAGATGTATAAACTTATACATATTTATAATTTTAATTTACTTGCCTTTATATGAATGCATGCCTGCTCTAAATTATTTCTAGAGTAATCTTTTCATTATATGAATTAAAAGTGCCCCACACAATAAGATGCTAATATAAGATCTAATCATTAGTCTAGAATCATAATTCTCTACATATTAAAAATTCTATTCGCATTAGATTTCATACACATATTCAGTTAGATTCAGCTCAAGAAAGTCTGTGATTAAAACCAAACATTAACATGTTTCAGGGCTTATTCTATCCTCATGTCTGCAGGTTACAAATTTACACAGTTCACTTTACCAAGCAAAGAGGTTCTGCCTCTATAATAGGAAAATAACAGTAATAACCTGTACCTTTAAAAGTATTGAAAGCAGCATGTTCTCTCCTGCCATTTAGGCTCAAATTATCCTGCATTTCAGATCTGAGTGCTTATAATCTTTGCAGAGGAGCTAAGGCTGGGAAACTCCACTGTTGTTTGCCAAGGCCCCAGCTGGTGTCTCGCCTGTGCTGAAATCCTTTTGATGTATCACCTGGCCAACTAAATAATGAGAGCTGGGCAACAACTCATTGTTGTTCCCAAATCTGGTGAAGTGTCAGGACATGATCATAGTTAAGGGAATGCATGCTGTCTTCTAAGCTGGCAAAGCAATGAGTATTGCAGAATATGGGAAAAAATCTGCCAGTTAAAGTGCAGAAAGCAAGCTCTTTCCTTGTGAAGTACTGCCACAGGTAATGACATGCTTCAGAGAGTTAAGAGAGGAGCTGGCATTACAAGAAACTCTTTTGATTGACAAATCCTTCTCAGGTAAAGCAACAAATGAGCAGCTCACAGGAAGGAAAGAAAATGACAGGACAAAAAGCAACTCCCTGCAAGCCTTATGAGGCAACTCCCTTCCTCTCCGCCCTCACACGATGGAAGTTACATAAATATTCAAAATAAACATCTGCCTTGGAGGTTGGACTCAACCCTGACTATAAATAAAATTAATAATTAATAAAAGAACATAACTGGTAGGGAACTAAAGGGCCAACACAACACAGCTGGCACCTTTTTTTTAAAACTGAGTAAACATTTGCCTTCTCAAAAGATCCTTTTCCCTTAGCTTTGCTTTTGATCACCATGAAAGCAGAAGATTACAAAGCTCCTGAAAACAAAGGATCCAGGGAGCTCCATGGCAATTATTCCATCTATTGCTATGAAGGTTATCCAGTTAGGAGATTCTTGATTTCCTCTTGTGAGTGACTTAGGAAGGTTTGGGAGAAAAGAAAAGTGAGCCATGTCCTTCTCTCCCCTAAAAAGAAGAACATGTAATAGCTTGCCTAGTTGTGAAATTATCTGAATAGCTATTGCACAATAAATTATTTCACAGTAGCTGTCTTTAGACACACATTATTGTGAAATATTTATTGCATTTTCTAATTATTCAAAGAAAAAAATTCTACGATATAAAGACTCCACGGGAAGCTAAATAGATAACATTTTAATTCTTGCGAGGTGACCTATGTAAGCAGCTTCTTATCAATGTTCCAAGTGAAGAAAAATGCTTTTATCAAAAGCTGTGTAAAAGATGTACGAAACTATGCTCACCATCAGTTGTTTAAAAGACATGCTAAATAATACCCAGAAAAGTGCAGTATCAATATGCATAGTCATTTAGTGATCCAACACTGCTTGAGATTTAATTTCCATAACAGTTCAAGGAAATAAATATGTTTTGTGATCAGCATCTCTGAATAAAATATAAATGAAACCCACTTGTGAATGGTTTGTAGATGTTCTATGAATACATCATAGGCATCCTATTCAGTTATTCAATTAATTCTGTCTTTTCCCTTCTAGTACAAGTTTCTGGGTGGGAGGAAAGAAAGAAAGTGGCATCTTGCTGCAAAAATGCACACCAGTCAGTTTTGTTCTGATATACATGGATGATACTGATGGAGTTAATTGGGCTGCAATGTGCAATGGAGGTAAAATTTTGTACTCACCCTGTGTTTACTTTCCAGTTATCCTGTATTTCTAATTTATTAGTAATTTAGTTCAAAATCCATGTCCCTGCTTCTTTTCTATTCATATTAATTAAACAGATTTCTTGCAAGCAAAATTCTTTCAAGTTTAATAGTACTGACATTTAGACTTTTTTTCTTCTGTGAGTTAAGATGTGAGGCCTTAAAAACACTGAGTCATCAGAGCTCATTCTGGCTCTCATTTAGTAGTCTGTTCTACTCAGGATGTGGTATAATGATACTTAAATTATTATCTGTATTTGCTAAGTTAAGATAGGCTGTTCAGTTGGATGAAAAAGAAATTCACATTTAAAATGCCTGAAGGGAGGGTGCAAAGAAGTGAGAGCAGGCTCTTTTCAGTGGTGCCCAGTGACAAGACAAGAGGTGGTGGGCACAGAGTGAAACACAAGGAGGTACCATCTGAATGTCAGGAAACCAACTGACCAAGTGCTGGCACAAGTTTCCTAGAGAAGAGGAGACTCCATTCTTGGAGATGTAGGCAGGCAAGTCATCTAAGGATGCAGAAGGTTTCTCTGGGCACCTAAGTTTCCTGCTGACAAAATCTTTAGCTTGCAGGAATAATTCCTAGTATGTGACAGGCGTGAGGTTAATTTACTAGTTTTCATAAAACAGAAGATTGATATATAGCCAGAATTTGCTTTTCTCACTATTACACGTTTTTTTCATCCTCTGTAGCAGGAGCTGGTTTGCAGTTCCCTGTGAGCATTCAAAGTCAGTCCTGTTTTTTTTAGTGTGCCTCCTTACCATATCACTTATCTGTCTGCTTCAAGGGTGCAAAAGAGCACAAATTTTAATAGGATTTAGTCTGGTTTGAGATTCTACCTTTCCTATCTAATTATTACCACATACCTAATCAGGTTTGTTTCCTGTAACTACGTGCAAGAAGTATCCAAGTTGAATTAAAATTAAATTACAACTAAAAAAGCCTTGTTCTTTCACAATAAGAGACAGTAACTTTGTTGGAGAATCTTCTTTTAGGCAGTGGAACAGTGATACATCTCTCATTTAAAAAAAAAAAAATGATGAATTAGCATTTCAAGTTTCTTCAGTACAGTAACTGAATAACTGATGATACCTCTATTCAGATTAAAACTGGTTTAGCTACTTATGTCAGCAAATAAAAGGAAGTAATTTAATTCACACTTGACTGTTTGACCCAACTCACTATGCATATACCCATCATAAAAGATGTCTGCCATAAAAGAAAGCTAATTATCTTAGGAAATTAGGACACTTTAACAGTGCTTCACCAATTAAACTGACAAGTGTATCTACTGCTAATTTCAGTGGGAATACAGAGTGCCACAACAAACAAAGGCCAGGCCAGTCCACAAAGATTTGTATGGCACCAATACCAGGGCACATCTCATACCATTTAAAGTTACTCATGCTATTTTAAAAGGTGCTGTGGGTTATGGATCAGTCTATGTGAAGACAGAAATTGTCTACTTTGAAAAAGATGAAGACTACTGGGCTGCAGCTTAAGTCTGTTACAAGCAGCTGAGCAATTTTATCTTACTTGACCTCAAATAATATTTTTTATAGGCAGGAGGCAGAACTCAGGCTGATGTGAGCTCCTGGTTTTGCAGACTG
>JAOXNG010000001.1:99433981-99446067 GCA_028566535.1 Scolopax minor
GCTCCTGTTTTTGCAGACTGCATGAAAATCTGCCCATATTTAACCTCTGTAAATGTCCAGGTGCCTGTGAGGGCCCAGCACTTATAAAAAGCTATTTATTTAGACAACAACAAGAGCTCTTAAGGAAATAAAAGTCGGTACACTTGATGGTCGGTCAAGACATCAAGACTTCAGTTATTTAGTTTGAAAACAGGCAGGGACAATTTCTGAAACTGTGAATCCAATTTCCCAAAAGGGATTTTGTACTTGTTTTTTCTGCCCAGCTCCTGAGAGAATGCACATACAGCAAATGCCATATGGTTGATATGTTCCCATGTTATCCACTCATTAGTTTTCATTCACTTCTGAATTTTTGTACTGCAAACTGTCTCAGGTTTACAGACAGATAGAAAAGCTAGGACACAGAGGCATGAGGCAAGCGAGATTTCGCTTGCAGTGATGCCACAAACCTCAAGAAACACATTCAAAATCTGACCCTGCATTATGCTCTATTTCCCATCTCTAGCAACTAAGGCTTAACTTAGAGCTTAACTGAAACTTTTTACTGTAGCACTTAACATTTTAGAAGTCCTGTTTCTTTCTAAGAGTCTAGTAAAATATATGTTAAGAAGTATACTGAAGTATTTAAACAGTTAACAACTGATGAGTCTGACTGGTTTCTGTTATATGCATATGCATTTTAGGACTTTAACAATTTAAAATAAACAAACAAACAAACAAAAACTCCAAACACTATGAATTAACCTAGAAACAGAGAATAGAAAATAGCTGCATATATGTATGCAACATAGATTGAACCAATTCTTTGATATTGCCAAGAAATAAAACCTGATAAATATTACTGCAATACAATCCATATTTCCTTTTACTTCAATAATAAAATGGATGAAGAGACCAGATTAACTGCAGAAAGGAATTTATACATCCATCATCTGCTAAAGATCTGTCAAAATATTACTGTGGGATAATCTAGCCAAACCCATTATTCTTGCTCAGGATTTTTATTCTGCTGGACAAATTAATTCATGTCAAACTCCAATCCTAATGTCAGTGGGAAGCCTGACAAGGCGACAGCATTAGTGTACTTTCAAACCTTCATGTGAGAAGACATATGACAGTCATTATAATGTGGCTTGCTGATTTTTTTCCTATGTCACGTACAATTCAAGTAAGGTAAATTGGTTGGATTTTCCTGAGGATGGTTAGCCTTTACTTTTATAAACATTTCACTGCTGTTTTAGTAATCAGTCGAAGATGCAATTTATTGTGTTGTATATTGCTTCACTGTTGATGCCATTTGCAAGACAATTTCTGAAGTAATTCTGATTAAGTAAAAGTCAAAATAATCTTTGCTACCATGCCCATAGAACGATAGTTGCTGAAGATACAGAGCAAAAATAATGAGAAAATGGCAAGAACTAAATTGCCTTAGACACAAGTCTAAACAGATAGAATTTTTATGTTATCCCTCCATCACTTAAGTGGAATTTCTAGTTTATATCTTAAAATGCTTCAGAAGGTAGATATGGGGTGGTTGGTTTTTTTTGGAGGGGGGGTGTGCAGAGCTGGTGGTTCAGGAAGATTGTCTTCAGCAACTCCAAGCAATACTTCAACTTTCAGATGTTTATTTTGATATGCTGTTAGTCAATACTGCAATCATGACATTTTATGCTGGAAGCTGGCATATCAATAAGCCCTTTATTCTCTACAGGCAGTTCAGTGGCATTTGCTAACATTTTGTATGAGTTTTTCATTGAGCTGTTAGTGTCTGAATGTCACTAACTGAAGCAAATTGAAAATGAAAAATGAAAATGGGAAAAAAAATTTAAAAAGCAGGGCAAATTCTGAGTTTTTACTTCCATAATGTAAGATTTGGGATATTTCTGATTTCTGTAGAATATTTTCTTGAAACAGTCTTCTCATTCAAAATGTGTTCTTAATTAAGTGTACAACAAATATAACCAAAATATAATGTGCTGCAATCATCACTTCTCATCCTTTCACCATGCACCCCTGGGAAGAGTCCAGCTTCATTTTCTCTAAACCATCTATTTGGTACTTGTAGACAACAATAATATCTCTCCTGAGCCATCCCAGGCTTTAGCAGCCTTTTCCCTCCGATGTGTCAATCACTCCTAGCAGATTTGGTATTGATCACAAATTAGCTGAGACCTTATTCTATCCCATTGTCCACATTGTTAATGAAGACATTAAGTGAAATTGGCCCCAGTAGTGTGATCATTTTATGTGTGTTAGGTGCTTTTTCTTCTAAGGCCTCGAAAACTTGTTTTACCGAGCTTCCTTTGAGGGCAGTAACTGATGATTGTTGAGTTTTGTATAGCCTTAGGATTTCTGGTACCATGCTGTAACTATACTTTGAAGGTGTCTGCTATTATCCTGTGCCCATATTCCTTTATGCTGCAGTTAATTCAGTCATTCTAGATAGTTCGCTCAACACACAATAACTGCTTGTCATTACTTCTATTAGTAATAGAGTGTATATATATGACACCACACACTGCACCACATAATCATAAAGAGCTAAACAAAGGCTAAAACAAAGTAGACCAGAGGATCCTGGTCCTGAGAGAATTGCTTTGATTACCTGCATTAGTTACAGGTAACCAAGCCGAAGTAGAACTTCAGGCAAGCCAAGATAAGTCCAGAAACCTGTGTTGTTAGCTTAACTCAAAGTTTAGCCTGTCACAAAGAATGACAACATCATACTTACTGAACTGTAAGTCTACACACAGTAGTAGACTAGCAACATACGCTTTATGCTTGAACCTAAATTCAAACACTGTGTTTATCTTTTCTCCAAAGTATTTCTGATAGGTATTCTAATCAGTAGAGGTTTTTAATTACACCTAGTTAATCAGCCAGAGGTGTCCTACCATATAAGGATGAAATCTTTCTTCTGGATGTCCTGTCTCTGGTGAGAAATGCATCGTATACACCATAGAGAAAAGGTTTGAGGCAACAACTCTGACAACCAGGATCACACATAAACAGACACTCGAGCTCTCCAAACTGTGTGTCTGCATCACCTCACTCTGAGCTTTTCTCAGTTTTTTGTGAGGTTTTGTCCTGCAGGCAGAACACATAGTTCTGAAATCAATAAGCCCAGTGACACCTCATATGCTGTGGTTTCAAAGTCTCAGGCACTCCTGCATGGTTTTTCTAGTGTTTCATAAGTGTTGAGAGTGGCCTTTTATTCAGTGAAGGGTGTCAATAAAAGCTTTCTACTCTACTGAACTACTTTATACTTGTGGAAGCTTCCTACCTGGAAGACATCTTTGCAAATATTCAAAATTTGACTAGATAAAGCCCTGAAAACCTGATCTAATTAGGTGCTGTTCTGAACAGAGTATGAGTCAAGGTGCCCTCTGAAGTCCCTTCAATTCCAAATTATTCCTTGTTTCCATGTCCAGAATGACTGTGATTGACCAGCAGCTCAGAAGTGTCTGAGGAGATGATGACAAGCATGTAGATGGCAGGACACGGTGGTGGTCTTTTTTTTTCTACAACCCAAAGCTAACAATAAACAGGGTTATACAAGCACTCTAAATTTAGGTAGAAGTATTGAGCTTCTGAAAGATACACTTTTATAATAAAATCTTGACAAGTTGTAGGAGCATTTTTTGCTTCGTTTGACTTTTGGCTCATGTAATTAGCATTTTCAATTTGATTTTACAGAACACTGATGAAATGCAAAAATGTGCAATGAAATGTATTGGTTTAATTAGACTGATTAACAGGATTTTTTTCACAAGTATCTGTTAAATGCTTATGCTACAGGAATAGGAGAATCCAAAAAGATACTAGTTTATAAGCAAAGAAGGAATGAATAGTTCTCTCCAGCAGAAATTCTAAATTGTTTTTGCTTTCAGACTTTTGTGTAAATTAACTTAAATGGTGAAGTTAAGATTTCTGGATAGGTCAAATGTAAACCTGAGAACATTCTTATAAGTTATGGTGAGCTCGATACTTGAAAAGTGCTCACTCCAGTAATTGCTTCTATATGTTTCTGTGTCTTTTCCATAGAAAGGAAGAGACAATAGAGGAGAGCAATTTATAGCTGAAGTTCTTGAAAACATCACTACTCTAGGACTGCTCATGACTTTACCCATAGTACCATGCAGTTGTTTTGACTTTTTGATTTTTCAAACATCTGTCTCTCATGGTTTGTCGCTAGGTATAATTAACTCACTAGTTCTTATTTGATAAGAAAGTAAATAGTTACTATGGGAAGGATGCTGTCTCATTTTTAATGCTTTGGGGTTTCTTTCACTATAAACAACAGAAATTAAACACTGGTAGAAATTTCCCAAAATTGCGTATTTCCATTGTGCAATACATTGGTTATATTTTCAACAAGAGAACTCTGTTACATGGTCCAGAAATGTTATGGACAATGGAGAGCCTTTTCCTTGATTTCCTTTAACACTAGCTTGGAGAACATATAATATGTTATCCCTGGCATTCTTGCCAGACTTGGTTAGATGAAGAGTATTTTCTGTCTTTAAGCAAAAAAAACCCAACAAACATAAAATAATTTTTTTAGGGGTTCTTCTGAGCTCTCAGAGAGCAACATTCCCTATCTTCGGTTACTTTGTGATTTCTAAACATCAGTGTTTGTATGAGTGCAGAGCTAAATTATGTATTTTCTTCTTCATGGTAGTGTCTTTGTGGATTTTTATCATATGGATGTCATACTTCACAGTCATATTACTAAATTTCAGCTGTTTTAAATACAGCAGTTTATATTTTCTGCATACTTACTAATGACTGAAAGAAAAACTAGGGCTTTTTTCCCTCTTCTTCAAAGGCATGTTTCTGAATGCACTGCCTTGGAGAAAGCTGAGAATTTTGAAGAGGCTCATCAAAGACAATAAATTTTGTCCTATTTTAATTTTATTGTCCATATTTGATTGAATAAGATTCCTACCAGATTTGGGAAAACAGCAAACCATCAGTCATGCTCTGAAATGCCCTTTTCTGCACAGTAATTACAGAGGGAAGTGACACAGGCTGCTGTGGTTCAACACCACAATTATGTTAGCTCTACAGTGAGTGGTTGAGTGAAAAATCCCATTTCAAAAGCTAGGTGATTTTTTTCCTAGCTGTAAAAAAGTCTTAAAATGAAATACCATTTTTGATATAATGTACTCATATCCTTCTAAGTGAGGCTTTCCTCCCCACTTTCTCTTTAAACAGCAATAGAAGATATCGATAATAACTATCGTAGGAAAACTTAAAAGCTTCACAGACAGCTTTCTTTTACTGGCACCAACTCTATTTTATAAAATGTTTTCATCTCCATTTTTATCTCTGTCTTAAAGCTGTAAAACAGCTCTGGCTTTATACACCATTTTATATGGTCCTAGAAGGACTAGAGAGGTTTAGGGATGGTATTGTGAATTAATACCATTTATCTTTAGAGTGAGAAGTTAGCTTTAGGAGTTTATATGTAGTTTACAACATTATAAGTCTCATCTCTAATATCAGTTCAAGCACCCTCTTTGCTCTGATATGTCTTTTTTTTTTCAAATAAACATTTTGTCCCACTGATCAGGTGAAAAGGGAAGCAAAAGTTTCTCTCTTCTCAGTCCCGTCTTAAAGAATTATCCAGGAGTAATCCAGTTCCACCGCACTTTTGTTTTTCCCTGAACTGTAAATAATGCTGCATTAAAAACATTTCTGCTAATATTCTATATTTCAAGAAGCCTCTTAAACCTAAGCAAAAACAGTGATTACAGGTATACTTATCTAGAACAATAAGGGGTTACCCAACTTGGTGATTATCCTTCATTACTTATGGCTACCTGTCAGTATTCCGCAAATTCCTCTGGTTAGTCCAAGGGCAATATCAGCTTCTCAGCCATCTTTCCCAGTGTGTTGTCAATGACATGAGCAGACTGGCCTTATTTAGGCCTATAAAACCACACTACAGTGGAGTAAAAACTGCCTACATACAATGGACTAAAAGCTACCAAATGTTAAAACATGAACATGAGCTTATCTTACCTCATTGTAAATGTGGCTAGTAGAACCCAGACTAGTCAAAAATAATCAAGATATTAAATTTTAAAAGTAAGTTTAAAAAAAAATTAGCTTTTAGTACAGGAAAAAAATTTAAATGCCCTAGGTCTATTTCTTAACCGTGCCATTTGAAATACAATATGGGTAACGCTCACATTGTTTACAATTGGGAATCTTCATTATGGGCTCAAGTCAGCCAGCTTGAGTGTCCACCTTCAGCTACCCACATAGCCTGCAAATGAGAGGCATGCACTTGTTCAGAGTGTGTCCAAGTTAGGTGGTGGGAGAGCCCCTGTAGTCCTTTCCAGTATAATTATTTCACATCTCTGAATTTCACATGAAAATACTGGGCTTTGTCATAAAAGATTTAGCAGCAGGCACAGGACACATTTCAAAAGCAAAGGTGATTCCTAAACCTTTTTTTTCCTCCTCTGATTAAAGCTTTCAGTTACCTGGCAGGAAAAATACATCAAATTCAAAGTAAAATTAATGTAATGTGAAATGCTCAGGATAATGTTGGTGAACTAATCTCAGGGATTCTGTAAAAACTTTTTTGGAAATGTGCCATTTTATTAATGTCTCTGCTCTAGTCTCTAAAAACAAAATATTTAAAATTTTTATTGTAAAGAAGGGAATTTCATTCTTGAAAATTAATCTCTGGTGTCTTTCAGGTACTGTATACTTTAAATATACTGCTATTAAAAAGACATGGGTGGCCTGGCACTGGCAGTACAATACCTCACATTGCTTCATCTGATTTTTCTTCTATTGATTTTTCTTTTTCTCTTCATTTTCACATTTCACATGATTTAATCCAAGATTCATCATTTTGGAAATGTCAAGTTTAAGGTAGTTTTTTTATTGTTTAGAAAAAGTAATCTTTGAAATAGTTTGCTACTTATCTTTTTTTCAGACAGTCAGCTAAACACATCAGCACTGAATCAACTTGGAATTGACTGAGTGTATTTTTTATTTCTTTCATAGTGTATTCCAATGTGCCTTTTTACTAAAAGTAGTAAAATAGTAGCTAATTGTAGCTACTAAAGAGTAGTTAATTGTATCAAAGTCAAAGATAGCAGCAGTGGTTTGGTTATATTACTAGCATCTTGGCACATTTCATGAAAAAAAAGCTCTCTGGGGATAAAAGCCTTTATGCAACATCAAACTATGTGATGGGAAAGTAACAGAAAGCAAGCCTGGAACATACTAATGCAATATACATTACAGAAATAACAGGTAGTATTTCTTGATATTTATTCAGCAGCTAATAATTAGATTTATAGTCAATAGATGCATGGGGTGAAGAGGAATAGGAAGCCAAAAGGAAACTATCCATCTGAGCTTAAAATTAAAATATAAGCAGCACCACAAACTTGAACTTGATGATATGGAGCTGTTACAACTGCCCGGTTCCATTTTATTCCTGTTTGCTCTCCAGATATAATATCTGGTTGAAAGACAGAGTTTCTGAAACACAGTGCAGCCTTGAATGTCCTTCTATGGAGTGCTCCAACACACATTTGAAAGTGCTGAAAATAAAACTTACAATGTTTGTTCACTGCATCAGTGTCCCACCAAACCCTGAGAGCCACACACTAAACTGTGGGACTTATCAAGAGATGTGTGTGCCACACCTCAGAAAGCCGAGAGGAGCTGGCCACAGGAAATTAAAGTCTCTCTCCATGTTTAGGATTTCATGAATCAGAAGATATTAATCTCCCGGTGCAACTCAGGGAGAATTCCTGTTGCTGTATTGCTTTCTCCTGTTACTCGGGGTCTGTATTATCCAGCAATCCTTGTCACAGGCCTTCTCCACCGCCAGGCAGGAGATGTAGCTGCCATTGAACCATATCGGAGCTGCTTACATGGTTCCTGAAAAAGCCTAAGAGCCCAGGGCTGGTCACTTGTGCCTCAATGCTCCTCTCATTACAGCAGGCTGTGGTTGGTCTCTGTCCCAGAATTTTTGTCTCTGTAGAGATCTGATCTGAAATGTGCTTTTCATTTCCAGACCATATCATACCACTCACTTTGTCATCTCTTTTTGCTGCCTTTTCTGTATGTGACAGAATTAATCCTGTCTGCTCTCTCAATTCCCTGTAATATACACCTTGTCTTTGTCCTACCCTACAACACAGCATCGTGCCTCGAGCTTAGACTAGCTACTGCTTGTTACCATCAGCATTTACTGAAATGCTCACCTCTAGCTGTCCTTCCCAGTATGTTACTTCCAAGTGGGCAGCATTATCTTGACGTTACTTGGACACTTTCCCCTCAGGGTTAGTGAGGGAGGAGAGATATGTCTCATGGAGAGTAATCCTGTTTTTTAAATGTCTTGGTGCAAGGTATATAGGTAATATGATAAACGGGATATGGGAAATGTCATTTGAAATAGTAAAGTGTGTATGGTGTACTTACGCAATGGGGTAGATGAAATTAAGGTGGTGATTCATACAAGAAGAAACCATCAAAAGAACTAAAATATTTCAAAGAGAGTATTATCTCAGTAGGATGAGGATTGATTAATTAACTTTTGAAAAGCTTCTCTGTTCTTTGTCTATTATGTATCTACCATTACCTGGGAATGGCAGTAGCTGCAGAAAGCTATGTCCAGTTCCTGTGTCCTCATCATATTATGACTCAATACACTTGCTAGGATCCAATTTTCTTCAGTGTTGGTGATTCAAATTTTCTTCTATTAACTCCTACTAACATTCTCATGACATAAAAGAGATGCCCCTAAGGAAATAAGAATTTAATATTCTATAAAAGAAGTTAATCTAAATTTGAAATACAAGATTTTATGATCTGCTGGCTCTAGTGCACCTAACATTTAGTCCTTTGATGAGATTATTCAGTTTCTTACCTTGAGGTTTCATAGGTATACAGTGATGTATTTTTCTACTCTTTGTAAAATACTCCTTTCATTGTACTCAGCATTGCATCAGTTTTTGTCAAGTCATATAGATGATTTTTTAATGAGTATCCATATACAAATTGAGCTACCTGTTTCTGGAACAGTTCCATTAATATTGTCATTATCCTAATTTCTAAGTATTTTGTGGGAAACAACATTATAACTAGCTGAATAACTTGCCTACCCTTCAAACAAAAAAATATATTTCCTAAAGAACATATTTAATAGTAGTAGTAACATAGCAGTAGTAAAGGCTTCTTTGTAAAAACCCAGAAAAACCTCCAGTCCTGTATACTTGATGGGAGGCCAGATAGTAGCTCTATTCTAACTGAGACTTTAAACATGATTTATTTTTTCATAAATTATTAATGTCTTCATAATTTGGAATTGGGACAGCAAAATGGAAATTCAAGAACATTATAAAAACCAATAACAGGTAGAAATAATATCTCATTTACTCACTTGCTAAGGCAGGGAAGTTTTCCCTTTGTAAAAATTGTTTTAGTGGCTGTAGTGCTTTTGTAAGATTACAGGTAGCAGACCTTGGGGCTGAACAAGGCTAGTGGATGGACCAATACTTTGAATAATCAGCATAGTTTGACTCCAATGCAGCTGGACCGTTTCTGAAAGTGTTTTTTTGTCTTCATCCATAGCATTCTACCTAATCTAGTGAAAGATGTCCCTGCCCACATCAGCAGCGTTGGAACTAGATGATCTTTAAAGGTCCCTTCCAACCCAAACTGTTCGTGGTTCTGTGATTTATATCAGAACTACTACTTTAATGGTAGAAACTAATCAGGGTATGTATTTATCATGAAATTAAATGACACTACCAATCTCTATCATTTTTATTGTTAGTTTTATATTTGTGGCAATTTCATTGTTTTCTTTTAATCTGAGAAATGTTTAATGCCTTGGTGAAATTCATGGGGATCATCCTCTGAAAAGCAAGGCAAAGCAAAGCAGAAGTTTTTGTGTCTTACTAAGTGATTTTAAAGGTTGCTTTTAAAGGAATCTTATCAATTCTGGTATCCAAATCCAAATATTTCTCATTCAAATGGTTTCATCTTGCATTATTTTACTACCACCACTACTGTTTCTAGTCATTTATTGAGCAGAGTGAATCTTACCAACTAAAATACATGGTACTGCTGTGAGATAACATGGGCAGGGATGCCTTTGGAATGGTATGTGAGTTGGATATATGGGAGGCGGGGGGTGGGCAGGAAAGGACATACTTTGGCACTCTGAAATTAAGATTTTGCAGAAAAACATACTAATATTAGAAACTGTATTTGTCCACTGCAAACACTAACTTTTGCAAGACAGAGATAAACGATGACATAAAGAATGAGAGAAGAAAAACAAAATAATGATGGATATTTCCAGCAATAACTGGAGCTCTTATCAGTTGTGACAGCCATGCAGTCCATGCATTGTGCCATTTAAAAAAACAATAAAGCCTCCAGTGAATGTATCTGCTGATTGATTGATACTCCTGAAGGCCCCATAGTACTTGAATCTAGTAAAAGTGGGTCAGCACAGTGATGCACACAGCACACCAATAAAAATAATTTGTTAAATGAAAGTGTTATGTCAGCACTTTAAATTTAAGAAACAATTCTTATCATGAGATTTATAGGTGACCACTCATAAAGAAATATATTTGATGCCAGATCTTGAAGAAACAAGATGACAACAAAGTGGGCAAAAAAATATTTACTCTTAATTTCATAATTACTGGGTGTTCTGCAACCTACAGGATAAGTGTTATCAGTTACGTTATTAAATGAACTTAGTAAATCATTTTCTTACAGTTTCTCTTTTGCATTTTGAAGAAAAAAATTTGTATTTTTTCCGGATTTTTCAGGACAATTAATAAGAGTGTTTTGGAAGCTATCAGACAGTATTTCAAAGTAGAGCTACCTGAATTGGTTTTCCTGAATTACTCCTGACAAAAAGGCTGACATTCTTCTGCAGATAAAGTGTTTGCAAATAACAGCATTGCTACTGATCTCCAGTTCAACTTTATCTTTTACATTCCATGACATTTATTAGATTAGCAGTTTTGAGACTGTAGATTGAAGGCGATATGAACAGGATCCATCCTTTTCCTATATGTAAATATGGTATTTATTCTATTCCTTTATCAACATCCCTACACCAAATTTCAGCACAAAAAGATAAGGCTAAGAGCCTTAACTTACCTACTTTCTGAGATTTTTTTTTACCAATACAAGCAATTAAATATAAATCTTAAGTCCTGGGCTTTCACATTTGTCTGGTTTTTCCTTCCACATTTGCACTTCAACATGATGTTTACTCTTCTTCGGAGAAAGGTGAAAGACTTTTTTACATTCTTGCTTGAATACATCTCTGCTATTGCTTCAAAAATGAACAGTAAAAGTTTCTTGATGTCGTGACATACACCATCACAACATACATTTGTTAAATGAAAAGTCTTGCTGTGCAGAAAAGAATTGTTTGAAATGCCAACAAGGGCAGGTTGAATAGAGGCTTTTCTTAAAAATTCCTCCCCAGAAAGAGATTTGGGATTTTGAAACAGGGCATGAAGGGCTCAGAAAAGTGTCCTCTGCAGGAATGGAGAGCGCATGTAACCCCTTCCTCCCTGTAAGAAGTCAGTGAGGCAGTGTGCCATGGCAATGCTGAAGGGGCTCAGCTAATTGCTGGTACTTTCTTCTGCAGATATTCCTTTGATAGGAAGTTTGAATTTCTGCTAAATGAAATTAGAGGTCTTGGAATGAGCATTGTTGACTCCATCTCACTTAAACAGTCCTGCCCTTCTAGTTCACTAGGAAATTATTTGAAAAGTATGAAGGTTGTGATCATGGCTCTTTTGTCAGGCAGCAGTTGATTAAAAACGGTCATTAACTATCTTGAATGAAATATTGCTGATTCCCAGAAGAATTAACAAACCCATGGTACAGTTTGCTGTGTCCATCTAATACTTGTCTTTGTTCATGAATGCTAGGGCAGCCAAATAATAAGAAGGAAACATTCCAATGCTGACAAATCCTATAAACTGTTGGCCAAGTGTTGTGGTTTCAGCCAAAATCACTGCAACCGGACCGACAGATGGCCCTTGCCCCCCCCCCACCCCCCCCCCCCC
>JAOXNG010000001.1:99446167-99459327 GCA_028566535.1 Scolopax minor
CAGTTTGCTCCACAATATGCTGTTAATTTCAGAGAGTTAGAGGAGGCCTAACTAAAATGCAAAATTACAGAACACAAAAATGGTTCGGTTTTACCTCAAACTGGGACAGCAAGTTATGCTGGTTTTTGACTGTAATTCAATGAAGAGTTATGAAAGTAAAAGAAGGAAATAGAATGCTAAAGTGATTTAAACTAAACAAGGCATCTGTCTTTTAGCGCTCTGTCAAATGGGGCAGAAACACAGGTCTGTGAACATACAACCACATTGTATGCGAATTCTGTCAATCTCCTTGCTTAAAATGAATGGAAGCAGCAGTAGCATACTTCCCATATGTGAATTATATTAGACATGGTAATCAAGTCATTGTAAGTTAAGGTATCAGGTTTTAATTCAGCAATGTTATCTGTAAGAAAACAAATTGGCCTTTGGGATGAAACTGAAAGATGAGGTGTCAGAGAAAGAGCTCCATTCTGGCATATACTATAGTTTCTCCTCAAGGGTGGCAATTTGAAGTAATGAGTAGTCCTTGCTGAATGACCTTGTACAGCTGCTGCACTGCCTATTCAATCTGTAACTCACTTTACATCAATTGCACTTTTAGTACAATTAAATGTGCCATCATAAAGCCCCAAAAATGGACAACACAATCTCTGCATATGTTCATAGGTATTTAGCCGGGGACTGGGATGGTGGCAGAAGTCCATCTTAAATCTTCTGTTCATGCCAAAGTGCAATTTGTTGATTGAAAGATGCTAGCTGGTAGAGCCGGAAGAGGATGGCAGGAGTTGCTTAGCATGCACAGAAACACACAAAAAAGAATTTGAGAGTGGAATGCATGCTTGAGCCAACTTCCTGCTAAGAGGCCACCTGGATGGTGGCATGAAGAGCAAACTGCCCTTTCCCTCCCCACACCCACAGCCTCATCCTAGGCAATTTAAAATCCTTTACAGCGTAACATGAGTAAAAAAATGCTGCCATGTTGACAGCAAAGAGACATGCTTGCTTTGTCAGAATAATGATATCAAAGTAAGAATATTTTGGACAGTTTGTTTTCATGTGAGTTCTGGTAGAATCAAAGTCCTTTTTTTAATGCATACTTATCATTTGGTACATATGATAAAGAAATTAAATCCACGCTAACCAAAGTGACCACCACCCTGCAAGAGGATCTTTGAGGATGGAGTGTTTGGAAGGATTTCCCTGGAGCTGCTCTATGGAAATGCAGACACTTTGATCACTGAGATGCTGTTTCTCCTGGAGGCACTTCCTAGCTGACTGTCCCCTGCCACCACCTTACTATCAGTGGTTTGCCCACAGCAGAAGAGCAAGTACCCATCTCCTCCTGGTCCCCTCTCACCCTCTCTGTGCATGCTACAGCCATGCCTTGGAAACAGGAAGATCCATCTACCTGGAATCTGGCAAGACCCGGGGAAGAAGCTGAGACAGCAATTTAGAATAAGTAACAATAAATCAGTGAACAGTATTTAGAAAGGTGTATTCCTATTCAAAAATGGGGGAAAAAAAATAAGAAGGAAATTAGATCAACATTAGTGCTGATCCAGCAAGTAATAAGAGTTTGAAACTTTTAGCTATAGAGGAGAAAAACTCATGCCAATTTTGCATGAGCTTTTTGGGGTTTTTTTTTTTTGAGCAACTACTAGACAAAGATAAAAGCATGGATGTTGGTGATTCCCAAGTTATTCATAATATTGTTCAAGTAATAAATTTAGGAATAGTTTCAGCATTTTGTAGAGACAAATAAAGGAGCAGTGGAAATTTTCTCCACTGAAGTCTATACCAAAATTCCTCTATGACCCTGCATTTTGGCTGAAGTTCATTGCTCAGAACCTGTTTTTTCAAAATTATTTACATGTGAAATAGTTGTTTGTGATTGCATTAAGGCCAAATTCTGCTGTGTAACAGCGGAGTCACTTTATTTCATTTGCCTTTACACATTGAGACAACCTATTCTGAATCAGTGAGTAAACAAATGTAAGAGAGTAAAATATTTCTGCTACTTGCAATGTACAGTGAAAAACTGTATTAAAATTTCCTTTAAATTATCTTGCCTTTTTCTGTGTTTTAATGTATTTTGATATTTTTGAAACTGTTAATTTACAGAATGGATTTTTTTGTTGTTGATATTTGGTGAAAGCATAAAAGCAAAATTTTACATCTATATAATTTTCTACATTATGGTAGGAGAATATGAAAAATTCCTGTACTAAAGAAGAATCTATTTGAAACCATCTTTTGGAATATTAGCTGTTAGGGTAAGTTATAAAATTTTGTAACAAAGAACCTCAGTGTAATTGTGTGAGCTTCCCTGGAAATATTAATTTAAAGATCATGTGCATTTCTATCTATAGGTAGCCTTAAGGAAAGCTGACTCTTATGTAGTCAGTCTAAACATGCATCATCTACTGTTGTTGCTCCAAATTCTAATTAGTTGCCTGTGACCTGATCTGCAAAGAAGCTGCACAGCTGTAACTCCTGTATGCTGTGAGAGCATTTGGAAATCCAGGATATATTACCAAATATATATATTTCAAAATTGGTAGTAATTTACATTTAATCTTTAATTGTAACAGATTATACCTTTGGTTGTAAGGCTCTACAGCTGCCGTATAAGCAGCTTTGACCACAATGAAGGGATCTTGGACCAAAGCCATTCTATGTGAAATGCAGTTTCACAGTTATGTGTGGAGCCAATATCCAGCTGATTCTGGTTACAGCAATGTTTCTGATACTGAGTTAATCCAAAATAATCCCAACAGTAACTTGCACTGCTTATACATTATTTAGGATACAAATGGTCTCAGATCATTTCAGGCAATTTTATTAATGTTCTCACATGTTTCAAATGTTGGGATAGCCTGCTAGGAGAAAGACACAAACAGTTTATGTCCTCACTCAGGAAATCGTTTATTCCTTTCTCTTCTGTTCTTTCATTCCTCATCTCTTAGATTCAAGCATTTGAAAAAGGGACCTTTCCCTCCTACCCACAATTTTCTTGCTAAATCATAAATAATGGATCATAATTGAGCACTTTGAAGTACTGTTATTGGCTGGCAGTGTCATCTCTAGTATTTATCTTGTCTAAATTTCACTATTTGAATATGTGGTAAATCTGAGACTCGGGCCTGGGAACAGCCTAATCTTTATGATCTTGTTTACTAAGAGTTCAGAGGTACAATCCCAGTTTTTTCCTCTGTCATATCTTAAGAACTTCCTTTTTCCATGTTGTAAATTTTGCAAGACTAAATTCGTTCTGTCTCTGGAATAAGATTCTTAGTACAGTCTGATTTTCAAAATTCTCCTCAGTTATCAGTTGTCTCATTTGCAATGCTTGTGGCAAAGCCAACACATGGACTTCTGGGATTAATTTGAATTCAGTAAGCTAGCTGTAATCAGCCATCCCTGATCATTGTGGTATATAAATTCTGTGGGATTTTAGTACATCATTTTGATCAGTGGGTATTTTAATTCTTTAGAAAATGGACTCTGCCTGTGTCTCAAACGGATAGTCCAAAAAAAGCCTGTGTGCTCCAAGATGAACCTATGTGTTCACTAGCATCCAAATTTTTTTTTGGATGAAAGTAAATCATAGTTACATTTAAACATGTAAGTATATCATACAGAAAGCAGAAAGCTTATAGATGTAAACATAGCCAGGCTGATTAAAGGTTTTCCATTAAAATTATCATTACTATTCATTTTTACTTGTACAAAGTCTGGTTTTATTGGAAAGCTTTTGCTTTCCATTTAAGAAACAAAAGTTTGAAAACTGAAGTTTGGATATCATCAGAGTTGTGATTTTCTTATGTCACCCTTTTTTTCTCACTCCATCAGATAGTGTCTGACATCAATCACAATTGCCTAATGTCCCAAGAAATAGTTGCCTCCTTTACAACCAGAGGAGGAAACTAAGGTGTGTGTAGGAATTCTGATAAAGGAAGAAACTCGTGACATGAGGCACCTGAACAGGAACTCTTATGAAATAACTATAGGCATTCCTAAATTAAAACATTTAGGGTTATGGGATGAATTATAGGACCTTTTTGTTCTTTTTGTCTAAAGGCTTAAATGGAGAATTACAATAAAAACAAACTTTATTGTCTGCTGAGATTTTCTCTGGGTGGTAAAACACCCTTGTTTTCAGGGATGATATGAGATAGAAAACAATTGGGATGGCTTCCAGACAGGAAAACTAAGGACAGAGTTATTTTCTGTGCACTACTACGGGCCACTTTGACAACATGCTGTTTCTACACAGAATACCCTCCAAAGGGTCAAAATAAGTCACATGGAAAGAAAAAGAACTAGAATTTTGTGGCTAGATCAATTATATTTCCTTTGGTTTCTTACCTGGCTGATCCTACCAGTAGCATATGTTGTTCACAAGGTTAAGCCATATAGTTTTGTATTGTAGATGGACATGATGAGGTAAGCACTGGTTCTTGCTTTCAGTTATTTTAAGTAAGCAGTGTGTAGTACAGTTGTTAGGTAACAGTAGTAGGCTCTGATCTATACCCATTTTAAAAAAAAAAAAATCAGTATTCATTCACGGGAAAGAAACGTTTCAAGGACTAACTAATATGAGTTTCTGTAAGTGTTAGTGATAGATATGCTTGTAATAAAAAATGTCTTGTGAAAATGAAAGCGAAAGTTGAAAAAAAAAGCACTAGATTGCTGCAAACAAAAGTGAAAATATGTTCTTAAAGTGAATTACAAAAATGTTCTCTCTAAAAGCCTGTATAGTTTTAACATTTTTTTTCAGAAGTCTGTTTTTCATCTTCTTGCTTTTTCTTCTTTTTTCTTGCATCACTGTGGATGCTTCACACCTCTGAAGTAATGCATACAGATTTTCACAAGTATGCAGTGGACTTCCAACTTCAGACCTTACATTTTCCCCATCTAATAACTTTTCAGTAAGTTGGTAAAAGTTGACTGAAGCCAGCTGGCATGTCTCTATTTTCATACTGTTGTTCCTTACTACTGGATAAGAAAAGTCAGTTTAAACTTGTGACGAACTTTTGTGTCTTTCTTCAGCTTCCATTACATGATAGTAGTGTAATAATAATAGAAAATATTTTTCTACAGGAGGGCAAGAGGGTTGTTTTGGTTTGTTTTTTTTATATGCTGACTCATCTGTTCATTCTAAAAACAGTTTGTAATAAATGCACGAGTTGACATGACAACAAAAAATGTAATTTATTGTAAAGCCCGGCAGGAGCTGCCTCTTATATGCATTTTTAAGTTCACATGCCAGGCAGACTTAAAAACAACCCCCATAGAGCCTTGCTTTCTGGACAGTTTAGATAAAAAGTCAGTTCCTTCATAGGTGACCTGTTGGACTAGTGTGGGTACAGCATATAAATGGTTGTAGGCAATGACACATCAGTCAGTCATGCTGCTGACAGCTTGACATGGCACCCTTGTCCCTCATCCTGCAGATGCTTAACCACCTGCAGCTAAAGTTATTGTAGGTGGTTTTCAGTGCACAGGCAGGGCAGGACTCTAGCTCATGACTCTGATTCAGTTGCAACATGTCTCAGCCACTTTGCTGCCAGAACACAGACGAGGCAGCTTCAATCTCTACATATTTTCAGTTTGATCAGTAGCCAAAGTGTGCTTATTATTATATTTTGACCTGCGGAAGAGGACTAATTATTCCTTATATTATGTACTGCAGGATATAGACAGTAAACATGCAAAGTTTTATGATTTACATGCAGACTAAATGTGTGTTATGGTTTGAGAAACCCACAACAATTTATTGTCATTTGGACAATTATTCTGTCACCCAATGACCCTTTCCCAACTGGGAAGGGGAATGGGGGAAAAAAGGGTTGAAATGCAAAGAGTTAATATAATAATTAACATTAATAACACTAAAGAACCAATACTAAGCCCAATACCAACATAAAATATACAAGGATTTCAAACAGCCAATTTGATCAGCAGGAAGTTGTGCACTCCCAGCAGTGGACAACAAACACACAGCTTCAGGAGGAAGGGAAGGCCTCAGCAGTCGGCCACCAGAGCAAGAAGTTCTCAGGATCACAGCCAATCAAAGAGACTAAAAAAATCCTCAGCAAACTTTCTAATTTGTATTGAATGTGAAGTTCATGGTATCAAATAATCCTGTTGGCCAGCTTGGATCGAGTGCTCAGATCTCACTCCTCCTCATCCCCGTACCTGGCTAACTTGAAAACACTGAGACCTTGAAACCCACATACTGTAGTTGGTTATAAAGTAAATACCATCACAAATTCAGATGCTAGATTTCTTCTAAAAGTACAGTTTTCCCAGGCACTGGCAGATAAATTAGTCCTGTGTTTCTCAAACAGGACAATGTGCTATGCAAACATTATTAAGTAATAATTTTTTTCACCTTAGTTTTTCAACCCATTCCCATCTTTGTTGGATTAAATGGCTGCTGTTTTGGTAATGATGATACTTAAGACAGCACTGAGTTCTTTAACCAAGAGAGTCATGTTAAGGAGTATAGCTCATACTTTAAAGAAAGTAATGTCTCAGCGACTCTGAAACTTATGAAAAAACATCAATCCAGTGGTGTATTAATCTCAGCACCTACTTTGTGTGATTATAAAAATCCACAGGCAAAGCAGATGTCTCTAGGGTAACCACTCACACAGATGGGCTAATATTTAAGCTTGTTCCATTTTTGATACAACTAACTCCCTGCAGACATTCCATAAGTTTTCTTGCAGTGGTTCCCTCCACAGGATCTTTTCCTGCAATCGTACCGATGTCTTGAAGTCTCTTCATTCCTGCATTTCCCCTCACTCAATGCACATCCTGCAGCCCTCACTCTTCCTCCATCGCAGAACATGGATAGCAAATGGTGCAGAGAGGACTCTGGTTTCTGACCATCCTAGAGAAGAGCAGTTTGTTCACCAATGAGTCTGCCCCAGGCTGGAGAAGCAAAACAAACCTCTCCTGGGGAGCCACCTAAATGTGTATACCTGTCTTCAAGAAATTCCCACATTTTGCTGGCCTGTCTGCCAAGCAAATTACCTTCTGATCAACTAGCTGGCAGTCCAAAGAGAGGATGTGCAGTGGTTTGCTAACTGCATGACTATGGGGGTAGCATACGCTACCTCAGTCTCCAAATTAGCTGAAAATTTAGTTTGTGTATTATACATAGAATCATCATTTTATGTTTACTTGTGTATGTGACTCCTGTGACTTCATGCATGGTTAGCACTTTGCCAATTTATGATAACAGTTGCTGAATATGTGCAAAAGGACTCTACGTTGAATAAATCTAGTGCATCTGAGGTATACCAGTGGTGCCACAGATTGTGCAGATCCACTTATCACCACTGCACAGAGACAGAAAGATCAAATCCAAAAAAAAAACCCAGAATAAGACTCTTCATCAAGTTACTAAGTACAAAACCAAGCCATGCAGCAACCCTGCTCTCCTCATATATTCATTGTCTATTTCTGTTGATTATAATACAGAAGAGTAGTTGTACTGGATCACATTGTTTGTCCTCCTGCCTCATATTCTCTCTCTGGCAGTAGCCAAAATCTGAAGATTAGAGATGAACAAGAGAATGAAAAAAAAGTTTAGAAGACTCATTCCCCGAGTACTCACCTACCTTCTGGCAAGTTGTACTTTGGAGACTTCCTTGCCCGGTAGCAGTTTAATAATTTATTGTTAAATGCATCTTAAAAAGAATCTATACCAACCCTTGGCAAGGAACTCTGCAGCTTAATTTCACATTTTATTAGGAATCACTTCCTTTTAACTTCATTTGATGCTGTCTAGTGTTTGTGCTGCAAGAAGCAATAATCGCTCCTTATCATTCAAGATTTAACCTTCTATTGCATCTTCCTTTTCAGATTGGAAAGCCCAAATCTTTTCTGAACCCAGAAGTCATTCCTCAACTTCAATTTACTAACTGTGGTAGATGTTTTCTGAACCCTATCCTGTTCTAATATATAATGTTTGAGATAAGGGTACTAAAATTACTCACAGTATTCAAAATGTATTTGAAATTTGGACCTGTGCTGTGGTAGTGTGAAGTTCTGTTTTGTTCTCTTTTCCTTTCTTTGTAATCCCTAACATTTCATTTAATCTTTTTATTACAGTTAAGCATAGATCTGTCATTTTCATAGATCTATGTATTATAACTCCAAGATCTTGCTCTTTGCTGGAAATAGTTAGCTCAGAGCTCATTTTCCGTATGAAATCAGGGTTTCTTTTCCCTAATGCATCACTCTCTTCTGAATTTCATCTGCCATTTTATTATCCTGTCAGTCCTTCAGTAGTTTTTCACAGTTAGCCTTCCTTTTCTATAACCCTGATAGGTTTAGCAAACTTTCTCATCTCACCAGATCATTCATGAACATCTTAAACAGCACAGAATATGCAAGATATACAGCAGGAGGTTCCTGGTAACTTTGTTCCACTGTAAACAAAACCAGCATTTATTCCTGCCCACTGTTTTCTAACTTTATCCATCTATCTATCCATGCAAAGAGCTTTGGTGAGGGACTTCTTCAAAGTTTTTTAAGAAATCCATATAGTCTATATTAAATGCATCTCCCTTAACCATATGTTTGTTGAGACTTTCAAATATCTCCAATAGGTCATGAAGCATGCCTTCCCCTTAAAAAATCCCATAATTACTCACCCCTGGGAGATCCCAGGTATCTGGGAAGCCACTAACCAGAATACCAAGCAGTTCCGTGCAAGGGCTCACACAACTTCGAGGAGCAAAGATTAGAGCCCTAGAGCCGTGGTGGTGAGCAAGGGTTAGAGATGGGTAACTCCACTTACGGAGTTACCCAACCTCATGTATCCCCCAGGGCTGGGATATTATAGCATCACTGAAGGTTAACTGCAACTAAACCCCCGCAGGCTTGCCAGGTTGCCCATCGGCAGAGGTGGAGGCACAGGAAGCTGCAGGATTTATGCTTCTGGGGCTGCACCCCACTCTCCAGCTGGAGAGCCCGGGGGGCAGCCCCACTCTGCTCGGCTTTGTGCCTCCCACTCATGCAAGAGGAGCTACATCTCTCAGCAATCTGCAGTGCAGATCTCAGAAGGGCTGTGTAGTTTACCAAACTGCTGTGTACATGCACAAGCAGTGCGTTTGAGATCATGTCTCCAAAGATTATTACATTTCTGTCAGCTTCTTACTTTGAAGTACATGTCTTCAAATGCAAGGAATGACTTCCACTTTTGTTGTCCCAAAAAAAAAAGCTTAAAGTACACTTTCTCTGAGAGTTTTTTCTCTTACTTCATAAAACAAGTTGTTCATAAACCAAATTCCAAACAAGAACTATGTTTATGAAGTGTTATATTTTTTGAGTCCATTCATAAAAATATTAAAAATAAAAGGAGACCTAATTTAATTTCTTATTCTAATAAATCAAATTTCATGTTCTTATATTCTGAAATTAGAAAGGTATATCTACTTGCTTTTTTTTTTTTAAGCGGAAAGTGGAAAACAGCAATCTGGCTTCTACTGAGGGTTTTTTCCATAATGCTGCTTTATATGTAAATATGTGTTATTCATAGAGAAAAGACATTGCATTCACTTATTACCTTAATGAGAGAAGAAATTTAGATGGCTTGGTAACAACATACATACATATAAAAAGTCTTTAAACTTATGAACTGATTATGTAAAATATTAAATGTTTCAGGCACAGTGTATATATGACACTTGAAATAGAATTAAGTTAAATGAATATTTCAATTCTGTATTTATCAAAACAACAATTGTCTTTACAAATTATTATTTATTCTGAACCATAAAGTGTCTATGTTCTTAAACATATAAAATTTTCTTAATTATTTTATCAAGCTGATTAAACATTGAAATATATCAACTATTTTCTTCCTTGCTAGTTCCAATTACTTGAGAATGGTAATAAATGTCCCTATCAGTTATTTTATATTACTTTTGTATTCAGGATTGTGTGCTTACAAAGCCAATAGTGGTTATAGTTATCTTGGAATCTACAGCACCATGCTTGTTTTTCTACTTAATTTAAAAGGAAACAAGGAACATCTTTGAAATTGGTATGTATATTTTATACAAGATTATACTTGATGGGAGGTTCCGATGCAAAAGATTGCATTATGAAATGTTTAATGCATTGTTTTAAAGATATGATGGTAATGTCAAAGTTTATAGAATACAGTAGGGCTAGTGTGATTGCCATTTTAATAAAAAAAAATAAAAGCAGTAAGGTCATTTTGTGAGTGTGGGTTAAAGGTGAGAAGTTTCTATGGTTGAAGAATGTTTTATAGGCTTTTCTCTATTTGTATGTATTTATGAGCAAAATTCATTAGCTTTTATGTCAGTGCAGTTATTGGTGTGTAGATATGATTGTGTGGAAGACATAGCTTAAAGATAAAATTTATGCACAGATATAGACAGAGACTAATATATAGAGAGATATTTTAAATATACAGTTGCACACATCACAGCTATATTCCTTCCAGTATTCTGTTGTGCAGCTCCACTGACCTCCGTGCTTGAGGGACAAATTAAGACCATACAATACACATGATGCTTTCAGCTGAAGAGGTGCATTAGCAGAGATGAATGATGTGTTTGAGAAAGCACTGAGCAATTTGAGAAAGCACTGGTCCTAGGTGTGGAAGAGCAACATTTGTCTTTCTGATCTCTGGAAAAAAAACAAAAAAACCAAAAAAAACCAGGAGGCACCTTGTTTCTCAGGTCTGTCTTTCCAGTCTAGCCACTGAGAAGAGATGCAGAATATGGACCAGAAGGCTGAGGTCATGACACTTTTAAGATTCACCATTTTATAATCTTTAGAAGAAATGTAATTGCTAAATTTCTCTTGTAGAATTTTGTTGTGTTCTCTAAGGTCTTCTTTCACTGTTGGAAAAGGTAATAGTGCAGTATTTTTTTTTTGAAGAAAGGGAAAGTCATCTGTCTCTGGGTCTCTGAAGAAGCAGCACTAAAAGACAAAATCACATACAGCCCCTGAGGGTATTTTTTTGAGCCTGAGTGGAGCACCAAAGAAAGTGTGGGGTGTTCAGTGAATTTAGACACCTAAGCAGGGTGCTCTGAGTCTCCATCTGGAGGCACTATGTGTGTGCAGGATTTCTAGAGGGTCCTGATGTTCCCACCTTTAGATGCTCCCATTGAAATGGATGCCTAAAGTAACTGAGTAGATGATCTGAATAACCTGATAAAATATAATTCGAATTGACCAGCAAGTGAGGATTGATAGTAAACTCAAAGCTGTTAAAGTTAGAGGAGTTCCTTCTCAGGGCAGCCAAATCCTCCCTTGTCAGGCAGAGACAATGAATTAATTATCAAACCAGCCTTACTTCATCAAAATTTTATGCATTTATTCAAAGGGGTAATTTTTGGAAGGACATTTCAGAGGAAGATCAATTTGCATAACATGAGCAGTTACAAACCCAATTACAATATATCTGACCACCCATGTCATGAGTAGTTAAGTCAACACCACCAATACTTTGTGATCACAATCATTAATGAAGCATAGAAAATTCTAACTAATGGCAAAGTTAACATGATGGCTCAGCAAATTATTGCCATTGATGTGGGTTCCTCAAAATGATAACAATTGTGTTTTAGGATGAAAAACTGCAATACATAAATGGCCAATTTGTTTTCATTTTTCTTGTCCATAAGGTTATTGGCACAAAATTATTCTGTGCAAGTAGAATAATATTTTTGAAAACTATTATGAAGTTACTCTGTATGATTTATTTTGTTGATATTTTTAAACTTACTTTTTGATCACATTTTACTAACCCTTATTTTTTGAACAGTGTATATAAAGAACTAGTAGATCTGGAATGCACACACCCCAATTTGGCAGGACTCTTTCATAGACGTGCTAAGATAGCATCCTCTAGATGTCCTTTAAGGAATTGCTACATGTGTGGAGGACTTTTTTTTCCTATATCAAAGTTCCCCTTAGTGGTTGCTGTGTTTCAGTGGTTGCTTTGCACAGATTTCACCCTATGTTTGAGTGCAGAGGGGCTTGAGAAAATTACCTGTTGTAGAATATTGTAAGATGAATGTGACAGAAACAAAGATCATTGCCAATTATTGAGACATGGTTCTGAATTAGAGGATCATACTGTTTGATTTTGTTTGTTTGCTTGCCAAAAAAACTTTAAATATCCTATGTGAATACACTAATTTCTCAAACTTTACAATCAAACTCCAGACTCGCAGCTGAATCTCAAAGTGTGATATTGGGCAAAGATAATTATTTTTAAAACTTGAGGATTTGAAATAGGAAAATTTACTTAATGATAATAGTAAAAGAAGCTGAACAATTTTTTGAGTTATTCCAATGGAAAAATATGTCAGCAATATTGCAATACCAATGTCTAAACCTGTTGGGGCTTAACACCCATGTATACCTAAATAAGTTGTCAAACTGAAAGTTGTCTGAATTCTTGAGTTCTGCTTTTGTGCATGCTCTGGATTGCCTCTGTTTTGACAGCATTAGGAACCTTGGAGATATAGTGTGATTTAACTCAAGTCTCATTTTGAGGATCAGGCACTTAAGAGTTAGACCCTGAAGCACTCAGCTCTACACCACTAATATATTGCGTGGATATGAGCCATTATTTCTTACAAGCAACTACCTAAGCTGCTGGGTATTTTCTCTCTGTAGAATTTCTGCAGTGCAGGGGACTATTTAAGGATAGATAAAAGCTTATTTCAGAGGAAAGCTGAATGTAACAAACTTACCTTTCTGCTTGGGACTGAGTTAAACAGAAGGCTCTCTAATCAGACAGTACATCAAATGATATCAAATAGTATCAAACGATACTCTTCCAGCTCCCAGCAGTATTCAGTAGCATGTTAGTTAATAAGACATGTTTTCTGTGTTTCTTGCCTGAATGTCTGTCAACTTCCTAGCTTTTTGGAGGCCACAGAATTTTTGTGGTCCTCTCTAGAAAATGACCAGTGCAAACTCTGCATGTGTCAGCAGGTAACCTAGACTTTGACCCTTAGACAAGAAGAGGTTATGGATCCCTTCCCTTCCCTTCCCTTCCCTTCCCTTCCCTTCCCTCCCCTCCCCTCCCCTCCCTTTTCACTTTCCATAGACACACATTGATTATTAGACTGTATGGACCCCCCTCCTTTTCC
>JAOXNG010000001.1:99474255-99488157 GCA_028566535.1 Scolopax minor
TTTTTGTATAAATGCACCGTTTAGTAAGGCCAAGGTTTCTCATGGTGACAGTCAAAATAAGAATACTGAAGGGAACTTGTATCTTTGCATGAAGATAACTGTCTTTGTCATACACTTAGACACACAGACTGCTCCCATAGACTGCAGCTGAGGGGACTGAAAAGGATGCTGTAAGTCAAAAGACCTTTTCATATTGAGGAATTCCGTTAACTGTGGCAGCGTCTCTTTTCTTTGTTTTTTAAAGGATGACTGCCTTACATCATTAACAAGATTTGCAGCAGCTCACTGGACAGTTTCATCTCTTTCGGCAGTACAGGGTCACTTTTGTACTCTCTTAGCATGTAAGTTCACCACCTTATTCTGGTTTTTACATATGTACACGTATAGTTTGATGCTTACAGAATGATTCTTGATTACAAGAAGATGGTTTTATGTAGTGGTTTTAATCAATAGACCAAGAGCTGGTATTTTCACATGTGCACCTATGCATATTTGATCCTACCGTGGAAGAAAAAGACATTTATGTTGTTCTGGAGTTCCAAGATATGTTTCAAGAGAAGTGTGGGTATTTTGCTGTGAAGGAGTTCTGTGGATGCTTCCCAGCATTTATGTTGCTGCTTTTAGAAAGGTACCTAGAGCAAAGGAGAGAGAAGCGTGGTCCTTCATAAAAGAAAAGTGATACACTGGAACTTGAAAGAGGAAGAAATTAAGTTGAATATAGTATTGAAAGGAAATAGGATACTTGCAGAGATGTGTAATACATCTGCAAACTTCTTTGCCTTTGAAAAGTAGAATCTGTGATAATACAAGACTTAGTATGTAATGTCATATATTAGTTGAGAATTTTAATGGGAGCAGCCAAGAAGTTCAAGAAGCATTTTCAGACACAGATGAAAAATCTGAAGTTCAGCCTAGTGTAGGTGTTACCCATGAGAGGAATATTCTGAAAGGGTATTACTAAATGGAATGGTTTTAATATTTATGGTCAGTAGAGCAGGGAAACTTTTAAAGTGTGTTCCTATACTGAAATGACTAACAGAATTGATTCCAACTACTTCAGCAAACAGTTGGCATCTTTATGGGGAAGAACTGAATTGACATCAGTTTGTAGCAGTAATGATTGAGCTGTTTTCTGTGTGAAGCAGAAGAGAAAATATTGCTAGATATCTGACTGGAACTTCATAGTGTATGGTCTTCTACATGCTTTGCTTTTCTTTGAAAACTGGAATCGATGTTTCGTCAACGCTCTTCTTCCCTCCAGCTGACAGAAGCAATTGTGCTGCTTTTATTTTTATGAAGGAGAACTGTTTGCTATTTTATTTTTCAAGGCTAGAAATCAGGAAAATTATTAGCCTTCGATCTGTCGGTATCTATGAACCATTTATACATAACTTTATTCAATAAAAGCTTGGGTTTGGAAGTCCCTTGCCCTGGTCACAGTTTTGATAGAAGCATATTTTTGACTTTCAGGTTGAGTTCTGTGTCTGTATGCTTACAAAAGTAAAAGCATTTCGAATCTTGAATAGTGGTGAAATGTTTGCTAATAGAAATAGCTTCAAAATGTCACAGATCTTCAGCTGTTAATTTTCTGGCAGCAAGGCAGCACTCCTCAGTTGAAGTATTTCTAAGCTTCTGTGATACGACTACTTGTTACTGTAGTAGTGTTTTTAAACTTGGTGGCTTAATGCTTATAGCTACATGGTAAAACTCTTCTCAAAGTTGCAATTTGAACTCTTTTATTGTAAAACAGATTTTACTGCTTGGAGTAAAGAAGTTTACAACTGTTCCTTGATTGCTGTTCTACATAGATTTAAACATTTTCAAAACACTTATGTTTGCTTTCAGATGGAGTTTACTCCATTACTTGGAATTTATTAACTGTGTGAATTTCTGTTGACAGCTGGAGTGCTTTGGTTAATATTTTGTGGTTACTGTGCCCAGTTCCATATAACAGTGAGTGGACAGAATATGTAGGATGTCAGATATGACTTTTCCTCCATTCCTGTATTATTTAGAGTTGTATTAATAAATAAAAGAGATAAAATAACCAAGCCATAGAGGCAAGGGGGAAATTAGTTTTCCAATGAGATTTTAAAAAGAGATGAAGATCCAATGAAACAGAGAGATAGAGGAAAGTGCCAAATTTAAAGAATTAGCACTATGATCTTGTTAATTTTTCTGTCAGTCTTTAGCTACCTTTACTTAACATAAACAGGAAATGATGTTCCTTCTTAAAATCTAATATTAAAACAAACACCACTATTTCTTTGAATCTTGATTAAAATGAGGCATCCTGAATTTGAGTAGTAAAATACATAAGAGACTTTGAGGTAAATGACTTGATAGGAGTAATGTGATGATTTAAGACTATCAGTGAGAAATATTTTGAATGACAGAATTATTTTTACAAAAATTAATGTGGAAAATTGTAAACAAGAAAGTAATTTTGTCTTTCAGAGTTCTTTGCATACAGTAGCATTCCTTATTTTAAAGCAAACCTATCTTTCTGTCTAGAGATACGTGCACTATATTATTATAACAAAAGTATAGAAGAATATATGTACAATAGATTACATATTCTGAAGTTTGATGGCAAAAAGGTGTGGCACTCGGTGCATGTACAGAGGTATGAATTGATAGCCTTGCCATTTTTTTCCAAACTTTTTGAGGAACAGTTAATACACTGAAGACCAGCACAGGAATAGCACAGTCCTGGGAGCCCTGGGAATGTATCAACCTCACTTTTGTGAATGTGCCTGGGTTGTTTCAATCCAGCTTTTTTTTCCCATGTGAACTGCCAGTGTAAGGTGTGTGACTTATCCTGGTTTAGGATAACAGATGTTCCTCTGTGTCTTTTCCTGTTACAGAGATATTTCATTATGATCTTCTCATAGTAGTTCAATTCTGCTCAGGCAGTATCTGACCCTACTTGGGTGTTGGCTGGAATCTAACCTAAATGAACAGGAGCCTTACACATTCTCATTAGACAAGATAAGGACATTTCTTGTAAGAAGCCACAACATATAGATCAGACAATCCTCTGAATTTCTGGGTGACATTTTGGAAAAGTGGAGTAAAATTAGTGATTTCTTTTCTATATCCCTATGCCTATTTCTGTGAGGTCTGCACACCATGCATGATCTTCATTGACCCTCAACCTCCCTACTATTTGGCTAAACTGCTCTAGTCTTTCCCCCTCTATTTTTTGCATAATGTTTAACTGAGTTAGAAGGATCACATTATGTTACAACTTCCCTATTTCCCTTAAGTACCAGTATTTTCTTGGTTCATATTTTGCCTTTATCTTAAACTTTTAAATAAAGAAGAATAATATATGTACCAGCTCCAATCCACAGAAGGCTGAAGAGAGCCTACAGACTGTGTCACATTCTTCATGAGCAGGTATAGTCCATTGGGTACTGTTATGGCTGAATTGTTAGCATATGCTGGGGTTTTTGACGGCCATATTCTTTTTTTTTGTTGCTATACTTACCATAGCATGCTTGATACCCTTGAAAGCTTCCTGACTAAATTTTAAAGTCAACATCTGTGACACGGGGAATAGGGAAAAGCTTATAAGAACAGAGATGAGCATATGAGCATTTCAAGTGCCTGGCCAGTCAGTAAGTATACTCAGCATTAGATGATCAGCTGGGCAATTTTTAGCCAAATGCTAATCAAACTCTCTTAAAACAAACACTTTGCTTTTGTAATGCTTTTTTCAAGTTATTTGAGGCATAAGTAGAAATAAGCTGTCTACAACTAAAATGTTTCTGATGTGACTAGAAGCAAGAAATGTAGGGCTCAAGCCATAATAAATTTTCATTACATTGTCAGCACGTACTCATAAAAACAAGAGCACTGAGTAATTTGGATGTATAAGAGGTTTTGGATAGTAGTATTAATCAGACTTTGTATTTGACCATAGCTGCAGGAACAGATCAGCATGTTGTGGCAAGGTGTCAGGGCTCCAAGGAAGAGCCTCTGGCATTCTCAGCTGTTCAGAGCTCCCAGGAAATGAACCACGTCGGGTGAATGTTTTTAAAAACTAATAAATATAAATGTGCTTTGGGAGATTATCATTGAAATGAAATCTCCTAGCTTATTTTAGTACAGTGAGTGATGTTAAACAATCTTCTCAGTTTTCTATTCTGCTGTTATTAACCTAGTTTCCCAAATTAAGAACTGTAAAAGCCTTAGATTCTAAAAAGAGAAAAAAATAGGTCTCAGAACTGTTGAAAGCGAGAGTGAATAATTCTGAGACTCTCTGACAGATAAAATTTTTGCCTTCAGGAAAGAACTTAAGGACCTTGCAGCAGCCATTATTAATGACACTGATATAATTACTATTAGGAGAAAAAGAAATCTGGCCTCTAAATATCAATTACATGCAGCAAAGGGTTTATTAAAGCATTTCTGAGCTAGGCCTTCTCCATTAGGTGCCCAGTTTGGCTAGTGTCCTAATCGTTGTTGTCAATTATTTAGAGATAGCTTCTAAACTTTTGTATTTAATAATGAAGTAGCCTACAGAGCTATTACTATTGTCATTCCTGCTGAACCAAAAAATCTCAACAAGAAATATAATGCTGTTTAAGCAAGTCTAGTGGATTTGATTTAAAAGAAAACATAGTTCAGTCTCTGCTGATCTTGTGTTCATGTCTGTGGTCAATATAATTTTCTCCAAGGAAAATTGCATGTGCACTGCTTATTACAGTAACTTCTAGAAGAGCTGCACAAATATAGTAAAAGTACATTAATCGTTATGAATAAATGGTCTTCAAATTCTTTCAAACACATAGACAAAGGAGGTGTGCAGACTATTACAAGACAACAAATTTAGCACCACACAGCTAGTTTCACACATCTAAGAAAACTAAATACACTGATTTGGCAGCAGAGGTTGATTCCTAATAAAAGTAATTATTAAGCATTTTTGTAGCCATGCAGCATTTGAGCTTCATAAAAAATTAGTTTTAAAAATAATTTGTGGACACAGCAAGAATAATGTTAACCACAGAAATCATCTGTTAGTCTTAAGCATGTGATTAGGTAGGGTCAAAAATCACACACAGCTGTTGTATAGTGCAATAAATTTCAGCTCATCGTCAACAAACTTTAGATGATATTGATGAATATATTGTGAAAAAGAAACATTGTCCCTTCAGAGAGAATATGTCAATTGTGCAAAAGGAAGGTCCTTTCCAACCTAGACAATTCTATGATTCTATGTTTAACAGGCTCAATCCCAAATTAACAAAATAGAGAAAGTACTCTTGAAGTATTTTATTATTGTTGTTGTCATTGCTGTTATTATTTAGTTTCAGTGTGATCACCTTTTGTTTTAGGTGCAGTAAGTTTTAGTAGTATATGAAATTGGAGTTCTAGGTCCCTCAGGTACCTTAACACATGGTCAGGAGTCAACCTTTGCAGTTGAAAGTTTGACATATTTTTACAAAAGTATGGTGAGTTTCCTGAGCAATGTTCTAAATATAACTTGTGTACCTGCCAAAGCATGGCCACCTAAGCAAAAACAATTTCCTTATTTATAAGTTAAATACAATTTCCAGGTCTCCATTTCCCTAAAACCTGTCAAAATGTTTCCCTTAGATCTTCTTAAAGTAAGAACTAGATTAAAAGTTCCCCAAAATCTTTGTCTATGAGGCCACACTATTTTAAAAACTGAAGCTGGGACACTGTTCTCATAATACAGAAACAACTTACTGTTCCTAAATTGTTCTTTCACAACCATAGAGATGGGTTCACAGATTAAATCAAGATGTATACTTTGAGTCATAAGTGAGGTTACATCTTTATCTAAATGAAGGTATGTTCCAGTATGAGGTATCATTTCACTTGCATTTTTTTTCCTGCAATCCTTGATATATTCAGGAGATGTTTGGGGAGATACAGGTAAAAGACATGTATTACTTCTGGGGGGAAAAGCAGAGAAAGTTCCTTTTTTTTTCTTCTCTTCATCTGAGACTGGATTACAACCGCACACTAACCATGAAGAAGAACAGATTGTTATTCCTTTTCCACTTTTAACATTTTTTTCACATGGAAATGGAGACAAAGCCATTGACTGCATAATATAGAGAATCTTTTTTATTAAGTAGTGATGTCATTCTGGGTGAAGTAATTCTGGGAGAAGGGAGGAAAATCCAAAGGGAAAGAGGAAGCTCTTTTAAGGGGAGACATTCAAATTTCATGGAATAAAATGTACTATTTCCATGTTTAATATTAGTATAATAATTTTACCATGTATGAAATAAAAGCTGTGGGACTTGGGTGTTGGTTGTTGGAATGAAAAATGCACATTAGAGGAGCTTTTCATTTAAATGCATGATTTAATTAGCCAACTTGAATTCATAGAAAGGGTATGTTATTCAATATTTCCTACATAGCTTTACTAGTTCTGTACCCTAATAAAATCATAAATGTTTATTTTGTTGATTTAAAGAAACATAATATAAAAATTCTCTCCTTTTTTTTTTCTTTTTTTTTAATGTATTAATATTAGTGGATTCAAAGTGCCCTTTCTTGATGTTTTTGTCAGGGAGGCTGTTAACAACCCATTATTATGTACTCCTTACCGAGCTGTTAATAGCTTTAAAGTCTTTTGCAGGAATTCACCTGCTGCTCATAAAAACATTTGTGTTGCTGTAGGAATTCCACCAGGTTGACGCATCTTGTATTTGCAATGACCTTGCACAAGCTATCTGGTTTTCTTGCATTAACTGCCAGAAATAATACCATATTGTATTATCACCATGGCAATTCTTTAGTGACTGAGGCAGCTCCTCCTTTCTGAGAAGTTATTGTCACCTATCTGTAAATTTCTTTTTAAATTTTTCAGATTTTTTTTTTGTTTTTATCAACTCAAAAAGTATTATTTCTGGTGAGGTTAGTTAAATTAAAAATGGGCACTTCTCTGGTACAACAATAGGAACAGAATTTGTTTGGTCAGTTTTGAAAGTGTAAAATCAGCAGTTTAATTTACTTGTTAGATTGTTTATTTTGTTCTTTGACATTTATGTTAAACTAGTTGGAAAATTATTTGCATTTTTGCTTTATACTCCTCTATTTAGTCAATTGGGTGTTTGGAAAAAAATATAAATATAAATAATGTGGTATATTGTTGATATAATGCCAGGATCTGCAATATAGTCATGATGCCAGAGATTAATTGAGCCCTTTGGAGTTAAAATTATAAGACAGATGTTTGCTGTTGGCCTGCACCGAAACGTACAAAAATGCACATATATGTTCACAAATACACAGAAAACATGATATTTTAGTGACTTTTCAATAGCTATTGATATATTTATATCTAAAGAGGTTTGCATAATGAAAATGAAAAATGTTACACAATCTCAATGGATTGTCCCTATAAAAGGATCAGCATGTTCCCTCTTGCCTCTCATTTATTATTTGTATTGGAGTGATTAAAGTTAGTGTCAGAGTTGGTATCTCAGAGCCAAAGTTCTTCCTCCAAAATTAATTCTTGTTGGATGGTGTAGAAATCTATATAAATATTGTCAACATTATTCTATATTTGTAAGTCCTGATTTTCTCTGAAAAGGAAAGTAGATGTCACAAAGAACTGTATTCACAGTTAGCATGTGAAATACTCATAACATTCATGTAGATTTAAGTTAATCCTAATGACCAGTCATTTATTCCAGATTCACAATCGCAACCTGAATGTTGCTATGTATAAAAGTAGGTATTTTTCTTACTTAAATAAAAGAGATAGCTTTATTAATACTACTGAATCATACTTAATAGCTTTCTTATGTGTATCTGTGAACCAAGAAAACAATTATGAATAGTTTTGCTTTAAGTATGGCTTGTTTCCAAGCTGTTGTATACCAATAAGAACCTTTTCCATATTTGTCAGGTAGGAAATACTTGGTGGCAAATGAAAACAGAGAAGTGTACATTAGCCTCCTGTTCTAAGAATAGAAGATATATATGTAGAAAATTCAACTTAGGCTCCAACCAATCTTAAAATCAGCCCAGTCACTCTGTCCTACGATACTGAAACGCTGAAATACATTATAAAAAGGAGTTGGAAAGGCTTGTTGCTTCGAGAGGTTTTTAATAGAGTATATAGTATTTGCAAGGGCATTTGTAAATATGCATACATTTCACACAGCAGTTAAAATTTTCAAGCATGTAACAGGAACCCTAATCAAAATCCTGGACCTAACTAGCTACAGGCATTTTAGGGATACTGAAATTAGGTAAATTAAGCAGTTTTTGTCATCAGCACCATTAAGAGGTGAGTTTTGTGTAGCTGACTCAGTGCTGTACTACATTATTAGGATTGGTAGATCCTTGAATTTCACAGCTTTGACAATATGTTGTGCTTTTTTGTCAAAATAGATTATTGGCTTTATTGTATTCTAGCAAGTCACCATCACTGTAGAAGTAGAAAAAAAAATAGCATCATTGCTGTTGTATTGAAATTCCACTTCAGTTATAAGATGCTTCCTTACATCAAAAATGTCTTCACATTTCAATGTGAAATAGAAGAGCCACAATTTTGGGCTCTGCCACAAGGGAATGCAGCAGTTCTGTGGGTACAGCGTTACTGTGATTTTACCAATGGCAGTAATGCTAGACATGAGAAGATTACTTGCCATATGTTTCAGCAACTTGGAGACCTTCAGGTGTTTGGACTGTGGCCTTTTACATTACAGGTGTTTTTACATCAGAAGAGTTCTGCCTTTTTGTTATCTTTCCTCCAGGGTCTTGCATTTTCAAATTATAAATTTAATTATCCAGTGACCTAGAAATACTGTTCCTATGATATACAGAGATATGTTGAGTTTGACTGAAAAAAATCACTGATATTCATGATTATTGACTATTATTGACTAGGCAAACCAGATTTCAATGAAATCATCAGGAAGCAAATTTTAAACAAATCTCCAGTATTTTTATAAAAAGAGTTTGTAATTAAACTTGTTGCCTAAGGTTTTAGAAGCCACAAGAAAAATTGGTTCAAAAAAATAATTAAGTAAATTCATGGAAGAAAAATCCATGGGCTGTAAAATGTAATGAAGCAAATTTAGTTAATTTTGAAACCCACTAGTCTGTAGATTACTGGACTCTATGGGGAGTACTAAAGTTGAGCATAGGGAGGAGGAACTTGTACTGCTTACGTGGTGTCTGAAGTCTGCAGTGACATATACAGAACCTGATTCAGAAATTTGAACTATGAATCTTACATACCAAATGAATGACTTGGCAGTTAGTCCTCTGGCTATATGTACATAGTTCTCTGGGTTCGTTTCACAACAAAGTCACAGAAGGCTTCCGTTCTTCAGTTTTTGCAGGAATTAATCTGTTTCCCGTTATGCTGTATTTGTCTGATGGTTTATTATCTCATTATGAAGTACACCTTATTGTTAGAAATCTCAGAGGAACCTGTGCTTTACTGTCTGAAGATGACAGATATGCTTCTGAATACTAGTTGAGTTTACCGTTATTAATTAGTTCATACTTGCAACGGTTCCTTACTTCTTCCCAAAACAAAAAGACAGTGCAGAGGGGAAAAAAGAAAAGAAAAAGAGTGGGAAAATAAGAAAAGTCTCCAGGGACAAATGGACAAATGGAAAGGCTGACATTTTTATATGCTGAAGTTAGAAAGACTCATGGAAAAACTGGTGCAGAGGTTTTCACTGGTAAATATTTTTAATTAGAAAACATATCTTATCAGAGTAGCTCATAACTACTAGAAAGATGGAATTTAATATTTGCTCTTATGTGACAACTCAACTCATGTTCCCCAGCTCCCTTTATTATATTCTGAATTGCACACTGTTCCATCACCAATTTAAGGCACAGACCTGGTTTTATTCCTTGCAATTTAATCTCCTTGTCAGTATGATTAGCAGTGTCCTATCTGCTGCCTTCACATCTGGTGTTTCTGTTTGGCTCACCATGTTAACCACACAGCTTTTGCTCTGCCCACCTCTCACCTCATTGTGCTGGAGAGAATCTTAACACTGTTTTAGATTGCCCTGTCCTCATCTCACCTCATTTAATTTTCTCTTTTTCATGGTTCAGCTCACATCAACTCATTTCTGCCTTTCCAGGTATATAATCCAATTAAAATAAGGTTTGGCTGGGTTTTGACCTTTCCCTACTTTCTTTATGATTGGTGATCTGTTCTTCCCCTTTTCTTGTTGACAGCTTCACTTTATGTATGGAGAAAGTGATGAGGTGACTGACAGGCAATCAAAATACAAAATATTGAAAAGCCAAGGAAGTAAAACACACTTTAATATTTCAGCTCCCCAAACTGTTACATCTCAGATTAATCACAAGGGAGGTCAAGAAGGGAAGGGAGAAGATTACATCCTGAAGTGGTGGATGCCTTAAAATGCTGCAAGTTTCTTCTCTGAAGCCAATACTGAAGCCATCAGCAATTTTCTCTGTGGCCCTACTTTTTTCTGTCAGAGTTTTCATTTTAGTTCAGATTGGTCCTTTGATCTCTGTAATCACTTTTCTAAATATACTTTAAGCTTGTTGATCAGCTGGAAAGCAAAGGTACAAGATTTTAGGAAGTCATTTTTTTAAGAATATGAATGGTATCTTTGACTATTATTTCTATTATTGAAATTTTTCAGCACTCCAAAAAGCAATAAGAATTTACATAACCCTGTTGATCATATTGTAGTCGGGCAATAATTATTGTTAGAAGCATGTTTTTGGACCTATGAGTCTTTTTATCTAATATCTTCCAATTATTATTGCTGGCATTCATGTTAATAGGTGTACTACAGGTCAAAATAGTCTTCTAAGAGAAAATCATGCACAAAACCAGGAAAGATGAAGAAGCTTTCAAAGACAGACTTTGAGTTTCCCAGGTGTAGTTAATTTGACTGATTTCATTGTGGTTACTCCTCATCTACAACAATCTATATAAGATCACGAGCAAGATAATACATGGAGCAATGGCCATTCAGAAATCATATGGAAACATTTTAATGCAAAGCAAGGAAATATTTTTTGAGAATTATTTGGGACAAATTACTTGTGAGATTAATATAGGCAGTATAAATTGAAGGCAATTTCCATAAATTAAAGCTGTGGGAGCTATGTTTTTTTGGAAAACACAGAGGTACAAACCCCACAGTTAGCTGTTATTTGTCTTTAATAGATTCTATTTGAATTGATTAATCACATATTGAGTATACCTACAATTACTTACTGTTTTATTCTAACATGTATCGCAACATTAAAGTTCATCTAACTCTGGAGGTAATTAAATGCCATTGCAGCTGATTCCATGAGAAAAGTAAGGAAGGGGCTGGAGATTTTATTTTGTGATGGAGTCAGAGCTATGATTAATAAAAGTCCTATCTTCCAGAATTGTGGCCATTCCTTTAAAATAAGGATGTTTCTTCTGTAGGTCACATTGTGTATATATCTAGGAAAGAGGAAAAATCTGACCAAATGGTCTCATAAAAGATTGTTTTTTACTATTAACTTTTACTATATTTTACTATTACTGTTTTTTTAAACATTGATATTGTCTGATATGGAACATATCATGGAACTCCAAATCTTCTTTAATGTGGTACTTATTCAGCTTTGACATTGTGCTTTAGTGCAGAGAAGAAAGATCTGTGCTATATAGATTGAATCTCTATTCGTATTTCCTTCTGTTAAGTGATAATGCTCCAAAAAAGCTGAGCAGGATTATATGGCTTAAGAACAGAATTTTCATGTTAGAGGACAATGGATATAAAGTAGAAAATGTATTTGCAAGCAGATGATAGTAAATTCAGTTACTGTCTCCCTGGATTCTTTATGCACATATACATTTGGAAGTTGTTGGTACACAATATGTCTGTTTTCAGCTCACAAAAGCCTTTGAGAACCCTTTCCTCAGTAAGAAGGCTTTTCAGTTTTTCATGAGACTCAATGAGCTGACTACCTTGATTGTCATTGAAAAAATAAGCTTGAGACAGAGTAACTGCAAGAGAGTAGTAGTTCTTGGAGCTCCAATTATATATTCTAAATGAGAGAAAATTGTATTTGGTTATCATTTTTAATTGCTAAAATAGGGACTTTTTTTTTAGAGACGTGTTTCTCTTTCCCACTCAAATATTAATGGTGACAAACCATATATACCTGAAAGTGCCTGGGTTTTCATGAGTGCTTTACTGGTAGAGTTTATCTTTTAAAGGTTATTTGAGCACTATAGTGAAATTCTGCATTTCAGCTTTTATTTCCATTAATCTTTTATTTGCACTAAACATTTTTAGTTGTATATATTTTTTCTCACTCGTAGCATCAGAACTCTCTGCATTATGAGTTAAACTGATAAAAGATCATCACATTTTGGTTAGCCTTTATCAATATTTTACTACGTATATGTACACAAAGCCTTCCTTTCTGTGCTGTTCCCCTCTGAAGTAAGGTGGGGATAAAATTAGAGAGTAGCACGTTCATATAGGTGTGACATGTGGAGATTTAGCTATTTGTTTTTAAGTGTTAAGTCAAAGGGAATCCCCTTTCTTTTGATCATATGAGAAAAATGGTAATAGTCATTGCTATAATGGAAGATCTGGATATTGAATGAATTTGACATTCATTAATAAAGTAGCTACTTTCAGTGAGGCATAATGAAGAACTATAATTTAATCATACAGTGGAAATGTTTAATTTACAGCATATGTTGATGGGACAGATCCAGCTATTCTGGTGCACTGCAAAAGCAGAAAGCTACCCCATTAAATCACTTTGTCTGGTCTTAGACCATTAGCACCATTGTAACTTCCCCTCAGTCAGTCTATTTCTTTAGATATGAAAAAATGTCTTGACTATAAAGCAAATTATGAAATTTGGGTAGATATAGATTCAGATTCATACAGAGGTGTCTGCAGGAAAGGGTTTGATTCTGAAATGTGCTCCTGTTCATACACACTGTCAAAGATTTATGAACACTGTCTCTCATAATCAGAACTGAATCCTCTCACAAGAAGAATCACACAAACAATAAGAAAAATACAGTTTACTTAGAAATAGAGGTAGCATTTTCAAACTTCATAATGCAATTCTGTTTAAATTGGATAGCTAGTCTTAGGCTCTGTACTAGGTTGTGTGACATTACTTGTCATTTTTATTATATATTTATGTTTTAATTCCAAATTTTCACAAGATAAATTTGCGGTGGGCTATGGAAGAGGTCTTATGAATTTCCACATATTAGATTCTGACTAGTAGCTATATGGGTATATTATGTTTTATAGACTTAACTTATGTTTAAACCCCCAGCCTCTGTGTTCTCAGAACTGCTTCTCATGAGTCCCATGCCATCTTAAGATCACACATTCTGCTCTGATACTAATAGGAAGAATCAGAGCATTTCTTGTACTTCTCGTTGTATATGAACTCTGAGCCATATATGATGATCAGCAGTTCACTTACTGCTTGCATGCAATGGGAAATACAGCTGTATCAGTGAAACTTTTCTTTTGCAGTTTTTGTAGTAGTATACAGACCAGATGTAGTCCTCGACATTTCCCATTGTTTCTGGTCCCATCACTGTGTCCAGGTCAGAGACCTTTCACAGAGCATACTGTGGCACCTTCGAGCCCATGAAAGCATGCTTCATTTTGATGCATGGCAGGAGAGTTGGTGTGTCTAAATGTTGCCACAATATAAAATCGGAGTCTGGTAAAAGCATCTACTAATATCCAAGAAGTACATCCAGGATCTGCAATTCAAAATTCACTTTTTGTATCCAGAATCCAAGCAGAAATAAGTGCATATTATCTGTGGCAGAGTAAGGCAACGCATCCCATACTTGTCTGCAGATTAGAATGTTTTTGTTTTATCTGAGATTGTCTTTAGCCTCCCTGGGAAAGATCATGGCAGAAG
>JAOXNG010000001.1:99508918-99519797 GCA_028566535.1 Scolopax minor
TGTCTTTGCTGGGAAGTGTCTTAGTGACATCATAATGGCCAAGAGTCTTCGCTGCGAAGTGTCTTTGTGACACCATAGGTTCGAATTGTCTTGGCAGGGAAGTGTCTTAGTGACATCGTAATGGCCAAGTGTCATCGCTGAGAAGTGTCTTTGTGTCATCATATGTGCCAATTGTCTTCGAAGCCAAGTGTCTTTTTGACATCATAAATGTGAAGTGTCTTTGCTGGGAAGTGTCTTAGCGATATCATTATGGGTTATATTCATGTAAGGAGTTCTTGACAGGCAGATTCTCCAAAGTGATAGGTTTGTCCCAAACCTTTTTTAAGGCTTTATCAATTTTTGGGGTAGGGTTGGTTTTTGGGGTTGTTTTGTTTGTTTTTTGATTTGTTCCAAAGGTACTCAAAACACTGTGTCACTCAGCATTTGCCATAGTGTCACATATTGTCTTGTCACTGAGGGGAAGAATCTCTTTCTGGGGAGAGATAAGATCAGAATCTCTTTCAAGGGGGAGATAAGATCAGAATGTAGCAAAAGTTGTTCTCAAATAGAAAATTGGAGTACAAGGTAAAAAAGGAAAGACTGGCTTGGGACAGGCATTCCTGTAACTGTGTAGAGAAGGATCATTGTCAGAGAGGTGAAAGAGGAAGCTCTGATGAGAAGGTGTAGACAGCATAAAAGGTGACTTAGCCCCAACAAAAAGGGAAGGTGGGACACAAGAGTCTGTGTCAGAAATTTTGGTGAATGTAGGAAGAGAATCCTGATCTCTAATTCCAGCTCTGAAATTTCATTTCCTCCTGTGAAAGACACCAAAGCTGTGCCTGTCTTCAGTTTACACAGTATGGATATTTCTCTTTGTCCATAATATATTAAGAGAGACTGAATTTTTTAAATTACTGTCTTCAAGGTACTTATGATACTAACTACACAGGTGTTTTGGATGCACTTCACTGTAATTTTATTTCAGTAACTGTTAGTATGTTCCGTTCTCCGATGCCTAGCTTTGAGCTATCCTTTCTGGGCTTTCTTTAGCAATACTGTTTTATTACTTAATAAGTAAAAGCCTTATTTATTTTCTCTAACTTTAATGCCATCAAGAACAAAATAAAATAATGTACAGAACAACAGACTGCAAAAATCAGTTACATCTTGTGGAAGGGAGTCAATAGAAAAAAAATATTTTCATTTGCCCATAGTGAGCCCTCCAAAGAACTCATGATAGCAAGTATTGTCAAGAAACTTACTATCAGAAGACACAATGCACTGTGATTCTTCTTTTTTATCTTGGTTTCATATGTCTTAGTCACTCAAGAAAGGAAGAGTATTTTTCAGTTGAGATTTCTTATTTAATGATACATTACTACACTGATAGCAATGGCTAAAATGTGCTTTATGCACTAGAAAATGTTATGCAAATAATATAACAGAAATAAAACCTCATCTGTTAACAAACAAGGGAGAGAAAGTATTGACCTGAAAGTAAGAGAGAAAATTCTGTTTCACACTGCTGTTCCATATTGCTAGAGTACTTCAGAGTTTACCTAATTGCTTATGCTAGATAATATGTAGCTGTCACTGTGCGCCATTGGAATTATGAGCTTGAGAGAGCTCCCAGAGGGCTGACTTCTGCAGAAAACATGCTATCTGATTTCTTTTATGTCTTCCTTTTCTTCAGACATACTACAGATATTGATGTCTAAGATTATAAAGCATATAGAACTATGCTAAGCACTGGCATAACTGCTGATTTCAAAGGAGTTGAATACGGCATTGATTTTAGTTTGGATGAAAATCATCTCCTTATTCTCAACTTAATTAATTTATGAAAATACGCAGCTTCTCTCTCCCTTTTGTTGTATCATGGAAGTGAATTTTTGCCTGCTTTGACATATTTTATTTTTATATTTTTTATCTTCTAAAATTACTTGGATAATTTGCCATCTTCAAAGATATTTGCCTAGCAGGTCTTGCAAACTGGTTGCTATGAGATTTAAACCCATTTCCATGCAGGCACGATACAGTTAAATACCATGCCTGAGGCACGGAGAGGACAAATTCTCACAGAGTTCTTCAGTAGCTTCTAGGGGACATAACATATCATTATAATTCACAGCAGTCCTAAAGCTCTTTATGCCTTCTGTCTAGTTCTATATTAAACTTTGTAAGTGGATATAGAATTAATTTCTTATCATAGGAGAATTACTTTTTAAAGTTGTTACTAATTTTCATCTATGTGAAACAAAACATTTAAATCTTTTTCAAAATGAAATATTAAAATCTTTTAAGAAGTTAATTATTAGATGCATTTCTTAAATTTGTTTTGCTTGAGCATTTTATTTTGAATTTATATAACTTTAATTTTTCAAACAAAAAAATATTTCCATTAAGGAAATAAAAATTTTCATTTTGAAAAGTGGAACATTGCAAATATTTGAAACTTTTTTCCTAGCCTTTTCGGACAATTTTTGAAACTGATCTTTTTCTGAAAGCAGTTTCAAATTTGCTTTGTTAATGGAAAAAGTCATATTCAAAAGCTCTTGACAGTTCACTAGTTGCAGTGCAGATGGCTTTGAGAATCAAAGTTCTTTTTCACAGCTTCTTCTTTCAGCTTGCCCAACTCTGTGAAGTATTTAATAATTATAATCTTGGGTGATGTGAGCTGGAAATGTACATTATATTATTTGGTGCTGAGTAATCTGTGGCAGCTATCTGATGATGATACCATCAAATCAGAAGTAGTCTGATATGTCTATACATTCACTTGTAGATTTAATAAACATTCCTTTTGCAAGTTCATTTAATTAAGCGGATAAAAATAGCAAATGCTAAACAACAACAAATTAAGAAAGGATGATGAGTTTGCAATATTACTTTGAGAAAAAAATAACTAGTGCAATCTCTTGTCAAAATCTTTTTTCAAGTCCTTCTAGTGGACATTTACTGAAATCAACCACTATATTTTACAGAGCCAGTTAATTGAAACTTTGATCTTGGTTCTCCCAGTCTTCCCCTCTGGCATGGTTTTGGTGTTCCAGTACATCTGCAAACTCTCTGAGTTACTATCCTTCCTTCTGGTGCTTTAGTGAAAATAAAGCAGGTAAAATACAGACTTTGTAAAGGCCTTTCTAAATTATTCATGCTTTACCCCATGTAAAGCATGAGATCTGCATTAAAGTAACAATATCTGGATATAAATCCAGATTCAAGATGGATATGTAATCAGATTACTTTCCCTGAGTTACTTTCCCATCATCTTCTACATTACATCTGGTTCGTCTGAGAAGAAAAATACTGGTTTGCTGATGTTTTGACTGAATGAAAGATTATCCAGATTAATAACTGTTAATGGTCTCTTTTTTTAGTCTTCCAAAAACTTCTCTTGATATCTTGGTTCAAGCTGGAGGATAAAGACATTAGGGGAAACTGTCTAGAACCAAAAGGGAGTTCGATCAAATATCCATAATAGCAAGCAGATTACAATACTAAAGGCAAAACAAAATTTATGTTAAGTGTAGGCTTATGTTTCTCCTGGTAACAGCAACCAAATAAACAGGTATTCATGAAGTACACATTCTAGCAAGCTACTGTTTAAATGGTGAAATTGATTATCCATTCCCCTTTATTTTTTTCACTGTCTATGAAAAGTTTTACTATTGTAAGTCTTGACCAAGTTTTGGGTTTTTTTTATCCCTAGTATTAAATATTCCATGACATCTCCCACTGGTTTGTGACAAAGATCATTGGGTGCCTTTTTGCTGGTTCCTACAACTTGCCATCTCTTCATTGCTGTAGGTTTTCTTGATATGGTCCCTTTCAACCCCTCTTAATATTGAGCTTGCTGCACTGACATTGTTATCATATTGTTTGACTTTGTCCTGTCCATGGCACTTTTTTCTGCCCCATCACGTCTTGCTCTTTGGTTTAAGGCTTCAGCACCTCTTTATGGAAGGAATTCTGAGAGGTACCATGTCAAGTCTGTCTTAAAAGTTACAATTATCCTCTTACTTTCTTTGTTAAAATGTTGAAATTCAAGGAAGAAGCCAATTCTTCAGTTTTTCACAGAGTACACTCTATTATTTTTATAAGCTAAATCTTCTGCCAGTTCTCCCACAGGTATAATGACTAAAACTGGGGAAAATGAGGTGAGCTGTATTTGGTGCTGTGACCTTTCAGAAATATCAACAGCAACCGTCTGTGTTGCAAGACGGTTGTTTTGATCCCATGTAATAATACCAGCCTCCATATCAGACTTTTCAGTCTGACTGTTCCTGTTTCTTTTTAAATAACACATATGTTATGACTGAATAACATAAATGTTAAACATAAAATATCATAAATAAACATAAACATAAATGTCATAAATGATAAATGGGATGCCTGGTTTGCACAGGGTAAGTTTCTATACTGCTCAATTAGCTTCTTCTTGTATATCATACAGGAAGAGGTGTGGGGTTTATATCATCATTAAACCAGGGATTATTTACACTTTATTAAAACTGAACAGACAGTGAACTCTACATTTTTCTCTAGTTATCACTAGCTTCTTTCCTGGAGCAAGGAAAGATGTTGACTTCATTGACATCAGGCTCTTAGCTTCTACTTATTACGCATGCAGTCATGAACCTTTACTGCTGCAGGTTCAACATTTGTGTTGTTTATCTTTAAACTTGAGCAATGAGACTTAGTTTCTTAGATTTTAAAAATCCTTTTTGTTGAATAAATTCCCCTTTGACTTTAAAAACATTCAAAATTCCTTATCTGAACAAAAGTGCAGAAAAAGTACTCTGGCATGAAATACTGTCACACTCTTTCTCAGTGTAAATAGTTCAATGCTTTAAATAATATCATTGATCTCCACCTAGTCTATACCAGAGCTGGAAGTTATTACACATACCTTAGGTTTCTAAATGTAGTAACTGTCCATTCTGGGACCTGATAATCACTTACTGACTGTTTGATATCATGTCACCAAAAATTGCTGTTAGTTTTCATGTTCACCAGTTTATGAATCCCAGTATCCAAGGGGAGTAGAAATTCTTTCTACCTGTACAAATCATGCATCCAAAAAAGGGAAAAGAAACAATTCAGGAGAAGACATCACGTTACTTCCCCTGCTTTGGCTGTTGTACAGATAATAAATCTTGAGATTGTAAGTCTTTCACTTGCCTCTTCCAGTTTAATTAATTTCAAAACACTTGATGAACAGTCCTTTACAGTTCCTGAGGTGTGAATGCCATTATTTCTGAAATTCTGAACTTGTAGTACTCTAGTATAATCTTCTAATAGCAAAATGATTTATTCTGTAACCTATGCTTTCCAAATTATTCTGAAAAATGAGATTTTGCAGTTTTGCAGGTTTTTGCTAATGAAATCTCTTTAAAAATCTGGATATTAAAGCTCTAGTAGTTTTGCTTTTCACTGTTTCACCAAGAGAAATAAATTGGAAATTTTTCTCATTTTAAGCTTTTAAGTTTGAAAAGCCAATTAGATGCAACAAGCTCATAGCTTTAGAGATGTGTTCTAGCACTGCTAGATGTATCACAGAACATAAGATTGATGTGCCGTGTCTCCTTCAAAACATTCAGGTTTCGTGACTTTGTTTTATGTTATGACTTTATAAGTCCAAATTAGCTACTACTTTTTCAGTGGCAGTAGTCAGGCAAACAGACTTTTAAGGAGACCCTTCTAAGAGCCAAAGAGGCAAAATCATACAGTAAAGTCCCAACCCAACTTCCTCTTTTGTCAAAAGATTCCCAGAACATTAGTCTGATGACAGCACATGCTTTGATTTATTTTTTAAATTAGGTAAAAATTAACAAAATGGGGAATTTTTGGTCAAAAGAAGACCTAGGACACTTGGCTTTTGTTAGCTGTTTCAGAAGCTGCTAATTTATTCAGAGGTTATGTTCAGCATCTGTTCATTTTACTCTTGCATTTGTTGATGTCTCTGTTTTGAAGTGAAAGACAAGTAACAAAATTGTTTTTTTAATCCCTTCACTCTTCCTGGGTGTTATTTGCTAATAAAATTTCACTTTATTTTAGTGGAAGCAACAGAACCTAATAAAATAAAAGCTGTATGACAATATCCATTCTAATCCTGCAACATCAGGGAGTTACAATTTTCTGAAGTGAAGCTTCTGTCTTTAAGGCCTTACTCTTCTAAATTCACTTCTTGTCTGAAGACATAATGTTATGGAGAGAGTTCTCTTATTTTGTTTTCTTTTGTTCTGTCCTCAAAGTTTAAAGAAAACTAATTCAGACAGCACTCAATGGAGGGAGGAACAAATTATTACCTCCACTTAAATATATATCCGTGTATGATTCGGGTTGTGGGGTTTTTTCAACAGTTCTAATTCCAAAATAACCAGAGTAGAGAACTTAGTTTTGCTATGGAAGATCCCTGAACCGAGAAGAGCTTTGAAATACTTTTGTGAACATTGTTTTTCATTTATTGAATAATAACCCATTGAAAACTGACCTGCAGGCATCTAGAGTATATTCAGTAGGGCTTTAAATAACTTCAAGATGAAAGAAAAGTTGTGATTTCCATACAAACTTAATTATTAAATGTGTAAAGGGAATGCAAGGAGACATGCATTCTTCAAAGGCCCTTACATACAGGAGAACACATCAGGTGAAGCTCACTCCTGATTTGCTGAAACTGTTGGCATTTGGCTGTCTGAACAGTGAAATATGTAATTAATTTCAAGTAGGTATGTAAGTCCATTTAAATAAATCATGTCCAATTGCTTTTCTGAGGCATAATAACATTAAGTACATTTTTAATGCTTTCTACAATTAGAGTATAGTCAGGTATTCTGATATTCTCATAGCATTTCTTTTCGTGTAGGTCTTAGTGCATGACACCCCTATAGATATTACTTTACTATAAACAGATATTTTAGATAGATATTTTCTCATCATTAGAATTAAAATCTAAGTGGCATTAAATTCCTTCCTCATAGCATGCTCAGTTATATCACAAACCTATTGATATCAAAATTCAAAGTGTCAGTAGAGCAAGATGAATCACATTGTGGAAGGCAGATGGTTTGGCTGTTTCGGTGAAAGTGCCTACGATCTCTTAGTATGGCACAAAGGAAAGGTGATTATTTGTTATTAAGTACCGCTGAATATTTTGTCTTCTGGGATGTAATGAAACTCAGGAACATTAATATTGCATCTGTTATTTCTCTATCCACTTCTACAGGGTGTGTGAGTTTCTTGAATAGTTTGTGTTCTTGTTTCACTGATAACTACAAATAACTGAATTATTAAAAAAAAAGACAGCTTTTATGAATGCTATTGATGGTTATTTTGAAAGTTAAAGTGTTGAAGTTCAGTAATACAAATGGGACTGTAGTTTTTCAGGCACTGTGAATGATCTAATAAATATTTTATCTACTTAAGGTGAGTTTGGAGAAGTATGCAGTGGACGTCTGAAAACACCAGGAAAAAGGGAGATACCTGTTGCAATTAAAACTCTCAAAGGTGGCTATGTGGACAGGCAGAGAAGAGATTTCCTGAGAGAGGCTAGTATCATGGGACAATTTGACCACCCAAATATAATTCGCCTTGAAGGAGTTGTGACAAAAAGTAAGTTACTGTTAATAGCTTTTTGTTGGTTTTCCCATTCTATGTCATTTGTATCAAAATTTAACATTACTTCCACATTCACTATGGATTGCAATTCTTAGAAATTATCCAAATCATAAAATGCATCAGAAAGTGCATAATTTTGGACCATAATAGGAAATTCATAGCCTATCTGTTTCAATCAGAAATATTCTCTTTTTTAATAAAAATCCTCCTCATTCAAATAAAGACTTTATGGATTCTTATGAAATAGCACTGAGGGGTTTAATTATAGGCAAGTGGAATACAGTACAGAAAACCATAAATGGAACTGAGTTGACAATGAAGTCAAATCGTCATGTCAGGCAGCAGCTACAGTCTTCTTTTCCCACAAGCACTCACTCTTTATTTGGTTGTATTTTACTGATTTTGGTACCAGAAGAGATCAATTTGCTATCTTAAAGAAATAAAATGTAAACTTTTTTCAAACTTACTGTGTTTGCCAATAATTCACAAAAATTCCAGAATAATCTATGAAATGTCTTACTCCTTATACTTTTTGCAGCTGTCAGGAGATAACTTTTGCCTCTGAATTCTAGCATTTTTAGCAGGGTTATTTGCTTTTCTGAAAAGCTGAAATATCAAGTTATCATTTAAGTATTAAGTAGAAGTCTTAAGAACATGGATGTCATTTCTTTAAGGCCAATATTTGCAGTAAAGAATTAAAAAACTCATAAGGTATACTCTTCTCAAAATTAGTCATTGCCTCGACTAAGCAATGTTTGCTGATTTGCAGTACTTATATCTTTCTAAACATCAAGTGTTGTGTATATAAAACAATGATGTCTTCTTACTGTCACAGTAAATAGTGACTAAATATGTTATGAATATTTCCTGTTTTCACTTTGTTAGAATATCAAAAACTGTATTTGGAAATCACAATGTACTAGAACAAAGAGAACATTATAGCTGCTGAAGTCATGTCATTGGAATGGAATTTCAATAGGTTTATGGGATGACCTTGTTCAAATCTGTCTTTCTGTGGTTCTAAGATGAAAAGATTTTTTTCTTCACTTTCTGTACAGTATTGCAAGTATAAATTAATTATTATTTGGGAATGTTTGTTTACTTGACTAACAGAATCCCTTATGTTGCAAACTTCTGGAAAGATATGGCTTAGTCTCCTCCATTGCTCTCCCATCAGTAAGTGTTCTGCTGACAACAAACAAGAACACAAGTTAATACTGGATGAGCAGCATTGGAGATCTTCATCAAGAGATGTAAATATGTAAAAACTTAATTGAATTTAGCTCCTTGCTTCATAATGAGCAGTATAGCAGCAATTAAATTCTACTGATCACAACCAGTTTATTAACCAGTATCACAGGTATGACTAGGATCCATGTGGTGGATGTAGTAGTGTATGTCTCATTTCTGAAGAAGTCTAAAGGCTGTGATTGATGAACATTGTTTAAATCCAATTAGATGGTGCATGCAGAGTACAGCATAATGTACTTGGCAATGGCATGATTGTTTAATCTTTGCCATATTTATAAATTTTCTTTCTATAATGTCTCATCATCAATCTGGAGAAAAATGAAGATTGCATTAAGAAAACAGAAACAAACAGATAAATCAGTGCTCCAACATTAGAGTAATTGTTCCTCTTCTACAGGAGAAGTGATAATAGACAACCTTAAGTCAAGAGGTCATGAGATGTTCTGCTTTTCTCTAAGGATTCAACACACTTTATTATTGTTTTTGGAATGTTTGCTCAGAGGTAATATAAAAATAGTAGGTCTTACTGTTTTAGTCACACTGTCCTATCAAAATATGCATCTCACCAAGATATAAAATAAGTAGAAAATATTTGAAATAAAATATTTTTGGGTCATGTAGGTTTAAAAAAGAATAAAACAATTATGCAGCAATAATTATAGAATGAAAAAAAAAAAAAAGTGACTTCAAATTTCACCCTAAAGCATGAAAAGTGTAAGTTATATAAATGTTAAAGGACAAAACTGAGCAGTACTGCTGCAGGGAAGAAGCTAGGAGGCAGACTGAGCCATGGACACATGCACTCTGCTATGCTTCTCTTTTGGCAATTTATCTCCAGGATACTGCCCCCTTTGTAGTATTTAGAGAATAACATGCCTTCAGCTGGGAGCAGAACAGTTAACTTACATCTCACTAAATCCTAAATCTAGGCTTGCACAAGCCAACAATGAACAGAAATTTCCTATAACTAAAAGGTGTGCTGCAAAAGGAAGACAGAGCCTTGTCCTAGCCAAATTATTTATGTAATAATAACATGATTAAAAGGTGCTTTGTGTTAAAACTTGGATTAATAACAGCAGAAACTATTTATCTGATGTACATTACAGTTCTACTAACCTACAAAGGCACATCAGATGCAGTAAATTTGATTAATAGATATGTAATGCTGTTCTTAGCACATGCTTTCCTCTTTGTAACCATTAGTCATTAACTTCCAGCAGCTGCTGATATATATTGCATCAGTTTGTAAGCAGTACCTTCCATTACAGTATCATTGACTATTGAACAAAAAAGAAAAAGTATTTTATTGTAATAAGCAGAAGTGCTCTACCAAGTGAACAGCTATTGACTGGGCAATAACAAATTTGTCTGTTCATTACAAATGAGAGCTTTTATCTGATGCTACCACCTAAGCAGATGTTAACTTTCAAATGAGACTGTTTTCAAAATTGCTATGAATGTGTACTGTACAGGATGAAAAAAAATGCTAAACTAAGCCTTCTCAAAAGCCTCTGCTGAAGCAGAGTTTTAATCCCCTTTTCTGCTTCCTTCATTTCTCATTTGTCCTAACTTCGATTCCTAATCACAGAGAGCAGTAGGCAGAAGAGTGGCTGTAGCACAAGCTTTCTGTTAGCAGAGAGTTCATTTCAAGGGCAATTTGCCAGGTCAAGGCAAATACACAGTTGCACAGAATCTGGATCTGATAGTTCATTTATATTGGAAGTCACAAGGGAAACTTTACTCCTGTTTGGTTTGTTTTAGCAACATGATTCCTTGTGTGGTTTCCTACAAAAGGCTGCTTATTGCCTTGCAAATTGATGAGAGATGCTTAGGCACTTTATAAAAACACCCATGTTTCCCTTTCAAGTCATATTAGCACTGTGATAATTTTGGGAGCTCTTCTTGGGTGTGTCAGGGCAGGCTCAGCTGAGTTGTATGCCATTGTCCAAGCTGCTGCTAATTCATAAACAGGTATAAAAAAAAAAAAACTTCTTTCTCCAGCACAAACATATGTAACCAACGAGATAAA
>JAOXNG010000001.1:99519897-99533411 GCA_028566535.1 Scolopax minor
ATTGTCCAAGCTGCTGCTACTTCATAAACAGGTATAAAAACAATAAAACTTCTTTCTCCAGCACAAACGTATGTAACCAACGAGATAAAGGCTATATAGAAGTAAGATGTGTGTTCCACTGCTACATCATGTTGAAGTCTGTGATGCAGACTTTCCATGAAAAGTCTGTAAAGTTAACTAAAGTTAGGTTTACAGCAACACCTGCCAACATAACTATATCTACAAGACACATGAAAAAATAGTCTCTGACTATTGTACCTGGAAGAAGTCATTGGTGTTACACTAGCCAAATGAGAATCTATAGCTAATTTAGCTTGATGGTATCTTACACAATAGTCTAAAGCATGGCCTTGTAAGTACTGTGTAATACCATGTCAATACCAAATATTAATGTACGCAAGGGCTTTATTGTAGTCATAATCTTAGTTTACTTCTCTCCCCCTCAGACCTCACCCCAAATAACTTCAATTTTCAAAAGTAATTTCTAAGGAATTGCTTTCATTTCTGAACTTTGTCTATTGGAGGATTTGCACCTGTGACATTCACAAGAGGATTATTTTTACGACATTAATTTTCTTTAACAACATTCTGTATATTCTTATTCTCCAGAACAATTTTCAAATTAATTCCTTCGTAATAGGAGACTCAATGAAGACAGCACCAGATTTTTGGTTCTGATATCCCTATAACATCATGTCTAGGATTGGGATGACACCACCAACTCCCTTATTATCTCCATACTAGTTTGCTTTAGTGACTTTAAAATTGTGAATGTTATTCTGGCTCTGAAACCTTTAGCCAGTCATCTGGCAGATTAAATTCAAACCTTTAATAATAAAATTTCTTTTTAAATTATTGTATATAACCTGGCCAGTGCAAGAGTTCTGAGATGTACCATGAGGAAGACAAAGCAGCCTCATGATCCTCTTTCACTACAGTTTGCAGTATGTAGCTCTCCATGTCTGACCCATTTCTCATTTATCAAAAATGCAGGAAATAACAACGACATTTTCTTTTCAGCCAAGACACTGTGTTTTAGGCTTTTGAGCCCTTAGTGTAATGAATCTAATGTTAACTTTTCTCCAACCTGTTCATATGTTGAGATGTTAAATGGAGTTCAAAATTCATTTTGGAAGATGACATATTTTGCAGTCATGTGTTTTTTATACAAAGCATTGTATGCTTGGCTGTTATACAAAAAGATTGAGGAGATTTTATGGCAGTGTTTGTAACATTCTTACCTTGGTCATGGATGGTGAAACTGGACTCCCAACAGATGTGATTGTGCAAAGTTTAAATGTTAACCTTTTAAGAGTTAATTTGTGACAATTTGAAGTAGGCTACGCCGTGATAGCTTACGAAATATGATTAAGTTTATAGACCAAAAAAGGCGACTTATATTACAGTATGTTTCACTTTCTTCAGGATCCTTTGCCTTAAGATGTCTGTATTCAGACATATAGGACCTTTCAAAGATATTTAGACACTTCGATGTGAGATGTGGGTGTAGTAGAAAAATAGGGGACAAAAGTCGTTCCTACTAACCACCACAAAAAGATAAAGTCCAGTAGATAAGAAATGGCCAGATTATATTTTTTTCTTTTTAAGGAAAAGCATGGCCATCAATTTGTATAATTAACATCATTATTGACTGTAAGTGATTGCATTTCCATATATCGTCTGAATAAAGTATGCAATTTCTTCTTCTACCATGAAATTAGACAAGAGCATGATACAATCATTTAAGGAGCAAGATAGTTAAAGTGTGTAGGAGCTATTTGAAGGACTGGTGGGTTTTTTTTAACAATTCTAACCAGAAGATTTAATGAATAACAAGAGAAGGCAAGATTACACTACTCTGACAGGTTTGCTGCAACAACATAGCTCATCTGTTGCCTGTGTAGGAAAACTATATAAGCAACGAGGAGAACAATTATAAATGAGAATTGCAATTGCAATTGACAGTTAAAGGAGGGAGGATGTTAAAGTGTGTATATAAAACAATCAATAATCCTGGTTCACAAGCTGTGTTTGGTTGATTTATTTTGTTAACTGTGCATTCATTTGTAATTCTTTATAGAGACAATAATACATTAGTAAATATACTTGTGATTGACTATTGGTAAAGTCGTGCTGCAACTCTGTTGTTGCTAAATCTTAGTGGAGAAGTGAGGTGGTCTTACTGAAAATAATACCAAGACATGCTGACTTTGAAAATAGTTGATAATGATAGCTAAGAGAGCTTCTGCTGTATTCTAGATCCTAGCAAAGTCAGATTATATGAGAAGAGTTATTTGTTAAGCTTCAACCTAATTGTTAAATATTACAGTAAGCTCAAAATTGAAGCAGGGTTGTGTTGTGTCCTTTTAAAAGGCAAATTAAATAAACTTTTTGCTATTTTTCAACATTAAATCAATCTCTTGTAATTCACAAAATATACAGCACTGGGCTGTGAAGGACACTGGGAGGTCATCTTGTCCATCTTCTTGCCTCAAGGCAGAACTAATTATATTTAAACTAGTCTGGATAGATGGTTTCCTATCCTATTCTCAGAAACCTCTCTTGGTGAAGATTCCACAGCCTCCCTGGGCAATCTATTGACAGTTTAACTATCCTCATACTTAACCTTCCTAGTGTTAAAGTGAAATATTTTTTTTACTGCACCTTAAGTCCATTAACTCTTTTCCTGTCCATGATGGAATAGTTTGTACCTTTCCTCTTTGCAGAAATATTTTACATTTGTGGACCATTATAATGTCTTTACTGTCTTCAGTAAATCACCCAGGTTCTGTCAAGTCTTTCTTCACGGTATGTTTGCCAGACCTTTGGTCATCCTTAATGCTCTCCTTTGGACTCTTTCCAGTCAATTAATACATTTTTGAAGTATAGCTTTCAAGAGTGGATACAGTGGATGCTGATCTTCCACTAGCAAACAGGAAATAATCATCTTAAATGTAAGCTGTGTTACTCATCTTTCAATGTGTGTGGTTTTCAATAGCAATCATTGTTGAGTGTTATTTTGATTTAATATTACCCATAGATTGGATAATCTGTGATACAGCTGGCTGTGCAGTCTTTCCCCCAGGTTGTACTAGTGTGGTTGTACACTGTCATCTCCATTGACCTCCTTTGTCTTCCAGAATTATGTTCTATGTTTTCTTAAACATTTCCCTAGCATATCAAGTTATTTTGCCTTCTGAACCTAATATCCACAAGCTCCTTCCACTTTGCTGTCTTTCTCAGTTTTAGAAACACACTCTTAATTCCAGGGCCTTAGTCATTAAAGAGAAAACTGAAGAGCAGCAAAAGCCCTGGACCATACTATTTGTGGCTTTTCAGGTTGACAGTGAACCACTGAGGACAGTTTCCCAGCTGTTGTTACCCTGACTGTGCAGTATTTTTGTGAGAACAGGAAATGATACTGCACTGTCTTGACTGTGACCTATCTGGGATAAGCATATTTGACATTATTGTAACTCTCCTATCTGTGATACCTATTTGTCACAGGCAGGTGTGGTCGACACACTGGAGGGAAGGGATGCCATCCAGAGGGACATGGACAGGCTTGAGAGGTGGGCTCATGCAAATCGCATGAAGTTTAACCAAGCCAAATGTAATGTCCTGCACCTGGGACATGGCAATCCCAGGCACAAATACAGGTTGGCTAGAAAGCAGTCCTGAGGAGAAGGACTTGTGGGTGTTGGTGGATGAGAAGTTCAACATGAGCTGACAATGTGCACTGGTAGCTCAGAAAACCAACTACATCCTGGGCTGCATCAAGAGAAGTGTGGCCATTAGATCACGGGAGGTGATTCTGGCCCTCTACTCTGTTCCTGTGAGACCCCACCTGGACCACTGTGTCCAACTTTGCAGTACTCAACACAGGAAGGTAACCAGCTGTCTGAGCTAAAGCCTTCAATCAAGAAACAAGAGAATGTATTTTATAAGCATACCCTAATTCACCTAATATGCAAATTAAATCAATCATCTTTTATGCTTGAACTTTGATTGACTGATGAATGTTTGAGTCATTGAAACTGTTCTGGAAAAGCTGTACCCCTTCTCTGGTTCACATCTCTTTAAATTTTACATTTGCTTGCAAGTACATCAATAAGAAATGAAATAATAAGTTTTTCTTGTTCTATGTTGCTTAGACCTACCAGTTCACTTTGCCAAATTTGTGATGAAACAGAACATGCAAGACCAACATCAGTAACTAGTTGAAGGGGGAATGCTACCAGTGCGGTATAGGATAATATGTAAGGACAAGTTATGGTCCTTAGATTTACCTGAACTACAGTAAGAAAGAACCTTGTTATCAGTCTTTGGGGTCACCACAAAATAGAGAGACCATCAGACCTAGGGAACTGCTAGTTCAGCTGGTAGTTATGGTAGTGGTTGTCCAGATATCACACGTGTTTCAGGGTATAAACCTCTGCCTCAAGAAGTTCTGTTGAGGCCTTTACTGCAGCTTAAAGGCTCACACATAAATTTCTAATGGAAAGCAACAAGCTTGAGGTATCTTTAACAGCAGATTCATATGAAGACGAAGAATTAAAATACAGATTTGTAGTTTTCTCATTTTTCTCATTTATCTCATTTATCAGACCATTTATGGTCTGATATTTTATGTTACGGCAACGTGAGAATTGGATGTGATGAAAGAAACCTTAGGGTATTTACATCATCTTCTTTCTAATGCAAGGATTGCTATAAACAACTATAGGTGCAATGCTTTGGATGGGACAGAAAGAGAGCGGAAGAGAAAAAGGAAATTCTTGAGAAGGTGGTAATGCCAGTTTGGTTTAGCAAACTGCAGATGGGTTTCTCTGAGAAAGGAAGACTTTATTTCAAACCAGTCACATCCTCCTTACAGACGACTCAAAGCAATTGTAAAGAAAGTTGCTAGTAAGGATATGCTTGTCACATACAGGTTAATTTTCCAGTGTACTGAAGTAAAAGCTGCTGAAAGTAACCATTTTCAGTGATTAGTAAGAAATCTTTGAAATTTGGAAGCGAAACAGTCATATTATACAATGAAAACCTGTTCAGACTTGTTTGAGTTATTTTCTGTTGAAAAGTGCCATATGTTTTTTGTGTTCTGCTCTGGAGAGCAAGTGAGAACTTTAATGACAAGAGGTTTGAAGTGAACACCCACATGTGCATTTTTGCTTCCTGATCTCACTCAGAATTGCAGCTCCAGCCAAGGCAGATAAATTATTTCTTCTTCCACCATTCTTCTATTACTATAATCAACATCTGCACAAAATAATGACATCATTTTAATAGAGTTTTCCTTTTAAAATGTTTATTATGAATTGCTTTACTCAGCCCATGTTCTTTGTATATTCTTGACTTTCAAATTCCTTTCTTTATTGTCTCTCCAGTGTGAGTCTTACTGTATCCATTTCACAGACTATAATTATCATTCTGATTCTTAATACATACATAGTTCAGGTTCCAGATGAATACATAATTTAGATACAAACTGTCTGGGATCTATTCCAGACTCTTGAAGTTTTGGTTGTAAATAGAGTTTGCAAAAAATACAGCTTCTTAAATCTTGCTGTTCTTCGCAGATAAAGCAGTTCTTCACGCTGCTTATAAATCAGGGGTAGATGATGAAACTGTTAAGGGGAACACAATTGAAAGAGAGAAGCCATGTGGAAAAAAAATCATTTTTTTTTCAAAACCACCATAATTAGATGGTATGAGTTTACAGATTATTCAATTTAAGTATGTTCTTAATATAAGCATGAAACAATAATGACAATCCTAGAAACACATTTTAAGAGACAAATGTATTCAGTCTGACATTCCAGAATAGATTCATGACTATATCAACTGGTAAATATTGTAATTTTTCTACTAAACTTTAACAAGGTAATTTCTACTGAATATAATTTGAAAGTAAATAAGTTTAGTTGATAAAGACTTCGTTTCAATATTTCATCTCGAAAGGCATAGTACAGAATTTTCATACTAGTAGAACTGTGAAACAAACTATTATACTGTAGTTTGTAGAATTCACATAATTAAATTCCTTTCTTCTTCAGACAACAGAAACGTGTTAATGTCTCCCTAGACTGATAATAACCACTCTGGAAATTAGTCTTCTCTCTTTCCTTTTTCTTATTTTTTGCTCTCAACTGTATATTCTTCAGCATAAAACCAAAGTTTTGCTGGTTTAGATAATATTGGCAATTTACTTCCAATTTTCAATGAATGCCCTTATAATTGAATAATGTAACTTTGTGGTCTGTTTAAACACTGACTGCCTAATAGTCATCTTGCCTGAGTCACTTTCTGTTGCCAAAATGTTGCCAAAACTAGCACAAGGAATATCAGATGAGAGAGGTTTTACTTCAAGACACTCACCCTTAACACCAAGTGATCTTTGAGCTTGAAAGAAAATCCTCTGAATACACTGATACCCACAAAGAGATAATTAACAAGCACAGCTAATTCTCTTTGGTCAGCAGCATTTTCAAAAGAAAAAAGGAAGTAGAATGCTGATGCATATGCCAAAGCCCATCAGATAGCTACAGGAGCTGCCTACAATCTAACTTCTAACATGAGTTATCAGGTGTGGGCTGGGACACCTTTATTAAGTGTAGGCAGAGGGGTGTTTGGTTTTTTATTTAATATATAGATTTGTAAATGTAAACCAGTATATAATACATCTATAGTCAAAGAGTTCATCTGAGGACACAATAATGATAGCGATCTTCCTATTTCTAATCTTGGCATCATTTATTTGAGGGAGTCACTTAGTATTTGTGTCTAAGAAGAAAATCAAACCTTTGCAATTAATTTCTTTTATATTAGTGAAAAGTGAATTGTGAATGGTGTGAATGTGAATAGTGAATGAAGTCCTCATCCTCAATTTATACTCTACATTTTTTAACAAAAAATCACTTTTTGTCAATTGACTTTTTGGAACTCAGCTCCAAGTGTTTTTCTTAGCTGAAAACAGTGAGTCTTTTTCAATGACACTAATTGCTGGTGTAGATGTCTCTTCTCAGCTATCTTGGGAGCCATATCATGCAGCAACAAAACAAAATTAGGGCATTTTTACCATTCATCGTCTCATGTTGAATGGAACAAAAAAGAGTTTTCATGGGGTGAATTTAAACTGTGAAAACACTTTGTGAAAAACAAAGGGAAATGTGAACATTCATTTAATGTGATCCCATGTTGTATAGTCTGTGTTATAGATAGGAAGAGGAAAGCTGAAAGTTTTGAAGTTGCTATAATCTCTTATTTCTAACGTGTCCTCAATTCTCATATTTATTCTTCCAGAATAAATTATAGACCACTGGGATATTTTAAGTAATAGTCATCTGAATCGGATAGTAACCAATATTTATGACCAAAATGGAAACTGGAATGTATCCAAGATGATACAACTGGAAACTACATTATTTAAGGTGAACTGGCTTTCTTTTTAAGGTATTCTGACAGGGACCTACATCATATAACTTTTCTACACTTAGTGCCAGTTTCCACAGTGGCCAGTGATTGATAAGCCTAGAATACAAGTTATCTTCTTCAGTCTGCTCTGGTTTTAAGGCACATTCAGAGTTCTGAAGTCTTTAATTATACGAGGTCATTGAGTTCACTTGGGTCTGACACTGATTGCCCATCCTAAATAGTCCCTTATTGTACAAAGAAGCCCTGTTTGCTTTTTGGAACCTCCTCACCAGTGTGAGCAATGCTGTGAGAATTTGATGAGTTGTAAAAGGAAAACCATCTCTAATGAATGACATGGTGATGGACGCAATTAAAGTATCATGTGAGATAAAAATGTACATCCAGAGACAGAATCAGCCTGGAGGCTCAATGGCTTCTGCTGGCTAGGTTCATGTGGTGTAGGACAGGAAGCTGGGGGAACAGCATAGTCAGTACAGCTCAAACACACAGTGCCACAGAGGCTCCACTGGCATCTGTCTGCAGGCTGACACAGCCCTCCCACAGAGAAGTCCCACAGGCTCTGCCTGCCCTTCCTTTTACACCATGTCCATAGGGAGCAGTGCTACCACTCCCTTGCAGTAACTGTCTCCCAGGGCACTGCTAACCCACCATGCCTGGAGGTTGCAACTCAGGCACAATCAAGTCTTAAAATAGCATTTCAAGCATGGTGAGCTGTGTGCCTTTGAAGCACATCTGGCCTGCTATCTGGAGCAGCTGAGTAAACTGACAGTTGAGTAGAACAAGATTCTTACCTGAGAGAACTGGGCAAACTCCTTGTCAGCTAGCATGGGAACATGACCCAACAACTCATGGCAGCAGTCTCTGGAAAACAAGTGACTCTCATATTGAATAAAGTTTTCTTTTTCTGCCCTACATGAACTTCTCATGAAGGACTTTAGCCAGTAGACCCCTCCACAGTGGAAGCTAGTGTGAGGGCTGCACCGCAGTAATTGCCTCCATACCTGGCCTGACTCTGCAGGGAACATGACTGAACATTCCCTTATGCCTTCCATGGGGAACCAGCTGCCCCCTGCTACCCTGGTTATTGTCTCACTTGGGATGGCACGGGCACTAGTCTTCTATGTCACAACGTCTTTGAAAGGCCCCTGTTTTGTCCCAGTATACAACAAAAGTGTCTGTGCGAACTTGTAATTTCTCATGAAATGTAATTGCTGTTGTCTGGCCAGCACTTACTGGGAGAGTTTCACAGCAGGGAATCAAACCCCAGCAGATGGTAAATGAAGGCTGGATGAAAAGATTAAACCAGATATTCTCCAGTCTTTTCCTTCCCCAGACAACTTTGCAAGAGAGACAGAGACCCACACCCTCTCATGCATGACTTCCCCTTCTAAACTCTCCAGCTACCAGTTTCTCAAATTGTTTCATTCTGTGGACTACTGGATAGAGCTCCAGAGCCTTTCCCAAAAGATTCATCCTAAACACATTCAGAAAGATGGGATTGTACCAGGGCATCAAACTTACGGTTCTGGGGAATGCATAGGAGAAGAGAAATGCCTTATGTACTGTGTACTCTGAAAGACACGAAATGCCAGGCTGGCAAGGAAGTCACGAGCAGACAGAAGTCCTGCAGCTGGTCTCAGCTGGAAACCTGTTCTTTCTGCAAAGGGAAGTCAAACAAAATTTAAGAGTTTCTAAGGTTAACCACATGGCATGCTTACTTTGAGTAAGCAGTTTCAGAGAGTCTCTGTTGCAGTAGCTCCCTCCACCTAAGCATGGCAAGAACATGCTGATTTACCATTATCAAAGTTCCACTGTACTGTTATGGGTCCAACTACTGTAACACTAAATTGCCTAATCATACAACCTCCATGTATTCACACAGCAATACTGTAAAGTGTGGAAGTACTGCTTACCCCAGTTTACCTTTTTAGCACATTTAGACACATCTATCTACTGTGTTGCATATGTCAATGATGTATCTGAGGTCACACACAATCCTTATGGTCAAGCAAGGGACAGAACCTGTATTTTCAGTCCTGGCTAGTTGATTAATTCTTTCATTGATTTCCTCTATATCACATATTAAAAAATAAACAAGAGTTTGACAGGGGATGCACCCTGCCCTTGTCTGAGAGTACTTGGTTCTTTCCTGATGCTAGGTTACTGTCTAGCTCCCTCCTGCAGAGTTCTTTATTCCCTACACTGAAACCCCTGGTACCTTGCACTGTTGAAGACAGCAGTAGGTGGACCATGGGTCCTGTGTAATTCTTTTCCTCAACGGGCCCAATTTACCTACCCCAGAGGTAGAATTGGAGCATACTATTTAGATTCATTTCCTTCTGTCAGTGCATGCTCCACATATATAAAATAGCTCAGCACTGGCAAAACATGCTAGCAATTTTACCTTTCTGCCTGGACTTTGTTAGAATGGCAACATGCAGGAAAAAGAGCAAACAGGTCCTTGTAAGAGATAAGGGTGTTGAAATTTGGCCCTTAACTGTTTAACATCAGAGTTTCCATCTGTGTTCTCACCTATTTTTTCACTCTGGTTTTTTTTTTCCACCATTATCTTTGTCTGAATCTAACTGTCTGAATCTATGTGATCATACCTGTTTTGCTTTGCTGTGTGTGTTATGTGTCCATAGAACAGGACAGAAAAACACAAGACTTTTGCACAGGGATTTCAGCTTGTGCTATCAGTGTTACCCCAGGACACTCTGCATTACTATGAAAAGTCTGTGAGAGACAATTTACAAAATAACGAGTCCTATGGTCAGCAGTCTACATAATCTGCATTTCCATGGGAAACATGTTGGTGGTCTGCAAAGCTAAGAAAATTGAAAATCACTGCTTTAAAACAGAGCCAATGATAATCTTTTTGAAGTCCTATATTCAAAATCTGTGTTGCATTCTCAGCTCCCATAAATGACATTTCATCTTCTTAAAAGCATAAAACTACATTTTAAAAAAATGCAGAAATGGCTTTATTCTCCCTTCTCTATCCATATTCTATTGTGTCATGAAGCCTGGAACATAATTTATTTTATGTAAACAAACAAAAAAAATCCCACCCAGAAACCAAGCCATTTACAAGATTTGTTTTGGTTTGGTTTTCAATGTTTCTTCCAGCATTTCTTGTCTTGTTCTGTCTGGCTATTAGCACTTTTCTCATTAGGAAAAAAAAAATAAAAAAGAGGGAAAAAGAGAGAAGGAAAAAAAAAGGCTTCACTGGAAGAATTAGAAGTGGCAAAACATCTGAAGCCAGAGCAAAAAAAGAGTGGACAGGAAGGAATGCTTCTACCTAGCAATGTGAGGGACTAGATGTTTAGCATTTGCCACAGTTTTATCTTCTATTCCTTCAGTGAATTCAAAGGTAATGGGAACAGAACTGCCTAAAAGCTGAACAGCAAACAAAGCTATGGAGATTATATCCTTATCTTTGTACGCTGAGCAAAGGCTTCAGAGTTAACCGGGAAATTGGAAGCGGTTGTGAAGCAGCTTACTATTCTCCCCACTCCCTAATTAAGAAAGCAAGGTGTCTCGGGGAACAGACAGACCATCAGATATGTCTCCTTAGGCACTGGCCCAGAGCTGGCACAGAAGAATACTCCATTGCTGCACATACCATACTAAGCCAATACAGAGGAAGGTGAAAAGCTTAGAATCTGGTCACTTTGGGGGTAAATTCTGAGTGCACCAGCTGAAAAACATATCAGACAAGCACAAAGCCCTATGTAACTCAGTTTTGGAAGGACTGTGAAAAAGTCTAGGAAAATTTGTATTGCTTTAGCATCCATGTTGGAGGAGCAGGAGGGAAAATGAAAATTACAGCTTATGTTCCCTGAAATGCCCTTTTAAATATAGGCCAGTGAATCAGACAGTCTGCTGATGAAACAGACTTGGCCAGTTGCCTTGAGAAGCCATAGAAAAAAGTTATCTGGTGAAGGTAATATCTGCAAAATCTTTTACTTCATTACTGCACAATAAAACCAGCAATCAGTAGAGAACTGGGTGTGTGGCTGATTGGACCTGCTGTCCAAAGGCCTCTGAAATCAGAATGAGTTGAAGAGAAGGCCATGAGCAGTTGACCTAAAGTGATCTGTAAGGTTTACTACTTGGCCTAAAATCTCCTGTATACAGGCCTGTGCGTTGTAGTGTGAGCTTGTTTGAGTTCACTAGTGGTAATTTCTTCCAGCTGTGGAGGACAATGATTGCCTAAATCCAAACATCTTTCCTAGAAAGAAAGATGCGCCTAGGTTCATCTACTTAACCCTTTAGAAAAGCTCTTGCCATCTCAAATGATCACATGGTTAACTGTTTAAATTCACTCGAAGTAATTATGAAATACTTATAATGTGGAGTTCATTTCTGTTCAAACCAGCCTCACTAGCAGGCCAGGTAACACTAGACAGATCTTCTAGTTCAACTTGTATTGAATTCAAAAGAAATGCTTGCTTGACTTCACAGATACTGCCAGGTGACAGAGATGATGAAAGTTTATTCGGCTGCGTGGGCTGGTTATAACATGATCACTTTGTCTCCAGGATGTTTCTCTCTTTCCTTCTCTGTATCCGTGTAGTTACTTATATAAAGACTTATCAACACCTATGTTAAAGAATGGTCTAATCCTTAGAGGCAGTGTTCAGCAAAGATACATGCTGGGATTTGGATCCTGACTTGGATGGTGGGAGCTAACCAGTGATAGGAGGAACTGCACTGTGCATTTCCACATAGGTTGTAGTAGCTGAAACACATCCACTGTATGCCAAGGAATTTTGGGAGACGACTCACAGCCTAGAGTTTGATCGAGGCTTGGTTGGTTGGGCACTGGACACCTATAACACAGGAAAGAGCCTAAGCACACAATTGAGTTGTAAGGATGAAACCAACTTTATTCTATCTACACATAACCTGTTACAAAGCCTCTAGGCTAAACTAATCTAGGTTTTATATACAGTTTAAGAAGGGTAGGAACCAGTGCTCTTAAAAGCCGTTCTTTCCATTTTCCTTAGACATCCATTCCAGGATGGAATAAAATGCCTCTGAATTGTCTGATTCTCATGCCCAGCCAGAATAGCTTGGACAATTATCTTACACTAGACACCCTGTGTTTATAGTAGATGAGTTGAAACGCACTGTGAACATCTTCCCAACCATTATTAGCAGAATTTTGAGAATGATCATTTTCTTTTTTTTTTTTTTTTTTTTTTTTTTTTTTTTTTTTTTGTTTTTTTTTGCTTAAGGTAATTTGTATGGCATAGAGAAAATTTAGAACCAGAACCTACAAAAAAGTGAGCAGGCCCAGACTCCAGACAATCAAATCCTGTCAACTAACATGAGCAATACAACTTGTACTATGACAGGATTTTCTCACATTTTCCCAGTTTTTCCCACTTTGAAATGCCTTGATTTACTTAAAGAAGTTTAGTATCTGTGGTAATCAAATCAGCATCCCATGATTTCTGGAGCTCCCTGCTGTCAGCTCCTATGTAAACAAGACAAAATGAGATCAAGTACTTCATGAGAAAAAATATTTATCAGCTTGGCTACTATAGGAGGGAAGTAAGATGGATAGTTGAATAGAAAGGAAAATACATGAGATAATACATAATGCACACAGAAAAATTCCTGCAGCTGGATGGGATGCTCATGAGAGATGCTTTCAATATGCAAGTCTTCCATTCCCTTACACTAAAGGTGCAATAAAAACTTTTCAAATAGCTTAAACTTCCCCAAAAATGGCAATGTCTTGAAAACCTCTTCAGTAACAGTAAGCTCATTCAACCTTACTAACATCATCTACTGATATAGGGAGTGGATCACTTGACTTCCTGAACATTGTATTTAAATTTAATTTATTTAAAATTAAGCCGTAATCTTTATTATTGATTTCAACCTAGTAATCAACCATCCTCCACTCTCTAGCATATCTTGAAGAGGAGCAAGGAAGCTTTAAAGACTGCCTTTCTTTAATCATTCTTGATAAAGGTAGGAAAGCAGCTGGTTGACACAAAGTACATGATCTTAGGAATCCATGCAGCCCATAGCCTCATAAAAATAATGCAGGCTCCCTTCCTCTC
>JAOXNG010000001.1:99533511-99543935 GCA_028566535.1 Scolopax minor
AGTAGCCCACCCCAGCATCTCTGCTCTTGGAGTGATGCCTGTTGCTCCCAGTCTGAAAATTGTGGGCTCCTACATCTAAAATCGCACCAAGGGAGCGGGGCACCATCTGGAAGTGCTCTTCCTCCCCAGTCTGGGCCAATATTATGAGGAGAATAATAATAATAATAATAATAAAAATAATCAAAGAAATGGTAGTAGCTGGGGCACACCAAACATCTCAGCTGGTGGAAAATGCCTACAGTCAAGGAATGACCGCACAGCGTGTGGAAATGAACGACTGAGGCCTGGAACAGGATAGGATTTCTGTTGCCGTAGGTTTCATACTGAATGGCAAAAAAAGGGCAAAGAGACTGAAATAGCAGGGGAATTCACCTAGGAAATGTGCCTTACAGAGCTGTCAGAGCATGGCACGTTAGAAATTCACGCTCCATGAGGGGTCAAGAGAGATATTTAACCTTTCTTGGACTGTACACATCTGAAAAAAATTGTATTAGATGGTTATAAGCTTTAAAGAAAGCTGACCCATTTTGCTGTTTAAAATATTCTGGGACTTCCATGGAGACTCTTATGCCACCTATATATAATGACCTAGATTTTAAAAACGGTTGGGAAGCAGACGTCTGGAAACCTGCCGCGAATTTTAACATTTTCTATACAAAGATCGAGTGTAAACTTGCAGTTTAACTTCACTTGGGAAAGGCCAAAATGCTTTTAGGACTTAGGATTGTCTTGTTTGGGAGATGACCGTGAAGTGACAACACAGCCATCCGATTCCTGTCTTAAAGGATGAAGAATTCTACATCGTAGGAATGCTCAAATTGTACTTAGGATCTTTCATGAAAACTAGCTGATCAAAAGAAAACTGAAATGAAATTCATATTGCTAATTATGAATGGGCTAACTGTTCCAAAAATCATTATGTGTACAAAATGAATCACAGAGGCTGTGGCCAATATTGCAGGCATTGTTTTTTCTATCATGAGTGAAAACTACAATTTTTAAAGTTTCCAACTAATTTGGTAATGAACATGAAATCCAAATGCACAGCACACAGTGTTTGGAACAACTCTAAATACATAAAGATTTCAGAATTCTTGTTTAGCATTGCGCTAAAGCTATTTCCAGTTTAAGCAGTGACTGAAAAATACTTATTTATTGGACAGCTTAAACGTACATAGATTGGTTTAACCTATAACAGAAGCACAGTATTTCCAATTACTATTCCATTAAGCCTACAAAGATGATTCAATACAACAGTTGTTATTGCTGTTAAAAGCCTTAATCATATTAATGTTGTCATACCAGTCTTCTCAGCAAGCAGAACTTCAGTGTGTATTGACATTTAACACATCACAAAATAAATGCCTGTAGTGTTTGTAGAACTCTCTTCAAGTAATTCCCTCATTTTTTTCCCCCAAATTGCCTGTTTGTCTAGAAACAGCAAGGGAAATTAAATTAGATGTTAATATTCTACCCAAACATTCTGTAACTTCCATCATCCATCTTCAGGAATTGTAAGCTTCTTTCAGCATTTGCTTTTTCTCTCAGAGAAGTCATAAGTAAAGTCAAAACTTGCTATAATTGGGATTTTCTAAAATAGTCTCATTCTGTGTAAATATTACTAGGTCTGGTTTTATTCCTATCCACCAATCAAGAAATAAGAACTCCATCACTTCAGGTCCACAGGAAAGGATTGTCTTTCACAAGAACCTCAAGGTTAAACTCTTCAGGGTTGGAGACCTGAACAGCAGCTTTGCCCTACTGTTTGTCTTCGTCACATTTTCAGATAGGCCCTTAAACTTAAGTCTGGTGCAGCAATTAGGGGTCTGAATATAAAAAAGCAAGCCTTTTAAAATATTTTCACTAAGAACTTCTCAGAAATGAGGCCAAAACATATGGAAGCTTAATTATTCCCAAACCAATGAAATCAAGGAGATTCAGAGTTAAAACAGGTTTTCCTTTTACTAGCTTAGGTATCCAAGAGCAGAATTTAGCCTTGAAAAGATTTCACAAATGCAAGGTAATGGAAATCTTCCCGATATCTGGTTGGGCTGTATGACCTCCAGAAGTCCCTTCCAAACTCAACCATTCTGTGATTCTGTTACTATGAATTCAATAGGGATAAGCATACTCATTTTTGTTAATTGTTGTTGTGCTTTAATATTTTATGTCATGTATTGCAAATTATCAGTTAGTGATCTCAAAAATTAGATTTTCCTAAGAGTATAAGTTATGTGGGTAAAAAATTCAGGCATATCACTATACTCTATCACCTTTTCTTCTATGTGTCAAAGAGTTCTAAAATAGATTATTAAAAGTGTATTCTAAATCTCCAGATTAGTGCATTCAAAACAGTTAAAATTAATTATATATATCCATGATTTCTAAATGTACTGGAAATACAATCCAACAAATTCATTGGGGATAAATTTTAGCCCTGCTTCTGATATATTTTTTTTCCATTCCAAGTCAGGAATGCTTTACAAGGTCTGACATCATAATTACAGTTTTATAAAGTTATTCCTCATGAAACCTTCCATATGTTCACCCATAAAAGATTTTGAAGTAATGTTAAATTCCTGGTGGTCTAGGAAGAAAAAATCAATAAAATCACGTGAGAGAAAAGTCGACCAGTTTTCAGTACTTTCCCTAACGGATATATTACAAATAATTCTGGAAAAAAATGCTCTAAACCTCTAGCATCCCTAAGGAAACACTAGTAGCAATAAAAAGCAGGTTTTATTTTAGAATGGAAGGTGCTTATACCAGAAGCACACAGACATTGAGTGATAACATTGGATAATTCTCCTGTTCAGAAGCAGGAAAAGTCTTTCTATATTCTGTTCTCTAGTTTTTCATTACTAAATATTACAGTTCTGCCTTCATGCGAGTGCAGTTATAAGTTAAAACATCCTTAAGTCATTCAGTTGCTTCCTGCCAAACTGAACACAAAAGCTCATTATAGCCCTTTGATTCACTTCCCCAATGCCTTCAATCTGCAGAGTTCCTAAGAAATTTCTCTTACCTGTACTTTATAATCCCAGTATGAAAAGCATCAAGATAACTCACTATAGAAGAAAGAATATCAGTGGGTTTTTACATTAATTATACTCACTGTGCATTTTTCCTTTTTTTCAAATTCTAAACAAAATCTGCAGAAAAATAACAAACTAAAGTCTTTTTTTAATGGTACTAATAATTTCAATTTGTTAGATGCACAAAGCACCAGAAATGGTCAATTCCACCTGCAGAAAGCATTGGATCAGTTTAAAGTGTAATAGGTAAGAAACAACAAAAACAAATAGCAGGCTGCGTCTTCAGTGTGCTTTCTAACCTACTTCAGCCAGGTCATTAGACACAATGCAGAGACTGTAGAAATGTTCTTTTTAAAATCAAATCTCCACAAACTGCATAAGTACAATTGTTAAAGTAAAATAAAAAAATTTTTTTTTTTTTTAAAAAGTGCTTTTCTCCCAGTGTGGCTTGGGGACACAAAGGGAACTAGCTGATGGCCCTGCCTGCCTGTATCTGCACAATTTAGCAGCTTCAGATCCCATCCCTGTGGGTCCTGTGGGCCCCAGAGGAGACCCTATGGCATCAGCTCAAGTGCAGCTGTGGTAGCGGGGCAGCAGCTGACAAAGAAAAAAGGGTGGGATGCAAGCCTGTGAGGACAGCCAGCACTGTGCTGGCTCTGGACTGTATATAGGAGCAAAACTGGTCGGAATGTTTGCACTCAAGTCAGCAGATGTGAGTGGGCATGTACTGTCACTAGCAGAATAAAACTTTGTTGTACTTCTGAGGCTCTTCTACTAGAATTTTCTGCAAAGTGTCAGCAGCAAAAATAATCGGTCAGGTTAACATTTCTCAGCTTGCTCAGTCCCTAAGAGTTTTAAACTGCAGGTTAGTTAATTCCTTTTAAATACTTTTTACTATAGGTTACAAGGGCTCCTCCACTCCCCATTCCAACAGAAGTTATGTGTTTCATGCTAGTCCATTGTGATCCACCAGTATTGCACCAGTATGTTTGGCACCATTCTCTTCATCCATTCATTTATTCATCAGCCCAGTACTTTTGTTAATCCACATGACAAGTTTTTTTCTCCTTTGTAGATCTGGACTCTTCACCACAGTTACATTGCTTCTAACTCTAGGTTGTGGGATGTGCCTTTGCTGTGGGGAGAAATGGCTGTTCCTTCTGGCTTGCCATGCAAGTGCTAATAGATGTGTGTGAATTAATGTATGTACTCAGGAGCTGAACTAAGCTATCTGCTCTTGCCCTTCTTACCTGTGTAATAATATGCTGCGAAAACCCTGCCAGTTTAAGATGCTACACCAGTGATTTCCCTGTCAAATTCTACAATTTGTAGGATGATATTGCCCCTGGAGGAGCAAATGAAGGAGGAAGGCAGGCTAATTGATTCAGCATTCTGCCACTGCCTCTGAGACAAGCACTTAGCTGTAATAATTGTGAAACAGAAGAATTTACACTAAGTTATAAACTAGTATCATCAAATTCAGTAAATTGCGGATGCTTCATGAACTATCACTATTCAGAGTATTGCCATATAGTTTTACTATTTCAATGCACTTTTTCAACTAATACATGTAAGTAATGTAGTTTCCCATTTTAAGGTGGCATGATGTGTGTAGTGTATAACTATGGAATGGGGAGAGGTTGGCATTTTTTTCTTAATAAAACGATGCCTGTAAGCTGCTAAATAATGGCTGTATTTCAGTGCATTCAGAAATCATGGCTAAATATTTATGTCTCCCTTTCCTAGTTTACAACCAGTAAGACCTTATACTGAAGACTCTACCATTAATGTAACATAACCCACTGCTAAAACAATGAACGTTAATTTTTACACAAAACAACAGAATGTGTGTAAAACATTAGTCCCTGTGTAGTGCGCACTGGCAGAATGGCATTTCTCAAGAAAGTTAGTTAGCTAAAGAAATAATATCTATGCCAGCATCTAGCAAGTGTCCAGTGTGGCTGCTTTAATGAAATTGTTTAAATTAAGCATTAAGATTTCTATTGCTAGCATACACCTCTAAAAAAGTAATATTACTTTTGCAATTTGGAGTGAGAAACAGTGCGATATAAAGAAGCAGGCACATTTTTGTTTTTCTTCAGCTAAGCATGAGTCCAATTTGAAAAACCTACTTCATTTGGAGTAGGTTCAATTGAAGAACTTCATTCTCCGATTAGAAAAAAACACAGAACATAATCAGATAGAAGGAGATGCAAATCTTTTCAGTGATTTCCACACAGAAATTGATACTATTTCTGATAAATATTTCTAAGCTGGTGTTTTCTCTTTAATAGCATACTCCCACTTCCCTCCTTCTCTAGCAGAGAGCTTTCTCCATACATTTTTGTTGTTGCAGATTTTCTATCAAGTATGTCACAAATGTTTTTGCAAACAAGCAAAAATTTTACTAAAGCTGCTCAGTTACTGTAAATGTCCAAGGCTCTTATCAGACCTCTGACCTGGTAGTGATTGATGGGACTCATGGTAATTTTCTTTCCCACTACCTGTAGTGACAGTCAACATCAACATATATGGTCAGGTAATAGAGTCTCAAAACCTATTGACATCATGCAGGTGATAATACCAAAAAGCACCTATGTTTTCATTCTGGGGCATATGCTATCTTTTAATTTAGAACCATGCTCCTTTTAACATCAATGAACTGCAATTTTATGTTGCTGGATACTGATCAGGGCTGAATGTTATCAACCTTGTCATTTTCAGAAACTGCTTATGGACTTCTAGAAGAGACTTAAGGAGGTCTTGATCTTGTAACTCTGTATTCTACTTAATCAGAGATATTTTTAAGGTGACAGTGGACAGGGATTCACTTGCCTAAGATGGCACTTAATGCCTACCCTTAGATACCAAACTACTGCTTTGCCTCATGCTGTCACTCTCAGAGTGCAAATCTCCTGCAGTCTTGTCGTGTCTGCCAGTCAAATATGAATGTCTCTGATTTTCTACAGTGTCTCAAATGACACAAAGCATTTATGCTTAAGCAACTGAATCCTACCTTTTTCAGTGAGAGAAAAACATTATTTATACATATTCAATTAATTATTTGCTGCTCATAAAGCCTCAGTAGTTTAGGACTTGAGCTCTCTTCTTAATACTCACAGAGTGTATTGCTCCAAAATTTGCTGCTCCTTGTTTTTATTTCTGCTTATGTAAAACAAGGGAAATAAATTTAGTTTTGTCTCCATTACTTTCTACAACAAAGTAACTTAATGAAACACTGCTAGAAAACTTGGGTTATTTGTTGTTTAACACTATATAAATGTAGGGAAATGGCAATGGTGAAGCTCAAGCTGTTTGGCTTTTCTGCAGGTTTGTTCATATGGCATGTGACTCACTGTGGGTGTTCTTTATGGTTGGTATAATTCATATTTTGAAAAAGAAAAGCAAAGTTTTATTTGTGAAGTCATCATATGTTCATAATTGGACTTTATGGAACAATTCTCCATTTAAAAATTGAATTTCTGTGTATTGCATTCTGAACTTTCCATCCACGATCACTTTTGAAACTATTTTAAAATAAAAGCCATGGAGTTTGGAAACACTTTGACAAGACTGCCAGAGTTAGCTTCTGAAGTGGCCAGAGGGAAAACTTTTATGCCTTATCTTTAACTATCAGATACAAAAATGCACTGTTTAAATTAATATAAGAGAAAAATTCAAATCTCTCTTGGGATACTTTAAGTTCAACAAATACATACGTGTGTTTTGAGGTTAAATTTTCCCCACTACATTTTTATTAGTTAAAAAAACCCAACAGTTCGGTTTATTTTTCTCATTGTATTTTTCTCATTTATTTTTCTTATTGTACATAAAAATTAAGATGTTTTTTGTCTCTTAAAAGAACACCTATGGAATACCTGCAAGACGATGAAACAAACTTGCCATTGCCTAATTTTTTTGGACTGATGTTTGCTTGATGTACTCCCAAAAATATGCAAATTATTCTGATTGTCAATTTAAATTTATTGCAAGATGGGAAAACCTTCACTCTGTGCTTTTAAGGAAAAAGTGTAAAACTCTCATTTCAGATCCATCTTTGATGCTGGCATTCATTAATCTCTAACATGAACTAGATGAAATGATGCCTCAATATCTCTGTACATGTGCTGAAAGATGAAATAGTGGATTAAATGATAAAGACTCCTTATTTATCATCATTATAATAGATATGCCAGAAGTACTTGTTTAAAAAGTAGTGGATGAGATAAGTTCTGTTTCCAGAAATAAAACTGTACATTTAGGCAATCAGAAGGACATATAGTTTCTTCTGTTGAAAGCAAAACATCTGTACACATCTGCTGGTGAGAGCAAAACACAAAGGGGCCATGTCTCATGGATTTTGCCTGCATTAATATATTGATAGGTGTTGGGAGATGCGATAGAAGCTCTGACTGATGTAGCTGCCCTGACACAGAAGTCATTAATGTATCTGGAAATTCTGGTTCCCCTTCTCACCTTGCCTGACATGACTTTTGTCAGGTGGCTTTAAGATAATAGTATAAAATGTAGCTTTGCTGGTATGGCTTCACTTCTACCACTCACTATTTTGATTCCTGTGTGTGAAATGCCTCTATAATACAGTAATCTGAAACACATTATGAATATCCAATAGGTGTATTTTGCCTTTTGAATTCTTAATTTTTTCCATTCCTCCTACAAGTGCTGGAATTCTCCGCTTGCAAAGTTTGTAGAAAACAAGCTCTTTCTGGTTAAAGCTGTGTATTATATGACTTGGTTAAAAAACAAAGAAAAACTTTTAACTGCATTTTAGAAGCTTTGTTCCAGTAAAACCACTGTTAACTTTTTGGAGGTTTGGTTATTCTTTCTTTAAACAGTCAACTTCTTTTATCAGCCAAAGAACAAGTCATTTGATTAATCATCATTTTTATCTCTTTGAAAGGATCCTTTCCGACCATTGGGGTGAAGTCTCTTTCGAGATTCCTGAGGGCGGGATTTTTAAATAGCATCCTGGCCTCACATCCAGTGTCAGGGGGTGGATCTTTACCCCCCAGCATTTCCTCTGGTAGGTATTTCAGCCTATTCCCCCACATCAATTTTTCCCTTTACCCTTTGCCCCATCTCTCCACACATCCCAGGGCAACAGAATTTGGTATTGGTCAGTCAGGGAGATTAAATGCCCCTTCCAATAAAAAAAAACAGACTGAAAGAAAATGGAAAAGACAAATTATTTTTCAGGAATTACTGAATCAACACATAGGAGAAATTGTGAGGGAAACTGATCTGTAGTTAAGTGGTCAACTGACATATAGAAAAAGAAGGCTTGGTACCCTCTAATCATGCAATTCATGAAGCAAGCCTATGTGCACCAGGGACACATAAATTTTAAAATGCCTCTATAAAATCCCAGATTTTATGCAAGTCTGTAATTCTTCCTTAAAAATTTAAATTCCCTTGCTAAAACATGGAAGCAAAACAAATTTGGAAGTGCAAAATTTAATTATGTATTGATATGGTGTTTAAATCCTTAGTATGTTTTCACAGCTGCAACTTGTAGGTCATTAAAACTGCCTTAACTTTCTTTAGTAATATTTTAACAATTTGAACTACATTAATTCTCATTAAATGAGTGAGAAAACCCTATTGCTTGTGTTGCCAGCATGATATTCTGCATTGCCTCTCGTGAGGTGCACAGCTGTATCATGGCACGTGGGACCCTGGAGGATTGGTGTAAAATAAAACAGGTTAGAGGCGTTCTCTCCCAGAAAGGCTATTTGTGTTATCCATTCTTTTCTGGATATATTGAACACCGTCTTCCACCAAAGCTAACATACAAAGTCTAAATACCTGTATCTTAATTATACTTAAAACTGAATTAAAGTTCAATTATGTTCCTTTCCAAACTACATATTTCTATGTAAAATTAATCTGTACATGTGCCAATGTCACACTTATATCCTTTCAGGACATCTCACTTGTAATGTTACTTACAGCTTTTCTTAAAGAGAAAAAACCTCTTGTCGTAAAAGTAGAGAGAAAATTGAAAAATTACATAATCTTATTGATTTGCTATATGAAAGAAACTGTTCTACTTCTCTATGCCCTGTTTTATCTATTGCAGTTATTATAGACCTCATTAATACAAGATGATTCTTACTTTTTTTTAAGTGCTATTATATTTTCTTTGTGTACTTTTATTTCTTCAAATAGAAGCTTCCCAGCAAATTTAATGTCTTTTGTTATGACTGTGTGTGTGTCTTTTGTCAACAGTTTGTAAAATATTTTTCATATTTTTTCCTCCTGGGATATCTCACAATGTTTAACGCCCTCAGGCTATTTTGGCTGTCAGCATCACAATGAGATTGGTACCTGTAACTAAACAACTATGGAAGAGGAAATACTCCAGGTCCCAGAACTATAGTGTTATGTATAGTGTATCACTGATTCTGTTAGATTATAAATGGCTTAACTGCACTTGTGAACTGGCTTCTTACCTACATTTCTACGTACAAGTTTATTTTAGAAGTCCTCAGGACTGTTACTGTCTGAGTGCTTGTAAAGCTGTTTGTCATATTCTTTAGAATTAAATCATTCTTAAACGTGTTTTTTTTAATAGAACTGGTTCATATTTTCTTGCTATTAAATGTCTTTTACAAAGAATTCTGATTCAATCAGAAATATTCAAAACAGGGAAAAATGGAAATGCAGCTACATGATATGCAACATATACCCTAACAAGGTAATAGAAATAAAAGTTGTTGTTTGATCATATCAACAACAACAACAACAACAAAAACAAGTCAAGGAGAGACCCCACAGAAAGGGAGAGACTGCCCACCTTCTGGAAAGTGAGGATTGTCAGGTACTTGAGAGCCAGGGAAGAACTGTGATAACTATAAACAAGATGTGTTCCTTGAGAAGGAGCACATGTGGCATGCAGGTGGCACAAAAAACTGCAGTACAAGTCAGAAGTTGCTGTTAACAAATGTACCCTAACAATCTTAGCTGTAGTGCTCTTCCTTTTTTATTTTATCATATTTGTATTTACATTAAGAACAATCTTAATTCTGAATTGCCTCTATTACAGAGCTGACCAGAGGATGACATTTCCATTTCATGTTAACTTTCTAAATTGCTAAAACCAGCTTTTCTTACACAGGAGCAGAAAACCCACACATTTACTGTGTTTTTTGACAAAAACACCAACCCCAAACTGGTGAAGGGAGTACTGATTTGGGATGTGAGAGACTCAGAACCAAATCTCTTACTGTGCCTGATTGAGAGGAAAATAGAAATTTGTCCTTGCATCCTTAATCACTTCAGTACAAACAGAGAAGGGACTTATGCTTTGTTCATTTGTACCAAAAACCACTGCACTAAACACCTGACCTTTTTTCTGAGTATGGCTTT
>JAOXNG010000001.1:99544274-99554328 GCA_028566535.1 Scolopax minor
GACATGCTGGCTGGGTAATCACAAATGTTCCCTTGAGGCAAAAAGCTTTTCTGCTCACCAAACCAAGTGCATCTTCACGAGAATCTTTTTTGCATGTAGCACTTGAGGCTATAACCAGTATATTATGTTACATTTTGGTCCATTGTGGTGTTGTGCGGCCCCATTTGGGAGGGAGATCGTACCAATTCCCAAGTGGCCTTAAGAGGGCGAAGGGGGTTGCATCACCACAGGGCCCAACACTGGGCAGTGTATAGGGGGACAATCACTTCCAAAATCCTGCTCAGCGCACAATATCTGTGTTACTATGACAACCTATAGCCATTAGAATAGAAACAGGCAGGCAAAATCAACTGCCCAGTGCGGTCTTGATGCTTACCCTCCGAGGTCTACCTTCTCTGATTAAAAGTCAGAGGATTGCTGTTTGTGTACTGATACTGGAGGGGAAACATGCTTGATTGCTGCCTTCAATAGCACCTCCATTATCTGAGATGTTGGGCAGTAGCCTTCATAAGCCTAGCAGAAGTACTTAACATTTAACAGCTTTGCTGATCTCTAACCTAATTGCTTCGCATATAGCTGATGTGTAAGATTTCAGTGAAGTTAACTAGATGGAAGGCTTAAAATGCCTGTGTTATTGGGAGAATAAAGATAATGAGATGGTTTTTATTTACCAAAACCTTATAACTCAAGTTAAGTGGCAGGTTTACTTCAAAATAGTTAGAAAATTTATTCCTTACTAAAGACAAAATGCTTTTACATCTGTTTTCTACAAAACTCCCACAGATATTTTAAGTGAAATGCAGAACTAAACTGGAAAGCTTGCTATAAGTATCTGGAAAACAGCTTGTCAGGACAATGTACCTGTTGGTTTCCATTTTTTCCCCTTCTAATTTTCCTTCAATAACTGGGGGAGTAGGGAAGAGTACTTTTCCATTTCTTTTACCATTTCTGTGACAGCTGATGTTCAGTTTTTTGTAATTTGGTGTCTGCTTTTGCACTGTGCGGAGGTTCACTTATGTAAAAGGGTATTCTCATTTAGCCAACTTAAAGATTAATTTATGCTGCTGTCATGGGACATTACATCTTATTGTGTAAATGGATTGCCTCAAATGTAGGTGGTTTTTAAGCCTAGACATAGCTATGCTAATGCAATAGTGCTTACATTTGATAGCTGCATCAAAAGGCTGTCACTGCTATACAGCCATATCGCTAGAAGCAATGCTTTCAGCAGGACTCCAAATATCTGTCCTAGATTTTTACAAAGGAAAGCACATTTTTAAACAATAGCTTTCTTTTGATTTAACTACCATTTATGTCACAAATTACTTAGTTCCTTGTTATCCCACTTGTTAGCAGTACAAATTCACATGACTTAGTTGATGTAGGTCTATAATGACAGATGGATTCACATAAGCAATAAGCACCTTTTCCCAAGTGATATCCTTGCATATATTAAATAGAATTCATAGAATCATAGAATGGTTTAAGTTGGAAGGAACCTTAAAGATAACCTAGTTCTACCCTCCCTGCAGTGGATAGGGACACCTTCCACTAGACTACGTTGTTCAAAAGCCCCATCCAGCCTGTCCTTGAACACTTCCAGGGAGTGGGCAGACACAGCTTCTCTGAGCAACCTGTCCCAGTGTCTCCCCAACCTCACCGTAAAGAATTTCTTCCTAACATCTAATCTAAATCTCCCCTCGTTCAGTTTAAAACCGTTACCCATCACCCTATTACTGCATTCCCTGATCCAGAGTCCTTCTCCAACTTTTCTGTAGGCTCCGTTTAAGTACTGGAAGGTTGCTATAAGGTCACACTCCTCATCATACTTAGACTAGCATAAGCTATGGAAGCTTACACCTTCCTTCATAATTATGTATACATACACACAAGCATATACATATATACACATTGTGGAAAAAAAAAATTGCCAGTGCTGCATCTATGTCTTCAAATTCCAGCTCTTCCAAAATAAGTACAGTGTTGTTTACTCCATTTGAGGGAAATTCTTAGCTCACCATTTTTGCTGTGCATTGGCAACTCTTTATTTCAGTCATCTGTAAAGGATTTCTTATATAAATGCATACCCATATTGCCTGGCAGAATCTGGAATAGAAAAAATTACAGTATGCTACAGTCTTTGAAGAGTGTCAGACAGATTAATAAGTTTGCTGAGTTGGAAAGGAAGGGAGGGAGAGCAAATACCTTTCCTACTGTTTCTTTCAAGCTAAACTCCTTTCCTGAGTTTTTCTCTTGACAAGAACAACTTGAGATGGGTGTCAGGCTATGAGAAATTTTGGAAAAGTCCCTGTCAAGGGGAACCTCCTAGACCCTTTCATACTGTTCAGCATTCAAACTACATTAGCAGGAGTGGTGGAAAAAAATATGCAAATTATTCTTTCCATGAATAGCTTTGCATAGCACCTTTCTATGAACATCAGTGCTGTGATTTTCTTGTGAATCCTCTGATCTCCCCATGCAGTCAGTAGCTGGATCTTTGCCCCTTTTTCAGTCACAGACAACACCACTGCTGTCTTGGACTAGGTAATGACACGACTCCTCCTTCACAAAAAGTATGTTATACAGTACCTTATATAAACTCAATTTATTACAGAGAGCTTCTCAAAAACTCAGACATAACTGTAGAATATTAAACCAGATAATTATTAGTTTTCTTTTACCCAAAATTAATAGTTTTTGACATTTCCCAGGTGCACCTGAGTGAGCCCATTATTCTTGATATTGCATAAACTGGCAATTGAAAATAAATTGTATTGACAGGCCCTTATTGAACAAAATTACTCAACAAGAACCATTAAGGAGCAATTGCTCATAGTGAAACTCAACTATAATTATGGTACTCCATTAATGAGAAAAGTAACTTCTTTTTTTTTTTTCAGCTAATGCATTTTTCTGGATTTCAGCCCCTAAACCGCTGATTTGGTTTGGGTTTTTAAAATGAAAATTGTTAATTCTTACTCTGTGACTAACAATTTAATTCTTTTCTTGCATATGCATTTTCTAGGATATCTGAGCCAATTGGCTTTTCCAGTTTATTCTTCCCATCCTCAGTGCTATTTCACTGGCACATCTAGCCTATTATCTCTACAACAAATACATAATGGTATGTATTTTCTGAGGGTGGAGGTTCAAAATGTATGTGGACTTTTCCATTAGCAGGCAGGAAATACTTCATAGCCAAAACACGGATGAGCAGTAAGTAGCATGACAAGAATGAGGAGTGATAGAAACTTTGGTTTGTGTCCATTAGGGTTTATCTTGAATTGTAAAACTGGGATTAAGCTTTGAGTGTAGGACTTGACAGAAGGGGGTCTTCATTTTCTACTTTTGCTGAATAGCTTATTTTGTGCTCAGATGGTCGTCATAAACAATTCCAAACATTTTAGCCCTAGAAGTTAAGTTTATTTGCATATATATATTTTAATATACATTTTTATATATAATACATTTTTATATATTATACACTACTATCGTATATTTTTTAAAATATGACTACAGAAAGTGTGGTAGTTTACTGTAACAAACGTGAATTGAAGCAAGTTGCTGCTCATTACTAATAGGAGCGGAAAGACAGGAAGAACAGGAGGAGCCTGATGGATGCACACAGTAATATATTTGTAAATAAGCTACACAAAGTTATTCTTTGTTTCAAAATGAAAGGAAAAAAAATTCTGAACTCCTTGTTCAGTCCAGCAATAAAGCACTGGATGTGAAAACAGATTCAGAATTGTTTGACTTTTTATGAGGTGGGAGATGGAGGGAATAGTTAACTTAAATAAAGTTTAGCGGTTTTCGGTCTGTTCTAGGTAGGAAGCTAATGTACCTTTACCAAATTCAGCTTGCTTTGAGCATTTCCACACTCAAATATTCTGTATGGGAAATAATCTGCCTAACTGTAGGATTTACACATTGGTATTTGACAAAGATTTATAGATGCCTTATATACTTGGTGAAGACTAGACAGTTTTGGACTAACTCATGTGACCTGTTTGTGATGCATAGTTATGAACATTTTACTGCTTCCTTGAAGTACCTTTTTCTTTTTCAGAAAAAAATCTAGATATTGCTAGCTATGGAGATGTCTCTACAATTATGGGAGTTAAGTTATGAGAGATGAGTGCTTTTAGTTTCTTCTTCATCTGTCAATGAGTTTCTGTATTTTTCTTATTTCTTCAAGATGCATATGCTTGTCTAAGAAACTCTGCATCTAAAGTTTGCTGCTTGACCCATCATCATTCTTGGGTTTTGTTCATGATCAAAAGCAGAGTTGAAGGGAGAAGCTTGAGAATGTGTGCCTTCATGTCCTGAAGGTACAAAACCTCAAAGAGAAATAAGAAAAAACCTCATGAGGTTGCAAAAATATCATTATGTTAGATCCAGAGCATCAGTTATTTGTTGGAGCCCTGACTCGTGATGTTTTGTTTTCTTAATTTTGGATTTAGCAACTAATACATGCTACAAACAAAAATCCACAAATCCTTTGTGGATTTCAGAAACTTCAGGGGTATTGCTATGTAGCCTCCACTGCTTCTTGAAATGAGAAATAATGCCTTTCTTGTGTGTAGAAAGCAGAAAGATATTCATAAGCAATGGAGGACATGATGGATCATCAGTGTTATATAGCTTAGAAGTTTAAAGTTTATGTAGACCAAAGAGAAATAGAAACAAAATATGTTTGCTCAGATGGAAGTGGAAAAGATATTAAAAGGATATTCTAAAGTGCAAGAAATGTCAGAATCTTATCAAGATCACAATCGGGCATAGCAATGAATAATCAAAAAATGCCCTGACATTTCAGAATAGGATTAAAATAATACTTTAACCATGTCATTATATTTATGAAAACATAAAAATGTGGTTTACTGTAATTTTATGTGTGCACTTTTTATTTTGCTCATTTTCAAATTTCTGTTGTACCTTACAGCTTCTAAATGTAACACACCTATGATAATGTGTAAATTCACAATAGAGATTAAATAAGCTTTGTTTCTTATGTTCCATAAGTACCTCTTATGTATCATGGCATACTGAATATTGATGAAGTGCAGAAGCCCCTGTTACACAGACTTAATTTTGTTTAAATTCCTTTACAAACTCTGGGGTCAATAAGGCAAGTGACCCTTCATGCAGTCAGACTCTGTAGACTAATTTTGAACCAAAGAATTTCCCTTGCTCTTATCACTAGAGGATGTAAAATGGTATAAACATTTAAAATATTGAGAGTAACTTACGGGTGAAATGTCATTAGATTAATTGAAATATTCCAAAATTCAGTTATTTAAAAAAAGTGAGATGAATTTTTTTGGTTAATCTAACTGGGCATAAGTGTCTATCTTAAAGTGAATCTGAACGGAATCTTTTATTTATTACAGATATTTTTAATTGTTTTTTGCTTCAGTGCCCAAGTGAAAGCGTTGGGATTTTTATTGTTCTAAGTCAAATTTCAAGCAATATAAATCTTATGCCAGAATCAATTCTACTAAAAACTTCCTTTTTTTAAACATACACACCCCAGAACATAATTATGAGACCTTCTGTAATGTGGGTAATGTAAGCGGGATGGCTTGCAGCAAAATTCCCATTGGCATCACATGTATTGATTTGGGTTAACAATGCAAAACCCAGCCAAACTTTTTTCAATTGCTTTTTGCATAACCATTAGTTTTCTTTCGTTCTTTCTTTTTTCCACTATTGGTTTTGGGAAAATAGAATTTGTTTCATTAGTTGCTGAAATTAATTCTCCTTTGATGCATACAACTGCATGAGTATTAGTAGCAGGAATGAGGAAATTACAGTGCCATAGCAAGTGGTTCTCCTATTTGAAGCAATATATAAGGAACAGACATAGTGTGAGATCTAGGAACGCCTCCCGAGCCCTGGGCATTTCAGTGAAGGACACAGAGTTTTACTATGGGTGCTTTGCAGACTATTGGAGTGCTGAAAGGCCCAGAACTACCTAAGGGAGTGCCTGTACATTTTGCTCTGTTAGTCTTACCTCTTTAGCTTTAGCAAGTGGCAAGTTAGTGGAGAACCAAAAGGCTTTGGAGTGAAAAAATGCCTGATGAGGAGATGATTTTCTGAGGTACTTGAATTCTGACCTGCAGAAGTGATGGAGCAATATTTTCTTGTATGAACTAGAGACCAGATTCAAACCTTTGCTGTTTGAAGTGGAAGAATAAGTATCCTGTGTTTATGTTAACAGATCTATTCCCATCATGGGTATTAAAGATTTCATTATAAGACTCTAGAAATGAGCATGTACTATCTGTATTCTTTTGGGAGGATTAATCTTACATAAAAAAATTCATTAAAGTGGTCTTTGCTGCATTATTTAAAATGACAACAGGAGAAAATAAACTGAATATTTTGCCATTGATATGACAGTTCAAATTCTTCTCCTTATTCATCACTCTACTACTCAATTAAATTGGACACTATCAAAATATTGTGTTGTGGAAAAAAAAATTAGAAGGAAAAGTAAAAATATATGCAATGTAAATTTTATGTATAATTAGTATTTTACATTTTTTTTTTTACATTTCTGCTTGTTAAAGAAAATGTCAAGTAGATTGATCTATAGAAAATAAAAAATTGTAGCATATTCTGAGGTGGCATTACATTGATACAGACTGTTTGTTATTTATGCTGCTTTAATTTGAATGGCATTACAGTACAGTTGGGTGGGAAATAACTCTCAGGTTTAAAAAAAAACTGTCAAAACCAGTCAGCCACTTGTCACAAGGCAGTATTTGCATCAAAACAATAAATAATCCCCATACCTTCTACAGTTTCATTTAGGTTCTAAGTAATGAAATTCATGTCCTTTCCCTGGATCACTCAAAGCAGTGATAGTGTTCTTGCATGTTTGATCTGGTTTTCTGGGATGCTGGGAGTCTGACATGGATCTGCCAGAACCAGAGTTGTGTAAGGAGGGGAAGCTGCTTTAGCCAATACCCCAGACACATATCTGGTGTTGGGGAAGAGTAGGGTGGGCATATTTATAGTTTCACAAAACCTATGAAAGCAGTGCATGTGGCTATGGTATCAATATATGTCATGTTTAAATACTATTTCATTTTGTTATCTTAAGCATGTAGTGAAATGATACATTTGTTACATATTGGCAAATGCTAAATGTGATATGCATAGTGTACAAAATTCTGTTTTACCTCAACCCAGGACAGGTTGAAAACCTATTGCCTTAGAACACTGTGTATATAATTCTTCTCTTTTAAAAGTCTATTTTCTTGTCATACTCTCTACTCCAGCACTGATGGGTATCTCAAGCTCCCGCAAGAATGATTTGTTTGGCTGATTTGATCACTGAATCCATCTTCAGACCTTTTTATATTTTGTCCATCCCCAATTTACATATGAAGTTCTGTGCTCTCCTCTGGCAGGATCTGCAGTTTTTAGCTCCTAGGTCAAGATGCTCTTGACCTCTGTCTTTTATTCCAAGTCTTCAGCTGAAGCTGACACCTTTTTCAGTGTCCTTTTCCTGTTCCTTCTCTTCTGTGGATCTTGATTGCAAACTTAACCCAGTTCTTCTTCAGATACTTTTCTGGTGCCTATGCCTGTATCTGTGTGAAAACACTCACCTGAACTGGTCAAATCTTTTAGCTAGAGTTTGGGTGTCCAGCTATCTGGTGAGGCATACCAGTGCCTCGGAGGGGACTCGTGATTGGTCACAGGGGTGCCTTTTGGTGCATGCTCTTTTGGAGGTACAGATTTCCCTGGAGACACATGTGAGCTTGCACAGATGCTCATATAGCAGGCTCACACAAGACTGGAGTGGCTGTGCCCTTCTGAGTCCCGAGTGCTTTTCCAGCTCCCATCTGTGTCTCCTCCTGCTCCCACTATCCTTAAACTTGTTTCTTCAAGTAAAGATCTTTCATATGTGTAAGCAATCATAAATATAGGAAAATAATGCAATGCCTTCCAAAATTGCATTAGCCTACCCGTGATAAAATAATCAAAGATTGCTTCTCTCTCTCTGAGACTTCTCTGCCCTCCCTCCTTTTATTCATTCCTACCCTGATTTTGACAATGAAGAATTCATCTTTCTTAGGACAGTGAGAGCAACATGTATTTTCATAATCTAAGTAGTAGTCTTTTGTCGTTGGGACTTTTTTTATTTAGAGGTAAATGTTACACTAGTTTAAAAATCTCCTAGTATTATTTTTCAGACAATTTTGTAGTTCTTTTTAAAGCAAAAGCAATATTCTGTGTTTGTACAGGGTTCAGCAAAGACCTTAATCTTTTCTGGACTCAAAGTATAAAGGATAGCATCTACTCTTTGCAGCTAAAAAGGAAAATAACATCAACTGATATCATCCATAGCCTTTTGTCTTACCAAGAACTTTGTTCTATATAATCCCTGGTTTGGCTACCCACCCCTGGCCCTTCGGAGGTTAGACATCCCAGATTGCTCTCTGTTATATCTAGGGTATGTGCTTCACAGATCTGGAACTGATGGAGTGCAACAGATAGATACATCAAGATGTGTGTTTTTCACAGTCTCTCCTACTGCCTGCCCTTGGAACTGGTGACTGTCTCTGGACTGAGATGCCCAATGCTGGATTCTCACATGGATGTGCCAGAGCCAGCTGCTCATCCTCATATCTCAGCCAGCCTCTCCACAGCCGACTGCTAGTTCCATTCCTTCAACCATTTCTGAGTTGGAGAGTGTTCACGCAATGTGAACACATGGTGGAATCTCTTAAGTGCCTATACTTAGGTACTTAGCTAGGGAAGAAAATACAGCATTGTGTCAGTAATGAAACAGCCTGGTTGGGTATACTGTGCTGATTAGATGGAGAGGGATACTTGATTTTCTGAACCTGTTTTTCCTACCACACCTTTGAATCAAGATGTGTCCTACCTTACATTTCCTGACACTTGACGTACTTAAATTTGTAAAATGGTTAGAGATCCTAGTATGAAATTTGCAGAACTATAAAATCATTGGAAAATAATTGTTTGCTGGTAATAAAACCTGTGTGTTACTGCTTTGATAATAAATGCATCTATGGGGATCAGTTTCAAGCAACTGAAACAGTATCTGCAACATTTTTGATCTACAGGTACTCCGAAGTACTATGCTGACTAAAAGTCTCAGTGTACTGCATGACACAGTCCAGCTTGAAATAAGTAAATATCTTCATTGAACTGCAGCCAAAATAGCATACTGCCAGTGCTGGCACAGTAAAAGAAGATTATTTAAGAAGTTAGTGTTAGGATCTGGATTTAAGATTTTTGCTTGAGATAATTAAGCAATAGAGCTGGGTTCATTTTTGGGGTGTCTTCACACAATCTTTCATCAAGTTCATTTGAGATTTAGGTAGGATGATGAGGGATACAGACTGTGTCTGTGGGAAGCTATCAGCCTAAATAATTAAATTTATTGTTCCCCAAAATTCCTGAATACTTAATGATGTGCTGATCTTCCACTATAAAGCAACCTGTTTGAAGACAAATGTTCCTTATTTTGTTGTATTTATCAGATTATGCCATTCTTTTGCTATCATGTGGAAGAGCTGGTTTTATGTGTGTATTCTTGAAGCAACTCACTGGTACGATGCAGTATTTTCATCAGGGGTGGCTTAATGTGTTAAGGCATCAGGCAGTTAAAAAACTCATTATCCAGTGAAAAATGCAGACAAAGGCATATAGATACCTTTCACAGTTATTTTAGCCAGAAGTTCACACTATCTGTCTCAGTAAAAATGAAGTACATTTTGTTGGGAGTTGGGGGTGGCGGTGGATATTTTGAGAGAGAACATAGAAGAATTAAAATTTGTTATCTAAGGAATATAAAAGATGTAATGAGCCTGTGAAACTCTAGAGAACCCTACAAAACAGATTTTGAAAAGCATAGGGTGCCTAAGGATTACTAGTAGGAAACTAGGGGCACTGTTTTGCAGCTCAGTACCTTCATTTGTCATTCCTTTCAAATGCAAATCTTCCGTAAAGGTGTTTTATTTGTTTATTCACACACACACCAAAAAAAAAAAAAAAAAAAAAAAAAAAAAAA
>JAOXNG010000001.1:99606715-99619225 GCA_028566535.1 Scolopax minor
ACAGAAGAGGAACATACAGCTCCGTGCAAGAGCCACCCGCCTTTACAGCTTAAATGCACACGAGTTAAAAAAAACAAATTTGCTTCTAGTAAAATTGAAGGCTTGTCCTAGAAAATGAAGCATGGGAAAGGGGGGGAGTGCTTTTTTCTCCACCACAATTTAAATTTTCACTAATTCTCATTTGAAAGATGCCCATGACAACTCAAACTGGTACACTCAGTCTTCACACCAGCCATCAATCAGTATGTCAAAATGCAGAATATTAGCCAACCCAACTTAACCTCTCATACATGTGCCTAGAATACTTCTGCATTGGTTCTGAAGAGCTGACAAGGATTTTCCCAGGTGGCTGCTTTTATATTGTTGCTAAGTTATTCATCTGTTCAAGGCTAGTTGGTTGTTAAGGCTGATCAGTCATTTGGGGATAAGGATCTGAACAAGGTTTTCATTAAAAAAACATCATTTCAGAGTGTTTCAAGAAGAAAAGCTAAAAAAAAGAAAACACAACTCAAACCACCCAAACCAGAAAAGAGTAGCAGATCTAAAAAAGCCTTACTTCCTTTAAATTTTTATTCTAAAGCCTCACCAGTACTATAATCCTACTTCTTTTTAGCATTTCTCTTTTGAGTTTACTCTTTGAAATCAGACAACCTGTCCTGTACATCATTCTCCCCTGACAATGCCTACAATCTCCATTCCCCCTCCACACACCTACTTGCCAGCAGCCCACCTCCCTGCCGTTCTCCTTAATTAACACCAGGTATGGGACAATATACACTGCGCCTGGTTTTGAGCTACACTTCTGTTGATGGACCAGGCAGTTGTGGCTGGTTGCCCACCTAAAGATAAAAAGTAACCACTGAACTGAGGTAAACCTTTTTCTTCAGTGGAGACATTATTTTACTAGTATCTGAACCACGGACACGTCACAGATCTACTGTGAAATAAGCAAATAAACCCAGTAGGCTCAATTCTATTTCCCACAGCTAGCAGTCTGTTGGCATTTGAGATGCTCTAGAGTAACTCAAATCTCCACATGTGGCTTATGCAGGATGTGCAGGAGACCGGAGTTTTTCTGAAGCAACAACTGAAGGTCAAGCAGGATACCTTAGGGAGTCTAAAATTAGAAACCTATGCTTAGACAAGTGAATTAAAGCTACTTTTTTCCCTGGGGCACAGTGTGAAATCATCTGTATACAGATTTCTCATATATTCAAGTCTCTGTGTCCTACAACAAACTATACCTCTGCCAGCTGCTGATTCTTACACAACTTATTTTATCTAATTCAAGTGGGCCAATGGATTCAAAGTTAATGAAGGAGAATGAACAGACAGACTCTGACTAACAATATGAGTACCCCAGCTAATTGCTTGCCTGAACTGAGAGCCACTTACCAGCTCCTGAACTACCATAGCTTGCAAACACCAATTTAAGGCAAACTGCCATTGTTTTCCTTTAAAAGTCCCATTGTAAGATGTGTTGTTTTAGGAGCTGATTGCTAAGGAGTTGGGACAACACTTCAGCCTTGCAATAGCAGAGTGTGTTATTCTTGAACTAATATCAGGAGCACAGACATGGCAATATCAGCTTGTTCATCATAAGTACACAGTTGCAAAACCTTATTATTCCACATTGCCAAGGAATATCCTTTCTATCAAAATGCACATATAGCCTCAAATTTTCTGCCTTCCCAAACTAACAGATGCAATTGTTACTTTCACTGTGAGCCTTCTTCGAAGGCAAAATTGAACCGAATAAGAACAAGAAACTGGGAAAAAGATACTAGCAAATCACAGAATCACTCAACAGCTGAGGTTGAGGAACCTTTCAAGATGGTCTACTCTCAACGCCCCCTACTCAAAAGGTCAGCTAAAGCAGTTTGTTCAAGGCTGTCTCTGATGAGGTTTTGAATATCTCTGAGGATGGAGACTCTACAACATCTCTGGGCAACCTGTGCAGTCACCTGCACAACAGAAAAGTGTTTCCTTAAATTTTGATGGGATTTCATGGGTTTCAATTTGTGCCCATTGCCTTTCGGCCACTCAGCACTCTTACTTACATTCTTACAGATCATTAGCAGTACTAAGTACCATGTCTGCATGTGCCTTTACAAGCGAGGCTCACTGGGCAGTTACTTATTCCTTTCCACTCCCATTAGGACTACCTGGTTGAGGGCCAGTGCAATTATAAATGCAGCAATGGATCACTGTCCTTTCTGCTGGTGCCTCTGTCAGTTGTCACTGGCACATCCTCGAAGCATGTAATGGGAAATAGTCTTTTGCCTGGCTTTTTTCACTATGTAATTGCTATTCATATCTTGCTTCCCTCTGCAGCATCCCAGTCATGGCTGGTTTTCTTAGAGATTAAAGAAGGCCATGAAGCCAGAGATACTCCTGAACAAAGTTGGCCCTACCATGGTGCCTCGCTTCTGTGCAGTGCCAGTGCTTCCAACTGCAATATCACCACTCCATACCTCTGCCTCGACCTCTCATCTTGCCAGTCTGCTTATCTAGATGCAGATGATAAGCAGCTGGTAGTGACTGCAACTTGATGAGGTGGCAGGAAGAAGGTGGTTTTTTGCTGTATCATCATGTCCAACTGTCATGCAATCTTGTGCTCTAACATGGGCAATTTTAGTCTCTATTCCTGTTATGAGCGATTTCATCTGGTTTTGGGTCAACTCTCTCTGAGGAACCCAACTATCATCATCTCTCTTACTTCTCCTGTAATCATAACCCTTCTCCTCACACCAGCTCAGTTACCAGCCCACCTCTTGACCCTCCCACTGCTGTTACTGCTAACTGGAAATGGGGGGAGAGAGACTTTCTATTTACCTCCTGGGAAGAGGGTTTGAATGACTGGGAAGACCCTCACATAGAGCTTAAACCACCAGGTGAGAGCAGTGCACAATACAGAGCTTCATTCCAGCTGCCTCTCCCTTTCTCTGAGGCTGGCTCCAGGCTGTCCTCTTCAATCAGACCCTACAACATATCTGTTCATGACCATGACAGCAGTGAGAATTCATAAAGTGACCCCTCCATTTCGAGTGCATTAAATACTCTGCTACAGCATGAAGATAGTGAGATTTAATTACTCCTACATCCAAAATACAAAATAATGACATGGGCCTCATGGATGCTGCCTGTGCTAATGATGCTGGCTCCTGAGGGCTTTCCCTGCAGAGCAATGTGCAGCACAAAGAACTCCTTTTCACCAAAGCCCTACCCACAGGCTTTCAGTGCCAAAATGTTAACAGTGAGCACCTGTGACATTCTAAATACATTTAATAGCTCTAAATGTCATTGGGAAATTTCAAGTTATTCGACATATTGTAAAGCTCACTTTGCTGGATATTGGGACATTTCTTTTAGTACAGTAAATTACCCTGAATTCACATGAGCTTTCACAAAGGTCAGTGATATTGTATGTATGGCAGGGAAAGTAACAGAGAGAGGCATGCAGATTCATAAAACACATTATGCAAACAACTGTTAATAAGGTCTTACACAGGTATAGTCAGAGGTTCTGCTATAACAAAATGTCTGGAAACATTAACATTACAATGCTTATTGTGTTTTGTTCTTAATAAAGCTCTTTTCTAGTTAGCAATAATATATTTATTGAATTGGGTGGGGTTTTGTAAAGTACGAAAAGTTTTCCAAGTATAAAGTCCATAGATCCAACTGTGTTTTTTCACATTCCATCTTACAAATTGCTTTTCTAATTAAATAGCACTGGGAAAATAATTCACTTTTTTGGACCATGGCTAAGTAAATGATATTTTGAGTGGCTGCCAGTTAAACAGTCATTTCATACATGGGTAACATAGAAGCCTGTGATATTCCCACCCTTACCCAAAGGGAGGCAATGCTAGAAGAGGTGTGTTCAGCACTGTCTGATCTGTTTGCCACTTGGACACACCTTCAATCAGATGAACTTAGTTCAGTGGGGCTGCACTAAGTCTACCAAGGGTCTCTTGTCCAGCCCCTTAGTAACAATAATCAAATCACAAGGAGCCAGCACAGGTGGCATGCAGCTTGAGCTGATGCGTAGAGAAGTGTTACAACGATAGCTCCCACCTAAATAAACCCAGTCAGATTTTCAGAGACTACGACTGTTCACAAGTACCCATCAGGTCAGTGCAAACCAGGGAGACACAACACCTCTGCAAATCTAGCATCCTCTATTTATATTCCTAAACAGGGATTTGGAAGCTGAACTTTAGGCAACTGAGTTTGAAAATGCCTCTCATAATTTTTTTTTAATACTGTAGACAATGTAATGTAGAGAATTTAAAATGTTATTAACTTTGAGAAATGTTTTTGTTTAAGTAAATAACTATTTTATTATTGTGGTAAGTCACTTCAGACCTCTGTTGGTGCTGATTAATGCACTTCTTAGATGTGTTGCAGGCACCAGAGGTGTCCATTAATTAGGGCTGCTGCACAGTCTGTCATGTCTTATTGCTTAATTAATAAACATTAGCTAAGATATTGAACTTTCCAAGGAAACTAGTGTACTGATGCAGATTGTGCAAAAAGCCTGGCTTGCTAATGTTCATGTTTGGGAAGGAAGATTTATATTCCATGCATTTGGTTTGTAGAACAGCTGTGAGTGAGGTCTACTGGGACACCTGTTTGAGGCCACTGTATAAATTAATGCATGTTGCAGAACTACAGTATTCAAAATAAAATTAAAAAAAAACCAAAAAACAACAAACCAATATTGAATGGATTGTAATCAATATGCAAGAAAAGTAGTGTAGCAAACAGAATAAAAACCCTTACACTTATGAGAGTTTCTTGTAATAGTAAAAATAACTTACCCTAATATAGATCTTTCAACCCATAGATATCAAAACACTTGGCAGGCATCTGGATTGGTTCTGTAACATGAGGCATGAGCAGCTGCCTCTCCCTCCAGGTAGATTTTTCAGTTGTCAGTAGGGCACAAGGACAATGTCCCTCTGGACTTTCTTCTGTCTCAATTGCATAAAAAAATCTGTCCGTTATCTTTTGAAAACAAAAATCTATGTTACTGTTAATAATGAAACAATCAGAAAGATTACAGCTTAATTTTCAGATGCCATTTTTGTCAATTTCAAATTAATTTTAAATTAAAATTGCATAAATTTTATGTAGAATTCCACAAAATATTTTTCATATAATTTTGGTATCAGTGTTTAATGTCATCTGCATTCAAAAATAAATAAAATGAATGGCGCCCTTTATAAACATAAAAGCCTAAGTACTAAAAAGCATGAAAATAATTAGCTATGTTAACTGTAAAAAATATTAATTTTCCCTTAGAGATTATCTTCTCACCTGCCAAAAAGCATTATTGTAAAAATACACCCTGCCTTTTGTACTTGCCTTAATGATAACCCACAAGACCTTCTAATGAGTTTTAAACATACTCATTGCTGAAAAGAAACCTACAGCATCTTTCTCAGTGATTGATGGCAGCACAGCATATTTGCATGTTTTTCTTTCTTTTGATACCCATCAAGTATTCATCAAAAACCTAGAACTAGAGAGCAGTTATCAGCCTTTTTGTTAGCAGAATCAGGGTTCTGTATGTATAGAAACTAAGCTAATATTTCTATTTTTTTCAGGTTGAAATAGATGGGACATTGGTTTGCCAATGTGGAAAGAGTTAAACTGATTGCTAGAGCTCTTGCTATATTCATCATGTAGATGCAGAACTTTACGCCATTTCACTATTAATGTGGTGCTTCTTCAATCTCAAACTGACAAGGAAAAGGGCATTTAAAAGATGTTAACATGTATATTCTTTACATATTATACAATATATAATTTTATATTACCAAGAAAAATCTTTTACTTCTTCCCTTTTATGTATATGGATATCTAATTCCTCTGGACAGAGATAGGTGCCATGCAAGTAGCAAAGCGGGAGCTAAAATAAATAAATAAATGAAAGAAACAGGGAACTAAAAAGCTCTAATTCTTCCTTTGAGACTCCCACTGCAGTATTAGGCATCACCTCTTTACTCTTGCTTCTTAGACACTAAAAATAATACTTGCCTCACAAGGGATACTAATGAGGCAATATTTGAGATTTTATTTTTAAAGTGTGCTGGTATTAATGAAGAATTATAATTATCCCAATACCAGCATTTCTCTTCATGATGAAATGTTCCTTTTGAACAAGAGAGGAAACAAAATTCACTGTAGCTTTTTTCCCAATGATACAGTAAAATAGAACATGTCAAAAAAATAAAATGTCTGGAAAATTGTGGTTGGTTTGTGGTTTTTCCTGAATAATTTATTTCAAAAAAACTTCATCAGCTCTCTATTGTTGTGTTAAGCAAGTGCTATATATTTTATAAAAGTTGAAAAGCTTTCCCTTGGCTGTAAAAACAAAATATATTTCAGAAATTCATCATTTATAATAGATGTAGTTAAATGTAATGGCCGTAATGTCTGTATTTTTGGGCTGGTAAAGATTGCCTCTTCAGTGACAATTATCAGCTAAGCCATACTCACCCTGTAACAAGTACCTATGCTTTATGAAGCCACTTTGGATGCTTAAGATACATGCGTTTTAACAGTTTTGTGAATAAAATTTCATGCACATGAAGTTAAATTTCCCCCAACCTGAAATTTCCCCCAACCAGATTACCAGTAGTAATGTGGGTGGCATATTCATTGTTGGGAGGCAAGGTTTCTCTGGCAATGTGATGGTATTTTTTCATGTAGCAGCCATTTTGGTAGCTTGGATTTTGGACCATTAAAGGAAATCCCAGGAAGATAAACAAGTAGCCAGAAAAGCAGGTGGAAGGATTGTCATATTAACATATCATTTACGGCTAGATATCACCTCTGCATGTGTGTGCCCAGTCCTGTCTGCACATCTAGTCCAACCAAAAAAGATCTGTCAGTACTCACAGGTGCATAAAATTCAGAGATCCCTATGGCAGGTAATGCTGCCTGTACTTCCCAGTGCTGTGCTGACAGGCCTGAATCTTATCCTCTGCAAATCCTCTGCAAAATCTGCATTGCATGCCTTTTGTTTATCCTGCATAGGTGTTTCTGCCAGGATACAAGAGGGCTATATGCTGTTGGACCAAGTCACCTCATTTTATAAAACTCAAGACACCCAGTTGTATACAGCTGCAAAAGTCTTGTTCCATTTTCTACCATGCCATGAAGGGGAGCTAAGCTCCTAATGTAGTTTCATTACTCATATTTATTTGCATAATGCTTGCAGCGTAAACATTAGGCATTGCTAAACAGAGCCAACAACATTAATTCACAATCCAAAAAGAGAATGAGGATATATTCCAGGATAATAAGACTGAATATATTGAAGCTACAGCTAGTGCTATAAAACATTGATTTGCTGTAAACAGTTTAATGGATCCCCTTCCAGCTGCATTAATATGTCTGCAGCATGTACATACATCTGTGTGAAAATGATAAATGCCTCAATAAAGCAGAATGGGTATAAATGCAGTAGGTGTGTTTCTTATAAGTGCACTGTGTCATTATAAATACTGTGTATTTTATTTACTGTATTCACTCGTTTGTATTTTAGAGAACATCTAGCACTGGATGAATTTTTATGTGGAAGGGTTATGTGGGGGATGGGAATTGGTCTTTTTCCCAGCTTTGTTTTTGATCAACAGTTTATTCTCTCCATTCTTCTATACACAAGAAATCTTGACTATGTAATTTCTATCATCATCCCCACTGCTACCACCACCCATTGTAGAACAAAGTAACCTTTCCTCTTGCTTTTTAAATCTGGCATAGAATGAATCCAGCCAGCTTTTCATGGACCTTACTTATTTTTGCTACCTCCTATCATGCAGGGCTACTAATGTCCTTTTCAGACCATGTTTTTTGTTACCAGCGTTACTGAAAACAAGCCTTTCTTCAACTCTGATCAAATGTAATTTTTCATTCATGTGGTTTCTCTGTGACATCAGATCTGCTTCTTCCCAAATCCTGACCAAATCCATTTTCCACATTTGCTGAATCTAAAAGGTTTACTCAGTTTGGGGCATAGGGTAACACCATCCTTTTATTAATTTTTGTTTAGCCATAAGCAGCTTGGACATCCAGGTTTCTGAGACAGGCTGTGCAAAATAATTCAGTGCTTCACTGTAAGTCTGTGTGGGACATTGCCAGAATGAGTCATATACTAATGATCAGCAGAAATATATCATCACCAAGTAAGTTTTCCAGATGCTGCATTTGTAGTGCTTAATTGTATTGTGACATTGCCACACAGTAACACTTTTCCAGGACCCAAATATTAGAGCATCCCAGTATGCAGTGGGATGCCATACAAAGTTAGTTTGTGGTCCTGTGAGTCCATTCAGTACACCACCAACCTGCAAGTGGATGAAAAAGGCAGTAGTACTTGTTAGTTTTTTCCTCTTTCCTTTTCTCCTCCTTTCTTAAGTGTTTGAAGAGGATGGCTGGCAAGCCTAAAAAGTGCCTACTGTGTTTTATATACTACAAAATATTTCTCATCTCCTCTGGTCCAACTCTTGTCAGTCCCAATTCCCTGAGTGAAGCCCCAGCAATGCATAAAGTGAGGGTATCTGTGCCGTTAATTCTTAGCACTGGTTTCTAATTGTCAAATTTACACTGTCCTTTCAACATTTAACTCTAATACCCAGTAATTATATGCATTGTGTTTCTTTAGGTTATACTGTCTATTGAAGAAGGCTACAGGCTTCCAGCCCCCATGGGCTGCCCCGTTTCTCTTCACCAACTAATGCTTCACTGCTGGCAAAAGGAGAGGAACCACCGTCCAAAATTTAGTGACATTGTCAGCTTCCTAGACAAACTGATCCGCAATCCAAGCACCCTTCATACCCTAGTGGAGGATGTACTTGTGTAAGACTCTTTGCAGTCCTTTTTTTGGTATAACACATGGAACCTATCATTAGGTATTTTAGGACGATATAGTAGGGGTGGGAGAGAGCTGCAAAGTTCTGAATTCATAAGGTTATGGGGGTTCAAATAATTTTAAGCCCCTTTTAAGATTTACTTTATTGTTAATAAACTGTTGTATAAGGATTTTTTTCTTAATCATGCATATTATATTAGGCATTTTTTTGTTTGAGCTCTGGTTTTGTACGATCTTTGTTAATCTTTTTGGTCATTTTTTTGGTGCTTCTCCTGTGTGCTTTTTTTCTCTTTGTAACTTTTTTCTTTATTCAGGAAACTCTCTCTGTCTGACTGCTCAAACAATTTCTGAACTGCCTTGGAGTCATTTTATGCAGAAAGTAGTTGTGTCTTAGTTCACTAAATATTTATTTGTCTGCAGAAGAGTGGCAACGGTGACCAAATAAGAGATTATGCTATTAAATTCTTGATGATGTTGCCCAAAGTTTTTTCCATTAATAATATTACAGAAATGAATGTAGCCACAGGAGAAGCAAGGCTGCTGTGGAGGAATGTGTCAGTTTTTGTAGACTTATTGATCCAAGCTATCCCTGAATATCAGCTGAAATCAGTGAAGGTCTAAGTGGCCTCACTTTCTTCATTAGCTGAAATTCACCTTAAAATAAAGGTGCTTTCATGGAGACCCCCTAGGATTATAAGGGGTTCTCAATGCCTGAGTGGGTCTATCTGAGAGCCTCAGCAGATTAAGAGGTTTTTTATATGGTTTGGAGAAAGGCTGAGCAAAAGGACAAAGACTGAGGCAGTTATCTTGCTGTGGGAAAGCCTTAATGGAGAAGTTAGAAGGAAAACCTAGTACAGGCTTTCCTACAGCCATTTCATCTACCACAAACTAGTGGGACTTACAGGATTTAATGCCCATGCACTAGAGTTAATGGTCTCCATGTGTATGTGTGTATAAATATATATATGGCTTGCTACTTGGGTCGCCTTGTTTAGACTAATCAGACTAAAGCATTTTTATCAACTCTTATTTTAAAACATTACTTAAAATCTAAAAACTTTTGCCTGTTTTCTTGCAGTTGAGCTCTCATTGAGCTCACCTACTTGGGAAAGTTTTTCCATTCATTTGGGAATGCTTGATGCAGTCAATCTGCAATGATGCAGAATGTTTATTGTGTTACTGTTAACTTACAAGATCAGCAGTTATTCTATAGAATTGTACAATCATAGAGTATTTTAGGTTTTATTTTTAGGAAGGGACTAATATTTATTAAGCTTGTTTTAGGAACGGATTTTGTTAGGTCTTTGAGACTTGTACTTAATAGTGTACTCCTGCCCTTCAGTTTTTGTCTCTATAGTTTTGATAATATGAATGAAAATCAGGGTGTTTAAAGTATTTGAACACATGTGGTTGAAACACAGTATGTTGAGATACCAGGGTGTGTTGCTTCCTACATTCACATATGTATTGTTCCATGAGTTCCATGAGTTAACACTGGCTGGCCTTAGCTGTCTAAATTTTCATTTTAAATAAACTATACATTTTTCCTAAAGGCTATCTAAAAGCTTTTATAAACAGCAGTGAGCTTTTTCTTGCATTCTGTTCCTATAGTTCCTCTACACAAAATGTGCAGTTAATGAAAGTTGTGAGCCCTCACCAGTGTGACACACAAGAGAAGACTGGAATCTTTCTGTTTCAGTTGTGATAATATTAGGGGAAAGAACTGAAACAGAAATGTGACTAAATTAGCTCCTTCATTTTTATTTGCTATTTCATGTAATTCTATGTAAAACCAAAGACATAAAATTTTATTCTTTTTGCTATTTTTAGGATTAGTTTTAGGTTTTGAAATCTGTAATCAAAGAGTCTCCATTGTATAACTGTATAGCAATAAGGAGCCATTTGGGGTTTTTTTGTAGAGAAAATGTAAAAATTAACTCGCAGTGGTTTAACATTTTTAATTTGTTTCTCATGTTATAGTTTGTCTACTTTGACTACTCTATTTGCAAATTCTTATCAACCTGAACACATAAGATCTGTAAAAAAACATGTGAAAACAAAAATATAAGTAGTGGGAGAGGTCTGTTCTTCAGTTTGTTACTGAGATGCAGTGCTTTAAAAAAATGTATTGTCCAAGTTATACAACTTGGAAGACTGACATGATTTCTAAGTTTGAGACAATGGGTTAAAGAGATTCTCAGTTAAGATCTGACCTTTACAGTTCCGGTTCCTCTCTCATTCCTTCTGCCTTTTAATAAAAACAATGTCTGCCAGAGTGAATCAAGTGTGATATTTTGTACTGCTTTGGTAACCTTTGCATTTTGTTTTTACAGAATGCCAGATTCACCTGGTGAAGTTCCAGAATATCCTTTGTTTGTTTCAGTCAGTGACTGGTTGGACTCCATAAAAATGGGTCAGTATAAAAACAACTTCATGGCAGCAGGTTTCACTACTTTGGATATGGTTTCAAGAATGAGTATTGAGTAAGTATGTAATCTATTAACCCTACAGTGACTAATCAATCTGAATTTCTTTTGATGCCGCAGAGATGTAATTATCATCAACAATGCTTTAACTTCCTTTCCTACCTAAGCTAATAAAAGACAAGCACAGGTTTTAACCAAAACAATGCAGGAAAAAGGTGTGATTAAAAGACCAAGAACTGACAGTTTCATTTTGTGACCATACCAAACACTGCCAAAGGTCAGTCAGAGAAGATCTTTAAATATTTCTTGAGGAAGCAGTTTTGATCTAGACCACTGAAATCAGGGGTAACATTTTTTTTTCTTACTTTGCTGTGAAAATCAAGCCTGGGTCAGTCCTCATGTGGAATTTGTTCCCTGCCTTCTTGCTGCCTTTCTTCAACCATCTCTAACTGCCATCTAGTATTTTTTAAATGAAAGTACTGCACGCAGTATATAAGGGATTGGGCAAAGTATTGATTAATATGGTAGCATAATGATACAATGTTTTATCTCTATATTCCCTTCCCATTAATTCCTAATCTTCTATTTGATTCTGGGACTATCTGTATTCCTAATGGTAACAGTAAGTTAAGACCCAGTAATTTTACATGTGAAGTTAGGACTGCTTTTCTGCTGTGTGCATCACTTTACATTCACCTATGTTGAATTTCACCTGCTGCTTTATGGCATAGTCACTTAGTCTTATAAGATCCTTCTAAAACTTTTCACAGCTGGCCCTTTTCCATACTACCCTGAACAATTCAGTCTTACCAACTGACTTTTTCACCTCTGAAAAGGTCATCTGCTTTTCCACACCATTTACTGATTTGCAGAACAGTAATGTTTGACCAGCATAGGTCCCTTTAGATTTCCATTGGTCACTACCTTGTAAAGCCTGACAACTTATTCCTAGCCTCCTGTCTTTAAAGTAGTTATTTAGTCATGCAAATACCTTCTTATGCCATAGCTACTTATTAAGCTTTTGGAAATCCAAGTCAGGTGTATCAAATGGATTGCTTTCATCCGTATGTATGCTGACTCCTCCACTGAAACAAATAATTTTATAAAACAGGACTTCTGTTTGCAAAGGCCATAGTGATTCCATGCATCAAATAATTCTGCACTTCACTGTGGTTTTTATTATGCCCTGTAATGAGG